>OZ026512.1:6426989-7626989 GCA_964019985.1 Aurelia sp. 4 Dawson et al 2005 | reverse complement strand
CTCAGCAGCTGTCGTTGCGTTAACCAATTTCAGAAGACTCTCTGTTGCAAGCTCGAAGACATTATTCTAGAGCTAAGAAAAGAGCAAGCCAGCAAATGGTTTTTTCTCGAATCAGTCCACACCATCATCACATCGGAAATTTGGGCCTAAGCCTTTTCATGCCAGTCACGAAGAACAACCACGGCCTATAGAAGCTCTACTTCTGCAATTTCCGCGTCGTTGTCACCATCCAAAAACATGATTGAAGTATCATTGGTATACTCAGCAATTCCACAATACAGAAAGTCGACCTGCTTTGATGGGGATCTCTCTTCAGCTGTTCGTGCTCTGTTGTTCAGTGCGGCTTCCCTTTTTGAAAGGAAACGTGACTTCCCGATATGACGTTGAAGGAGATTCGTTCCCATTTCCCCTTATGACCCGTCCTTGACACCAGAAACTGCATGAAAAATGCCTCCGTTTCCGCAGAAGGAATTCGAATTTATCAAAAATTTTTGTTTTATCATAATCTACGGGTATCAATCTGTCGAAATGCAAAAAGATCCTGGAACGTTTAGTGGCACTTTAATAACTTGGTAAAACATTCTTCCTTTCCGGATGAATTGAAATTAGCCAATGTATCTTCTCTTTTTAAAAAGGATATCAAAACCTTCAAGGGTAATTACTGACCTATCAGTGTGCTCTCAACAGTGTCGAAGGTATTTGAAAGGTTCATGGGTACTCAAATATCAGCATATGTGTTTCAGGATTTATCATTCCGCTTTCGTAAGGGCTGCAATGCTCAACATGCATTGATACGGATAATTGAAAAATGGAGAACGCGCCTCGACAAGGGTGGAAAAGTTGGAGCCATATTCATGGAACTTTCAAAGGCCTTCAACTGTATTCGACATGACTTATTGATTGCTAAGTTACATGCATACGGATTTAGCCGTGAAGCTTTATTGTTTGTCCACAGCTATCTGGAAAATCGGCAACAAAGAGTAAAAATCAATGGATCTTTCAGTAGCTATAAGCATCTTCAGCTTGGTGTTCCCCAAGGATCCGCCCTTGGACCTCTCTTTTTCAATATCTACATCAATGACCTTCTGTTATCGATTCAGGAGACAGATGTATGTAACTATGCGGACGATACAGCCATTTATACGTGCCATACGCGTCTAGAAAATGTCGTCGCCAGGTTAGACAGTGACTCCAAAATCATAATTGAATGGTTTCGAAATAATCACATGAAAATTAACGAAGATAAATGCCATTTTATGATTTTTGGTGAAAGAAAAAATCAAGATGCTTAGACTGCATGAAAGAGCCTACGAATTGCATATAAAGACTCTGCTTCCAGCTTTGAATCTTTGTTGGAAAAAGATGGATCTGTAACAATACACCAGAAAAATGTGCAATTGCTAATGACTGAAATGTTCAAAACTACAAATAATTTAAACCCCAGTTTTATGGACGAAATTTTCTTGAAAAGAGGTGTTAGATATAATTTGAGAAATACCAATACATTTTTACTTCCTATGGTACATACAGTTAATCATGGTACTGAAACAATCCGATACAGAGGGCAGCGTATTTGGCGCTCTCTTCCATAGGAAATTAAGGATTCCAATTCTGTGCAACAGTTTAAGAATAACATCAAATGTTGGAAAAATGAAGGCTGCGACTGCAGACTTTGCAGGCAGTACATTCCTCGGCTTGGATTTTTATAGATTTTACGCTATCTTTAATATGAACTTTGTAAATTGGTATGAACTTTGTAATTTTATTGACTTGTTTGTCCTGTATATCTTTATTTAACATTGTATTTAATTTGTTGGCTGGAATTAGCTTTTCTAGCCATGTAAGTTGCCAACCTAAAACAAATTGTTAATAATAATACTGAAGGATGGTTTTCACATGTATTTATCACATTTCATCGCATTCCATCGCATTTCATCGTAATTCATCGTTTGTAGATAATAACGGTTGTGAAGGATATGCCAAACGAGGATGGTAATTTGTCGGAGTTCGCCCTATTTTATCACAAAGAACAAATATTGTTTTGATTCGCTGAGATCAGTTGCGACGAATTGCGACGAATTATTGTAGGACGAACTTTGTTTTCTGCGATGAAATCGGATGAATTCCATTTTTCATTTGTTCATTTTAAAATTATTTACCCAGGGTACAATTCAGTCTATATACTGCTTTACAATTGGCCCTGCAAAAACCATTTACAAAATAAAGAGTTATATAATACAAAATTTGCAATAAAAATAGAAAAATAATGTATATGATTATTTTTCCTTGAGTTTGGACTTGTAGGCATTGATTGAGGGAGCCATCTTTGTTTCCAAATCAAGACTGTTCCAGAGACTGGCCCCGCGATACGCAAAGGATTTCTGGCCATTGCCAGTTCTTAGCATGGGTATTGCAAGGTCAGTTTTTGAGTTTCTCAACTCTCTTGGATGTACCCCGGATAATCTCACGAAAAGATCACTGAGATATTGAGGTGCAAGAGGGTTGAGAGATTTGTAAACCATAGAACCTGTTTCTTTATATATCAGCTTTTGTACAGATGGCCAACCAAGTCTCTTGAGCAAAGGAGCTGCAGATGCATCAAAAGGGCTATTTGTTACTATTTTGGCGGCTTTATTCTGTAATTTTTGAAGCACGTCTAGCTTTGAAGCACCACAAGAGCCCCATACGGAGCAACAGTAGCTGAAATGTGGCTCTATGATGCTTCTATATAAATTTATCAAAGTATCAGTTTGAACAAAATTTCGCGCATACTTCAATAGTCCAATTGCACTGGAGATCTTCTTTTGAACCGCACAAATGTGACTTTCCCAGGTAAGGCAATTATCAATCACGACTCCGAGGTACTTAGTTTCATTTATTAGGTCGATTTCCTCGCCCCCAACCCTGAAAGAAGGAAGAGTGCTAGGATTATTTAGATTTTTAATTTTTGGCTTAGAGCCAATTATCGTAGCTTAGGTTTTAACAACATTAAGGGAAAGCTTATTGCCCTGTAGCCACCTTTCAACGCATGAAAGCTCCTCGTTGATTACTAGGTCCAGTTCCTCACTTTTATCAGAAGAATACGATATGGCTATGTCATCGGCATACATAGTAGCCTTAGCCTTCTTTAGAGCAAATGGCAAGTCATTTATGTACAGAAGAAAAAGAAGAGGCCCTGGACACGATCCCTGTGGCACTCCGATATCAATATTTTCGATGCTAGAAGTTGCGCCATTGACTCTACGGTACTGCTTTAGAGATAAGAGCTGAACCATTTGTGTGCACGTCCAGTAATTCCATAAAATTGCATTTTATCTAAGAGCATTTGATGGTCAACCGTGTCAAATGCTTCCTTGAGATCTATGAAGATCATCGCGGTATACCTTCCGTTGTCTATGTCGATGTACCATTCATTGGTTCCTTTTAGCAGACAACTCACAACCGAATGCAGAGACCGAAATCCTGACTGGTGAGACACTAGGTACTTGTGCTTATCTAGGTACTTGTATAACTGATCATATATAAGCTTTTCGAAGAGCCTTGACACGACCGGTAGAACAGAAATAGGCCTGTAATTTGATCGGTCATCAGGTTTCCCACCTTTGAAAATAGGGGCCACACGGGCTATTTTCCAACTATCAGGGAAGGACGCTGAGAATATGGAAAAGTTAAAGATATCACAGATGGAATTACAATCACGGGAAATGCAATTTTAAGGAACTTACTCGCAATGCCATCAGATCCAAACCCGAGAGATTTTTTCATTTTATCCAGAGCTCTATTAATAGTAGTTACATCTACAGGATGAAATTTAAAATCAGTCGGTTGCTCAGTTGATTCATTTATTTTGTACTCTCCAGAAAAAAGTGGGTTGGGTTGCTGTGGTATCTTAACACTAAGATTTCTTCCCACACTGCAGAAGAACTCGTTCATAGACCTAGCGATATTTGAGTTCTCAGTAATGGCCTCCCTATCAACATTAAGAGATTCAACATTTGTCGTTTTTGATCTTTTATTTAGCAAAAGATTGAGCGTTTTCCAAGTTTCTTTAAGATCTCCCTTTTCAAGGGCAATCTTGTTGGAAAAGTATTCCCGTTTCAAATTTTTGTTGAGATTATTGACTCTGTTGCGAACGTGTCGGTATGAAGCGATTAAAATTGAAGATTTATTCTTGATGGCCATGTTCTTAAGTTTATCCCTTGTACGAGCAAGGGCTTTAAACTCCTTAGTCAACCATGGGGAGTACTTGTCAGAAACTTTAAGGTCTGTTAATGGGGCGTGTTTTTCAATAACTAATGAGAGAAGATGTGACCATGTGTTGACTGCCTCATCAATATCTTTACTTGAACTTACTATACTGTCCCAATCAATCTGAACTAGGTCCGACAGGAAATTGTCGCTGTTGAAGTTTTTCATTTTTCTCGTGGATATAGTTTTACGTTGACATTTTGTGGAGCCCATAAATTTTCTGGTTACATAAACAAGATAGTGATCACTTAAGGTAATACTCAGACGCCAGATGCAACCATGTTTTCAGGCTTGTTCGTGGCTATGTGGTCGATAAGAGTTGATGAAGTTAGCGTCACTCTTTTAGGCTCACCAATCATTTGCGTTAGGCCGAATAAATCATAGATCTTAGCTAAATGTGCAGTATTATTGAGTGAGCTACTGTACTCATCAGCTACCTTTGACGAGAAGTCACAGTTGGTATCACCCAGGATAATCATTTCTTTGTTTTCCTTATCGAAAAATTCTAAACTTCCTTCCAGTTCTTCGAAGGACTCAATACGGGCAGATGGAGGTCGGTACCAAGCGAATATAAGAAGGGCCTGGCTTTTATAGGTTCAATTTCTATGCAAATCAATTCGAGATACTTATCGGGTATGTCCGTTCGTCTATTGTGTTTTAATGAATTGCGCACATACACAGCAACCCCACCCCCATTCCTGTTTCTGTCCTCCCTGTGTAGAGTGTAACCCTCGATCTGGAGCAAGTCATCGGTGATTTTGCTGTCTAGCTTAGTTTCGTTCACTGCTAGGATATGGATTCCTTTTTCATTAACTAAGCATTTTATTTCATCAAGATGTAATTGTAAACCATTAACATTTAAAGGAGCAATCACCATTCCCTTGCGGTGACCAAGACGTTGCACTCCAACAGGGATTTTACTAGTATCAGTAGGACTATCATGAGCAATATCTTTCGGCGAGGAGCCCCGTGAGTCATCTTCTTGTTTTTGTCAATGTTTAAAAGATCTAAGTTTCTCTATAATGTTTAATGCAAGCTGCTTGTTACCGTTAAAGTTCAAATGTAGTCCATCTCGACCTAATTGATCTTGAATGATATTTTGTTGCCGGAGAATGTCAACATTCATTTTCTTCAAACTTTGGTTAAATGTATTGATCTTACCATTCAGTTTCGCCAATTCAGCATCGTTCAGCCTGCTGTCGGCACGTCGGATTATCTCCGAAATGACAAGGTGGCAGTCTGGTAATTTTTCCAGAATCATGTCCATTACCAATTTGATGCTCCGATGATTTTATTCTGCCAATAGCCGTTTATGCATCTAAATTAGTAACGAGTCACAATTTTATGCAAGGGTTTGACAGTTACTATCAAATTCAATCATGTCATTGTCAATTGATTGAAAAATATCAGAAAACAGTTAAAAAATAGGACTTCATAGTGCTTTTTAACCCCAGCTCCCTTTCGAAATTCTTCTATCATGTCAGTTCTATTGAGAGAGCTGGGGCGGCGGATAGTGCTATTAATGCTATTTCATCAATAGCAACCTTTTTCCAAGGTAAGGTTCTGCATTTGTGCTAAAA
The DNA here is from genome assembly GCA_964019985.1 of Aurelia sp. 4 Dawson et al 2005. Taxonomy (NCBI): domain Eukaryota; kingdom Metazoa; phylum Cnidaria; class Scyphozoa; order Semaeostomeae; family Ulmaridae; genus Aurelia; species Aurelia sp. 4 Dawson et al 2005. Next base: position 7,621,161 of record OZ026512.1, on the reverse strand, counting down.
TAATTTACGAAATATAAATAATGCAAGCAAAATCTTCTCCGGATCTTTGATTTCTCAATCCAGTTCCTCCATTCCACGATTTCTTTGACCTATATGTGCTATTTGATGTTGAGATTGCCTGAGTTAATCCGTTTAAAGGAGGCCGCTTGCATACTCTATCTTAAAGACCCTTTCCTGACCAGCATCCTTTGCGGCATTCGATTGCTGTTCTCCGCAGCTTCGACCCGGTCGCGATAATTTCTGACATCCAGAAATTACGAAAGTTGTAATCCGTCTCAATCTTCAACTGAAATCCCATAATTGGTCAACGAATGATATCAATAGTCTCTTTAGTTCATAAACAATGTGTTTAGGCATATATTTTCGTATTGCATGATCGGAGTTTTGGAAATCAGACGAAAGAATCTTGGGTCACAATGGCTGAGAGAGTGAACAGAAGTGGAGAGGAAATTATCAAAGTTGTGGAAAAGAAAGCTTCTCAGGTCGAATATATCTTGTTTGCTTGTTATGATCAAGCATTAAATTCATCAAATAAATGCATGAGAACGCAAGGATTAAAAAAGTGAGAAATGTAATGAACTGTACAGTACCCTCCTTGGATTGGTCTCCTTGCTGGAGCAGCAACGGGAAAATATGCCAAAGTGAGAACAGGTAGGTGAGAGTTTATCAATTCAAATTGGTCTTCCTCCCCTCAGGAATCATATCTGCTGTCATTTCTCCAACATCCAATTGGTCTTGAACCGATATCTGGCAGTAATCCTTCATCGATACTGACTTGCCACCATAATTCGTTTGCAATGGAATGAACACAAGACTTATTACACCATCGTACTATCACTATAGATAAAATGGCGGCAGTCTTGCTTTTATGAAAGGTAACTTGGACTCTTTGTAATCAGTCTTATCAATTTTTGTAAACAATAATAAAGGCTTGCAAAGGGTGCCGGTCAGTAAAGGGTCTTTAATTGAAACCCACGCTGTGGCCATTGATGATCATGTTATTACTTGGCCCGTTGGAATAGCAAATGAAGGAAAACAATTGAAAGTTGCGTCATAATTAATAGAGATAAAACGAGAGCACGCATACAGATCGTCAGTTATAAACACTGAGAAGAGTTTATAACTTTATTATCGTACCTGTTAAGAGACCATACAAATAGAGATACATTAGGGATACAAAATGAATCAAGTTGCATCAGGTGTTGTGCGATGGGGTGTTTCGACTGTCTTTTCTTTTCTATCTATGCAAGGAGGAAAACTAACTCATGAGCAGCGCCTTCGTCTTTAAAAATGCGGACGCCCGTGCCCCGATGTTAAAGTAAGAAGTCGTTTATGTGAAGCTGTGTATAGAAGTTTTTCGTAGATATGCGGCGATTCAGAGAAAAACATGTATTTCTGTTGGCCTTGTTTGGTCATGGGAGATCATTTGAAGATAAGAAAAATACTATATATTGTCTATCATAGTCTTATGACCATCATTCTATCCTGAATTTGGTAATAATTTATGTAACATATCTTTTAACTACCATGTTCACTCACACTACTACATCTATGTACAGACGGCTTACTTTTGCTGTTTCATCTAATCTTAAAATGAACAGTTTTACACGAAACGCGAAGAAGATATCCCCTCATTCCCTCTCCGTCAGAAGTCTTGTTCATGGCGGCTTGCTATTACAAATTGAAAATGAATAGCATGGCCCCACCGAGCGGCGGAGAGCCGCAGGTGTCTAAACAGCCCTACACATGTAACCGCCTTTTACAAACGGAAGGACCATTAGAATCTTCAGTAGAGGTGAATGGTGCACGTGGCATATTTATACAGAAAACACCCACTGAACAGACCAGAAAATCGTTCCTGCTAGAAAACATGTAATCATATTCACGAAACTCCAGATCTACAGTTGAATGTTTAGGTTTACGTAAAGGCTACGTTTACTGTGATAGCTTTTTTTGTTTCCACCTCTACTGACGGGTGTATCTCTTCCGAAAAGGCGTACGATATTTTATAAAGCGTAGGATTTTCAGGGATTTCTCGTGAAAAAGAAAGTATTTTCCAAATGTGCGTGGGGTGTTGTAAGTGTGATACACCCCGCGATTTCTTAAACAAGGATCTAAAAACTCTAAAATCGAGCAAAAAATTGAGAGATAAATTACTCAGCTAGAACTTTTATGAAAATTTGCATAACGATATAAGGATTTTAATCACTTTATTTTAGATACAGAGAGAAATCCTGCGGCATAATGAAAATCCATCAAGATCCTCAAAGATGATGAAGCACCATATTCCCGGCGGGTGCACTTGTATATAAAAAGTGATACACAGGCTTTTCTGTAAATTCACTGAGAAAGGGGTGAAAAAATTTCAAATCCTAGGACCTAGGATTTATAAAAAGGGGGGGTTATTTCAAAATATAGTCAGCGAATTTTAAGACAAGGCCCATCAATTAAAAACCAAATACTTTCAAGTAATAAGACTGCTGTTTACTGTTTTCTCCTATGATGTATATAAGACTAGTCATGGAGTGCAATAAACTTGATTCTGAATTATCATCAAATTCATAATGTCATTATCATATATACACTTCCTTTCTCTGCTTCTTGAGAACAAAACAGTCTGTGGTGTAAAGATCTTTCTTGGGACAAAGTCAATGCCTCACTTGATGTGTATAAAATTCAGTCATAACTCTTTGCTTATAGCAAGCACTTAAGAAGCCACCAGCTAAATCTAAAAGCAGATGCAGAAAGAAGGGCTAAACCCAGCACCCTTGAGACACATTCAAAGGCAAGAACAGCAAGACTTGTGCATTCTCCTTATAGGGGTCATTTTTCCTTTTCCAAGGTAACTGGTGATGCATTGCAATTATAAAAGCCATTTTACATCAGTAACTCCACTTTCTCTGATTGGAAGCCTGACACGGTTTGCTTTTTTGGCAGGATGATCAGCTTTTCCTTCAGTGCTGCACAAGCTTCTTTACCAGTGAGCCTGACCTCAGGCTATTCAATTCACCAATAGATTTATATTTTTCCGTCTTGGGAAATAAAATTAAAAGCATCTCCATAGCAAAACGTCTTACCACATGCACTGTAACTTCATGGTAGTGGAGCATCCACTGAAGAATCATTACATTTTGACTAGAGGCTCTGGCAAACACACAGCCATCTTTCCATTGAAGCAATGCGGAAGAATGTGAGCCTCTTTTGCAATCCGAGGCGTTCTAAAAACGCCGGAAAAGTTTAGAAGCGAGGAGCCGAAATAACCTCAAATCACACCGTGAGTGATGGAGAAGTTGAAAAAAATCACTTTGCTGATGCTGTTTACATGTAATTTGGTAGTGGTAAGACAGTCATTTGGCCCCAGTTATTTTTCATTTCAATTACTATTTTCTTCAGGAGGCACAAAGAGGGCTAGGCCCACCAGGCCTAATAAAACTTAAATATTTTGTTTGCAATATATTTTCGGTAATGGTATGATCAAATAATAATAAGGGCACCCTAAGGGAGACATTTCCTTGAAATTAGAATAAATTTTAGTGCTGTAAAGGAGATGCAATTCATGTTTCTTCAAGACTGTTGTGCTGCAGTCAAAATTGAACAAATCTTCATGCATATACAGCCAGAAGCCTAGACTGCACAAAACCAGTGTTAAAAGAATTTAGAAACCTTAGTTTGTAGGGTATATGACTGAGACCAAACCATACAATATGGTTTCAACAATATTTTTGCGTCAGAGAATTGATGTGTAGTGGAAATGATATACTGTATGCAGTATTAGTGTTTATGTTCTGTTGAATTGAGAAAAATATACAAAGTTCTGCTCCATTTTGAGTAGTTGGCAATTCACTTCTTACTTTAGTGACGTCTAAAGGAAATAGTCTGCAGAGCATATCAGTGATTCTCAAGAATAGGGGTATACATGTATAAAACATTGCGATAAAATGTCAGTGAATAGGGTCCAACTACGGAGTCATTTCTCAGTGAAAAGGGTATGTTTTGGAAAGCTTCAGGCAAGCTTGTGTATCACTTTTATATTGAAGTGCACCCGCCGGGACCATATTGACGTTGCCGTGTACTTGTCGGCCCAAGGACTTGCTTTCCAAGGACATGCAGAAGACAAATCCTCTTCAAACAGAGGAAACTTTCTTGAATTGATTGACTTGTTAGGGTGCTACTGCCAAGAGTTGCGAGTTTTTCTAGACAAGTAACGCATTACTTACACCTCCCATGACCCAAAAAACGAAATAGTCCAATGCATTTTCAAACAGGTTGAAAGCGAAATTCAAAATCGAGTAAATGCTTCAAGATTTGTATCAGTAATGATGGATGACACCAGTGACTTGAGCAACACAGAGCAGTCAGCTGTTTCAGTTCGACTCATTCACGATGGGAATCTCGAAGAACATTTGCTTGGCCTCACAGATGCTTCTGACGATCAGTCTACTGATGGTCTTACCAAGATTATGATCAAAATGTTAGGAAACTATAACGTCACTCTTGAGACAGATAAAAGAAAACTGATTGGACAATCATATGATGGTGCTGCGACAATGAGTGGCGAACTTGATGGCGTGCAAAAGAGAGTGTGTGATAAATTTCCATCTGCCTACTACAACCATTGTGTTGCCCACAGGATATCACTTTGCGTCCGAGTCATCAATGAAATTTCTAGAAGTGGGCAAATTATTTGGAACATTAGACAAGCTGATAATTTTTTTCAGATGCAACCCAAAGCGAACGCGTTACCTTGGATATAATCTTCTAAAGCCTGGTGATATAAGGTGGCTTTCTCGAGACATGGTCATTACTGTGATCGATTGTGCTACGAGACTATCGGAACAGTCTTATACGAGAAATCTTCGAATGGAATAGAGAAGGTGAACACACAAACGACAGCCAGAGGTCTTCTTGCCAGCATTCAAAACGGTGATTTCATCTGTTTATTGAATTTGTACAGGAAGATCTTTGAGCATTGCACACCCATTATGACCGTTATGCAGAAGCCAACGTTGGATGCTCTTCAGCTGAGATCCATGCTCGACGACTTCCAATGTTTTCTTTCTGCACTAAACATTGACAACATCTGAGAAATTACTCTCGAAGCGGACCAAAATTTTCCAATAGTACGAGCCAGAACGGGATGGAGAGGAAGGGAAACGTAAAATAATGGATCCGAAGATGCTTGGAAAGAGAGGCTATCCGCTGTGGCATCAAAAGCATGCGTCGAGTTTTCAGGGCTGATTGATTTTTTTTTATATTTTTTTCATTTGATTTAATCCATATTTAATGTTGGTACTTACAATAGTAATCATAGAAATACTAATTCAAACGAACTATTATCTACAGCAGAAAAAAATATACATTAAACAAAAATTAGCGGCATATTCTACAGGTGCATTTATCACCAGCCCAGTCTTTGATCCTCTTTTTGAAAGCCAAGTGTTGGCTCATTTTTGACGCTATCATCTAACGTGTTCCAGAGTATACTCCCTCTGATGAATGATAGTGATTCTTGCTCATAGCCTTGTGTCTTTGTTTGTGGCAGTTTGCGCAGATAACTTGGAGATTCGAGAACCTCAAGAACTTCAAGTGGATGGGCCTATTTCACCCCAGGAAGTTTGCAGAAAACGTTAAAAGGCCATCCAATCAGATAAAAGAGCTGATCAGAGAATTCATTGATTTATACCCATTTGCCGTCAATGATATCAGTTCAGTTGAGCACAATCTAGAAGTTCTATACAATAATGATGAGATATCACTGCTTCTGCGCAAATGTGCAGACGAAAGGAACAGAGCTATGAAGCAAAGGAGAGCAAAGCAGAGAAGAAAGACGCAAGCCATCGCGAGGAAGCCATTGCCAGTTCTGGTGACCAGGTGATGGAAGATGTAGCTGACGTGGAAGAAATTTATAAGTTCGAAATAAGAGAGAGTACAAGTTTTGACGAAGAGATTTTACACGGAGAAGCATTGAGCATACAAGACCTGCTAACTGTTATACATAGCACGGACCTTGCAGATGCTCTTCCACCTGCAATGGTTCCCCTGGAAGTTGCAGCAGTGACTCCACTCACAAGCGTACACTGCAAGAGAGTCTTCAGTCGCATGAAAAGAGTGATTATGGCATCAAGATCAAGGATGCTGCAAGAAAGAAAAGAACACCTTGTTTTCTTACAAGTTGAGCATGCTATATTACGATCACTTACTAAAGAACCAACATTTTACCAGAATGTTGTTAGCAGGTTTAAAGAGAGCAATCAACGACGCCTTAAACGATTTTCAAGAAAATAGATGCATTGGATGTTATAGATGTGCTCGAGAAAGTTTATCAATTGCGATTTACGTTTTTCATAAATACTGGATAAAAACAGCGATTACATGTTTGAGTTTGGACCAAATTTTTCCTGTTTTTAAAATATTTTGTTTAACTCAAATGCAAACCTTTCTGCATGTTTCAGGAACAGACATAAAGCATTTAGTTTTTGATATAGACCTTAATTTTGGAATAGTCATAGCTTTATATCTATCTCTCTTTTGAAAAGGTTGAGCGTTTCTGGCGTTCTGAAGGAAGTGGTCCCAGAAAAATTTTCCGGGGGCAAGCCCCCGGACCCACATCCTTCGCTGGCTTTTCTCCCGGGTAATAGAAACTCATGATCGCTCCCAGCCACCACTGACAGAGAGAGCCACCTTCACCATTAGTCAGGAAAAGCTTCCTAACATATTAACTTTCCATATTTTGCCGCAATTTTGCAGTCGAAACCAACTTGAAATCATTGATCGCTGAAAGCATTGGATTTCAAGTAAAAGAAAGACTTGAAATACACGTTTTTTAATAAGAAACTTGGATCAGACCATAGTACTTTAAGTTTCTTAATTGGATTCGCATTTTTTGAATGCAGAATTGGTAATATGGTCGCTAACACTGCGGTAGATATGTTTCTTGACATTTAAAACATCATAAAGGAATAAAGTGTTCTGTCATGTTGAAAACACAAACGGTTTGATAATATTGCTCAAAAATAAGGGTTCAAAAACTTATTTCCTATAATATTTATGCTTTTAACTTTGAAAAGTTTCTTAGTACTTCTCAGACATAGTACTAGAGTTTCTTAAAATTTTGGCCATCTTAGTACTAGTTTCTTATAAACCAGTTTCTTACCTAGAAAAAAACCTGTATTTGTACTTCACCTAAGTATTGCTCAGTTTTTACAACCGTATCACTAACATATCACCCCTGATTGCAAAACGATATATTTTGGTTATATGATTTTTAGCAAATTGGTAATGACTGCCATTCGATGAAATTTGGTATGGTAATCGGATCTCTACCTTCATATCTTCCTTTATCGTGTTGTTCTAAGACACGCCGTAGTAGGTGACTGTGGGCCGTTCATTGCACGTGACGGGGGGAACGGTCGCTTTGATTTGCTCAGGGTAGTGTCCATCAAAATTATTTTTACCCCAATCCAGAATTTCCCGTCCAGACGAGTGCAGAATGTAGAAAATGGGTGGGTGAAAAGTACACCCCAAAAGGTAAAAGTCCCCCTTTTGGCATCCTCTGACAACCACCTCTAGAAAGACTGCCTTCTTTTGATTCCTGACGCTGGAAACAAGTTGAAAAAGATAACCTGAAAAACTGCTTATCTCCGTCGGAGAAACATAATAGATCTTTGAGAAAAGTACTTTATGCGATGCTCAGTATTGAGGTTAAAGTAAATCAATGAAATCTTTCCAATCTCATTATCAATTTTGGTCAGGCGTTTTACCGAGATTCGTTATTGAAACTTATGATTCTGACTGTAAGACTTGAAGTTTCCAACTGAATACAAAAATGAATATGACAAACCATCCTGGGCGATGTTGAACTTGGTTGAAACCGAGCCTTAAGTGATGAGCATCGATCTTTTTAGACCAGGCCTTACATCGGGAGAAATAGTGCATAAATTTACACAGTAATGTAGACCAGTACAGAGAGTATTAGAAAACAATGCCTCCTCGCCCACAACCAACAGATTGCTTTCTGGTTCGATAGAAATAACATTGTTATAAGTATATATTCAAGAACGTTCTTAGCAAAACTAAAGAGTGAACCATCAATATTAAGGTTTAAGAGTTACAGCGAGGATTTTTATTTAGACTTTTGACATTTTATCTAAACTCCTCGACCAAAATCTGGTCAAGTAACCCCCTCCCTGGAGCTCTACCTTGTTCCCAGGACCTTTTGTCATATAAGGCATCCCAATATGACAATTTGGCCTGAGGAAGGGGTTGAATGGAGATAGGTAACATTTTTACCACAAAATTCCATCTGATTTTTTATACAAATTTCCGAAAATGATTTTCAAATTCTACAATATGATCGAATTTTGATGTTTTCCTAAATGCTTGACTGCTTATTGGATCGTCTTGTATTTATGCACTTTGACCTTGGTCCTCTAGAACTCATTCAGCTGATTTCCCATGCAGGTAACAATTCAAGCAGCTACACTTAGTATACAAAAGTATGGAAACGATGGCCTAAAAAATGGCGGCAAAGATTTCCTACGGCCTATGAGCGTTGTAACAAAAGGGAGATTTTCTCTCCAACCCAGACCTCAATTTAAACTCTTGCGGCGGGATAATATTGGTCACTTTGTCTTCTGTTTATCATTTTGTATTCTGTTTAACAAGGACAAGTTTCTAAAAAACATTTTATGAATTTCGAGATGAAAACTTCACAGTAGTGTTGTTGTTTTGAGCTGCAAGTAATGGAGGAGATATGAAATTGAAAAGTTGTCAAAACATCCGTTTGCTTCAATGAAGAGTTGGTTAAGTGGCTTCATTTTATGCTGGTTATACTGGAAACTTTGATCTTGAATAAAACTTTTGTGAATAATCTGGAATTGTTCAGAATTTTGGCTGTGAACTCAAGGAAAGCTGTGAGTAGGTAAGTGACATCATTCTCTTTCGGGTGATGCTTTTATTTTCGAGCATTTATGAAAGTACGAATTATGAAAGTACCTCAAAAAGCTGAAATTTGAAAACAAAATATATTATTTTGTTTCATTCTAGTTTATTTGTATTGACTGAGCCATCTGAGGTTTTATGTGAAGCCGTTACAAGGCAATAATTGCAACGATCACAAAAGAAATCGAAGTTACAAATTTACTTGTTAGCAACATGCCTTCAACTAAAAGCCAAAATTTTGAAACTTTCTCAGTTTATCCCAAAAGTTTTACTCAAAACCAAAATTTCCAGTATGACCAGCATAAAATGAAGCCATTCAATCAACTCTTTATTGAAGCAAACTGATGTTATGACAACTCTCCAATTTCATATCTCCTACATTTCTTGCAGCTCAAAACAACCACACTACTGTGAAATTTTCGTCTCGAAATTCATAAAATGTTTTTCAGAAATTTGTCCTTGTTAGTTTGGTAAACAGATGACAAAATGATAAATATTTTCCCACCGCAAGAGGTGTGGGTTGGGTGTGGGTTGGAGTTGGAGGTGTGGGTTGGAGAGAAAATCTCCCTTTTGTTGAAAGGCTCATAGGCCATAAGACATCTTTGCCACCATGTTTTAGACCATCGTTTCGATACTTTTGTACCAAAAGTGTATATTACAAAATACACTATATCTGTTGTGTACAAAATACACTATATTTATATTCTACTGTGCATGTTTTCTAAGACGAGAGTGGCTTGAAATTTACTTGTGCTGATCTGAATGATGCTTTTCAGTGTATAAAGTTTATCGGAACAAGGACTTCAGTTCGCTCGATTGTTGACCAAATAGTCATTGGGCTTCGCTCGCCATAATATCGCTTCTTGTCTTGTTCTTCAAACAAACGCAGTTTTAAAAACATTATTTGCGACTATTCCTCGTTGCTTTCTTGAAAACTCACATCGGGGATAAAAATTTTGCAAACGACTGCCGGCTGAAGATTGCCAACGTTGCCATCAATTCTTTTCATCGCGTATCGATCAGGTGATGTTCCTTCTCAGTAGTCTTCCGTGAAAATTTCTTCTTTTCCCAGTTTAACCCTGTTGAAACAATTCGTGAATTTCGATAATTTGAGGACACGTCTTTGCAGAAAGTACTTAGCAATAGCAGCTGCCAGTTAGTCTGTCTCATAATCTAATAGAGAGTTGAGTTTTGGAACAGCAATTAGCTAGTGCACTGTGATCTCCAAGTCCTTCTCTGTGAGAATATCTTTAGAGCACATTACTGCTAATTCTGCATAGCTATTGACTTTTCGCTAATTAATTCAAAATCACTCAAGGGTCGCAGGAACTTCAAGTCCTTGAAATGTTGATACAATACTCACACCATCAATGAACAGAATATTTTATTGACTCAAGCTGTAACATCACAGTTCATGTAAACATCAGCAACAAACTAGTTTCACAGTTGCAAGTGTTTAATCTATCACAAATTATTGTTTTTTAGCGCGTAAAACTGCTTATTACATGGAGACAAGCTGCAACATCAAAGTTCACGTAAATCTTTATATCAAGCTACTTGTACTGTTGCAAGTGTAAAGTCCAAGACAAACTATTCATTTTTAGCGAATAAAACTGCAAATTTTACTGACTCAAACTCTAACATAACGGTTCATGTAAACCATATTTACGAACTAGTTCCACCGTTTTAAGTGTAAAGTCTCTCATCACTTCGTGCTTATTTTATTGACTCAAACTGTAACATCACAATTCATGAAAACATCAATAACAAAGTAGTTCTACTGCTGCAACTTTAAAGTTTATAACAAATTATTTGTTTTTAGCATGTAAAACGGCTTGTTTGACTGACTCAAGCTGTAATATCACAGTTCATTTATACCTTACACCGTTACAAGCGTAAAGTCTATCAGCAATTATTGGTTTCTAATAGTTAAATTGCTTATATTATTGACTTAAGCTGTATCATTAACATTTATTTGAACAATGCTACTTGAGCTAGCTTTATAAAGCTACTTGAAGTGTTGTAAGTGTACAGTCAATCAAAGGTATTTGTTTCTATCTTCGAAAACAATTTATTCGATTGACCCTAAAAAATAAAAACAAACTTTATTCATTCCTTGATCAAAAGCAATTCTTACCGGTCCAAATGTGGATTCCATCGCTAATTAGTTTTTTTTAGAATGTAAAACTGCTTATTCATCGACTTAATCTGTAACATCACAGTTCATATAAACCTTGGTTACGAGCGAACAAGTCTACCGTTGCAAATGTAGAGGTTATCACTATTTAAAGCTTTGTAACGTTTTGAACTGCTTATTTAGTTAATTCAAGCTGCAACATCAAATTTCATGTAAGCCTTAATATCAACCTACTCGTACTGTTGTAAGTGTAAAGTCTATCACAAATTGGCTCTTCTGAGGGTGTCTAAATACTTGTTTTATTTACTCAAAATGTAAAATTGCAGTCCATAAAACAAAGCAACCTAATTGTAGCTACTGTTGCAAGTTTAAAGTGGTCTTTAAACTAAGAGTGGTCTTTAAAGTGTACTCTATGGTGGCCCATCAATGCCACAAGGTATTATGTTGCATTTTGCATTTTTTCATTTCATTTTTATTCATTTAGGGAGGGTTGCCCTTCAATAACAATTGATTTTCAGGGGCCCTCCAATAAAAAGTTCCAATTACAATATACAGGAAAATTAAACCTACATAATAAAAAACCATAAAGCTAAAACCTATTTACAATTTAATGATACAATATTTACAATAAAAGAAAAGTTCAACCCTTAATAGAATTTTTAAAACTAATAAGGGAGGATCCCTTCTTTGACTCAGCTGGAAGGCTATTCCAAAGCTTAGCTCCATGGAAAGAAAAACATTTCTGCCCATTGGCTGATTTTTTTCTTTGGTAAGCTCAAGTCGGTCTCGGTATTACGGAGGAGCATTGCGAGTTGTTGGTGAAAAGGTTACACAGGTATTGCGGAGCCAGCTCATTAAGAGACTTGAAGACCATAATCTTAGACTCATAACTAATGAGTTCTTCAATGGTCTTCCAACCCAGCCCTTCGATAAGAGGTCTGCTAGGGGTATCAAAGCTGTTGTTGGTTATGATTCGGGCAGCACGATTCTGAAGCTTTTGTAACCGGCTAATTTCTGTATTACCGGCACAACCCCAAACAGAACAGCAGTATCGAAGGTGGGGCTCAACAATGCCAGTGTAAAGAGTCACCAAACTTTCTTTTGGTAAAAAAGATTTTGCGTGTTTCAGGAAGCCAACAGCCCTAGATAACTTGGTACAAACTACTTTGGTTTGTTCCCTCCAGTCTAGGGAATTGTCAATTTGTACACCAAGGTACTTTGTTTTTTGAACTACATCCAGCTTATTATTACGAATGTTCAGTTCCAGGACCTCATTTTGATTTTTAAGAATGTTATGTTTCTGCTTGGTAGAAATAAGCATGGAATGTGTTTTTGCAACATTCAAGGAAAGTTTGTTCCCTTGTAGCCAGGTAGTCAGTTGTTTAAGATCACTGTTAAGAACCACTTGCAGCTGAGTCAAATCACTGGACTGGTGGCACAAACTGGTATCATCAGCATACATAGACACAGTGGAAGCTTGAACAGCTTGTGGGAGTTTATTGATATAGATGAGGAAGAGAAGTGGACCCAAGCAGTAGCCTTGTGGGACACCAACTTCTATTTCCTCAATGTTAGAATCAACACCATTAACCCTGCAAAGTTGCTTACCGTTGGATAGGTAAGACTGAAACCAGGAGAGTTCGCAGTGTTGGACGCCGTAAAGTTCAAGCTTTTTACAGAGAATATTGGGATCAACTGTATCAAATGCCTTTTTCAGGTCTATAGACACTAATCCCATAAGCTTGCCAAGATCCAGCCAGTTGTACCAATCATCAGACATTTTAAGCAAACAGGTTAGTTTTGAGCGTTGGCGTAAGAAGCCAGATTGGTCAGAGGTAAAATGACCATTTTCTTCCATAAAGCCGTATAGCTGTTCAAAGACAAGTTTTTCAAGAGCCTTGAGATGAAAGGTAGGACAGATATTGGACGATAGTTGGACTTTTCAGTCTTGTCACCATCTTTGCAAATTGGAGCTTCTCTAGCTACCTTCCATGAGTCCGGAAACTGGCTGGTTTCATGGATATGTTAAACAATACAGCCAAGGAATTTTCAATGAAAGGCAAAGCAAGCTTTATAAAGTAGCTAGAGATATTGTCTATTCCAAAGCTCTTTGCTGTTTTGATTTTGGCAAATGCATCCCTGATCCCTTTCAGTTCAATAGTTTTAAAGTTGAATACAGCCTTACTTTTATTAACTAAATATTCACCTGATAAAAGGGGACTAGGGGCAGGATCAATTTTATCTGCAAGTTTCTTGCCTATAGAACAAAAGAAGTTATTCATAACATTGGAAATGTCTTGTTTATGAACAGATTCAGTGCCAGACTCCTCCAGACAATCAATGTTACTGGACTTGGATCTCTTATTGTGCAGTTCATTGATCACTTTCCAAGATTCTTTCATGTTGCCTTTACATGCAGCGATCCTATTGGTATAATACTGCTTCTTCAACTGAATATTTAGGGTAGTGACCTTATTAAGGATCTGTCTATAGGAGTCCATAAGGATTGGGGATTTACTTTTGACTGCTGATTTTTTCAGTTTGTCCCTTATGCGCATCAAATCCCTAAGATCCTTATCAATCCAGGGACAATATTTTTCAGAAATCCGCATTTCAACTATTGGAGCATGCTTCTCTATGATCATAGAGAACAAATTAGACCAACGGTTGACAAGCAGATTGATATCATCAGTTCCACTAACCACTTGCTCCCAGCATATGCCAGAAACATCAGCAAGGAAAGCCTCCTCGCAGAAGTTCTTCATTTTCCGGGTTTTGATCATCTTATGGCCTTTATCTACTGCACCATTAAACTTGCGGATGCAGAAACCATATAATGATCACTCATAGAAACTTCATGAACACCTGATTTTAAGATATTTCTGGCACATGTTGTAGCGACATGGTCAATAATGGAAGAAGTTGCTAACGTGACCCTTGTTGATTCCTCAACAAGCTGCTTGAAACTGAACAACTCATAGAGATCAAGCATGTGCTTTGAATCATTGTCTATAGGATGCTCAGCTTGTTTTGGAGTTAGATCACAGTTTGTGTCTCCTTAGAGGATTATTTCTTTACCCTCTTTGTCCAGAAAAGAAAGAACCTTTTCCAGCTTATTGAAAGTCCCAACAGGATCACTAGGTGGTCTGTACCATGCAAGAACAAGAAAAGACTTGCTTCCGGGTGGCTCTACTTCAATACAAAAAATTTCCAAGTCATCAGTGGGAACATCAGAACGTAGTTTGTATTTAATAGAATCCCTAATGTAAATAGAGACACCACCCCCATGGCATGTTCTATCAAGACGTTCTTGCTGGAAGCCAGAAATATCAGTCAACTCTTTTGGATATCCCGGGTCTAACTTAGTCTCATTAAGGGCAAGAATATGAATCCCAAGATCTTTGATCATCAATTTAAGTTCATCAAGGTGACTACGGAGACCATTGATGTTCAGGGATGCAATTGCCATGCCCTTCTTGTAGCCAAGGTGCTGATAACACCAGCCTGAACCCGTACCAGTGGCAGTGGCATCCTCCCTATTTGATATTTGGGATGGAAGTATGTCAACCACTTCCACCCCCTTAAACCCGCTAAAAACACAGCTTATCTACAAAATTACTGCCTAGCTTTTCAGTACCTTTGAAATTCAAATGTAGTTTTTGTGGTCCTGATAGGTCTCCCTCATCGATGTTATCATTGTCAACATGGTCCAAATGCAGTGATCTGATCTTTTGTTTTAATGCCACAAGTGTCTTATTGGCCTTTTTGTTATCCAATCTTAAGGTTGGGAGGGAAATTATGACTTGGCAAATTTTTAGCCGTGTTTCAATATCTTTTTTTAGATCCAACAAGTCAGCAAGGATTTCATCTGCATTCAGATCTCCAGCATCATTAGTTGATACATGTAGAATGATTTTTGCTGGTCACTTGCGCATTAGGGGCTTGATGCGATCTCTCGTATCTAAAATAGTTGCTTCTGGGAAACTTCCTACCTTTATCTTGCCTGGGCCATCAAATTTGTTTTCTCGTAAACCACTGATGATGCTGTCACCTGTTACCAGAACAGTATCATTAGGCCAAGTGTGAATTTTTCTCCCAGCCTTGTTACTGTTGCTGTCACTATTTGCCGGGACTTTGGGTGTCACTGCTGTACCATTGTCTTGTTGCTTCTGATGTTGTTGCTTGTGAGGTGCAGTGGCTGCCTGAGTTTGATTGTTGATTTGTTCTTGCTGCTGCGCCTTGGTTTCCCTTTCCTTATTTCGCTTCTTTTTACTCTTTCTGTTGTTGTTCTGAGCAGATTTCACATTGTTTCTTGATTCATTGTTACTTGTACTCTCTTTGTTACCATTCTCTCTCTTGTTGTTATTTTGGTTAGGTGGATCATTAGACTTCAGAAGTATGTATTCTCAATGCTTCTCCAGCAGAGCACTTTTCAGTTGGTTGGCAATTTTCTCAGAATTTCCAACGTCTTGGGACTTATTTACAGTGACAGTTTCTGTTGATGGTGTGCTTTGAACTGGACTTTCCTGGTGGAATTACCTTCGTTCTGAAGATCCAAAATCTTTAATTTCAAATAAAAGCTTTTTCCATAAGCTTTCGGTTATTATCTCTCTCGGCTGCAAGATCCTTATTTATCAAGGTGTTAGTCTGAACCAGTTCATGTATCGTTCAAAGTTACGAACGAGGGACGTCGAAACTGGATAGGCCGTGGCCTAAGACTTGCTTCTGAGTTTGTTCTTTGGTGGGCGTTGCAACTCCATCGAGGAACTCGATAAATGAGTCATCATAGCCACCTCCTGTGTTGCTTGGTTCGACTCCTTTAGCACCTTCAACGCCTTGTGGCTCCTTTTCAGTGTTTTCCTGGTTTCCTGCTGCTGTTGTTGAGTTGTCTTTGGCATATACGACTTCACCATCATCGTCAGCCATTGACCTGTTTAGGCCTAACGAGTTTAATAGCCTCGAAGCTAGTTCGTCTTTCTTGCCTGTTGTTGGTAAATTTCGCCTAGAAAGTTCAGCTTTTAAGTTAGCAACCTTGAGATTCTTGACTACTGCAGGATCTAAATCGCTCATGTTGTCGTTTGTGATATAACAACGAAGAAAGAAATTAAAGTTACGCAGCGATAATTAGGCCTGTCCACACGCCAGCATACCATGCATGGATACCATGATATGATGTTTGCAAGAGTAATTTGAATTACTCTGTTAAATTATTCTCCTATTTTCCAAATTTGATTTTCAATCTTTTTCATTGCTTTTTGTTTTAATAGGTTTTCCTTTCTTATTACTTATCTTTCATTATTCATTCATTTTCAATTGGTCTATTTTAATTTTTTTCAATTGATCCTTTATATTTCTAATTCATTATCAATCTCTTTTTTTACTTTCACATTGTTCTCATAAAACATTTTTATATTTTTCCATATTTTTGTGACTTTTCCACATTTCAATTTTTTTCATCTTCTTCACTTTTTTATTCTAAATTATTAGAAAACTTTTGAATTCTCTTCAAAAGAAAAAATTTTCATAGAGAAAATGAAAGCAATTCGAAAATGACAGGTGGCCCATCGGTGCCACCACGAGCAGTGCCATTACTGGTACGGATGAAATATTACTTTCACAGGTAAAACAAAAACATAAGGATACAGTCCATTCCATGGAATGCAAAATAGCGTTTTATCCATTGCTGACATAAAATTCTTTTTATTCTGAGCCTCCTCAAAAAAATAAACAGCCCATCAGTATCCTTCCGAGTGATGCCATATCCCAGAATGCTGTGTAAAAAAGGCGGGAATATATCCTCACCGTGCGGCAAACGTGGCGTGGCTGAGAGCAGGCCCAAGGAAAGCAGCAGCGGGATTCAAAATGTCCAAAAGAAAACAATGGAATGCAATGTATGACAGAATGTAAAAGAAAAGACTTAGGAGGAAAGATGAAGCGGACGAAGGCTTTCTGACTTTGCAACGTTTGTCAGCGTACGTTGACGGTAAGGCCCAAAAATATACTCGAATTGGATCTCTTACAATAGTGGGAATGAATGGGAGAGAAAGAACGATGGCAAATATCAAACATGCATGCATTGAAAAGTTTGAGGTGGATAAACGAGAGTATGACTGTGATATCCTGGCAGGAGAAAGAGGTCCTTCTTTCACAACAGTATCACAAATAACTAATTGGAAGGTACTCCATGTTCGATTTTGTGAAAAGACATTGGGAAATTGCGATGATGAAAGTGAATTATTAGGTCAGGGTGGCAGCAAAAGCTCTGGAAAAGACATTCCATCGGACAGTCTAACCCTTGGCAGAATCCGAAGCACAGCATTCTTGAAAGATTTGGAAATTCTTAAGCCTTCTAAGAAAAAATTGCCACCAGTACCAGCCATAAGACCACCATCTGTAACCCAAGGTCTTGCCAAATCTGTACCATTAAGTGAGATGATAAAGATTGGAAAGTTGATTCCACCCAGCCGAGAGATTGCAAGCCTGATGCTGGAGAAGTTTTGATGTTGAAACACAAACCTGGTGTGACCCTATTGAAAGCAAAATTTCATTAAGCAAAGAAACGTTTGCAAGTGGTGGATGTAGGGAAGCTATTCATGCTACAAGGTCGTCTGGTCTTACAGGGAAATACTCATTGAAAAAGTATCGGAAAGAAAGAGTTGAGACTATAGAAGAAATATTCTCTTCAGTTGATTTGCACACACGTAAAGTTGTGCAAATGCATTCTTTGGCACGGCACTTTGCCAAAAAATTGAGAGATGAAGCCGCACCAAGATTTGGAGAAACTTTCATGTACACAAAGCTCTACTATTCCAAGTACAATGAAGAATATGTCACCATTAAGCAATTTCTGCCTGGAAACTTCAAGGAATTCATTAAAAACACTGGTGATATCATTTTCAAAGATGAAGAGAGAGATGAATGTGCATTCAAAGCAGAAACATTTGCTCATTACTCATATGTGAAGTTTGGAAAGCAACTGATGGTACTGGATCTACAGGGTGTAGACTACTGGTTGTGTGATCCAGAGGTGGCAGTGTCACCCACTTTGATGATAATAAAAGCGTATTTTTCTTCTCTGGTAATTTGTCTGTGAAGGCTATTGATTCTTTTTTGGAACCACACATCTGCAATGAATTTCGCAAAGCTTTAAATCTGGACATATGATGATGCATTCATTCTCACAAAATTGCAGAGAGACAAATAGATTCAAGAATTGAATTCAAGCTCAGTGTTTTTTCTCAGGCTCATGGATGTTGGAACCAGATGGGCAAGTTAATCAAACTTCAGTGAAGGATGCGCTGTACAGAATTCCCGCAAATTAGAAACTCATTCTTTAAAGCCAGGCTGCTTGGTTTCTTTTAAATGAATAAAAAAGGACAAAACAGGCTGAATAATTTCTCATAATTATCACAAGAACCTCATAAAATGTGCATCAAAAGAAACCATGAAAATTTTTTTTTATGTGGTTACATTAAAGTAAGTGTTGGACAATGACTATTCAAATTCAGTTAAACATTAAATTGACAATGCCCTCCTATGTGAAATAAATACAGCAGAAAACATTAACTACATTAGTTACTAGCCATGTGATATTTTTTTTAATTTTATAAGCAAATTGTCAGATTGTTTTGTTTTGTTAGACACATAATAAGTTTTGTATTATGAAGTGCTTGCAAAATGCCATTTTCCCAGTCAAAATTATCTTTAAGAAACCAAATTTAAAATTTCAGGCTGATTGGTTTCTTGGGCCATCTGGTATCCTGCAGTTTCTTATGAGTCAGTTTCTAAGGGGGTGCTCTCTTCTCTATAGGGGATGCTCTCTCCTCGATTAGTCTGACTACTGAGAGAGCTCCTCCTTTAAGTAATTCCCTCCATACAATTTATTTTTTTCTCTTTGTTTTGTTCAACGGATATTGTATTAATTGATATATCAATTTTCTGTATCTTGTATTCCTGTAGTTTAGTTATTTGTCTGTTTAATCATTCATAAATTGTATGTAGTGGAAGTTAAAATATGTATGAAACTGAAACTGAAACTCTAAGTGGCGAGGTAATATTGTATCAACTTCACTAAGATTATTTTTTGAGAAAAGGCTGAAATGTTATTTCTGGTAACTCTGGTCCTAGCTGCCCCCTTGTCATGTGTTCATTCTGACATCCCTTGGCAAACCACTAGGATATGCTAAGCTGCTGACATTTTTCTATTAGTTCATGTTCTTATATACAGTATAATCATGCTGTTATCTTGCTATGTTCCATGTTTTTATTTATTTAAAAATGCAGTGTATGACTGTTTTTTTCTAAAATATGTATGGCTATTTTAGGGATTTGGTACATCACAGGCCTTGCACATGGCACAGAATTTTTCGCCTAAGAATTCTTGAGAACAGTTTTTCCTCAGGATTCTTATTTTGAATATTTGCTGCCAGGATTACCAGAGAAAACCATATGAAAATATTGTAGGTGGAAATGGTCATTACAATGCAAACCGTTTTCTTGCCAAAGTGCCAAAAAATGCCAAACAAATTTTCGACATAGTGAGTTGCAGCACTTTAATAAAGTGATATAAGGATTCACAGATATTTCAATGCAACAAAAATAAGCATTTCTTTACAACAGCTGTTGAATGTGCAAGATCATTCTAAAAGCCCATGATGAGCATCAAAGCATGTTCGCAAAACTAAACATAAATCACTCAGTATTTATACAGCCTTTAAAGGTTTATGATATTATAATCCCCTACTGGTTTATAAACAACTGAAAAAAAACGCTTTGAGAGAATCAGCAACTTAAGACTTTGAAGAGTGTTCTTCAGGGATACTCAACCAGATTTGCATTCAGTAAGGCCCCACATTCAAGATACCACTTTTCACACCTGAGTCTCAGATGTTTCTTATAATATGATACTTTTTATTCCTTAGGCTCAAGGTTCTTAAGTTTCTAATTCATTTTCTGGAAATTCCAAGCAAAATAAGTTGCAATAGCATTTGGCTTTTGTTGATATATTATTCATACTGTATATGTATGCCATCAATGATTATCATGGACATCAACTAAAATTCGGGGAAAAAACTGTTTAATCTAAGGTACAGTATATATACTGGTAATAATTTTTTATAAACTCTGCATGAATTGAAATCTTTCCAGACCATCAGATTAGGACCTGAATACTTGAACAGATTAGGACTTAATTTTATCCACCCCCGTTTATTAATTTGGCAAAACAATGTCCAAAGCTCAATATGATTTTTATACGAAATTTTGTTCGAAAGATAAACCATTGCAGTGTACGTACTCGTAAACTAATTCGAATGTCTTCTTTTAGAATAAGAAGTCATTGCAGTGTACTTGTAAAATGCACTTGTCACCAGTAGATAACGTAAAAACCCGTTTTTTGCAAATTTCTGACCCCCCCCCATTTATTAAGACTTTGTTAGTTTCAATTGAAGAGTTCCCATCCTCTCATTTATCAACACCTTAGTAGGCACCCGAGAGTACTGTATATGCATGCCATCAATGATTATCATGGACATCAACTAAAATTTGGGTAAAAACTGTTTAATCTAAGGTACAGGATACATACTGGTAACATTTTGTATAAACTCTGCATGAATTGAAATTTTCCCAGACCATCAGATTAGGACTTAATATCAATCAAAGTACAAGAAACTTTATTTTGGGTTTGAGTCTCAAGAGTTTATTGCCAGTAAGGGGGCTTTTTTTTCAGAAGTTTAAGAGTTTTTTTAGGTGGCTTCTTAAATGCGGGGCCTTACTGTGCAGTATTTGTATCCAGTTCTCAAAATGTGATGATTTTACCAATTTTGAAAAGATGATGACAAAATATTGAAAATCAAACAACATTTATGCTATCCTTGCTTATCAAAAACTAAACAACTGTTGAATCAACAAAAACATTTCTGTTACATGACTGTTTAACCCCTATTCTTGCATAATGAAAAAGTACAACAGACCTTTTAGCTATTATAGAAAACAGACTAAGTTTATTTCTTTAGAGATAGCTATAAAAAGATTCAGAGGCCTTGTTTTATTATCAGATTTTGTTTCAATAAATATGTCTAACACATCTACTACAGTTTTGTAACAGATCAATGCATTCACAAAAAGAAAAAGGGAAGAAAATTAGAATTTTTTATAGGATGTTAAATGTTTGCCATCAAATACCTATAGTTTTACTGTCATTGTGCAAGGGTAAAAGGCTATTGATTATTGAAATAACAGTGCATGTATCTTTCATCTAAGGACCTCTGAGTAATCAAAATCAGAAAATTTTGGGGAGTTTACAGAACTGACTCAAATTCTTATAATTACTTCTCACAAATATGTGTAATTTATCAGGCTTGATTCTGTCTAGCAATTAAATTTTTAGGAAAGCAAGTGAATGCCTCTACAAAACTGAATAGGAACATTAAAAAATTGTTATCTAATAGTTTGCAGTACTCAAAATCAGAACTTTCAGCAAAGGATGAATTTACTGTATCAGTTTCTTACAATACAAAAATTAGGGTAAGTAATGGAGAGGTAACGGGGTATGAGAGATAATGAACTGTTCAACAAACATTTTCAATACTTCCAGGATGGTATAATTCCAGCAGATGTACTGTGTGGTAGATAGAGAAGATCCAATTATGAGAATTTTACTAGATGTTTCATATCTTTTGTGTTGTCAATTTTACCTCCACTAGAGTCAGTGTTTATGTATCAATACAACAAAAAGTGAAGCTATTCTATAATCAGTACCTTTCGATTCATGCAAATAATCCAGATAAAATCTGCCAACAATCTTTGAATCGTTATTGAAAGTCCGAATTCTCAAAAAATGAATGCGTCCACTGTAAGTATCCTGTGCTCCATAGATGCACAATGGGAATACTGATTTTTGAAATCCACAGAGTTTATCATGCCCATCCAACGACAGGGTTAAAGTATGAACTCTAAAAATAAATGTTTAACTGCGAAAATTCAAAGTAACCAGGAGGAATCACTTTATTATACTAATTTAAGAAGGGAAGCAAGGTGTCATCAACACCAAATCTTTGCAAGAAACCAATTATTGTATTTTAAGAAAATGTAGGTTTGATCTCCCTAATATTCAGAAACCATGCTATTCCGTCTTGATTGAAGAGGCTAAGAAACTTTGTAATTTATTTCTAGGCTTGCTCAGAAATGTTTTCACACTTGTGTATGGTATGACGAATGTTTTGACATGATTTTGCATGTAAATTTTGTTCAATTCTGTTTAAACATGTCTTGCATAGAAGAGAAAGATCTAAAAACATTCCATTCAAATCAAAGCTCCACATGCATAGAAAAGCATCATAAACAATGTCAAGTTCTAGCTTTCCCCCAGTCTGCTGAGTGTGGCCAATGGAACTCTTTATTTAGGGTTTTGGAAGTCTGAAGTAAGTATTTTCAAATATCAAAGTTGGCATAGTAGGCTAGAAACTCGTAAGAAATAATTCTCTTCTGTTAACAACTCACCTCGGCGCTGAATGGAGCATCAAGTTTTGGTCCTTTTTTCGGCTTTCCAACATTACCTCTTGCAGTCAGAGCAGCTGGATTAATATCTTGCATGGAGGCATAAACAAGTCTTCGTGAAACCCGCAAACAATGAATTTCCCTTATCTTTTTGTGGAGTGAACGATAGCCAAGGAGCCGGCCAGGGCCATCCATCTCAGCTCTTAAAGCTGCCCGAGCCTGGCCTAAATCTATCTCCTCGTCAGCATACTTAATTTGAAAGAAATTTAGTCTCCTGCAGAGTCTACGAAAACTCCAGGCGTATTCTAGATAGTTTTTTGATATGAAGTCTAGTACTTCCTTTCGTTTAAGATTTTGCGTGACATATTTAAGCAAGTCAGCTTTCAAATCAACATCCAGCTTCAAATAAGTTCTGGTTGCAGCCTTGTTGATTTTGCAACTTTGGAGGTTTGGTTCTCGCGCCTTTTTTGGGTACATATGAATTCTGGGATATGGCATCACTGGGAAAGGACTGATAGGCTGTTTTCTCGTGTTTGAGAAGGTTAAGAATAAAAGGAATTTTATATCAGGAATTGATAAAACGCCATTTTGCATTCTTTTTGAATTGACTGTATCCTTATATTTTTGTTTTAACTGTGAAAGTAATATTTCATCTGTACCAGTAATGGCACTGCTCGTGGTGGCACCGATGGGCCACCTGTCATTTTCAAATTGCTTTCATTTTCTTTTTGAAATTTTCTTCTTTTGAAAAAAATTCAAAATTTTTTCGAATAATTTAGAATAAAAAAGAGAAGAAGATGAAAATGAATTGAAATGTGAAAAAGTCACAAAAATATGGAAAAAAAACATGTTTTATGAGAATGTAAAAAATGTGAATGTAAAAAAGAGATTGATAATAAATAAAAGATATAAATGATAAATTGAAAACATTTAAAATAGACCAATTGAAAATGAATGAATAATGAAATATAAGTAATAGGAAAGGAAAAACTAGCAAAACAAAAAAGCAACGAGAAAGATTGAAAATCAAATTGGGAAAATAGGAGAATAATTCAACAGAATACCGTGTGGCACTGATGGTCAACCATAGTAATCTGCATATTTCATTGAATTAAGCTGTAACAACAACTTCTTTGTAAACCTTGATATCAAGCTACTTGTATTGTATTTAGTGTAAAGTCCATCACAATTTTGTCGTTCTTAGTGTGTTAAACTGCTTATCTTATTGACTCAAGCTCTAACATCACAATCCATGTAAACATTAATAACAAAGTAGCTCTACCGTTGCATTTGTCAAGTCAATCACAAATTAGAGGTTTTAGAGTGTAAACTGCTTATTTCATTGAGTTAAGCTGTAACAACAACTTCTTTGTATACCATAACATCAAGCTACTTGTACCGTTGCAAGCGTAAGGTCCATCACAAATTAGTTCTTCTAGCTGTGTTTAAGTGCTTATCTTCTTTATTCAAGCTGTAACATCACAGTCCATGTCAACATTAATAACAAACTAGTTCTACTGTTGCAAGTTCAAAGAGTGTAAATTGCTTATTTCAACAAATTAAGCTGTAGCAACAACTTTATGTAAACCTAAATATCGAGCTACTCGTACTGTTGGAAGTGGAAAGTGCATCACAAATTAGTTGTTTGTAAAGTTTAAAACTGCTTATCCTATTGATTTAAGCTGGAACATCACAGTTCATGTAAACCTTATTTACAAAATACAATCCTGGACAAAAGGTTATGAAACTTGCAGCATCTTAAAGCTGTTAAACCGTATTTTCAATAATAAAAGGATTTAAGCATTGCAAACCCCCTCTCCTCGTATCAATATTGTTTATCAATTATTTCTGAATGCATGTTGGTGACAATCGACGCGTATTTACTTCAAACAACATTTAAACGAGAACAAGGGGCACTTTGAACCCGTAAAAACGTCAAAATGCTCTGTTGTCTCATAACTTCTGTCCAGGATTGTTGTTCTACTCTTGCAAGTAGTTCTATCACAACTAGTGGTTTTTAATGACTTGACGGCTTATTCCATTGGCTTTAGCTGTAAGAGCAACTCTATGTAAAGTTTAATATCAAGCTACTTTCACCGTTGCAAGTGTAAAGCCTATTGCCGATTATTGGTTTTTAGCGTGTTCAACTGCTTATTTTATTGATTCAAGCTGCAACATAACAGTTTAAGTAAACATCAGTAACAAATTAGCTCCATCGTTGCAAGTGTGAAGTCTAACACCAATTATCTGCTTTTAGCGTAAACCATCTTGTTTAATTGATTCAGGCTGCAACATCAAAGTTTATGTAAATTTTAAAATCAAACTACTATTACTGTTCTAAGTGTAAAGTTTGTCACAAATTTGTTCCTTTGAGCACGTTTAACTACTTATGTTATTATTTCAAGCTGCAACATCATAGTTCATGTAGACACTAATCATAAAATAGTTTTACTGTTGCAGGTGTAAAGTCCATCACAAATTAGTTGTTTTTATGGTATAAACCTACTTATCTAATCGTCACAACCTGTAACATCACAGTTCATAAAAAAGCTTTGATTACAGTCAACTGTTGCAAGTGTAAGGTCTATCACTAATGATTGATTTATAGCTTGTAAAGCTGCACATTTTTACTTAAACTAAATCATCAACTTTCATGTAAACCTTTTATCAAACTTTTTGTACTATTGTATGTAAATACCATCACAAATTAGTTAGTTTGACCGTGTTAAACTGCTTATTACATTGACTCAAGCTGCAATATCACAGTCTATGCAAACAATAATAACTAGCTAGTGCTACTCTTGCAAGTTTTAATGCTATCACAACTAGTAGTTTTATAAATGTAAACTGCCCATTTCATTGAATTAAGCTGTAACAGTAACTTTATGTAAAGTTTAATATCAAGCTACTTGTACCGCTGCAAGTGAAAAGTCCATCGCAAAATAGTTGTTTTTAGCTTGCAATACAGTATATTTCATTGACCTAAACCGTAAGAAGAAAGTTTACCTAATCCTTGATAAAAAGCTAATACTATCATTGTAAAAGTAAGGTCCATCAGCATTATTTAGTTGTTTTAAGCGTCCTAAACTGCTTGTTTGATTGACACAAGCTGTAAGATCACAGCTCATGTGCACCTTGTTTACATACTAATGCCACCGTTGCAAGTGTAAGGTCTCTCACTAATTATTAGTTTTAAAGAGTAAATTGCTTATTTCCTTGAATTAAGGTGTAACCGCAAATTTATGTAAACCCAAATATCAAGCTACTTGTACTGTTGCCAGTGTAAACTCCATAAAAAAATAGTTGTTTTTAGGCCTGTAAAATAGTTTATTTCATTTCAAAATCAAAGATAATTAATTCCTTGATAATAAACTATTATTACCGTAGTAAGTGTAAAGTCCATTACAAACTAGTTCTTTGAAACGGGTATAAACTGCTTATTTTATTAAATCAAGCTGTAATATCACAGCTTAAGTAAACATTATTAACAAAGTAATTCAATCTTTGCAAGTGTGAAGATTATCAACATTTATTTGCTTTTATCTTGTAGAACTGTTCATGTCATAAACCATGGCTATGTTTTTACAAACCTTAATAACTAACTTTTTGTACAGTTTTAAGTGTAAAATCTATGACTGTTTAGCTATTTGAAGCTTGTTAAACTGCTTATTTTATTTACCTAAGTTGTAAAATCACAGTTCATGTATACTTTATTTACAAACAAGTTTAGCAATTGCAAAAAATTATATGTTTTTAGCTTGTAAAGCAGTTTATTTCATTGACCAGAACAAAGTTTATTTAAGTTCATTGAAGCCTATTTATTTATTCTAAAAGAACAAAGTTTATTTAAGCCTTAATAAAAACCTATTATTACCGTTGCAAGGTTAAAGTGTATCACAAATTAGTTGTTTGAAAGCGTTATAAACTGCTCAATCAAGCTGTATCACAGCCATCAAACTGTTCACAGAGAAGGACTTTGCAATATTTTGGCATATTTCAGGTTCTGGCGTTAAAAAAATTTAATTTTCTCAAGCAAACAACTTCCGATTCCTATAAAGTTATACAGTTTCTGAATTGCCATTCAATTTCCTATTTAATGATATCAATTTCTTAGATGTAGAGTCTTTAAAATCATTTCTATGAAGCGAAAAGTAGGGAGCTTCAGTAAAAGGGCTCAGAACCTGAGCTGAATTCTTGCAGATCGAAGAACGGTCATTCACGCTAAACTTAATTTTTATGTTTTTGGGCAAACGTGATTATCAATAAATCAGACATATTCTGAATTACCATTCAATGTTCTGTTCAATGATATCTCTTTCTTGAACGTGGAATCTTTGAAAAAAACCATTTCAATGAAGCAGAAAGTACGGAACTTCAGTAAAGGGCTCAGAATCTGATCTGAATTCTGGCTGAATTCTGGCTCTGAACGATCATTCGTAATAAAGTTCACTTTCATGCTGTTGGGCAAACGTGATTATTAATAAATCAGACATATTCTGATTTACCATTCAATTTTCTATTCTTTGATATCAATTTCTTCAATACGAACAATATCTAGCGTTGTTGGAGCAAATCAAATAATAATGGGGTAGAGGATAAAGAGCCCCTTTTCTTTTAGCCAATGCCCCACGCAGTGCAACGTAAATATAGGTAAGTTATCTATTGGTAATCTGGGTTTCTTACCCCTAAAACATACACTAACCAAGGAGAGAAACTGAGAAAGCTCGACCTACTCCATGCTACTATATATAGCTACCCTTTCTAGTTTTACTAACAATCCATGTCTGCTGGGTCCGAAACAAATACAAAAGGGAAAGGCAAACTGGAGGCTCTTGCTGAGAGGACCCAATCAACTCCATGCTTCCTAAACATAGCTACGCTAACCACCTAATACTGATAATCTGGGTCGCTTAAGACAAAAACATGCACTAAAAGGAAGGAGAGGGGGAGCCGCGGCCCTTCCTGGTAGGACGTGACCTACACAATGCCCATGCATTACACTCAGCAGCTACGCTATCAATCAAACACAGATAATTTGAGTCTCTTAGGACCAAAGCATACCGGAGGGGAACAACTAGAGTCCTTTCCTGGGAGGACACAATCCACTCCATCCTACACATAGCTAAGCTATCTACCTAACACTGATATCCTAGGTCTCTCAAGACCAAATATACACTAACTTGAGGAAAGAAACTGGAGCTCTTTTCTGGGAGGACTCGAGCTTACACCACATTTACACACTGATATTAGGACCAAAACTAACACTAAATGGAAGGGGGAAAGTAGGGATGCACTCTTCGTTTTCTACCTATTACTGACGATCCAGGTAACTTAACAAACAAAGTAAATCAGCCTTTCTAGGGGGAGAGTTGCATGATTTTGCACTACTACCTACGTTCAGCAGGTTGGTTACCTTACTGCTTGCATGACTTTGGAAATCATCAAGAACGCTTCAACATGACCTTAACCTCAACCTAATGTTTTCATCTTCAGTTCCCCGTCTGAAAAGTATTTGTCTCATACATGTTAAGTTAATTGTAACAATTAGGACACATCTTCACACCATCAAATGTCCTCTTAAAGAATCTTGATGGGTGATATCGAGCACATACTCTAGATATTCGCAATGATTGTATGAGGTTTGCACCGATTCTCTCTCTTGTGCCCTCATCAGCAAAAATAGTTTTGGCTCCTCGATTTGACTGACCTAACCGTCCTTCCTTCTTGATTAAAAGCATTATGAGTCAATTTACTCGCTTGCACCGCAAACATCCCAACAGACTTCCACCATTTTACAAATCTAGGAACCTTGTGAGTCAAGTTATGCATCTTCCTAGTTATGTTGCTTCCATGGAATTTCACTTGGTATATCTTCCCAAAAGCATCACAGAGTTTTAAAGCTTTCTCGATTTCTTTATCACTCAAAATTCTTGGAACATAGAGCAACGGCTTACGTTTTTTCAAGATACCAAAAATTTTAGCAAAACTTTGGTGCAAGGCTACGTCCTTTTTGTATTGGCTCAAGTAGAAATGGGTAACCTGGCAAAACTTTATCAACCATATTGCCAGTAAATGCCCCACCGTGGTATTGACCTATATCCACACCAATGCTCTCCAGGGCTTTCTCTAATTCTAAAACATGCTTCCCTTTCTCCTTTTCAACTATCAACTTCAAATCATCAGGTCTTGTTATCAATGAAACCTTCCTTTCCTTACATTCTCCTTCTTTCGCAACCCAAGTTCTGCCTTCCTCTCCAAAATTTTTGGTATAGATTTCACTATACCTAGATTTCTTTACAAGCATAATATTGCTTTACAAGTGCTGCAAATGTAACTTTCATGAGAGCTATCTAACGTTTCCTCTTCCATATGGACTAGACCCTCGCAAATTTAGTGACACCACATATCACAACCATATCACATCATTATCATATTTTGTAACAAAGCAATTTTCTATGTCACATTCCTGTTTCGTGACCTTGTTATTTTGGAAGAGCTTAGATATCCAGTCTTCTCATTCCCTTCGATATTCCCTCTAATCATCGCCTCATGCCTAGATACCCTTTTCTGTATCTCTGTCACCTCCTCCCCGTATATCTTCAACTCGTATGAAACATCATCGATCTCCCTTTCTATGTGCAAAAGCTCTCTCTTTTCAATACTTCTCTCTCCTTCACCACTGTCTCGACGTCTTCACCACCACCTCCGAAGTAATCATCAACGTCTGCACCACCACCATCTTCACCACCACCATCTCTCTCCCAACCGCCATCGTCTTCGCCATCAACTCCCATGTAATCATCACCATCTTCATCACTATCTTTCGTGCAACCACCACCGTCTTCACCACCATCTATCTCCCAATTACCACCGTCTTCACCAGCATCTCTCTCCCAAGTACCATCGTCTTCATCACCATCTCTCTCGCAAACATCATCGTCATTACCATCATCTCCCACGTAATCACAGTCTTCGCCACTTTCTCTTGCGTAGGCTTCACCGTCATTAGCCCCATCTCTCACATAACCCCCCACCGATCTCCTTGTCACTATCACCGGAAACACCACCATCATTTTCAACACTTTAATCTTCATCATCATCAAAATCATTGCAATGATCAACCAGAATCTGATATATCTTTTCATCAATACCCATCATAATGTGTAGGGCAGGAGGAGCAACGTGATCTAGCAATTTTACTGGAATCAACATACTGTCCACATCACTTGAATGCATCTTACCAGCTTTAGATCTTTCTTCACCTAGAAATTCATTGCATTCAGTCATGTAATGTTGTTGGTGTCCGTAATTCAAACTTGCAACGCTCAGGGGTATGGGGCTCTTTTGTGTGATGCTGAAGGTGATTCAACGTCACCAGATCATTCTCATCTGGGAAGCGTGTAGATGATCCATGTTTGCCAAGGTGCAAGTCAATATTCTTGAAGTCACCTCCGAGAAACAATTCCATCTTCCTGCCATCTATTCTCACATCATCTCGTTGCAAGGCTTTTATTTGTGGTACAAATGACCTGTAGACTTCCTATACATTTTCGATGTAGTCAGGATCCTCAAACGCGCAGTAAACGTGGACGCTATTCACTGTTTGGCCGTGAACAAGCACTTCATTTATTACTACAACATAAAACTTTGTGATCGTGCCTCCACGGTCTGATTGGACAAGTAGAAAATATTTTCCTCCAAGCGCCTCATCGTGACTTACGTTTCCCTTTTCCTCCGCGTTGGAAATAATTTCCACCAGGAATTGCCTCAGATCTTTAATTTTCGTATAGGGTTGCCTTTTGAGCTCATCTTCTACTTTGGAATTTAGCAAAGGCATCAGACCTTTTTCAATTTTTTTCATCTTCTAGGGACATGGCTCTAAATTCTTCTACCTTCCTAACTTGACGTTCTGAAGCAAATATGTTGCACCCCTTTTTGTTTAGGAAAGTTCGCATCATGCGCAAAGCTGAATTTGAGAATCTTCCACATGCCATTAGATCTGCGGTTTCATTGGAACTGATCTTACTAACAAAATTAAATCTTGCAGCTTCTGCTGCTTTCTGCATCAATCTAGAATATTGTCTGAACCATGTTGCAATGATAGGTATCAAATCGTTGCTTTTCACATGGTCAGATTTCTTAGCAGCAATGTACTCTAGAAGCTCCATTGCCTGGTCAGCTCGTTTCACTTTCTCCGAGCGCACGGCATTTCTTTTCTAATTGGGATTCGAGAGATGTATTGCTTCGCTTGGGGGCTGCTATCTGTTGCACTGTCCGTTTTTTAAAAGACTTGAAAGTCTTGCCAACGCTAACAAGTGATGATCTCGTTGCGGTTTGGATCTCTACCAGCTCCTTATCAACTCCAGCTGAATTCGTCTGTACACCTATTGATCTGTATTTTCACTTTATTATCCTTATTTACATTTTGCAAAGCCTTTGCCTTCCAAAAACCCTTCGCTCTTTGTGCCCCTCCGAGCCGATTCATTTCTATGCGTTTTTCGTAGATAAGTCTCGTAATCTCAATCTCTTTTAACTCAAGTTCCCTCTTTTTCTCATCAATTATCTCTTCTCGCCTTCTAAGTTCAACCTCTGAATCATTGTTCCTCCTTCTCATTTCGTCATTATCTATTCTCATCTTATCATTTTCTATCACTATTTCGTTGACTCTTATTCTCATTTTATCTGCTTCTTTTTCAAAGTTCTTGGTCTTCCTTATCAGATTCTGATTGTTGTGTGACGAATCATGAAAAGGACTCTTTCTTGATGCGTTTTTGTTTGCTGTTTCTCCATCAAGATTAAATTAAACGGACTGTTCCATAGAGCATCTCTCTAATCTGCTTTTGATGAACTACTCCTTATCCTGTCGTATTGTTCCTTCAATCGCTTTGTTTTCCTCCTCAATTGTTTTGATGTACACTTTTCTAACAAAATGTTGGCCTCACAAGTGACCTACAAGAAGAGCTGTTCATTGGATAAAAAATGGACATTTCTAAGATGGCAGTTCTAAGATAGCTCCATTACTGATGTTATCAATGCCTACCTCAGGTAGACTAGATTCAGCATCTTTTCTTTGCAAATCTTTCTCTGTTAACCCTAACTTAGGACAATAAAGTTCCAGTAGAGTTTGTTTTACTTCATACCTTCTACGTTTCGAGGAACTCTCAGCCTCCTCACTCGATTCGGCATCCATAGTTCCTTGTTAGTTGATTCCCAGAAGGTAATTCGTTACAACTAACTTAAGTAAAGAAGTAACGATTCGAAAGAACTTAATCCAGACCTTCCTTTTTGGAATGTCTCATCAAAAAGCTAGTAAGTTAGGGCTCAATAAACTAGCTTTGTGTATATTGAAGACAAGGCCTAAAATAAGTGTGTCTCTGACTCATTTTGTGGTTTTGTAAATCAAAACTGTGGTTCTGTAATTGGGGAAGTGTGGATTTGAAAAAGGCAAAAATTAATACCACTCCAGGTCATGCATGACTCCATCCCCAGTCCGATCATATGTTTTATAATACTATTTCCGCTCTAAAGAGGTGCTACATATTAACGGATGCTTTCCATATAATAATGATGATCTGTTTGGCAATTGCCACATATTTGACTGAGATTAGGAAGTCGTCCATGTTTTTTAGAATCTTTGAAAGCCCCTGGATATTCACGATTCACATCAGATTATCATTTACTTTGCTTAAGATGGATCGTTTTTTGATAAGAAAAGTTAAGTTGGATGCTTCTACCGTACCAGCAAATATACAAGAAGAAAAGACAAGTGAAAAGGGCAATGGCGAGGAGAAAAGTGCACGTGAGAATCAAGCAGGAGAACCAGTGAGTGAGGCAGGAACATCCACGAAGCAGCAAGACAAGTTGACCAATGCTGAACCAATGAAAACTAGCAAGCAAAAGCAAGTAAATGTATTCCAAAAGCTGCCGTCCGTCAAAGGCGCAAATAGAAAGTTGGTACGCTGTAGTGTATGCTATCGTAACGTAGAAATAGCCAAGATTTATGCGCCAAAAGGAAAGGTGCCAGATATATGCCAAGAGCTTGGAGTGGTTTCCCGAGCAAGAATTCTGGATAACCACTTGCAGTCAAAAGTGCACGTGGAGTGTTTAAAGGCCGACAGGCTTCGTGTCCTTTCACCATCAGAATTGGCTGTTACGGCTCCAATGGACAATGCATTGACAATTGCTAACAAGAACGAGTTAAGTTATGTTGGAAAGTTGATGCACACGATCTACAACGACGCAAAGAGGGGTACATTGAGCGCCTATTCCTGGCCATCACGTCATACTGCCTATAAAATCAGCGAAAAGTTCCAGATGGACTCTTTTCGACCATTCTCACCTAACGAAATTGATTTAAGATACATCAATCCTGTTTACTACAATGAACTGCTAACATCAATTTTGGACTCATATAAACCCATCATGCGTGCAGAAATAGATGAATCCCTTGCAGTAAGTTTAAGGTTTGATGGATCCATCGACAGAATGCAACTGGACAACGAGCATGTAATGGCACACATTGTTGAAAAGAATGGAAACGATAAGTTTATTTTTCTTGGGTTTTCCGAACCGCCAGAAAGAGGAGCACGTGGTAGTATAATGGCAATCCAATCAGCTTTCAACCAAACCTTAGATTGGGATACAGTTTTTGGAAAGGTGTCATCACTTGCTTCAGATGGTGAAAACAAAAACACTGGTGTAAAGAATGGCTTGTGGTCCAAGTTAGATGAAATGAGAAAAGAAAGTTCCACTGACCTTCCCCTTCTAAAACTCTGGTGTGCTTGTCATAGATCAAATCTTGCCTGGGTGTCTGTGACAAAAAGTGTTCCTGAGGTGCAGAAGGCAATTAGAGAAGCTAGTGCTGTGTCCACTTTTTTCCACCAACATGGTACAAGATGGAGAGAGCTTAGAAAGGTGGCACAAGAAAACGATCTGCGGGCCTTGAGACTGCCATGCTTGTCGAAGTCAGAACTCAGATGGACCCAGTACACAGCACAACTTTTTCACAACTTAATTTCAAGCTGGTGCGCACTGATGACTTACTTCAACAAGAGCACTGAGCCTCAAGAACAAGGATTTTTTGAGACGCTACGAGATTTTGACTTTCTGCGCTTGATATGCTTTATGGTCGACGTGACCTCTTTGTTCAGCCAATTTCAGAAGAAACTACAAAGCGATAAAGTGATGGTTTTTGACATTGGAGAAGCATTAGAGAGATTCATCTCAAGACTGCTGCAACTAAATGATGGCAAGACCCTTATTGGTGGCTTTGAAGAGCGCCTGGTTGCAAATGTTAGCGAGGAAGATGGGAAGAAGATCCTTCATGGATATACCCTACATGAGAAAAGAAGAAGAAGCAACATACATAATCTCAATGTATCAGAAAAAAGAAGCTATGATGCCATTCGAAATGAAGTACTTCTGAGCATCAATACATTCCTAAGACAAAGATTTGATGATAAAGATTTTGCAGACCTTGCTGCTATTAAAAACCTGCCATCAGCAAAAGAAGAGGACTTGAGAAAACTCCATGCAGCAATTGTTCCTGACCAAAGTTTGGCTGATTTTGTGCAGTCGTGCCTCGAAGTTGGACAGATGACAGAACTTAACAATTCTGACCCAAGGCTTTTGCTAAAGGCCACAATAGGAGACAAGAGCACGAAGTCATTACATTTGGCTCTTGCTAGAATTATTGCAGCAAAACCACAATCGGCCGATGTAGAAAGGCTGATCTCGACATACAACAAGATCAAAACTGATGGGAGAAGGAGCATTTCACCAGAATCACTTTGCAAATGCAAATTTATTGCAATAAATATGCCTGATCTTGCAAGCTTCGATTTCCGCTCACCTGCAAAGTTATGGCTTGAAAAAAAAACGAAGACGTTTCAATCATGCCACTGAAAAGGCTTAGAAGCAAGATTGGTTCAAGGGAGTGTTTGAAGGCGCAGGAATGCAAGAAGAAAGCACCGAGGAAGATTGCAGCAAAACATTTAAACGTGTTTCTTTTAAATAAAGTAAGGCCACGCCAAATTTTCAACTTTAAGTGCAGACCACACCCAACTTTCAAAAATGTGCACTTGTAAAAATTTGTTATTTTAGGGCCTGATTGAAGAACTTGACACATGAAGTTTGACGAAAACCTCTTCAATTGGTACCAAGCAATGTTGCAGCGAGATGATATGATGTGAAGATGAATGGAAAGAGTATCCAATTGTTTTTCGGAAAAGATTTCAAGAATATTGGCTTATACCTTGAAAGATAACGATCAGTGCAGTTCTCACATGAAAACTACTCGCTAAACCCCCGAGAAGTGGCACAATCCAGGCGAATTTCAGGTGATTCGAATCCTTGATCAGGCGACATTTTTGAGACGTGATCTTCATGAAATGAACTATTTTGCTCATAGTTCGGTAGCAATTATATCGTTTGAATTGGTGCAAATTTATGCTTAAACTCAGAGCTTTGTTAAAGACTGAGGGGAGAAATTTCCTTTTAATAGGTAGTCTATAAAAAATTGATTGATTCTCGAGAAGAGTCATAATTTGTGATAATTGTAGGTATTTTTTCACATCAAAAAATTACATTTTGGGCAAAAACCTCCACTGTATCAAAAAGGAAGCATCAAACAACAGTTTTAGATAAATTCTATTTGAATAAGAAATAAATCATGCGCCAAAAACCTGAAAAAGAGGCACAGCGGTACAGCAAGATCCTGGCCTTTTTCATGTGATTCAAAGTCTTGATCAGATGAGATTTTCCCGAGGTGACCTCTCCAATATAAGTTACTTGACCGACATTTCGGTGATATTCATATCATTGGAATATTTCAAAATATCATGATTAAACATAAAGTTTTGTGAAGAACTAAGAACAATTATTTTGTTGCATTAGGAAATCTATAAAAAATTGATTGCTTCTCGGTGGAAGTTATAATTTTTGATAATCGAAGCTATTTTTTTGAACAATAAGATATCTATTTTGCGCAGAAAGCTTAAAAGTATGAAAATAGAGATATGATAATTCACGAGTTGCAAGTTGCGAGTTGCGAGTTGCAAGTTGCGAGTTCACGCAGAAATTTGAAACTTTGTAATGAACATGAACAACTTTCGAATCTTTACTTCATATATTTAAACCGTAATACACACCAAAACACAGTTTGAAAAAGGATAATGAAAAGCCATGCAACCAATCTCAAAATTTAGATAACTCCCTGAATATTTATTTCTATGAACTATGTACAAAAATATGTACAGGTGGTAGAAAGCTTGGCCTTCATAAAACTTTAAAAATGTGAATAGTCATCTGACTTTCGCTTTTTACCTTTCTATGAAGACAGTGATGCGTTTAATCTTCCAAAAATTTTCTTGAAGGCTTGTTCCAATTGAGATGTATGCTTTGGAAATAGTTCATAAGGGTATGCTACAAGTTACAAGTTGCGAGAAAATTACTTAAACTCGCCATAACATTATCGTAAAATCTGGACTTGCTCCTTGTTTCACTCTCCCTCCTCTTATCCTTCCGGTTTTATCCTTTCTATTCCACTTGCCCTCCATTATAACGGCACTGATTTAGAACAACATAAGAAGAAAAATGAGGAGATGTTAAGATGTCGCCAGCTTCTAGTCTTCCAAACTTTATGTAACAGATTCCCTTTGCAGTCATTATGCTCATACCAGTCATTATCATTGAAAGGTCTCAAAAAGTGGAGTTGGAGTTTGGTAGGAATTTTGAAAGTTGCAAGCTCGGAAATGGGGGCCTTCTATCTGAACCTTTAAAAACGTGTAGAAATCTAATCTATGTCAGGCAACATCTACATCAGTAAAAACATAAAAATTAACGTAAAGTCATGAAGTTAACGAATAGGTTTTTAGAGCTGAACGTAATGGGGCACTAAATTAAGAGCAAAACAACCAGAAAGTTAGCAACGGAAATTTCTATCAATATACCACTGTCACAATGACGAAATACTTCCAGGGAAGATCATTTGCATCGATATAATGTGGAGCAAAATCTCAATAGCGTGCATTGCTCTCAGCAACACATGCAATATTCTTGTTAATGCATTTGGGCATTTGCAACATAATGATATGATGTAGATTTCTAGCTGAAAAGGGAATCACATCTCTTACCTCGAATTGAATTTAATTGTGAAATAGGTCTTTTGGCAAAAGAATCGTGCTATACTCTGAGAATATCATATATCATATCATATCATATCATATCATATCATATCATATCACATCATATCATATCATATCATATCATATCATATCATATCATATCATATCATATCATATCATCATATCATCATATCATCATATCATCATATCATCATATCATCAATTTTTTAAGCATGGTAGCCCATTCAACAAAGTTGGTTCACAAGGGGCCATGCATCTAAAATACTACAAAAGAGATAATTACAACAAATCTAGATAAATAAAAATACATAACATCATGCGCTACTCCTCTACCCAACCATTATCTTACTCTACCCCCTACCCAGATCTACCCTACCAACCGTACCATACCCTGCCCTACCCTTTCCTACCCTGCTCGACCCTACCCTATCCTGCCCTACCCTATCACGTAAATTTTGATACCCCATTTCAATACGTTGTCTTTTCTTTACCTTTATCTGTTTTCATAAGTTTACAAGTCATATACATATTGGAAATCCGGATTGTCAAACAATTATAAAATCAAAACGGAAATTTTTAAATCAAAGATTTGAATCGGTTTAAAGAGGTTGCCCGCTTAGCTTCGGTATCTAGGCTATTCCAAAATTTAACACCTCTAACGAAAATGACTTCTGCCCATTACATGTCCTCTTCTTTGGCAGCTTTAAATCAGTGTTTGTATTGTGTAGCTGCCGTGTTGCATCTTGTGAATTTCTTGTGAACATTTCACTCATATATGGGGGAGCTTGATTGTTGATAGACTTATATACCATAGTCCTGCTTTCGTGTTTGATCATGTCATCCACTGTTTTCCAACCTAGATTCTGGATAAGTGGTTTGCTAGAGTCATCAAAACTGCTATTAGTGATGATCTCTTACATGGAGCCTAGTTTGAGTTTGAATCCAGATGGTCTGATCATTCTGTGTGGAACAAATAATCTCAGACGAGAACGACCGGATGAAACTGCGAATAAAATTATAAATTTGGCTGTAATTGCAAAGCGGAGGGTGAAGTATGTAGCCGTTTCCAGTATCATTTTGAGAAGAGACTCCCAAGAATTGGATGGAAAAAGGGAAGAAGTTAACATCCTGTTGGAAAGAGAACTTAGAAAACTGGGGATTGATTTTATCAAGCACAATAATATTCGAGAGCGGGATTTGGATCGTTATGGGCTACATTTAAATACTAATGGAAGCAAAGTACTAACAGGTAATTTCGTAGATTTTTTAAACAAGGTTTGACTAGGTAATGAAACTACTCTATCGCATACAGACACACAAATTTCTGAAAGTAGGCATTCTCATGAAAGTGGCAAGGGAGGGGTCTCTCCACCCGTGTATAATGTTCCTCCCACAGCTTCCCAAACGCAAATCTCAACAGAAAGCTTAAGTACACTTGGGCATAGAAAGGGCATGGTTATAGCATCTTTGAATGTAAATAGCCTTCTGCTGCATATCGATGAAATACGTATACTTGTGAAAGAATTAGGAATTCACATTCTGGCCTTAAATGAGACAAAGCTTGACAATAGTATTGATGATAGTTTGGTAAATATCGAGGGGTACACTATCAAAAGGTGTGATCGTGACCGCCATGGGGGTGGTGTGGCAATCTATCTAAAGGATAATTTGTTAGATAAGACCACTGTGCGTGAAGACCTTCCTAACTCAGCTTTAG
Organism: Aurelia sp. 4 Dawson et al 2005; assembly: GCA_964019985.1. NCBI lineage: Eukaryota > Metazoa > Cnidaria > Scyphozoa > Semaeostomeae > Ulmaridae > Aurelia > Aurelia sp. 4 Dawson et al 2005. The sequence continues at coordinate 7,582,727 of OZ026512.1, read as the reverse complement.
AACTTATATGCGTTGAGATTAAACCTATTCGTGCTGCTTCTTTCGTGGTCATGGCTTGGTACAGGCCCCCTAACGTATGTTTTGACATTTTCAATCAGATAGAGGAAAGCCTTCAATTTTTTGACAGGGAAGATAAAGAAATTATTCTTCTAGGTGATACAAACTGTGATATTCTGCCTAAATATTCCAAAGAGGGGAACGCAGATTCAAATGACCTTCCGACACATTCTCTTCGTTTGCTAGAAGTATATAATCTATTTGGTTTTCACCAGTTAATAGAAGGCCCTACTCGTGAGACACTGATCACTACTACTCTAATAGATCATGTTGCTACGACAAGCAAAACTAACATAGTATCTTCTGGAATACATAAATCTTCTTTCAGTGATCATTATTTGGTCTATTGCATTAGGAAATTCCGTGGTGCTGCCAAAAGGCAACACAAAAATATTTCTTCCAGGCAAATGAAGAACTTTGACCAAACCGAGTTTCTCAAAGAACTTGTAGGGGTCGACTGGAGAGGCATCGTGCGGAATACAGACGATATAAATGTTATAGTGAATACCTGGGCTAGCATTTTCTCTCTTATCCTCGAAAAACATGCCCCAACACGTAACAGACGTGTTTCTGACAAATTCTGCCCTTGGTTGACTAATGATTTCAAACGTATGTGCAAGGCAAGAGACAAGCTGAAAAAGCATGCTGTTCACTCAAAATCTGAATTATTGATGCAGGGCTATAGACATATATGAAATCAAGCTAATAAGCTAAATGAAAGACTTAAGCGTGAATATTTTACTAACAAAATTGCTTCCTGCGAAGGAGACCTCAAAAGCACATGGAAGACTATCAACAACGTTTTAAACAAGAAATCTAAAACCACCAACATTTCATCACTAAATATTGAAGGAAAAATATTTCTACTGATGCTGATATTGCAGAATCTATCAATAACTTCTTCTGCACCATTGGAGAAACGCTTAGTGACAAAATTCCCTCAGCAAGAAATCCTCTCCTTGAAAACGATTACGAGGTCAATCCGGAAAAAAATAAGTTTCAATTTCATGTTATTAATACCCTCCAGCTGGAAAAAATTTTTAGCAAATTTAAAACCTCAAAGGGATGCGGTACTGATGGTATTGCTAGCTGCTTTTTAAAACTCGCCCTTCCGGTTATCTCGGAATCTCTTTGTGATATCTTCAATCTTTCACTTGCTACTGGTTGTTTTCCAGATAGCTGGAAAATAGCCAGAGTAGCCCCCATTTTTAAAAATGGTCAACCTGATGACCGATCTAACTACCGTCCTATTTCAGTTCTGCCTGTCTTGGCTAGGGTCTTCGAAAAAATTATTCATAACCAACTCTACCATTATCTCGACAAAAACAATCATCTGTTTTCAAGCCAATCTGGTTTTCGAGCTCTCCATTCTGTTGTCACTTGCCTTCTTAACAGCATTGATGACTGGTATGTAAACATGGACAATGGCAAATATACTGCAAATATTTTTATCGATCTAAAAAAGGCATTCGATACTGTAGATCATGACATTTTACTTGCTAAATTGAGGAAGTATGGCGTTGAAAATCTAGAACTTACTTGGTTTACGTCATATCTAATGAACAGAAAACAGTTCTGCAAAGTAAATGGTGTCTGTTCAAATACCAAAGACATCCGATGTGGTGTGCCACAGGGTTCCTGCCTTGGTCCTCTCTTATTTCTGATCTATATCAATGATCTGCCGTTTTCTCTGAAGAAAGCGAAAGTGACGATGTATGCCGATGATACCAGTATTTCTTACTCTTCATCGAGTTTAGAAGATGTAAATCAAACTCTAAACAGTGAACTAAGCCATCTGAAGAAATGGTTGCTAGGTAATAAACTTTCCTTAAACATCCTAAAAACTCAAGCCCTGGTTGTGGGTTCCCAGCCCAAAATTAAGAAAATTGTTGATGGCACTGTTGATCATCCCCAGTTTTTTATCGGTGACTCCCAAGTTGAAAACGTAGACCAGTCAAAGTATCTGGGTGTGATAATAGACAGGAGTTTAAGTTGGGAAGAACACATTAATATTCTCCGTACCAAAGTTTCTCGAGCAATTGGGTTTTTGAAATATGCCAGAAAATTTTTACCTCAAAACACATTAAGTAAAATGTATCGGGGGATAGTGGAGCCCCATTTTCGGTACTGTTGTTCTGTGTGGGGATGCTGTGGGGCGACCAAACTGCTAACCCTACAAAAGTTGCAAAATCGAGCGGCGAGAATTGTTACCAAAAGTAAATTTGATACGCCTGCTATGGAACTAATACACAATCTAAATTGGCCAACTGTAAGTGATATTATTAGAAGCGAAACAGCTACTTCTATGTACAAGTCTCTAAATGGACTTGTACCTGAGTACCTATCCAACTTGTTTGTCAAAAATTCAACTCGGAATGTTAGAGAACTTAGAAATACTGAAACTGATCTTTCGCTACCATTGCGGAAGACTAAAAATGGGCAAAACGCAATATCGTTTTGTGGACCTAAACTCTGGAATCAACTCGAACTTGATCTTAAACAAGCACCCTCCCTTGCCGCCTTCAAAAAAAGATTAAAAAATTGACTTACGCGTTCTTTTCTTTTTCTTATCAATGTTATTTGTCTCTTGTTTTAATTTTTAGACCTTTGCCACGGCCCCCTGAAAAGCAGTTGCTGATCAACTGATGGGGCTACCGTGTTTAAAGAATTAAAAATTGAATTGAATTGAATTGAACTCTGTTTTGAAGTTTCTGAAGTTTCGAGATTTCAGTAGTGCCACAGCATCCCCATACAGTGCAACAGTAGCGGAAGTGGGGTTCAACGATGCTAGTGTGTGGTGTTTTCAAGAAATTCTGGGGGAGAAATCTTCTTGCATACTTTGAGAGACCAACTGCTCTAGATACCTTGGTAGAGACACTTTTAATGTGCTCTTTCCAATCAAGACTATTGTCAACCTGAACACAAAGATATTTTGTTTTCTCAACTAAAGCCAAATCGCTATCTGTTACTTTTAAAAATAGACTTTCACCAGTACGTTCAAGTGACTTGTATGAAGCGTGATTTAGGCCAAAATTATACTGCAAAACGAAGGGCCATTCGAGTCGATTCTAAACTAAAAAAACAAAATAAAATGACATTTTAAAAGTCATTTTGATACTTAACTTTGCTGTTCACATGAATGGCTTTTAGTTTAATGTATCGAAACGTCCATTCGTTTTGCCCTTTCAAAATGGCTTTTAGTTTAATCTACCGAAACGTCCATTCGTTTTGCCCTTTCAAAATGGCTTTTAGTTTAATGTATCGAAATGTCCATTCGTTTTGCCCTTTAATCTATTGAAACGTCTATTCATTTTGTCCTTTCAAGATGGCTTTTAGTTTAATGTATCGAAATGTCTATTCGTCTTGACCTTTCAAGAAGGCTTTTATTACACTTTGTCCATGTTGTTGATTCAGCTCAAGTTTTATTACATTTTGTCCATGTTGTTGATTCAGTTCAAGTTACTAATCGTGCTCAGTCAACCTCTAAGTGATACAAATTATGCTCAGTCAACCCCTAAGCGAATGTAGTTATTAAAATGTTATTACCGCAAAAAGCGCGCCTGAATGTTTACTGGAGGATCTCTGTCCATAGTGGAACGTACACACAGTATCTTCAATCGCTTGCTACTGTAATTTTCTGTTGATCACCCAGGGGGTAGCTTGGCCGTCATAAAGGTGCTGAAATGGCACCAAAGTTAATACAAACCAATGTTTTGCCTTGAAACAGCCATTTTATTACAAAATACAAAGTACTGCAAACTAGGCACCATTAAGAGAACGCCAGGGGGCACTCAGCACGTGCACATACCTTGAGGTAAGTCGGATACTTCAGTAAAGCTGAACTGATATTTTTGGGTTGGCAGAAAATTTCTCGTACTGACCCCACCCGCGTGCATATGTAATGAGTACCCACCCAGAAGAGAGAACTAAGAAAGTGAAAGTTGAATTTAGTTGTAAAATTTTTCGACGATAATGGGGGCTTTGTCTCCTAGCGACTTTGGGAAGTTTTGTTCCACAAAATGTTTTAACCCTGTAATTGCAGATCTTTGCAAATAGTAAGAGGGTTGCAGTATATAGCTTTCTGAGTATTTAGAGTGCCATAGATAGCAAAATAGAAATTCGTGATTAATCTTGAAAGAAGGAGCTTGGACCAGGGTCTATTCCAGAGCAATACTTGCGCAACAGTACTGGGCACATTGAAGCAGCAATTGATTGATGTGGATTTATTCCTGATTTCATCTTTGACAAGTAAATCCCCTGTCCCGCCACCAGGCATAGCATTTGTGTTAAGATCGAAGTTTACATGAGAGCATCGATCATTAAGTTGCCACAGAATGGAAGCAATTTGAGGCTATCTTAACGACGTAAATTGCAGAACCGAAAAGTTGGATTCTTGGACAGGTAGATACAAAATATAGTATTTATCATGTGTTGTGAAACTGAAACTTGATAGGAATATAGATCATCTACTTGGATATACAAGATGTGCAGTTTTTGGTTAAGATATGAAATTTTGCATAACGACCTTCTTCGCCAAGGGTTGTTCTATTAGAGGCCTAAGTTTGTGAGCAGGTACAAAAGCCAACTCTTTCTTGTGTCTCATCAGGAGACATCATAACAGTGAATATCAGCACTCAATATGGTTTCATTTCATTTTCATTTCATTTTATAATATTTATACAGGGTAAAACATTCAGCTAACTGGTTTACAATGTACCCTGTTAAAAAATACTTACAAAAGAAAAGAATCTGAATTTACACATAAATCAAAAATAAAACTACAATCAATAAGATCTATACAGCTATTAGCAAAGTGTATAAAAAATTACAGATATGATCATGATATGGTAGAATGTGATGTGAGAGAGAAAATAGCTAGATGCAAAGTTTGCTATGCTTTTTTGAAAGTTTTCAAAGTCGGGGACAATTTTGATTCTAGGCAGAGACAATTCCATATTGTCGCGCCTTTATATGAAAAGCATTTTTGGCCATTTGCAGATTATGGGCATCTGCACAAAAGATCCCCTCCTTTTCTAGATAAAATGCTGAACAAAAAATCAGTTTGTTGCTAAAATTCGGCTCCTCGCTTCCCAGTTGAAACTTTTGTCCTTCTCTTGCAACAAGAGAGATGGTCCACATTGTATAGCGTGTATTTGCTCGGAAAGGCTCACATCCGCTGTCCAACCCCTTCATTTAAGTTTGACTCTTTTATTTCTGAGTGAAGCGAACAGGTAAATGTTTGGAACCAAAGAAGCGAGGCTTCGGGACTTAGATAGCATCTCAAACTTGGGGCAAGACATTTCGAAGGCACTTCGTTCCTGAAGAGAAAGAGAGCATTACAAAAACTAGGGAGGACTATTTTAAAAATTAGCAAAACAAAAAGTTCCAAAAATCTCTAGAAGACAAAGCCTCTCTTTCAGTCGCAAACTTTCACGACTTGATTCAAATTTTCACTTTCTGAGTTCTCTTCCTGGGTGGGGGGGCACTCAATACATACGCACACGAGGGATGAGTGCAAGATTTTTTTGGCAACCCTAAACTATCAATTCAGCTTCAAGTATCAGCTAATTTGCTAATTGCACACCTGTGAACTAACATGAAAATGATGAATCAATGTAAATTTAGGTCAGGATTGCCTCCACAGAACCCAGAATTATCCGTTTGACCTTGTTTAATGCCCTAAAGATATCATTGCCATAACTTCAGTTCGTTTGGATCCAAACATATCACTTTTAGGAATATTTAGACCCAGAATCGGACTTACCTCCAGTACACTAAGGTCCCACATTTAAGAGTCCCGCATTTAAGAGGCCACCTAAAGGAAACTTTTAGGCTACTGAAAAATGATCAACCCCCTGCCTATATGAAACTCTTGAGGCTCACACCCAAAATAAATTTTCTTGTATTTTGAGTAACATCAATTCCTGGATAGAGTGAGAGCATTACACTTTAAACATGATTCATTAAGAAATTATTTAGCGAGATATTTTGGATTTAACATACTTTTGCCTAAATTTTAATTCATGTCCTTGACAATCATTGTTGGCATACATTTATGGCTGAATATGGATGATATACCCATAGACTGTCCCATTTTGGTATATCTTATTTGCCTAGGACTTCAAAGAAATTAAATTAGAAATTTAAGAAACTTGAGCCTAAAACATGAGAAGTATCAGAGATATAACAAACATTTTAGGCTACGGTGTGAAAAAGTAGTTTCTCAAATGTGGGGCCTTACCGTATGTGAATGTGCTGAGTGCCCCCTGGGGTTACTAAATGTTGCCTAGTCTGCAGCACTTTGAATTTTGTAATAAAATGGCAGTTTCAAGGCAAAACATTGGTTTGCATTAACTTATTTCAGCACCTTTATGACGGACAAGCTACCCCCTGGGTGATCAACAGAAAATTACAGTAGCAAGCGATTGAAGATACTGTGTGTACGTTCCACTATGGACAGAGATCCTCCAGCAAACATTCAGGCGCGCTTTTTGCAGTAATGACATGTTAATAACTACATTCGCTTAGGGGTTGACTGAGCATAATTTGTATCACTTAGAGGTTGACTGAGCACGATTAGTAACTTGAACTGAATCAACAACATGGACAAAATGTAATAAAAGCCATCTTGAAAGGTCAAGACGAATGGACGTTTCGATACATTAAACTAAAAGCCATTTTGAAAGGGCAAAACGAATGGACATTTCGATACATTAAACTAAAAGCCATTTTGAAAGGGCAAAACGAATGGATATTTCGATACATTAAACTAAAAGCCATTTTGAAAGGGCAAAACGAATGGACGTTTCGGTAGATTAAACTAAAAGCCATTTTGAAAGGGCAAAACGAATGGACGTTTCGGTAGATTAAACTGAAAGCCATTTTGAAAGGGCAAAACGAATGGACGTTTAGATACATTAAATTAAAAGCCATTCATGTGAACAGCAAAGGTAAGTATCAAGATGACTTTTAAAATATCATTTTATTTTGTTTTTTAGTTTAGAATCGACTCGAATGGCTTTTCGTTTTGCAGTTTAATTTTGGCCTAAATCACGCTTCGTAGACTTGTGTTTATTTTTAGTGCAAATTAGCATTCCCTGTGTCTTTGCTACATTAAGAGATAATTTGTTACCACTTAACCACGAATCCAAATCTCTAAGATCGTTATTGATCGCCTCATTCAGGTCATCAATATTCTTAGAATAAAAAAATAGAGTCGTATCATCAGCATACATCGAAGTAGTTGATTTTTTTACTGCGCAGGGGAGATCATTGATATGGACCAAGAAAAAAGGAGAGGTCCTAGACATGAGCCTTGCGGAACCCCAACCTCTATTCTCTCCGTTTTAGAGTATATACCGTTAACCCTACAAAACTGTTTCCTGTTAGACAAATAGGACTGAAACCAAGAGAGATTTCTGTCATCAACTCCATAGTGCTCGAGTTTTTGGCATAGAATCTCATGATTGACTGTATCAAAGGCCTTTCTTAGGTCAATAAAGACTGAGCCTATCATATAGCCATTGTCAAAACCATCATACCATTCATCAGTTGTTTTGAGCAGACACGTCAAAGAGAACAACTCCTTTCTGACATGTGCACTTGCAGGTTCTGGTTAAACGCACTTAAACTACCGGGTGACCCAAAAAAAGTGTCCCAAAGCAATCTGCCATAGAAAAAAGTAAGAGGCCGATGGAGATGCTTCAAACGTTGCTGTGTTGCCAAAAGAGTATTTTTTGCATTTTTTCAGCACGTTATTGATGATTTTGACGAAACGGGCAAGCCTGAAATTCAAAAATGTCGTCAAGAACAGGGGATCAATTTACAGCCACTTCAGATCTTCAAAACAATTAGAAGCGTGTTTTATTTCACGCAGGGAATAGGCAGCTCAGTTTGAAATTTCCTGATAAAGTTTAAAGTTCCAAGGTACTTTAAGAATTGGGAATAAAACTTTATCATAGATACATATAATTTCAAAGGATTTCAACTTTCCAGGCAAATCGAACTCTTCAAGAATTGCTTCAGAAAGGCAAGAGTATCCTTGTCCTTTGGGACAAGAATATTTCCGGTATCTAGGGACTTTTAACTTAATCTTGAAAATTTCGACTGAGTTGCCTATTCCCAGTTTGAGTAAAAAACGCTCCCTTTTGTTTTGAAGATCTGAATTGGCTTTACATCGATCCCTTGTTTTTGACGATGTTTTGATTATTTCCAGCATACCCTTAGCCTCGAAATCTTTACTGTCGGGAATTTACTACGCCAAAAAAATGCAAAAAATACTCATAATGAAGGATGGTCGTTTAGCGACAGAACAACGTTTGAAGCATTTCAATCAGTCTCTTACTTATTTTTTCTTTTTGGGTCACGCAGTAAACAGGCTATTGAATGACGCTTTCTTATTGGCCAATCCTACAAATCAAATACGTTTGTTTGGTTAAAATTTAACATAATTTTGGTAAAGCTGGTTGAACTGTGTCAGTTTCAATGCAGTATAATATTCAAATTTTGGACAGTATATTAAATCAACCTTTATGAAGAAAGTTTAGCCAATGCGTCTTCATTTTACTTCTTATAGTGTCAGAGTCTGCACATAATTATCAAATAAGGACGATTCAACGACTTATAAAACCTACAACGAGGGATATGCAATCTGTAAACGTTAAAAGGGCGGATATGATGAAAATTTTCCTTGCTAACGTTTCATCTTTGAAGTCAACTGCCCGGCATCCCAGGATAAAGTAAACAGATTTGGTCGGGTCTTGCAATAATCAACGGCTAATTGATTTCAAAACGTTCCCGATTGTTAACTTGAACATAGATACTGAGCCTTTTTATGTCGATATTATATTGTCGTTGTTTGTCAGTGTTGAAATATAAAAGCTTGAAAGCCCAAACTTGTTGTCACCCCCAAATCAAGGCTTTAAGGTGCTTTGGCCAAAGCAAACTTTTGAAGGACAACAAATAAAGCAACAATATCCTTGTTAAAAATCCTCCTTATTTTTCAACTTGTTAAGATCATATCATATTCCATTCGCTCGATCGGTCGGTCGGTCGGTTCTGGTACACTCAGTTTGCTCCATCAGTTGCCGAGCGGCCGTGACGCGTTGTATGAGCACCCTGCCATTCTTCCTGTTTTCTGCCAGTCTTGTCGTCGCCTTTGTGATTCTCATTCATGTCAGTGACGTCATGCCGTCCATCCAGCGAGTTGTTTGCCTTCCTTGGCTCCTCTTTCCAAAACCATACCCTGCAACTTGGCCTTTCTAAACTGTTCTCTCTCCCCACATGCCCAAAATATCTCATTTATTTTGTCTGTTATAGAAGTTACCAATTGTGCCAATTTTCATTTTTGTTACATTTCAGTTTCGAATTTTGATGTGCTTCATGAATTGGCTTTGGTCAAAAGGATCAAGCTCTGGTTTTGCTGCAGAGGCAAATTTGAAAGTTCGAGAGTTAAAATTTTAGCTCTAAGAGCACATATTTCAACAACTGATGCATTTTTGTTCAAGTTAACTTTTTGAGATCAATTGGCCACTGAATAAAGCTAAGTTCCAATTGTTGGATCTGACCAAATCTGAATTATTTTCTGGGACACCCAGTACTTGTCCATGAAAAAACCGTGCAAAACAGTAACTCAAATAAACAACATGTTTCAATAGTTATTTGACAAGATAAAGCCTCTTCTGCTTCTTTCAAACTGATGTAAAGGAGAAACCAATAATTTTAAGAAGTTCCTTTTCTTCACTTGATAATGTGCCAAGGAAAGGGTCCTTTTTCACTTTGAAATCACACAAAGGTCTGATGTTGTGCTTGGAACTCTTGATATTTACAACACAGTCCTTAACCAAATAAAATCGCAATGTCGTCACAACAATTTTATCATCTTTTACTTGGAGCAGGCCCTTCACGAACAAATGCAGCTCTCCTTGAACTATTGCTGCTTTCTTCAGACAACCGGAGCATCTTGATGACCTTGCATCTGTTTTCCTTCCAATAAACCACTCTTGGTAGTCGTCATATTTAGGGTGATTCCTCAGCTGCTCACTCACTGTTCTGTTACAACCCCTTGGGTGAAGAAGATCTTCCGGGAGGGTATCAGGAACCTTTCTTAGCAGATCTTGTAGCATCTCATTTCCCACTTCTAGCTGAGCTAGCACTGGGTTATCTTTGCTCACTTTCAGCACGGTAAGAAAACACCACAAAATGTGACTACATGTTCTCTTTTTAGCTGCAAGTTGGTATGGACAGATGCACTTGAATACATTACTTATAGTAACTGTGTAGTTCTTTCCATCTTCTCTGACCTTAAAAATACTTTGATTTTCATTCTTTTCAATGTGATGGAGGGATATCATATCTTGCAACTTCTCAGCTCTCTTCAAGGCAGATACGAATGTTTTGCTTGTCAGAGAACGTTGCCTTTTCCTGCCAACCAGTACAGTTGTCATTTGATCACTTTCAGCTTCCTGGGAATCCTCATCAGAATCAGAATACAAGTCATAGGCAAGGTGAATTTCTGTTGCATTTTGCTTGGCATCTAATTTCAACCTCTTGTCAGGCTGATGTGTCCTACATGGATCAAAATCAGGTCTTCCCGTGTGGATGTCTTCAGGCACACCTTCAGCTGTATTGCACGCATTACTCAAATGTGGGTCAAGCACTCTATCTATTTTGGTTTCGTTTATAAATTTATCAGCTCTTGCTTCTTGCTGCATTGCGTTTCTTGAAGCCAAAGTTAGACCAGATGGTCCCGTGCCAGAATGCACCTCACCCCGGGACCTATTTTCCCACTTTGTTACCAATCGCATTCCATCAGCAGTGTCTGCAATTGCCGCATCGACCAGGGAGCCTCCTACGTCTCCTCCTGCTACCATAGATGCATTTGCAACCTCTGCAAGGCTTGATGTAAAATCACAGTGAAGATTAGGTCTAAATGCTTTAGCCCAACGATGCTTAGCCTTGTCCCAGAATGATAAAGCATCATGCAAAGGTTTCCTATCACCATCACTTTGCCGATCTATTAGAGCTTGCAGCTTTGACTTGACTGCGTTGTATGCTTCGTTAGTGACAGCATTTTTCAAGTTTGCAAGGAGGGCTTCATACTGTCGCCTGTCTCCTTTCAATACATAGCGCCTGTGTTTCTTTGCACTGTCATTGTAGTGAAATTCACAGGATGATGTACGGGAAAGAGCATCTTCACCCAGAACACTGGATATTCCAATTGGATTCCCACCATGTTCATCATGTTGAATATGAAAGGGATTGAAGCCCCTATTCTTTCCCTCTCTGTAACTTTGCACCATCTCGTTGACCTTCCCCAAAAATAATGCACAATTTGGCTCACTCTCCTTCTCACATTCCATTGTGGCAAGTTTCACCATCTCTCGCAATATTTTATTGTAGTACGACAATGCATACGTTGGCCACCCCTTGCATTGCTTGAAAGTGACGTCGAGAAAGCAGGTTTCTTTGGACAATGGATGTGAGCCATCCTTGTCCTTGTTGCACATCATCTCCACTTTCAAAGAGCTTGATTTAATCACAAATGGCTGTTTACCATTTTCCCCATCATGCAGATCAAATATAAGGTATATTTGTCTGTTTTCTCATAAGTCTCTTTCAACTTTTTTACAGCCTCAAAGCTGTGACCAAATGGTCTGCGGCTAAGTTTAGATTTTCTCTTGACATTTTCATTGTAATTTCCGTCCGTGAATGAGGTAGCAAGTTCCTTTGCCTTTCCAAGGTCTCCTTCTTCAACAAACTTTTGTACACCCTGTCTTCTCATAGTTTCTCTGGTCATCTTTGGAGCCTTTTCCACAATGTCTTTAATGTCTTCTTTTTCCAGGAGACTTCTGAAGGATGCTTTACAAGTGTGAGTGCCATAGTGTTTCACCACTATTGTTCTTTCATCTTTATTCTTCTCAATGATCAGCCTTGCATCACCTTCAATGTATACAGCCTCTGACCCACAAATTTCACATAGAATCTTCTTCCCTTCCCTGGCAAATTCTTGCCTGTTGATGCCAAAGTCTGCCAGGTTGTCGTATCTGCTGTTCATGCAAGTATAGCTTCCTTTGCAGTTTGCAATCATTCTTTTGCCTCTGTGGTGGGATGAGGCACTTGTTATCCATTTTCCCCATGGACGACCAACACTACAATGCTTTAGCGAACCATCTTTATTTGTTGGCAGTTGAAAAACGCGAATTCCATCAATTCCTTGAGGAACAGTTTTTTCTACTTCTATAGGAACGCTTTGAAATACCAATGGATTAATGTAGCGCCGTTTCCCTTCGAATTTTACATCTTCTTCTTGATCAGACTTATCAGCGCCAACAGCACTACTTCCCACTGAGGACACTTCATCTGAACAGGATATATCACTTTCACTTTCACTAAGACTTATGATATCCGTTTCTTGAGCTAACACAACGGGATCATTTCCTTCTGCTTGCTCTTCTTCTTCTTGTACACCCAGATCAAACTCAATTTTGACCCCACTGTATTCAGATTTGACAAAACAAGCATTTTTGAGAGCACCTGCTTCACTTGAAAAGCTCGTGCTCCTGCTTTGCTTTACAGGGGAATCAGATATGCATATTATGTCTTCAGTTACAGCAATGGGGGAACATATGTTAAAGATGGGTTCATAATGACCATAACTGAATGATACATCAATGCAGCATCGTGGTTTAATAGGGTCAATAGGCTGCAAACAAGTCTTCATGACTTTATCCTTATAAACATAGTGAACATTCACTGTCATCCTCAGTGCATTGGTCAAGGCTATTAATATCAGATCCACGATCTCTCTTCAATATGATTTGGTCAATGAATACGCTTCGAGGTCCTTTTTCACATCAAATTGGTCAGAAATGAATGGTGCATATGCTACTAAATTTCCTAATATGTCATCTCTTGCTATTCTTAATAGATCTTCATAGTTATGAATATCTCTCCGTAGGCCACAATCATGAAGGCAACCTAGAACAGAACGGCCTATACAATGACCATCACGAGCGACAGACTTTCTTGTCTTACCAATTGGTTGCAGATACTTAAATGTCTTACCATGTCACAAAACCATGACTCCAAATAAAAACAACTACATACAGCAATATATTATGTGTAAATTTCAGCACATTTTCATCCATCACTTATCTCTAATTTCATCACAATCTAATTCTCATCTGAGATCTAATTTCATCACAATTTCAGTTTAATCAGATCTCTAAATTTATCACAATTTTATTCTAATAAAATCTCTAATTTTATCACAATTTCATTCTAATCTGATCTCTTCCCTTTTCTCCTTCTCTATGCTTGAACAACTTGCCTCCAGACCACATAGTACACATTCACTGTGCAGGATTTTAGCACCATATTTGGGAGAATGACTGCAACAAAGAGCTCACTTTGCTTCAACAATGCTGAGTATAGTACTTTCTTAGTAGATTTGACAAATAGTCAAATTGAACTTTGATAGGTAGTCAAGGACACATTGCATGTTTGATTTTGTACATTAACACAGCAGTTTGTAATTCAATGATTTGATGACATGGCAGCCAATTATGGCTGATAAACAGAGGCTTGCTTTGAGTCTGCTTACTGCAAGATAGTACTGTGCGTGCACATCGCTTTTACAGTTTCAAGAGCAAATCCATTTGACCCTTACTAAGGTTGTGTAACAATGTTGCAGTACTCAAGATGGCTCATTACAAGTGAGTTTGCAAGTATCCTCACACTGTCAGTTGGAACATAAGGTTTTATGCGTCGCAATATTGAAATGCCATAATTTAACTTTTTGGTCAGGTCTTTAATATGCAATATGCTTCGGTTGTCCCAACATTTATAGTTATTCTCTTGTGATATTCTTTGGTTTCACATTCATTACTGAAGCAGCTAATCTTAGAGACTACCAGATATGCCTTTGTAATTTTCAGCAATGAAAAAATGAGGTGGATATTTCATCAAATATATGAAATGGGTTGGGTTGGCAGGGGCCAAAAAGGTGCACATTTTGTCAGAAGAAGTTTTGATCAGGCCATGAAGAAGTCTCATGATTCAACTTAAAAACTATGCATTATAGCACTGCAATGTTCTTAATTTATTTTCTCAGTTTAAAAGCATGAGTTATCATGAAGTCAGGGCCATAGTAGGAGGCATCCAGCTTGGAGAGGCACCGCACGTCAGGAGGGCACTGTTCCTTTTATGCTAAGCTAAAAAATTGAAGATTCTCAAAACGAAAAGGACAGGTACCGAAACTTGCTGCAAATGTGTTTCTTGATATGAAACATGGAAAGATTCACAAAGTTGATAATAACTATTACTTCCTGAAATCAAAAGCTATTGTCAAATGCTTTGTATGGCTTAACTACCCTTTGAGATGCTGCATTTGTCATTTTAAGTAATGATTAACATCTGAAAAACCAGATCCAAAGAAGATCTTGATTCCCATATTCCTCATTTTTAGTGAAATAATCACTATCATTTTCCATTCAATACTTTGTGACAACTCAACATGGCAATGAATTTGAAGTGGTCTGAGGAACTTTTTTATTTGATTGACCTCCTGCTTTTCATTCAAATTTTGTCCTCCAATTCAAATTTGGCTCAAACTACTTGCTGTCAAATTTTAGCCAATCACACATCAGTTTTTCCTGTTGACATCAATAAGTTGCTGAAATATGGTGCGGCTCATGTCAAAGCCCATTGTCTTTGCATGGCTGTTTTCATCAAATTTTTATTGTGCTTCAAATCCCTTTAATTTGACTACCTATCACACATGTTAATGTACAAAATCAAACATGCAATGTGTCCTCGGTATCTACAAGAGATGTTTGTGAACACTTCTAAGGTACGCACTCACAGGACCAGATCAGTATCCAATGATGCCATGTATATTAAAAGGGGAGCCAGTAATAACTTTAATAAGACCTTTGCCAAAAAGTGGAACTCATTGCAATGTGCACTGAAGGACTCCCCATCTCTAGTGAGTTTCAAGAAGTCATGTAAAAACTTTTTAATGGACAAGATTAAAATGGACAGTTTTAACTATGGATGGATTTTGTAATTGTAAATATTTTCTGCATTTGCATTAAAATTCTTATACAGACAGTAAATATTTTAATTTTATTTAACACTAATTAAGCCTTTTTACCCTTTTTTGTGCACCAGGCTGAAAACAAGTATTTTACTTAGACCTGTTATGTACATTAAAGATATTATACATACATACATGCATACATACATACATACATACATACATACATACATACATACATACATACATAATCACATGACCGACGTTGTGGGCCCTTGGTAGTTACATCAACGTTGTAGGGTCAGCGAATGTATCATGATAACTTTGTGTTCGGAATGAATTCTCCTGTCTTTGTACGCCTAAATTGAATGGCACAGGTATACACACCTGACCTATATCTGGGAACACTGATTGAATAATATTGGCTTACGTTGTGGGGACATGCAAGATTTCGCCTACGTTGTGGGGACTTTTCTTTATGATTTGTGTTTTACGTTATTTATTAACCAGAAATTGGTATTATCTGAAATATTGCATCGGGTGATTCTAATTTTGGCGCATTTTAACAAAGAAATTGAAGGACATTCTATACACACTGTTGTGGGGTCATCTCTTACACATCTTTGTGGGAAATTTCCTACACACCGCTGTGGGCTTTCTTTTACACACCTATGTGGAACTTCGATCTCTTTTAGTTGTGGGGACATACATTCATATCATACGAGGAAAACACATTTGTTTGTTTGTTTGTTTTTTTGTTTGTTTGGCAAAAGTTTCCTAGTTTGCTTATCCTGAGACAAACGGCAGAAAGTATAAATCGCTAAGGCATGCATGTATTTTGGCATTTTTGATATAATGAAGACAGTTGATGTTAATCTAACAGTATGCACAACAACGAATATTTAAATTAGAAAAAATGAACCATACAAAAAGCCCTTTTTGTAAACATTTGTAAAAGCAGACTGATATAGTCTTCACCCCTTTCACATCCATCCATATCACATCGTAGCTTTGCCAGTCATGAGGATGCTCTTTATAGCACTTGCCACAAAGCATGTTCATACTCATAATACTGTTAGTTGGGACTTTGAGGTACTTGTAGCTTGTCATTTTGCTACCTCTTTATTTGCAAGATGCATCTGAAGTATGATGGTGCTTTCGCTACATTTGGTTCCAAACAGAAGAGTTTCAATTTTTTCCTTTTAATGAGGTTTACAACAAGTTTATTTTTATGGAAACATTCAGAAGGCCTACGGAGATCCATATTGAGTCTCTCAAACACATCAATTTAGCTGTTTCAAAGAGGTGCACAGCACCGTATTTTTCATGCATATTTCATTGCTTTGGAGTTTTTGATTACATCTGTCAGGTCGTTGAAATTTATTAAGAATAACAATGGACGAAGGATCGATCTTAGAGGCACCCCTGGGTGAAATGGCTAAAATCCTCTGACCGTCCTTGCCCTAAATTAATGATCGCTTAGTAGTTAAAAAGGCAATCAGTAAACCATTCTAATCTTCAATCGTGTAGGCCATAATTTAGTAGCGTGGTTAAATGTTTTGTACCGGGGGACCCAGAAAAAGTGACCCGACGCGATCTGTTATAGAATAACAACTCAGAAGCCGATTGAGATGATTCAAACGTATTTCTGTCGCTGAAAGACTGCGCTACATTATGAGTATTTTTCACAATTTTTTAAGCTCGGTAAATTTCCAGAATTAAGGATTTCGAAGAAAATGACAAGCTTGAAATCCTGGAAAAGTCGTCAAAAACAGGGGATCGATTTACAGCCATTTCAGATCTTCAAAACAATAAGGAACATGCTTTATTTCAGGCTGGGAATAGGCAACTCATTCGAAAATTTTCAAAGCAAGTTTATTGTCCATAGGTATCTAAAATATTCTTCTCTCAAGGGACAAGGATATTCCTGCTTTTTCTGCAAACAATTCTTGAAGACTTCGATTTGCGTGGAAAATTTAATATCTTAGAAAATCCATGAGCCACAAGGCAAATTAATACCAAATGCTTAGGTACCCAGGGACCAGCAACGATCGCTAGAAACTTTCGACTGAGATGCCTATTCCCAGCCTGAAGGAGAGCACGCTGCTAATTGTTTTCTTGATGTGAAGTGGCTTGAAATCGATCCCCTGTTTTTGGCAACTTTTTCACGATTTCAAGCTCGCCATTTTCCTCGGAATCCTTAATTCTGGAAATTTACTGAGCTTAAAAAAGTGCCAAAAATACTCATAAAGTAGTGTAGTCTTTCAGCGACAGAACTGCGCTTGAATCATCTAAATCCGTCTTTTATTTGTTTTTCTATAACGGATCGCGTCGGGTCACATTTTTCTGGGTCACCCGGTATGGCTGATGGTGTCGAAAGATTTCAACGAGTCTGAGAAGCATGCACTAATCAATATCTTTCTTTGTCAACTTTTGATCATATTCCATCTACGAAAAATTGACTGCTTGTTCGTCAGAAATACCTTCTCAATACTCTTGTAAAAATTTTTGCCTTTTTAAACAACAATGATATCAAATGTAATTTGGCAAAATGCACATTAAGAAATTTCTTGGTGTCCCAGTATCCTGTGGTGAATCCGCTTCTTATTTTGATCTGCGAGCTCTAATGAAAAGTAAATACTGGCTCATTTGTAAGGCGAATCACAAGATGGGCAAATCAAAAGCAAAAAAATGCTTCTTTTCTCAGTTGAGAGAAATCCTTGATCTGAGACTGCTATAGCTTCACTTAGGAGAATAAGCAAAAATATCCTTCAAGAATTCAAATTCAAGATGATCCAAAACTGAATACATAAACAAATAACATAAAACCTATGTACTTTTGCTGCTTTTGAATGGAAGGTAATAGAAACTTAGTAGCATCAGAAATGTAAAAAGGTCTTTGGGAATGTTGCATTCTCAAACATGTAAGGTCAAGCATGTAAGTTGCAATCTTTGTGCGATGACGTCTTAGAGAGTTTAAGATTACTTAACGCCAGAATCATCAACTTTTGTTGATGTCACTCTCTACCTACATATCCTGCAAAGGCGTTAGGTCATCAATGGGATGAGGAAATGAGTTTATCTTCAAATCATTCTAAGACGATCAGTTAGCTTTAACCCTATCTCACTTGGGAGGGGGGGGATAGATTTCACCCCCCCTCGTACATTTTCATTTATAAGTTTTTCCGTGTTTGTAGAATGACTCTGAGATTTAGCAAGTTTATCTATCTATCATACAGCAATGAAACAGTAAAAACTTTGGTGTTCTATTTTTGGCCTTTTCCCCATGGTAACCCAGTTGTCCTGCCACACTCTGAAAAATATACATTGTATCTCTTTTAATCCTTTTCAATTGGTCCAATTAAGTCGAATTGGAAGTATGAATTTACATCTATTTTGATCTATATAGTTGATTTCTTTACGAAAAATAAAGTTTTACGAGTGTTTAACACGCTTTCATTTTTAAGACGTCATATGACGTCATAAAGTTTATCATGCTATTTCAACAACAGCAACAACGCTAATTAAATCATTGCTTCACAAATTCATTGTTTAAATAATCAACAACCTTTATGCCAAATTTGGCTGCCATATCTCAAGCAACAACAGAGAAAAATAGGGGTTGGATTCCACCCCCCCCCCAGGCATTGACCGTTTCAAATTGCCTAGGTGAGATAGGGTTGAATTAGCGAATACAATAAGAAGTTTGATCTTTGGTGAGTTGTGAAATGAATTTTTATCGAGGATGCCGGCGGTGGTAATTGGACACTTTGGGGAAACTGAATTTTTAGAAAAGGAAAAATATATCACAGACAAAAACTACAATCATCCAGTAAAAGATCAGCCCTTTTAGCATATTTACTCAAAGACTTTCGGCTTTGACTTTGCCCGACTCGCCTTTAAGGTCGATGTTTTTCCTGCTGAGCTCGGCGGTGGTTTTCGGACACCGGCGGTGGTTTTTGAACGGTAATTTAAAATTGCAAAGTATGCCAAGAAATCGTTTCTTTTGATTTGTAATATGGAATTATTCATTCTATGGATTTATCTGCTTAACTTGATGTACTCTGAAAAACTACAACCTTTTGTCTTTGCTTTTTTATAACAAAACCTACAGGACACACAAAACAACACAATTTAACAGAGAAATAACTCTTCGATTTTCCGAAATGAGATATTAGTATCACTTGCAAAGCTCTTCACTAATATTTTAAAAAGCGAACTGTATTAACAAAAGGAGGTTAATCCTACATGTTTTGAAGCAAAATGAAAACAGTTCTTATCAGTCGAGTGAGTTCACCATTACTTTTCACTGGGATGCGTTGGTCTTTGAATCAAATTCAGTTATACTCTAATTTGAAAATTTCACGGAAGATATTTTAGTATGAAGCATCATTTTACGCCAATTTATACAATGTGAGAATAATTTGATATCTGTGCAAAATTTTATTCTTCTGAATGAAAGAAATGGGCAGGTTACCCGAAGAGGTCAATGACCTTGCCCCAGCTAGTGGTAATGTATACTTTATCAAATAGCAGACAAAACTTTGATTTAAAGTATCAGATGCCGAAGCATAATATTCATGTTAATTTGCTTTTTTGCACAAAAGGCTTTCTTTTTGTTTGCAAAAACAATTGTTGTGGGTAAAGGACTCGAAAGGCATCTTTGAGCTCGACTTACCATTCCCTTCAACGGATAATTTGCTGGGTGTCCGAAAACCACCACCGTAACCTTTCCAGAGCAATCGAAACAAAAAACGCTGCCCCCCTTTAGTGGGAGGTTTTTAAGTTTCAGCCACCTTCCTATATTTCGGTCTCATGTCGGACGTTCTACATCTTAAGTTGATTAAAAATTCTTGACTCTTTCTGTCACGAATTCAAAGCTTCTTATGAAGGTGCAACTTTCTGAACGACAATTTTTTTACCGCAATCAGGCTGAGAAAGTATAAATGACGACTTGTTTGACCCCTTTTATCATTTAAGAAGGCTTTCCCAGGGGATGTGTACTATGTAAACTGGCAGAATATGATGCAAACAACCATCTTCACCAGTTAAAAGTTATCACGAATATGATTTGCCCCTCATTTTCTTACGTTGATTCAGAAGGGTCGATTACCACCGCCGTCCGATTACCCCCCGCCGACAACCTGTAAGTCAAAGGAAAATTTAGATATAGAAAGCTTTCCTGGTATAAATCACCCAGCATTTAGACATCATAGCTAGAAAAATGCTGTAAGGTGGTTGCATGAGAACAAATTCTATATTCCATTCTCATTCATGATTTACGTGCAATTGAAATTTAAGATTGAAATTCAAGATCTAATTCTATAAAAGACACTTTTCACTACTTGATTTAAATTTCAATGGGAACTATGTTATGGGCCAAAATGAATCTTGTGATTTTGCTGCCATACAAATCCCGTGCCAAAATTTTCCTAGGTTCCCTAATTCCAAATGTCTGAAAGAAGAGTGCTTTATCGTAACAAAAATTGCACATCTAATACAGCCTTTGACTGATTAACATATTTCTTTTAAACATCGGTTACACAATTTTTTATCAAAATGCCTGCCAAACGTCTAAAAATTTGTCGTCTAAAACAGCCTCAGTACGATTGGTTTGATTTCATTTCACTCATATTACCATGCGTGTCGTTTGAGTGGATACAACAGTTGAAGAGGGCTGGGGAATTATACGATGTCCCATCATTGCTGCGAAGACAAGGTTTGATGTTTCTCATCTAAGAGAACACAAGAGTATCATCAAGATGGAAAATCGTTCCATGTTCTCACAACGCTCCTATGGCTTGTTTGATGTGTATCGTCTTAAGTAGACACAATAATAAGGCAAATGTGGAAAATTATTGGATATCTCACTACGTTGGAATGGTCAGTTTTGATGTGTATCATTTTTTTTATATATCAATATATCAATAATCATTACATCACACATTACTAGCTACACTACTTACAAAGTCACTCTAACAATTACGCTACTTACAAAACTACTCTATTACACTACTAAAAACGATGCCGCAAGGAGCACAATGCTGTGTCTATCGTGCGGCCATTTAACATAAAGATAAAAACTACAAGCAAATATGAAGGGAAGGAGAGAAAGAAAAAGAAAAGAAAGAAAACCAAACAATACATATAAGTCCCCGAACAGGTTGCAGCAGCTACGTTTCAGTAGCATCATTTTATTCAAAACGTTGTGTTGCGTATATGTATCTTAAAGTTGCTTTAAGGATTTCAGAATTAGAATCAACGGACAACCTTTCATCAACATACAGTATCAATTTAAGCATTAGAGCATTTGAAAGATTTGGCAAATCATACGGTTGCAATGTTGAATTTACACCATTGAGAAGATCTGTCCTGCATGCATCGTAAGAATGGCAGTGCAGCAAAAAGTGTTCCGTGTCCTCAACACCGTCGTTTGAGGGGCACATTGGATTGAATGTGTCTCTAAAATTGTGTCTGAACTTGTGCAGATTAAGCATGCTGAGACCAACCCGTAACTGTGAGAGTATTGCTAGACCTCTTGGGTCATGAATGCTGTAAACTGGCTTGGGAGGAGGGCGAATAAGAGATAGCAGCTTATTTTTTGGAAAATGCCTATTGTAGGAGCATAGGTTTCAAATCTTTAAAAAACTGGGTGTAAAATTCAATGACCTATTTCTTTGAACTGAATGGCTTCAAAGAAACTTGAACTATCTTATAGTAAATTTTCCGTTGGACTTTTCTGAAATCTTCAATATTTTCAGAATTACAGTGTTTTTCTTATTTGTTACGAATGTTACGAAAAAATTTTCGAAAAAAACTTTAAACTGTTGTAATTTCTAAACCCCTCGACGAAAGATCAAATAATTTTGAAGAAAACCATAGTTTTTGGATGCCTACAATATGGTATCAAGCAAGACTTTTTCACTCTTCTGGTTTGCGATTTAGAAATTTGATGACGTCACATCATAAAATGAGCTGAAATATAAAATAGGCTGTAATTTCGACAAATAATGAAGATTTCTGAAAAATCCAACGGTAGAATCCTAGAATAGTGGCTGAAGTTTCCTTCAAGTCATTCAGATCAAAGAAATAGGTTATTGAATTTTACACCCGCCTTTTTTCGTCAATTTAAAGATTTGGAACCTATGCTTATTGTAGGTGATTCTCTTATTTCGTGGGGAAGCTTATTCCATTCGAGCAAACAGCTGGGGTAAAAGCGTGCACTAAAACATGCCGTTCGTGCATTGATTTGGCCAATTGCAGCTGGATAAGGAAGAGAATACGAGGACTGTCGTAATGGTGGAATTGGTATCCTTGTGTAGTCAGGAGTGAGATTATTGACAATTTTATAGAAAAGAACGAGACGCCTATATCAACGACGGAGATTGAGTGATTCCCAACCAAGCTCATCGTACAATTTTACACGTGATGTGCCCTTCCAAGCACCTGTAACTGTTAGTGCTGCAGAATATTGAATAGATTCTAGTTTTTCCAATTGGTTAGAGAGCGTGATGTTCTGACTAAATTCACATACATGCTGTGGGGTATGATATATAACGTCACCGTAATCCAGATGGGGTCGGACATATAGTTTGTATAATTCATTCAGTGATTGTCGCGGCAAGTACTTAGAAAGGAAACGTAACATTCCTATTCCTTGTCTGGATTTAGTGATGATCGCCTGGATGTGACGAGCAAAGGACAACCTTGAATCTAGAACAATCCCAAGATGCTTGTGTTCCTCAACTTTTAAAACAGGAGTATCGTTAAAAAGAATTCGCGGATGGTCTATGGTAATTCTTTTCCTTGAGAAGGTTACTTCCACTGCTTGGTTTGCTGGATCGGGATTGAAAGACATGCGCCAGTTATGAGCCCAGAGCCTGATGAGATTCAAGTCATGATTCATGTCTAGTGCAGCAGCATCAGGATCGTGAACGACAGTAAAAAGTGATGTATCGTCAGCGAAGAGTTTGACATTGCACCTCAGGTTTTTAGTTAAATCATTTATGTACACCAGGAAGAAAAGAGGTCCAAGGATTGAAGCCTGAGAAACACCAGCTGTGACATTTCCCCGTTGCGAGGCTTTACCATTTAGGACAGTACGCTGCTTACGGTCAGCTAAAAAGCTTTCAACTAAAGCGAAAGGAGCTTACCAGAAATACCACATCGACGCAGCTTGAAAATCAGGCCATCATGCCGCACCCTATCAAATGCCTTTGATATATCAAGGTATACCGAGCGCACATCGAGGAGTGGATTGCAGTCAAAAGCTTCGAAGACAGTATGAACGATGGTTAGCTATTGG
The DNA here is from genome assembly GCA_964019985.1 of Aurelia sp. 4 Dawson et al 2005. NCBI lineage: Eukaryota > Metazoa > Cnidaria > Scyphozoa > Semaeostomeae > Ulmaridae > Aurelia > Aurelia sp. 4 Dawson et al 2005. The sequence continues at coordinate 7,559,328 of OZ026512.1, read as the reverse complement.
TTAAAAGTGGAATCTCCAGGACGGAAACCCGATTGATTTGGATCAAGCAAGCCATGCATGTTTAGATGCTCGCAAAGAGTATCAAATATCAACTTCTCAAGCATTTTACCAAAAAGTGGAAGGAGTGAAATGGGGCGATAATTTTTCTTCAGATTTTTACTACCTTTTTTATGTACTGGGACTACGTTTGCTTGTCTCCATACTTGGGGGAAGATGCCTTTAGCCAAACAAGTTTCAAATATCATTCGAAGGGGCGGTACAATTGCATGATCACACATTTTAATCATGCGTGCCGAAATATCATCCCAACCATATGCTTTGCTTGGATTTAATGACCGAATGATTCTTAGTATCTTCTCATCAGACATTTGAAAAGCTGTCAATGGTGGAGCAAATAGTGGAACTTCCAATGGAATTTCACTACCAGTATCTAGGGTAGTGCATTGGAGCATAAGATAATCGTTAAATATTTGCGCCTTGTCAGTAAAATCCAGAACAAAGATGTCGTTCTCTAATTAAAGGGGAAATCACTGGCTCTTTAGCTTTGTTCAATATCTTATTTATCACAGCCCAGTAAGATTTTCGGCCAGTAGTAGGATTCAAAAGGGTTCGCCCTATTTTCGTGAAGTACCTTTGCTTAGCGTCTTCTATTAATGTTGAACCTGTGATATCACGCTCTCGATGTTCTCTCGCTTATCCTCTGGCTGACCATTTCTGATAAATGTTTTGTATGCTCTGTTTTTCTGCGGATAAAATTTTGATAGACGGGGTTATCCAAGGTGCCTTGCGTGGTCTAAATGTGACAGTTTTCTTAGGAATGAAGTTGGAAAAGATGTTTAACAGTATTTCGTTCAATAGTGCAACCTTCAAATTGGGCCAAGCGACCTCTTCCAAGGTTCTACGCCAATGGAACATTTCTATACTTTTCCTTATGGAAAAGATGTCGGAACGTTCATAAAACCAAATTCTTCGGCTAAACGGTGGTGGTGCTAAATTGTCAATGCTTACTTTGCCATAAATGATCTGATGATGGCATGTGTATCATTTAATAGTTGGCACCATTAAAAGGCAAAGATAGAAAATTATTCAATGCTCCACAATGCTGGAATGGTCAGTTTTGATGTGTATTGTCGAAAAGGACACAATAATGAGGTAGGATGGAAAATTATTGGATGTCCCACAGTAATGGTATGACCAGTTGTGATGGGTATCGTCTAAGTGGACACGATATTAATGCAAAGGAAGAAAATTACTCAATGCCCCACAACGTTGGAATGGTCAGTTTTGATGTGTATCGTCTAAGTGGACACGATAATAAGGCAAAGAAAGGAAATTACTCAAAGCCCCACAACGTTGGAATGGTCAGTTTTGATGTGTATCGTCTAAGTGGACACGATAATAAGGCAAAGAAAGAAAATTACTTAATGCCCCACAACGTTGGAATGGTCAGTTTTGATGTGTATCGTCTAAGTGGACACGATAATAAGGCAAAGAAAGAAATTACTCAATGCCCCACAACGTTAGAATGGTCAGTTTTGATGTGTATAGTCTAAGTGGACACGATAATAAGGCAAAGAAAGGAAATTACTCAATGCCCCACAACGTTGGAATGGTCAGTTTTGATGTGTATCGTCTAAGTGGACACGATAATAAGGCAAAGAAAGGAAATTACTCAATGCCCCACAACGTTGGAATGGTCAGTTTTGATGTGTATCGTCCAAGTGGACACGATCATAAGGCAAAGAAAGGAAATTACTCAATGCCCCACAACGTTGGAATGGTCAGTTTTGATGTGTATCGTCTAAGTGGACACGATAATAAGGCAAAGAAAGAAAATTACTCAATGCCCCACAACGTTGGAATGGTCAGTTTTGATGTGTATCGTCTAAGTGGACACGATAATAAGGCAAAGAAAGGAAATTACTCAATGCCCCACAACGTTGGAATGGTCAGTTTTGATGTGTATCGTCTAAGTGGACACGATAATAAGGCAAAGAAAGGAAATTACTCAATGCCCCACAACGTTGGAATGGTCAGTTTTGATGTGTATCGTCTAAGTGGACACGATAATAAGGCAAAGAAAGGAAATTACTCAATGCCCCACAACGTTGGAATGGTCAGTTTTGATGTGTATCGTCCAAGTGGACACGATAATAAGGCAAAGAAAGGAAATTACTCAATGCCCCACAACGTTGGAATGGTCAGTTTTGATGTGTATCGTCTAAGTGGACACGATAATAAGGCAAAGAAAGAAAATTACTCAATGCCCCACAACGTTGGAATGGTCAGTTTTGATGTGTATCGTCTAAGTGGACACGATAATAAGGCAAAGAAAGAAATTACTCAATGCCCCACAACGTTGGAATGGTCAGTTTTGATGTGTATCGTCTAAGTGGACACGATAATAAGGCAAAGAAAGGAAATTACTCAATGCCCCACAACGTTGGAATGGTCAGTTTTGATGTGTATCGTCTAAGTGGACACGATAATAAGGCAAAGAAAGGAAATTTCTCAATGCCCCACAACGTTGGAATGGTCAGTTTTGATGTGTATCGTCCAAGTGGACACGATAATAAGGCAAAGAAAGGAAATTACTCAATGCCCCACAACGTTGGAATGGTCAGTTTTGATGTGTATCGTCTAAGTGGACACGATAATAAGGCAAAGAAAGAAATTACTCAATGCCCCACAACGTTGGAATGGTCAGTTTTGATGTGTATCGTCTAAGTGGACACGATAATAAGGCAAAGAAAGAAAATTACTCAATGCCCCACAACGTTGGAATGGTCAGTTTTGATGTGTATCGTCTAAGTGGACACGATAATAAGGCAAAGAAAGGAAATTACTCAATGCCCCACAACGTTGGAATGGTCAGTTTTGATGTGTATAGTCTAAGTGGACACGATAATAAGGCAAAGCAAGGAAATTACTCAATGCCCCACAACGTTGGAATGGTCAGTTTTGATGTGTATCGTCTAAGTGGACACGATAATAAGGCAACGAAAGGAAATTACTCAATGCCCCACAACGTTGGAATGGTCAGTTTTGATGTGTATAGTCTAAGTGGACACGATAATAAGGCAAAGAAAGGAAATTACTCAATGCCCCACAACGTTGGAATGGTCAGTTTTGATGTGTATCGTCTAAGTGGACACGATAATAAGGCAGAGAAAGAAAATTATTCAATGCCCCACAACGTTGGAATGGTCAGTTTTGATGTGTATCGTCTAAGTGGACACGATAATAAGGCAAAGAAAGGAAATTACTCAATGCCCCACAACGTTGGAATGGTCAGTTTTGATGTGTATCGTCTAAGTGGACACGATAATAAGGCAAAGAAAGGAAATTACTCAATGCCCCACAACGTTGGAATGGTCAGTTTTGATGTGTATCGTCTAAGTGGACACGATAATAAGGCAAAGAAAGGAAATTACTCAATGCCCCACAACGTTGGAATGGTCAGTTTTGATGTGTATCGTCTAAGTGGACACGATAATAAGGCAAAGAAAGAAATTACTCAATGCCCCACAACGTTGGAATGGTCAGTTTTGATGTGTATGGTCTAAGTGGACACGATAATAAGGCAAAGAAAGAAAATTACTCAATGCCCCACAACGTTGGAATGGCCAGTTTTGATCTGTATTGTTTTAGAGTGGAGAATTCCCAAACGCGAGCCATAGGGTGAGCGGGGAGATGGACCATATGGAGGGCCAGGAAATCAACGGTATAAAAGTGGACTGATAACATTTTTCGAATAACATTAAAGTTTAAACATAAACATATTTTGACCATTGATGATGTGGAGAGAACTTTCACATTTCATTACTTTTCATTTCCATTCTAACTACCACATTTTGCGGGACTTGTGAATAGATAGACCTGAATTGCGCTGCGTCCGTTTATTGGCTCAACATACATCCATCCTGGGATATCAAGAATCCACTGTGGGGAGACTTTCGCGCCAATGTTGTTCAGTTTCCCGCCAATTGCCCATCATGCTTTTGCGACTTCACTCAGATGAAGGCTCAAACAAGATATTGACATTGTCAAGACTTCGAGAAGAACCAAGGAACAAAGCTGTAAGTATATGACTCCTTCATAACTTTTAAATACCAATTTAAGCCTGCAGCATGTCCTAAGCCGCACAGCTTCAGTTCAGTTTCATATGAATTATCAATCACGGACTCTGAGAAAGATATCGTGAAGACAGGCCTAGCAAAGTCCACCACTGTCTGATGGCCTAGGTAGCCCGGGGTGAATCTCTGCGCTGCTCCGCGCCAAACATTTGGAGCACAACAACTTTGTGCACCAGTGTGCACCAAAGAATAATTGATATCAATTGTTAAATACAATGAGACACTGAATTACCCATTGTTTTATGGCCCCTTTCTGCGCCAAATTGTGTACCAAAAACCAGATAAGTTCTTTCTTCTGCTCCGAAGATCTCACCCTGGGAGGCCAAGCCTAGGCCTACTTGGGTAGGCCCAATGCCATATGTCATCTTCCTTGCTGGCCAAGACTGGAAAGTTTGTTGCCTGATGCCCGCTTTCTTCACCAGACACATAAGATTTCAGCTAAGTTTGCAATTTTGTCACAAGGTTCTTATTTGCAAGTTTCTTAAATTTTTAATCACCCAAAGACTGTCTTGAGAGCTAATTTGCTTTTGTTCAAAGGACTTCCAGATTAGGCATCATCAACAAGCAATTGTCATCACAGCTAATGGAATTGGGCTGTTAGGGGGGGAGGGGGGATGAGGGTGTCCAACTCAAATCTGTTAAAACTTTACCTTTGTGAGAAAAATTAAAATAAGTAATATTTTGTTATCAACCCTTAAAGAATAATTCATTGCAGTAAATTTTTTGGTGGTGCACTACTTAATTCAATGTTGTGATCTCCATGAAAAAGTTGCGGTAGGCTTAGGCCCTAACCCAAGACATATAATTGGCCTGTAACAAGAGTTTGGGACCCCCTTGACAGGAGAAAGTCTAGTGATAGATTTAGTTCAGTTACTGTCAAAACAACTCATGTGTTACGTGTGTTCCCCATGAGCACAAAATGGTACTCCAAATCTATATCTGCTTGCTTTTTGTGGTTTCATTTACTGCTCTTTATTTTCATTGACTGTAGTTAAATAAGGATTTAGATCAGATATCTTAGGATGGCCACTAAAATTTTACTTCGAAATCAGCTGTTGAATCTCAGACAGACACTTGTAGTTTAGTCTAGGATGCACCTAGCTTGAACCTAGTCACAGGGTCTCATTGCCCGGGGCAACCTACACCGGGAAACGAAAGGTAGAGAATACTTATGTTACACGAACACGGGCATTTGAACACGGAAATTTCAGAGGTTACAGGAGTAACATGCCCAGGGGTCTGGAAAATTTTAAACCTTTTTTCCGAGAATGGTACTTGCATAGACGTAGGAATGGGGGGGGCCAAGGGGCACGTGTCCACCAAGATTTTGCAATAAACATAGAAGTCCCCTTTTTATTTTTAGAAAATGCCAGTTTTTCTTAAGGAAAAGTGCCCTTGAAGGGTTGTGCCCCCCAGGAGTTTGAGGGCCAACAAAGATGACTTAAAACGTTTTGCTGCCATGTGAAATTTAAGAATTGAAGAAACCAACGGTTTATGAAAACAAATCTGAGAAGAACTACAGACAGAAGGCATTTACGATGCCGTTTAATTGCCAGGGCAGAAAACAGTCAACATGGCACTTCGCAACACCAAGAAAAAGATTTCGCAGATTCCAAGAGAAAGTGATGATGCTAAGGTTGATGATTTTTTAGAGATGACCTGCAATTAGAACGCAAATGCGATTCATTGTTTTGATGAAGCATCATGCACAAAAATGACCGGGAACAGAATATGTGGACACAATTATCGAGGAAAACCCAAAATGGTTATGCTTTTCAATGATGCATTCAACTGCAATTCCATACTCCTTTTCAGCTCTTTTCTCTACTATGTCAGACACTTTAAAGAGAGACTCTTGGAGTTTACTTACAAATACACCTTTTCAAATGAAGCCAAACTGATTTGGCAACAGCTCTTGTACAGGTCATGCAGGTCCTTTCTTAGGTCTTGCAAGCTTTCTTCTAACAATTTTTGGTCTTGAATGATTAAAGCTAGATATTTCGCTACCTTAGCAATGAAACAAGCGTGAAGCCCTATCAGAAACTCCACCACCATAGTGTGACCATGTACCATTCATGGCCAAGTGTATGCGTGATGAAGATTAAGTGTAAGGTGAGAGTTATAACATAATTCATCATGGCTCTGCTGCCTTCTTAAACATTCATTGTTTCTGCTTTGAAGGAGGGAATTAAACCCGCAATGTAAATATGGAGATTGAAAATGGATTTCTATTTAAACTTCACAATTCAATCAAAGAGTTTGTGACTGCACATAACGCACAAGTTGTTTTGACAGTAAGAAAGGGGAGGGGGTCAAGACATTAATGGCCCGATTCCGTTAACTGTGACAAAAATTATTTGTCAATGGTCAAGATGTCAAGATAAGTAATGACACAATTTGCACTCAAAACAATTTCAAAATAGTCACTATTACTGTCCAGTGTCATAATTAGTTTTGAGTGCAGACCACAAAAGTTTCATAGCCTTTTAACTTTAAAAAAAATGAGCCTAACACTTCTTATAAGCTGTCTCCCATAAAAGATATTTTGTGTACTTGCCATACAGTAGAAACTTGCATAAAAGAACCTAGATTTTTCTTGAGCAGCCTAAGTAGGTTCTTAATTAAATAGCCGTCATTCTAAATTCCAGCCTGCAAGGTTCTTAAAATGGTTCTTACATACAGTTCACACCTACCACATAGGGCAAGAACTCTGATGAGTTTCTAAGAATTCTTGACAATATTTTTAGGCTCAAATTCTTGTCTAAAACTCTGATAGTCTATTGTATCACTCTGAAGACATGAAACCAATAATGTAGGAACCTCTCCCAGTTTAAGGCTCTGGGGGGTTCATATTTAGGGGTTTAAAAGATCAAATTTCAGCCTCAAGGTTCTTATAAAAACTGGCTCTCTTATGCAGGTTTCTACTGTAGGGGTAGATATGTAGTGTTTTACACTCCATCAGGTAACGCAGAGCAGCTCCATAAATGAATGGCATAATTCACAGGGCAAGTGAAGGTGACACGCAAGGAGTTTGAGGGTCTGGTAGGGCATTCCTGGTAAATTTTTCGAGGGCCGCACTCAAAGGTTGCTGGAAAACATCCTTTTCATCAAAGACAGTAGTTCATCTGTGCATTCATGAAAGGTAGAAATTCTTGGGTAGAAATCCATTTCCGTTTAGAAAGTAAAGCTTCCTGGATAACTGCCTTTTCCATAGATTGCTTTTAAATGACCATATCCAACCTCACTTTAATCGTGCATATACTGCATGGCTCCCAATGTTGAATAAAAGGCTGTCCAAATAATCCAATCATCACAGAACAAATGCATTCAGCGGATTCTTGTTCTGAACATGATTTCTCTCTCTCAAATAGGGCAAAAATCATGGTTTATCTGTTACACCATGGAGGGACCCAGGGTAAGTGAATTACATTAAATCAAAGGCATAGGTCGCAAATCTTTAAAGATCTTGGAAAGTTCAATGTACAATTCTATCACCTATTTATAGATATGAATTGAACAGCTTGAAAGAAACTTTTACCATAATTCTACCATAGGACCTTCCAGAAATTGTAAATGTCATTTTGAAAGATTTCATCAGCTCATTTAAGGATGTGATTTCTAAATTGAAAACTGGAAGAGTGAAAGAATTTTGCTAACCACGGGTTGTCTTGCGAATTATTCCATGCTCCCTCAAAAATAGAAATTACCATGGCTTTAATTTGTTTTCAAAATTTCTTAAATGCAAAGAAATTAATAGTTTCTTATAAACTAACCTGAATTATAAACTACTTTAATGTGATAGGCATTTTCATGTTGTAAGTTTTCAGTTTTCATTAACTAATAGATCTTAACACATCAAAGAATACAAAAAGGAATTTACCTTAAATCAAAATAGACAATCAATAAAGACATGGCAATAGCACATGCACACAGTTTGTCTGTAGAATATGGAAAAGGGCCTAAATTACCATTTGGTGTGGTTTCTCCAAAACCTGATGGGCCCAATTCTGAAAAGAAGTCTTTTAATTCGACAGGCAATGAATATTTTGTGCCAGTAGATCACATTTGAATGTCTTGTGCTGTTCTGATCTGCTATTTTCTCCTTCAGATGGCCATATTTTCATCTTACACATCATCTTACGCATTGAAGCCATCTTACCCATTATCTTTTGCATCATCTTACGCATTGAGGCTATCTTACTCATTATCTTATGCATCTTCTTACGCATTTTGTTGTAAAATGCATAACTTACGCATGCTGACGCAAATTACAATAAGCCCATTTCTACATTTCTTTGTAGAGATCCAGAAGAGGATCTGTTGGGGATCCTGATCAGGTTGCTAAATCATGGATACGGCAGGGGTGGATCAAGCAGGCTTGCAAAGCAGGCACATCAGTTATAACATTGGTAAGAAATTGTTTAAGAAGCAGAATCATTTGTTGCGTACCATCTTTTAATGTATGTTGAGGGCCAGGTCAAAAATGTGGAAACTGCGGAAATGGCTTAAAATGTAATCTTCATTCATAATGGAATACAAAGGGATTTAAAAATTTTTAGAGAGCTAAATTGGCATTTGGGCTTCAAGATGAGAGGTGACTCATTGAAATCAGTGCATAATTCATGATTATATAGCTGCAAACCATGATGCCTTGTTTTGGGACACCTGGTATATATTCATGGGCCAGGTCTAAAACGCGGACATCACGGATGTCGCGGACATGTCCGGCCCAAATCAATGTCCGCGTTTTAGGTTTTCGCCTAGGGAAAAACCTAAAACGCGGACATTGCGGACATATTCTAATTATTCTAATTAATATATAACAAATTACATTGTTCACCCGTCCAGGTTTTGATCTTTGTTTTAAAGCTTCCAACTATTTGTAGCTATAGTTAATCATTAAGATTGTCCCACAGAAAGCTTCCTCTGAATGAGAGCAAGTCCATGCCAAATTTTCTCGTAATCGTAATCGGACTCGGACTTGTCCAAGTGATCTAAGGACTTGTAAGAGAAAAAGATGACTGGGCAAGTCCATGATTTCATGGACTGTATGACCTCGAAAACTAAAAAATATAAGTTTTTGAATGAAATACCCGAAACACGGGTACAAACATTGGCGAAACCAGCAACTTGTGACACAATTCAAAGTGCGGGAACCCGTACGATTTGGACTTATAATTCGAAACCCAAGGGCTAGAATCGGCTGCAACACGCAACCCATGCAACCCCAACGCCCCCTCTTTCTTCTGGGAAGCAGACCACTCGCACACAGAAAGCGCGCGAAAACACGAGGCTCTGATTGGTCAGCTCTCACGTGGGGCTTCTTGTCGTGATGCTCTGAGACCAAGAGGCGAAGGTGAGTCCTTTGCGTTTTCTTTTGTGGTCGTATTACGTTTGTAGACCTTGACGGTGCTTCCAAAGTTTTAAAAAATTGAAAGTAGAAGAGATTTCTGTAATAGAGCTGCTTCTGTTTCAGGCCCGAATCCCCAATCCTTGTCTTATTTCCTTGTAGTTTTGTTGGTTATTATTAAATTGTATGTAGTGGAATTATTGATATATGAAACAGAACTTTAATGTTTTAGTTTCGTTCAGGTAAATCATTCTCTATTTTGTTATATTTTATCCTGTTCCTTTATATCTGAGTTATTTTATCTATTTCAAGTATTTTTATCCATGAATCTTTTGCTAGTTATTTCAGCTGCTTTTAAGATTTAGTTCTTTGTCTACTCCGTTCTTCTATGATGCAAAGATTCCTGGTTTGGCGATATCTATGCCATGGGTTAGTTGAATGGGTTAGGTGATCTCGAGAGAGACATTGATTCTTCTTAAATCCTTTACGTCCCATGTGTCTACACTAATTTCAATTGAAATCCCCCCTAAAGGGCCCTAAAGTGGATCCTTGGTGTTTTTTTTAAATTGTAGTGAGTTGTTTGCACGCTTGTATTTCACTCTAAGAGAAATTCGGATGCAAAAAAGACAAGATATTTAGCACACTGAGGCCTTTCTGACTTGTGTCTTCATCAGAGTGTGACTTACCAAGTCACACTCTGATGAAGACACAAGTCAGAAAGGCCTCAGTGTGCTAAATATCTTGTCTTTTTTGCATCCGAATTTCTTCTATACAGTTTATTCTTACAACTTTCTACCATTATCACTCTAAGAGAGACACTGGTTAAAGTTCCGACTTGCAGCGATTTTTCGACATGAATCATTTTCGCGCGAAAGCTCCAGTGGATCCATCTCTTCCCATCTCTTCTCTTCCAAGTTTCAACACTGATTCCTTTTGTTCACAGGGGCAGCGGCGCCTCGTTACCTTCTATGTGAAATTCTAGGACAGGGTATCACTTTCAGGGGAAAATTCTGGAGCAGGTTAAATTTTGTTTGTGATGGGCACAACCCCGTATATAAAAAGTCAAGTACCCTCCCGGGATTTGAAATGGGGTGAAATAAAGTCTCTGAATCGTGAGTTTTTCGTCTAAACTTTTCGCTATTAATGGAAAACGATTCATGTCGAAAAATCGTTGCAAATTGGAACTCTATGTCTCTTAGAGCAAGAGTGATATACACGCGCTCAAAGAACTTTCTACAATGTAATAAGCACATTTAGGGCCCTTTAGGGGGGATTTCAATTGAAACTGGTGTAGACACCTGGGAAGTAAAGGACTGAAGAAAAATCAATGTCTCTCTCGAGATCACCTATCCCATTCAACCAAAATTTATCAACCAACGTGTTTAGCGCGTTAGGAACCTCTAGACGTTTGACACAAAAGTAGTTTCACATCTTGGGTGTGTTGAACAGCTGATGGCCTTATTGTTTTAGTTCCAAGGATTGGCACTCTGTAATCTTTTGTCCTATGATTTAAAAACAATTGGTTTCGTTCCGTGGGGAGCGAAACGACGGCGTTTCGTTCCTAAGGGAATGCATCGTAGCCAATTCGCTGTTTTTTTACTACTAAAGTGATCATTATTAATTGTTTACATCGATCCGCACGATAAGAAATAATGAATTTTTAATTTCAATCGACCTTGAAAGATTTAATTGCAAACTTGTCTTGGTTTCGTTTGGTTTCACTCGGTTTCATTTCGTTTTGTTTCGTTTCGTTGAATATAATAAGCCTTCCTAGAAGTGAAGTGGTTGGGAGCACGTTTTAGGTTTTTCCCTATGCGGAAACCTAAAACGTGGACTTTGGTTTGGCGGACCTGAAGAAAATTGCACACCATTAGTTTTCCGTGATGTTCTATGAACGATGATCATGGAAACGTACTTTATAACGCTTTTCTCGAACAATTACACAATGTCCGCGATGTCTGCGTTTTAGGTTTTTCCCTAGGCGAAAACCTAAAACGCGGACATTGATTTAGGGGCGGACATGTCCGCGATGTCCACGTTTCAGACCTGGCCGTTTTTCATCATCACAATTATATATTTATGTATAAATATATGTGTGTTAATGTAGAATATCCTTGATTTATTTCCATAGGATTGGTGTATTCACGACAAAATTATTCAAGAAAGGAGAATTTCTTCTCCAATATGCAGGAAATGAGGCTACTGAGAAAAGAGCCTAGAAGTTTGAAATGAAATATGGGAAAGCCAACAAAGGCAGCTATATGTACTAGTAAATCATGATAAGATAGGCAATTGTCAGATGAAGAAGGTTATTGTCAACAAGAAGCCTTTCCTCTGCCTGTTGCGACAAAAGATATCAAAACAGATGAAGAATTGAGGTACAACTATGGCATAACAACTTGCCATGGGAAAACTAGGTATGTGAGTTGATTCTCTGTAGACACCATGCGAGTATAGCAACAAGCATTGGTCTTTCTGCATTGGATTTTGTTGCAGGAAGAAACTTTACATGACAATGCCTTTCAATAGGGTGCATTCTAAGTGTAATACTGGTAATATTTTGGGATGCTTTGTGCTATTACTTGTCACGCATTATACGCCAGCACGCGCTGTGTCGGTTAGAAAGGTGTACTAAAAAGAGAATGAAGGTACTAAGGTTGTCCGAAGATCGCCATATTAGATCACGTTAGAGTTAGGCTCTTCATCGATATTTGCTTAGGCCTAGTTACATCATTTTGTGTAACCCTGTTGTGTCGTCTATGACGTGGCATTATCTGTATTGAATAGGCATCCCCTATTGCGTCAGGAAGGCATCAGACCTACTGCATGGAATCCCCGCGCCTTTGTTCCTTTTGTTTGGAAGGATTAGGGATTTGCCCTACCTAAGCTGTTTTGATGCATAGTCACGATTACCCTGTTACCTTATTTGGAAACATAGAACCTTCTAGCATAATGCAAACCTTTTTTGGAAGTATTGCACGTTCTCGTGTAAGTTTGTGGTGCAACATTTAGAACATTCTAGGGTATCCTTTTGTTTTAGCCATGAAACCCCTTTTCAGTATAAATAGGCCAGGTGAAACGTAGCGTGGTTAGCGTAGATATACACTTGGTGCTTGTGAAAGACCACAGTTGTATCAGTTGAAGAGTTTGTGATATAAGTTTGAGAAAACCTATATCTCGTGTCGTTTTTGCATCGAATTCTGCCGCTCGAATTCTGCCGTGAACAGGAGCCGTTCACAACTGGTGTACTACGTCGCGGGATTTTGAAGTCTGTGAAGATTCAGAGCCCAAGCACCGTAGCCGAAGTGAAAAGCCGCTTAGCCGTAAAAACTTGGAATTGTAAGTGATCACTGTATATAAACTGTTCCATTTATTGACTTTATCACTCGAGTTTGTACATAGACTTTGTAAATACATTCGAACAATTTCGCTGACCTGGTTCAAGTAAAAACTCTTTGCGTTTCATCATTTAAAATGGGTAAAGGAACCAGATCGACAAGAGCAGCGAGATCATTTGATATTGAAGAATCATCAAGTCCATTTGTTCTACCGCTTAGAGCTCCTCCTGAAGAGCAGCCAAAAACAGTAGTCCAGCCTACTAAATTTTTCGGAGAGCCTGGAGACGATATCGAAAAATGGCTCAAAAGTTTCGATCGAATTTCAAAAGCAAATGGGTGGAGTGAAAAGCGTCAGTGCGACATTTTACCAGCATTTTTAAGAGATCGTGCCGCTGAATTTTATGATGAGTTGCCAGACCGACAACAAAGCAATTTGGATGAGCTGAAAACTGCCCTAATCGAGCATTTTATCCCAAAAGAGGCACGACGTTTCTATTATGCGGACCTCTACTCACGAAGGCAAGGGGAAACTGAGCCATCTGAAGATTTCGGGCGAGAAATTCAACAACTGGTTCGCAGGGCATATGCAGAAATGCCAGTGGAACATCAAGATACGCTTATGCGTGAACATTTCGTTAATGGTCTGCGCCCAGCCTTGAAAAGAATTGTCTTGATTTCTGACCCGAAAGATTTTCAAAAAGCATTAGAGGTAGCTAAAAGGGAGGAGATCAATGATCAAGTTTCGAACGGTTCAGCACCATGGGTTAGATCTGTCCCTTCATCCAGTCAAGCATGTGCCGCCCCTATTGCTGCCATTTCCGGGGAACAGCGCCTAAATGACCGTATGGACCGTCTCGAAAGTCTTGTGGAGAAACTCACTGTCGCCGTGGCTGAATCAAAACGTCCAGCCCCTGAAAAACCACCAAACTTTGGGAGGAAGTATAACTGGAGTTCGTCAGATAGAAATCTTCGCTGCACCGATGGTAGACCGATTTGCAATTATTGCAAGAAAGTTGGTCATGTCGAGATGAAATGTCATGAGAAGAAAGAAGCTGCGTCTCAGGACCAAAAAAACTAGACACTGCTGCACACAAGACATCATTGGGGTGTGATGCAGCTGAAACTGGTAAGAAAAATCCCCAAGTTTTGTTAAATAACGTTGAAAATAATGCTATGTATCAATGTGTAACAATTTCTGGTAAAGTTGCCAACTATGAAACAGATATTGTAGTTGATTCAGGTTCAGGAATCACAGTTATGAGCCTTGATTTATTCAATTTGATTAACAAGTATGCAAAAACATCTCTTGAAATTAATTGTAATGATATGTTAGCCAAGACTGCCACAGGTGAATCGTTAGAAGTAGTTGGAACAACATGTGTAGAAGTAAATCTTGGTAAGAGTGTCTGGTATGTAGACTGCTATGTTGTTCGAAATTTCAAGTTTTCTTTCTTGTTAGGAACGGACTTCCTAATTAAGGCCAGTGCAAGTATAGACCTAGGAAAACTGCAAGCAACCATAGGACAGGAAACCATCCCTGCAACCGTGCTCAAGCGCCCTAGTCAGGTCCAAGTTTGTGTCGTAGAATCCTTTGAGATACCGGCGCGAAGCGAAGCCCTTCTTACTGGTCGTGTAAACGGGTTACAAGGCACTGTTCTAATCGAGCCCAAGTACGAGATAGCTAGTGATAACTCTTCTCTTTATCCTGCTCGTTGTATTGCCAATGTTAAGAACGGTGAAATACCTATTAAAATTGCTAACCCAAACATCTTCCCAGTTAAGATATTTTCAGGTACTTGTGTTGGAATGGCCGAAACGATGGACAAGGAGAACTTGCAGTCAAAAGAAGGTGAGTCCACTTTTGAAATTTCTTCTACTTCTTGGATTGATGATATTGACATAACTAATTGCAACATTTCTGAACAGGAGAAGAGCCATCTAATAGATTTGCTAATTGAATATGAAGATGTTTTTGTAACTTCTGCTTCTGATTTTGGTAGGGCTCATCGCTTTACCCATAACATAGAAACGGGTGACAATCCTCCTTTTAGGCAGAGACCATACAGAATCCCTCAAAGTCAATTAGATATGGTCGATGAGCACATACAAGATATGCTCAACAAAGGTATCATTCAAGAATCTATTAGCCCATGGTCTCAACCCTTGGTAATTGTCACCAAGAAAGATGGTTCTCCAAGGTTTTGCATCGATTTTAGGAAGCTAAATTCAATTACAAAGAAGCAAATATTTCCCATGCCTAGGATTGATGAAGTTCTAGATTCATTAGGTGATGCATGTTACTTTACAACTCTTGATCTTGCATCAGGGTACTGGCAGATTCCAATGAACCCTGATGATATGGAGAAAACTGCTTTTTGTACCAGACAAGGTAACTTCGAGTTCCGGGTAATGCCGATGGGATTAGTGAATAGTAGTTACAGTTTCCAGAAGATGATGCAACTTGTTTTGAGTGGTCTGCAGTGGCAAATTTGCATGGTATATTTAGACGACGTTATCGTCTATTCCAAGTCGTTCGCTCAACATCTTAATAACCTCCGCTCAGTTTTTAATCGATTTAGGTCTGAGGGTCTCAAATTAAAGCCAAAGAAGTGTCACTTTTGTAAGCCAGAAGTATTATATTTAGGCCATATTGTCGGTAAGGATGGAATTAGGCCTAATCCTGATAAGATTGACACAATTAGAAACTATCCGGTACCAACTAGCTGCAATGAAGTACGTAGCTTTGTAGCTTTAGTTTCGTATTATCGACGCTTTGTTAAAGATTTTGCTACTATTGCCAGTCCTTTGAATGCACTACTGAAGAAAGGAGTTCAATTTGCTTGGTCTGATGAATGTCAGATATCTTTTGAACGTCTGAGAGATTCATTGCTCACATCTCCAATTCTTACGTACCCAAATTTCCAAGAACGGTTTTCCTTGTATACTGATGCAAGCAATACAGGTATTGGTGCCATACTTTCACAGACCATAGATGGAGTCGAGAAAACTATTGCTTTTGCAAGTCGTAGCCTAAAACCACACGAACGGAAATACGCTACCATAGAGAGGGAATGTCTAGCTATAGTTTGGGGCATCAAGCACTTTCGGCCATATTTGTATGGACGTGAGTTTGATGTCATAACTGACCATAACCCCCTAAAGTGGTTGGATAATGCACGAGATCCGCATTCTAGACTTTCTCGTTGGTCGTTAGCCTTGCAAAGTTATGCTTTTACTATCAAGCATAGACCAGGTAAGTTGCATAGCAATGTAGATGCACTTTCTAGGAAGCCAGAAGGACAAGTAAGTATTGAAGAAAGTAAACCAAAAGAGACAAGTACTGTGTATGCAATTGATTCTCCAGGACTTCAATTAGATAGAGTTAAGCAATTACAAAGACAAGATCCTGGTTTAGCTGATTTGCTAAGTTATTTCGAAACGGGAGAAATTCCAGAAGACTCAGTAAGTGCTCGTCGTTTAATGGCAACAGCCGAAGACTATGTGTTAGAAGAAGGTATCTTGTATCATTTAGATAAAGGTCGCGTCAGAACAAGAAACTCAGTCCGTAAACAGTTGGTGGTACCAAGAGCATTGAAAGATGAGGTAATTTTATCATTGCATGAGGAAATAACATCTGGTCACTTAGGTTTTGAAAAGACATATCTGAAGATACGACTTCGATACTTTTGGACAGGTATGTATACTGAAATTCAAAGGTGGTGTGCATCATGTGTTGATTGTGCGACAAAGAAAACACCACGTAAGTTACCGAAAGCACCGTTACAACCTATACCTGTAGAAGGTCCTTTTGACCGCGTAGCAGTTGATGTGTTAGGTCCCTTTCCAATTTCTGAGAATGGTAACAAGTATGTAGTGATATTTACCGATTATTTCACAAAATGGCCGGAAGCTTTTGCAGTAAAGAATGCCGATGCACCAACAACTGCAAAATTATTTGTAGAGCAGATATTATGTCGTCATTCTGCACCTCGTAAACTGTTATCTGACAGAGGTAAGAACTTTTTGTCGAAGGTTGTCAAAGGTATATGCAATATGGTAAACACATCCAAGGTAAACACCACAAGTTACCACCCTGAATGTGATGGACTTGTAGAGCGTTTCAATCATTCTCTTACAACTATCATTTCAATGTATGTATCGGAACATCAAAAGGATTGGGATCATTTTATACCCTATGCTTTGTTTGCGTACCGTACATCTATACAGGCAAGTACGAAAGAAACACCGTTTTATCTCATGTACGGGAGAGATCCACGTCTCCCTATTGATGCAACTCTTCTAAAGGCCCACGAGTTGTATACAAATACGGACGATTATCGAGCTGTTTTAGCCGACAGATTCCTGGAAGCACGTAAGTTGACTCATGATAACATCGAATTAGCACAGCAGAGGCAGAAACAACAATATGATAAAGGTACAAAAGAGGTTTCATATGATGTAGGACAACGTGTTTGGCTCTATACGCCTAACAACAGGAAAGGTTTATCGTCAAAGTTAACTCATAACTGGCATGGTCCATTCCGTATTTTGGCTAAGAAATCGCCAGTTAACTATTTGTTAGATTCTAATGATGAACGTTCTTATTCGCATGTAGTTCATGTTAACCGATTAAAACCTTGTATTTCACCAGATATTCGTCCCGAACAAGATTTGCCTGATGACTTTGATGACCAGCCAGACGAGGAGAATGTTTTGAGAGAAAACGAACAAGATATATCAGAAAGAGACGGCGAAGATGAGCAAGATCCCGCAGAACTCGCAGTCAAAGCAATCGTGGACAAAAAGATCGTTAAAAACAGATCAGGACGCCGACAAACATTATACTTGGTTCAGTGGGAAGACGAGGACACCGAACCGTCATGGGAACCTCTACGTAATCTACACTGTGGTGAGTTGTTGAAAGAATTTGAATCTTCCTTGTTAGCTAAGAAAACTAGTTAACTCGTACTGGATACCGGTTTATGAACTTGTGTCTTATTTCGCCAAGAATCGAGGGCGATTCTTTTCCCCTACCCCGGGAGGGATGTAATACTGGTAATATTTTGGGATGCTTTGTGCTATTACTTGTCACGCATTATACGCCAGCACGCGCTGTGTCGGTTAGAAAGGTGTACTAAAAAGAGAATGAAGGTACTAAGGTTGTCCGAAGATCGCCATATTAGATCACGTTAGAGTTAGGCTCTTCATCGATATTTGCTTAGGCCTAGTTACATCATTTTGTGTAACCCTGTTGTGTCGTCTATGACGTGGCATTATCTGTATTGAATAGGCATCCCCTATTGCGTCAGGAAGGCATCAGACCTACTGCATGGAATCCCCGCGCCTTTGTTCCTTTTGTTTGGAAGGATTAGGGATTTGCCCTACCTAAGCTGTTTTGATGCATAGTCACGATTACCCTGTTACCTTATTTGGAAACATAGAACCTTCTAGCATAATGCAAACCTTTTTTGGAAGTATTGCACGTTCTCGTGTAAGTTTGTGGTGCAACATTTAGAACATTCTAGGGTATCCTTTTGTTTTAGCCATGAAACCCCTTTTCAGTATAAATAGGCCAGGTGAAACGTAGCGTGGTTAGCGTAGATATACACTTGGTGCTTGTGAAAGACCACAGTTGTATCAGTTGAAGAGTTTGTGATATAAGTTTGAGAAAACCTATATCTCGTGTCGTTTTTGCATCGAATTCTGCCGCTCGAATTCTGCCGTGAACAGGAGCCGTTCACATAAGTAAGCATTTTTTGAGTGATTGCCATACAATGTAAGAGCAAGGACATATTTTGTTACAATGGTATCTGTTTTGCTTATTGATTTTTGTCAACAGTTTAAACCTGACATTGTGATACTTTCTTCTGACAAAATTCATGATTCCTTTGACATTCTCTATACATGTAAGAATACAATATAAGCAAACTAGCTTAGTATAAACAATCAATACGCATAAATGATGCAAACTACAAACTGTACTACAATGAATATGTTAACAAATTGAAACATTACAAGAAAGGAGATGTACTTGTGTAAGGAGAAGCGCTATGATAGACAAGAAGCAAAGATTAGGCCCCTCCCTAGCAGCTAAAAGACTAAAACCAAACAAATTTGTTTAATAAGATTTGAAAAATGACAGATTTTGTCACAAACAACCTTTTTATCATAGTTTTCATGTTATTCAACTGAGATTTTGTATGCAGGCTACAAATAATTAGAATTCTTATTTTTTCCATCACCTCTCTTTCTTGTTTGTTCTTTTACATCTTGATTTATGATTCTTGGTGTCTAATTTCTGAAGAAGCAAAGTGTGAAATATCAGAAAGCTTTCTATCTCCTGGGGATCTTTTCTTGTGTTTGCAAAGGTGGCTGTGATTTTTTATGAGAAATGCAAGTATAGGTCATGAATGCAAAAGCATGTGGCAGAAAACACAAAAGCATAACGAGTGGATTATTGTAGATGTGTCATATAAATATATGCACAGAGCATAACAAACAACTTATGCAAAGTGTTTGGGTACACAAACGCTCTCAGAGCAAAGATGCTTGACATTCATGATATTTCTTATCATTCTTATCTTTATTCTTTCTTTATTTATCTTTATTTCTTGATCTTTATTATTTCTTATCTTTAGAGATGGTTCATTTCCATATATAGTTTGTATGCTTACTTTTAATGCCTTGTCTTGAGATGCAATATATTTGGTCAGGTGAATATCTCTTAAAGCATATTTTTGGCATTAAAGATAAATGCTCATCATGTTCAAGGTGAAATATCATATTCCCGCAAGGTAGGTAGGTCTTGATTTTAATGCTTTCCAAGATTTGAGCCCCATGCTCAACTTCTCCCTCATGTTTGCTATTAAAAGCTGGCTTTTTTACCTTCAGGGCACAACCATCCAACCTCATTCACCAGTTTTTGGATTAATGGTATGTAGCAAATAATTCTGCTACTTGCAATTCAAAGATTGTCATGTCATTATCACTAACTGGTTTTCAGTACAACTTTTAACTGTGACGTTCAATTGTTGCACGAGGAGAGGTACTGAGTGCACCAAAATAAACTATGCACTTTGACAGGCCACAATGAATTGTATACTGGACCGATTTTGAAGATTTATGGGTTAATTTTTAGCTAAAATCTTCAATTAAATGTTAGTATTTTTTGTGCATTTTTAGCTATTTTGATGCTATATGCGAGTTTCTTACAAAAATCTCGATTTCAAAAACACTGAAAAATGGTCGAAAAACGTTGGTCAAATTTTCTAAATACTCAACATGATTAGAAAAGAGATAACGTTTTTGTGGTGTTTTGGAGATTTAGAAATTGATCAGCATAATCTAATGCACAAGTATTAGCTCTATGTTTGATTGAAAGTAAAAATACTTTTCATGATACAAAGAAACGTATTTCCGTCTGAAATATCATTGAATTCATACTTTTATGCAAGTAGTACGTTCCTGTGTCAAGGGGGTTAAAGGACAAACAGTAGCAAAGCGACGTGATGAGGTCAAACATGCTTTAAGTTTTGATCGGTTTCTAAATCCCCAAATCACCACAAAAATGTTCTCTCTTTTTCTGTTCACATTGAGTCGTTAGAAACTTTGATCAACCTTTTTGACTGTTTTTAGTGGTTTCGAAATAGAAACTTTTAAGAAAATGTCTTATTGCTCAATGAATAGAAGATTAAGAAATGCATAAAAAATACAAACCTCTGATTGAGGCCAGGATCTTAGCTAAAGATTAACTCATAAATCTTCAAAATCGGTCCAGAAAACCATTCATCATGGCCTGTCAAAGTGGATAGTTTATTTTGATGCACTCAGTACCTCTCCACATTCAACAATTGAACGTCACAGTTGAAATCGGTTGAGTATACGACTTATCGTGGCCTGTCAAAGTGTATCGTTTATTTTAGCGCACCCAATAGAGGAGCGTCTTAAATTTGCAAAGCACCTTCAGGGGGAAATGTTTCTTTTGAAGGGGAAAAATGCAAGAAAGGGAGGAAGGCAAAATGGAAGGAATGGAAAAAGGAAAGAACAACATAAAGAAAGAAGGGTGAGCGAAAAAATGAGAGGAGGAAGAATGATGGATGAAAAGAAGACGCCTTAATAGCCATAAGCCAATTCCATATGCATGATGTAAGCAAGGAAAACAGCGTAGATTGTCCAAAGAGCTTTTTGAAAAAACAATAGAACAGCATAAACACCAGACCTGTTATACAACAACGGATAGATTTGCCTATCTGTTAACCGTGACCAATGAAATTTTACAAATTGAACATTTGTAAGAAATCCATCGGAAAATGTGGAAATGTTACCATCCAAGCGATTTAAATCACATTCACGGAGTGCAAATGGCCTATAACGACGTTTCTGAGTCAAAAATCACATTCTCCCCAAATTAGATCTTAGGCTATGTTTTTATGCTCCAAGGAAAAGTTTTTTGCACTAATAGATGTTGATTCCAATTAACATTGCTATTCTCCAAGTAATGCTGCTTGTTGACCGAACCACCTTTCATTACCACACATCTCTATACTTTGCCATCATGTCACAAATACGTGGCAAAGACTTTCATGAAAATTTTCGTCAAAGGTAGATAAAAACTACTTCAATGATAAAACTGAAAAGGAAGCACATCAATGACATGGCCATATTTGTTTTACCGACACTGCAATTGGACAAAGTTAACAGATTACCAAAGCACGATCCCGTGGTAGAATAGGAACGTTTTTGTTTGATTTTTAATTGAATAGATAGTTCATATTAGCTTATTTATGCTCATAGGATATTCATGAACAAAGGAGATAGATGAAGAAGTATTTACCTTTTAACACTGCTGTACCTAGATTCATTTATTTTGCTTAAGGTATATTTTAACATTTGTCCCCTAGAACTAGCAATCGAGTATGAAGAGGAAGCGTTAGGTGATGTGGTCGATGATGACTTTGAAGATGCATGCAACCAGCCTTCAAATAAGAATGAAGGAATCGATTCATCAGCCATTGGTATGTGTTCCTGATTCTTACTAAGATTTGTGATGCATAATATTTAGTTCACTAGCTTTATTGTCTGTCTTTATTAATGAAAGTAGCTTGATAGAAAATTAACTAAGAACTGGATGCCACGCTAGTAATGTAATGTGAGTTCTCATTCGGCCAGCATTTCTTTCAATTCCAGTAAAATTTGATTCACAGGCATCAGGTGCAGATGGCTTTAATGAAGTAATTCTATATCTCAGCCTTTTCAACCTAACCGGTCTTTCTTGCAAATGGGGCAAGAACCAGTTGTTAAGATCACCAACTGAAAAGTGTGAATGAAATGTGTGATGTTTCTTCACAGACAAAATCATCACAGAGATAATTTCTTATTCAATTTTGCTACCTTTGTCTCAATCATTTGAGATGTTTCATGTTTCAAGTTAGAAAACACAAGGCAGATAAAAAATCTTTCCTAGTTTCACAGCATCACCTGCTCATTGCATCCAAGTTTGTAGTAATATAAAGTCATTTAAGTTTAAAAGCTAGCTGAAGCAAAAATTTTTATTGATGCAAACCAAGAGCACTATCGAATGAGAAAAGATCATGTCTGAATTTGTTTGATACCTCATTTGGTTTCCGAGTTATCCGCTGATTTTAAATATCAGTTGCTGACGTCATTGTGTTTGCAAATCGCGGAGATAACATATGGAAGTTTAGGTTTAGATTACTTTCGGAAGGTTACAGTTGTAGAAAGCATTTCAGATGAGCTCACCAAATGTAATATTGGTATTAATGTCTCGTAAATTAATACGATATTTAGATTAAAGGCTCCCATTAGCCATGTTTGAAGAATGAGATCATGTATGTAGCTTGCTTCATAACGATATAAATATTTATCTGCAATTTCAACTGATTGATGTAGGATTTAGTATATTTCGGCATGGCAATAGCCTAACTAGTCCACTTGAAGGAGACTAGATTTCTTGATAAACATAAGAAATATTACATCGGACGTACCGAAAATAAGGATGGCACATGATACTGACAAATTGTTTACGTTAGCCAGACAAGATTTGCCATTTTAATAGTGCCACACCTGTTTCTTGATAGTATTATATGGGTTGCTTGGTTTCCTTGGCAACAGTCATCCGTATGAAGATTTCAAGCAGTAAGAGAACTTTGCCAGGTTAAACTTTGAAGATTGCATTTTAATGACTTTGCAACTTTGTTGATGATTTTATTAACAGCGAGGATTTGGTAGGAACAGCTAGTAATTAGCCTTGATTGTTTTGAAATTATCACGAGGGCAAACATAGTAATCAACATGAAGATTGTCATTGAAGATTTAAGAAAGTCGTAAGGAACTCTGTGTACTCAAAATCCGATAATTTCAAGAAGCTTTCAGTGCTGCTCCAAATCCTTAGTATCTTATACGGATACGTGTAGATGTTTCAGTGCTACTACAAATACCTAGTTTCTTACGAAAAATTCATGTAGATATAGAGAATAAGGGATATCGGACAATACTGACGAATTTTTAATTTAGCCAGAAACCAGCTGCTACCTAAACAGTGCAACACTTGTTCCTTGATAGCTTAGTATGAGTTGCTTGCCCCTTGACAACAGTCGTCCATGTTGAAGATTTCATACAGTAAGGGAACTTTGCCAGGTCACAGAGGTCAGATCTTGGAAAATTGCTTTTTAATGAGTTGGCAGCTCAACTGATGAATTCATTAACAGCCAGAGTTTGGCAGCTCACCTGAGTTTGATTGTTGAACCAAATATCTCTGAACTGTTTTGATTGTGTAAATTAACAATGTCTATAAATACTTCAAATGTTTCATCGATTGTCTGGATTGTGTGAATGAATAATGCCTATTGTTACAACATTCCTGATTCCTTCCACTCTAGGTAGGTAGGTAGGTAGGTAGGTAGGTATATATGTGTATTCCTTCAGGTTGGAGAAAAGCCCCTCCATAATGTTTTCATTCTTCAAACATAATTAAAGGCTCCCATTAGCCATGTTTGAAGAATGAGATCATGCACGTAGCTTGCTTCATAAAGTAAGAAATATTTACCTGGAAGATTTAAGAAAGTCGTAAGAAACTCTGTTTACTCAGAATCCGATAATTTTTAAGAAAGTTTCGGTGCTGCCCCAAATTCTTTGTTTCTTTTACAAATAGGTGTAGATGTTCAGCGCTATTCCAAATCCCTAGGTTCTTCCCAAAATGCTCGTAGATGTAGAGAATAAGGGACGTTGATAATACAGACGAATTTTTACTTTCGCCAGAAACCAGCTGCTACCTGAACAGTGCAGCACTTCTTCCTTGATAGCTTAGAATGAGTTGCTTGCCCCTTGACAACACTCCTCCATCTAGAAGATTTCAAACAGTAAGGGAACTTTGCCAGGTCACAGAGGTCAGATCTTGGAAAATTGCTGTTTAATGAGTTGGCAGCTCAGTTGATGGGTTCATTAACAGCCATAATTTAGCAGCTCACCTAAATTTGATTGTTGGCCCAAATATCTCTGAATTGTTTTGATTGTGTAAATTAACAATGTCTATAAATACCTCAAATGCTTTATTCATTGTTTTGATTGTGTGCAGGAATAATGCCTTTTGTTACAACATTCCTGATTCCTTCCACTATAGGTAGGTATATAGGTAGGTAGGTATATGGATCTCCTTCCGGTTGGAGAAAAGCCCCTCCATAATGTTTTCATTCTTCAAACATAAAAAGGATGTTAATTGGATCTTGTCTTTGAGATCTTGTAAGATTTCATAACTTTTTGCAATTAAGATGATGTCAGCGAACCACATAATAGTGTTGAACTCGACAATGAAATAAAAACTTGGTTAATAGCTACCGATTGGAAAAGAAAGCTTAAGACTTTCAAGGAAAAAATAAATATTGAAAATTTTGTACTCGAAAAGTGGATGAGATGAAATTATGGTAAAGATTGATTCACTTCTCAGTCTAGAGTTATTATTTTCTTCTTTTAGTATCAGTTCAGCCATTGCCAGACACAGCAATAGTGGGAAAGAAAATAAAAGAGAGAAAGCCAAGAGTCAAGCGAGTACCTTGGTCAATCGAAGAGTCTTCCGCTGTCTTGGCACACTTTTTGGGCTTATAAAGCAAGGAAAGATGCAAGGAAAAGATGATGTCGAAAAGTGTCTTCAGCTGCATCCTATTCTTCAAAGCAGAAGCTGGAAGATTGTCAAGCACTTTTTTTGCAATCAAATAGCTGGAATTAATAAATCAATTAGACAAGTATCTGTTTAATGGTAACTTCAATCGGTGCAGCTTTAGTTTCCTGATATCGGTGCAGCTTTAGTTTCCAAATATCTTAAGTACAACTTCGGAGTTGAAATTGACAATTTGTTTTGAGATTCAAGTTCATAAAACCACTAGAACCATATACCAGGACAGATGGATTTGTAAATGAATCTCCTTTGACCAAGGAGGCATGACATAAAATATCTTGGATGACTCTCTTATGAAAATCTTTGCCATTATTTTGCTGAACGGTCCATGATTTCAGAGTATAGAACCAGAAATCATGAAGATCTGCAAGTTCCCACAGCTAGGCTAGAATATGCTAATCGAAGTTTCTACTTCTTTGGTGTAAAAAACCGGAATGATAACCCTGACAACAGTCGAGAAAAAGAATTAATCGCTCGTTTTAGAGCAGGTTTAGAGAGTTTCTTTTGAACCTAAAAAGGTACAGGGCCATATCACAGCCCTTTGGTGGGGCAGTGATTAAAATCTTTTCTTTCTTCTTTCTTAAACATGTGTTGTTAATAAGTTATTAATTCATTAATTTTCCACATTTTGAAGGAACATTGAGCATAAATATTTGATAAAATGAAAAGGAAAAATCAACAGTAAAAGCAGACATGCGAATATGGGATTTATCGGTGCCTTAAAATACGCTACATCCAATGTTTACTTGCAGGTACATGTTGTACTCAGTTCTGCGCTCGCAGGCACAAAATTTTTTTATGGAGCCCTGAAATGAAGCAGTACCTTCTTATGTTAGATTTGATTGAATATTCACCAAAGTAATCTTTCATAAGTTGTAACCTTTTCTGCATCTTCTTGCTATGACAGTGATTTTGCCGTTCTCAGTTCTTTTGTTTTTGCTAATGTGAAGTCTCCCATCCACCTTCTAAATAAGCTTAAATATGACCCATGATCATAGACTTGTTTCATATTCAAAGGGGCTGGGTGAGAAGCTTTTGGGGAAATTTTTTATTCGGCGGTTTTCCGATGAGCTATTGCGACTATTCAACACAAACTCAAAATGTATGTTGCATTTTGTAGATTAAGCTTTGTACTATGAACTGATGCAAGTGAAGTGTCCTTATGCAATGGAATCCCGATGATATAAATGGATTTTCAAGGAATGTTTTCTTCATTTTTCACCCAAAGATCTGCCTGTATCTAGATATGGCTCTCTCCATTTGACTTTAGCTAATTATTGAAGGAATTTCTCCTTTTGAAAATTGTCATGTTTGATTCACACCATAGATTTATTTCGTTTTTCTTATCCAGCCCCGTAACAAACGGCTTTGATTAATAGACTTTAGTTGCAGTTAGCTCTAGTACAGCAACAAATCTTCTAGTTATTTCTGTAGATTGTTAGTTACCATTCATTAGAGTGCGTTTCTTACAACAATATTTTAAAACATATCTGAATGCATGATTGTTTTGTTAATGAGAAATTGCCAACTGCACTTCCTGTCTTGTCATTCATCTTCTAGAAACAGTTTTGTCCTAACTTGTTTTGATGAATGACGCTTTTAGAGAGAAAGAAAAACGTAAATGACTGGTGCTATTTTCTGTTAATGCTTCTAGTAGTAGTAATGACTGTCAGTCATATCAAATTTCTTATGATTTTTGACTCAAAGGAATACTTAACGTCGTTTTGACCAGATTGACTGAAACATTCTCATAGTATTGAACGGCAGTTGATCAGTGATAAGTGGGACAGAGCGTGCATGATCAAAAAGTACTATACGAGGATTTATCTTCCATCCGTTTTATTTTTTCTCTCTGCCAGTTCTCATGCAGTTCCACGGCTAAGTAATGAGAACCTGCAGAGCTAAAAGTTTCCGTTATTCTTTGTAGAGAAATTGTACAAATGATAGTGAACGATCAAGGCTATCTTGCTATTTGGAAACAATTTTTATTCATAATCAGCTATGTTTAAAGCGTCAAGCTTAAGAATTTCATTATAAAAGCTTGCTTCCAAAGTTTCGTCCACCGTACTTATTTTGGTTTGTTAAAAAAGTAACGTGTGTAAAGCAGGTCCCCACAGATACTGGGTTGACAATTTGACATAAGCATACATACGTCCCCACAATGCCATGTTAACATAAATACACTTGGGTTGTGGGGTCAGTGAGAAGAAGGATATATATGGTCTCCAGCGAAATTCTAAGTGGATCTAGATGCAAAACGTTGTGGGGACCATGTGTATGTCCCCACAAAGTTAACAGTCCCCACAACGTAGGTGTGTAATACAAGTGTTGTCCCCACAATGTCGGTCATGTAAAAACATACATACATACATACATACATACATACATACATACATACATACATACATACATACGTACATACATACATACATACATACATACATACATACATACATACATACATACATACATACATACATACATACATACATACATACATACATACATACATACATACATACCGACATGACTATAGTTGTGGGGACTATGGCACCCTACATACATTGTGGGGACAACTGATATTTGAATGTAACTCGATAACAGTAAATAGCAGCTGAGAGCTGGTCAAAGGAAAACAAAGAGCTTGACCTCAAAATCTGTGTATCTACGTTGTGGGGACTGTTAGCCTTAGACCAATGTTGTGGGGACAAATTTTCATTTTAGCATTTATTGGCTAGAAATACCACACTACAGACCACTTGAGTGAATTATCCTGAGAATTAACCTAGTTTTTGCTTCCACGATGGTCGCTGAACATCAGATATGTAAACCCTCAATGTACACACTTTGTGGGGACATTCAATATACACACTTTGTGGGGACATTCCATGTACATACTTTCTGGGGACATTATGTACACACTTTCTGGGGACATTCAAAGTATCAACAATTAGCAATGAGATATTTAACCTTGATCATGGCCAGAGGCATTTACATGATGCATTATATCTCAGAAACATCCTAGGAGTCCCTGAAATCAATCTACATCGAGAGAACTTTCAAATGATGCATTGCTTTTACAACAACCTGTTTTTGGAAGGTCTTAAAATCATCACTCAAAATGCGTAAAACCAACGCTTTAATTCGTCACCGGTCAAATTTATATGCAAGTGAATTCAATCTAAGATCAGCAATCTACACCAAAAGAGCTCTTGAGTGATGTATTACTTCTGTAAATGTCCGTTTTTGAAAGGCCTTAAAATCATCACTCAAAATGCATATAACCTATGTTTCAATTTTTCGCCAGTCAAAGTTTCCAACTGAATGATTTTAATCCCATATCATCAATCTATGCCAAAAGAGCTTTCGAAAGATGTATTACTACCTTCAAAACCAGGTATTGAATGGCCTAAAATAATCGCTCAAAAATACGTTAGAGCAATTGTTTCGATTCTTCACCTATAAGAGTCTATAATTGAATGATATCGATCCAATATTATTAATCTACACCAAAAGTTTTAACAAATGATGTACTGCTTTTATAAACTTTCCTCTCGTTCCTGAAAGAGCTAACCATCATGGCATTAAGTGTGGACATCTTAAGTTATAAAAGTCCTCTTCCATCAAAATTTGTAATTGAATACTTCCTATCCAATATCATTCATGTACACGTAAAAGAGTCAGAACAGAGTTGGAATAATGTACTACATTCATAAAATTACTTTTCCAAAATTAATCACTGGAATTATTAAGAGAAACCTTTTAAATTCCAGCAATTATGTTGAACTTTCTCTGAAAACTTGAACATTTTCCAGCAACTTTCAACTGTGTTGCCTGTTCCTGGTGTGAAAAAGCAAGCTCCTCGTTTATTTCAAGATCTGAACTGGCTTTAAATAGTTCCCATGTTTTTGACAACTTTTTCAAGATTTCAAACCTGCCCTTTTCTTTGAAATTTTTAATTCGGGAAATTTACCATGCCAAAGAATTTTGAAAAAGGCTAAAAATGTAAGGTAATTTTTTCGTGACAAAGCAATGTTTGGAATATTTCAATCAGCCTCTTACTATTTTTCAAAAATAGATTACCCGGGGTCACGTTTTGGGTAACCTGATGTGGAGTCCAGTTATGTGATTATAGCCATAGCATATCTTCAAAGTAAAACTAGAATAGAATTCATCTATCAAGTCTAGCCTTAGAAATAAAACCCTCTATGACATTTAACAATGAAGTACAACACAATGTGTTCATCGCTAAGACATCTCATGTAACTGAAACACATTTATTCATGCAATTCCCACGAACTGCACACAGCTAAATTATGTCATGCATATAAAACGTGCATGAAATTTAACTATTAATCCCTCACAAATTGCATAGGCTAATCCTGATTTAGGAATTATTTACATATGATGAGGTCTCCACCTAAATTTGTAGAGCTAGCTCATGACTTGGTGTAGTTTCTATAAGCCTATGCAACTGTGACAATAGAACAGTAGGTAACTCAGCATGAAATAGCACGTGTTAGTTGGTTGTATTTTTAGTTAGAGATCGATACGAGAACGAACAACATGGTTACCCAACTCAATGAATAAAACACCACAATGGCGACGAGGATAAAAACATAACGCAAACGCTTCTTCAGTCCCAAACGAAAATGGCACAAGCTCGTATCGATATACAACCGTTAAGACCATTCGACAATTCGTCTCTTCTATGCTTTCCATCGCTGGCCTACCGAACCTAATTCTCGGTAGGCCAGCGATGGAAAGCATGGAAGAGACGATTAGAAACGTATCTTGCCGCACTTGGAATAACAGATCCAACCCAACAGCGTGCATTACTCTTATATCAGGCAGGTGAAGAAACAGAAGAAATCTTTGACTCGTTTCCAGACACTGGGGAAGCAAGGACTACAAGAAAGCAATGGACAAACTCGATAAATATTTTACCCCCAAAAGAAACACTGATTTTGAAGTATTCAAGTTTCGGACAGCCGTTCAAGCCAAAGATGAAACCATCATCAATTCAACACAAGATTACGAAATTTAGACTCCACGTGTGATTTTGAGGATTTAGATAGAGAGTTGAGATCCGTCATCATTCAAAACTGTGTATCTAAACGCCTCCTAAGATATGCTCTCGTAGAAACTGACCTAACACTGGATTAACTCCTTGCCAAAGGACGTGCTTTTGAAGTCAATGATCTGCAAGCTACAGGAATCAAAGAAGCTCTCTCTTCGACACAGCTCTCGGAGGCTGTCAATTTTACAAGCACACGGCGTAAACCGCATCAGTTCACGCAGAAGAAAAATAACATTTCAAATGCCTCAAAATCTACAAGGTGCCACAACTGTGGAGAAATTTGGCCCCACAAGACAACAGCATGCCCAGCTCTTGGAAAAGATTGCAGAAAATGTGGCAAATTAAACCATTTTGCGAAGTATCGTCGAAGCACCAAACCACCGAAGGAATCTGAAACAATTTCACAACCACAAAAACAACGTCACACTGTGCAAAACGTGCAAAACCGTCCAGCCAGTGACACAGATGATGAAGAGTATCTGTACACCGTCACATCAGAAAATCAAAACACGCCCAAGGCACGCATAAAGGTCAACAATGTTGATGTGCAAATGGTTGTCGATACAGGAGCATCAATCGATATCATTGATCAGCCTGATTTTGAAGCCTTACAAAAATCTGCCCGTATCGCACTGCAGAAATCAAAAACACGCATTTTCGCCTATAGAGCTGCAAATGATCTCAATGTACTTGGGAAATTTGAAGCAACTCTCGAGTCAAAAACAAAATCACAGTATCCACCATTCATGTTGTTAATGGAAACTATGGTTACCTGTTAAGCTACAACACAGCATCTGCTTTAGGCCTAGTCACCGTAAATGTTCAAGCCGTTGGCAACGCCCATCAAAACATGAAGCACTCCTCGAGGAGTGTGACACCATTTTCAATGGAATCGATCAGTTAAAAGATTTCAAAGTTAAGCTGCATATTGACAACACAGTTACCCCTGTTGCTCAGCCAGCACGGAAAACACCTTTTCACATGAGACAGAAAGTAGCAGCTGCATTGGAAAAACTGGAATCACAAGGAATCATCGAAAAAGTGGATGGTCCTACACCTTAGATCTCCCCATTAGTTGTGATACCCAAGAAAGATGGAGACATTTGTCTGTGTGCTGACATGAGAATGGCCAACCTCGCGATTCCCCATGAGCAACATCTGACACCCCTGTAGATGATCTAATGCATACCCTCAATGGCATAACAGTATTCTCAGAGCTAGATCTTCATGCAGGATACCACCAACTGTTGCTGGATGAAGAAAGTCGTTACATATCAATATTTCAAACACACAGAGGCCTACGTCGATACAAAACACTGAATTTCGGGACATCGTCCTCTAGCAAAGTTTTACAACACGCCATTACAGAAGAACTTTACGATATTCCTAACGCAATGAATATCAGTGATGATGTAATCGTATTCGGAAAAGAATCAAGATGAACACGATTAGGCTCTCAAGAATGTTTTTCAACGTTTTGCTACGTTTTGTCTTACACTCAACAAAGAGAAATGTGAATTTAACAAGGAGAAACTCACATTTTTTTGGATTTTTCCCCCAAAATGGAATTTCACCTGATCCCGTCAAAGTAGAAGCCTTTAAGAATGCACCAGCACCCACTACTCAGTCCGGTTTAAGACGCTTTCTTGGAATGGCGACGTATTGTTCTAAGTTTATCCAGAACTTTAGCGATCTCACGCAACCGTTGAGAGAATTAATCAAAAGAAACACGACGTTCAAATGGAAAGCAAAGCATGAGACAGCCTTTAACGCCTTGAAATCTGCCCTTACAAGTACGACTGTCATGTCCTACTTCGACAAGTCTAAAAACACCAAGCTAATCACAGACGCATGAACTGTTAGTTTATCTGCAATCCAATCACAACACACTCCTGGGAAGGAAGATACAAAGATAGTCGCATATATCAGAAGATCCTAGTCAGACGTTGAGCGTCGTTATTCCCAAACAGAGCGGGAAGCCTTAGCAAAGGTTTGGGCCGAAAGTTTACTCTAATCACAGATTGCAAGCCCATAGAAATAATTTTAAACAACCCAACATAAAAACCGCCAGCCCGGATTGAACGTTGGTATCTCAGACTTCAGGATTTCGATTTCAGTGTTCAGTATATCAATGGAAACGAGAACCCCTCGGATTTTCTTTCACGACATTTGAGCCATGGGCCTAACGTAAGCAACACGAAATTGGAGACAGTAGCTGATGCATAGGTCAATTTTGTCACAGATCATGCTGTTCCAAAGGCAATGACATTGTTAGAAATGCAGGAAGGTACGAAAAATGACCCCACAATACAACGTCTTGCTGAGATAATCCGTACAAACAACTGGGATAGTATTTCCAAAATAACAGATGAACGTGTCGATATCGCAAAATTAAAGCTCTTTAGCAAGCTCAAACATGGACTGACATTGACAGAACATTCACACGTCATTCTACGCGATACACGCCTTGTTATGGCCCACTCTTTGAGAAAGAAATCGATCGAAATTCCCATGAGGGACACCAAGGTTTAGTGAAGACGAAACGCCTACTTCGTACAAAAATCTGGCTTCCTCAAATCGATAAAATGGTAGAAGAAATGATTGACAGATGTATTCTATGTCAAGCCACCGGACCTCACAATCGTCCGGCCCTTGGCACACAGTACGCATCCAACTGGAGAGTATCTTTTGGTTGTCATAGCTGCTTACTACCGTTTCCCCGAAGTGGACATCGTTAGTTCTACATCAGCGAAAGTTACCGTGCCAAAGCTTTAGCGAATTTTTGCCACACATGGAATTCCCCATATACTCAAGAGCGATAACGGACCAATGTTTCCAGGATGAGAATTTTACGCATTTATGAAAGAGCTCGGAACGAAACACAAGCCTAGTATCCCTTTGTCTCCACAAGGGAATGGCGAAGTTGAAAGCTTTATGAAGCCACTTGAAAAAGCGATTTGTACCGCAGTTGCGAAGAACAAAAATTGGAAGCGAGTTATGTTTAAATTTCTGAATTATCGTGCAACAGCTTATTCAACAACGGGAAAATCACATGCTGAGCTATTGTTCAATCGAATGATTCACACCAAGTTACGCGAATTGTCCTCGAGAATCATACGGAAATGCATCAGGAACTAGAGGAGAAAGATCGAAAAGCAAAATCGAAAATGAAATAATGTGCAGAGAAGAATTCTAGAGCCATGACATCTGAGATAAAGGTTGGAGACATAGTACTAGTATGCCAGCAAAAAGCGAATAAATTATCAAAAACGTTTTGCCCCCAACCATACCCAGTTACAGCCAGAAAAGGTGCTCAAGTTACACTCTGTCGCACAGGACATTCTATTACTTACGATGTTTCCTTATTCAAGAAGATACCTGATAACACAAATCAATACATAATGGAGGATAATGATAATGGTCATGAATTTGACTTCGATGTGGAACCCGATCAAGCTCATTCACAGGAAGCAGAACACTGTAATCGCTATCCAGTACAAGAGAGAGCCAGGCTGTGAAAAGATATGGAAGCAATATTTTCGAAAGATGACTTTATTTTTAAGACAGTTTGGTAGTTTGATAAATTTCTATAATCGTAACCTCATTTTTTTGGTTACTCGCATATAATCATACAACGTTAGTTAAGGTTAGATTTGGCAAGGGAGGGATGTAGTGTCTATAAGCCTATGCAACTGTGACAACAGAACAGTAGGTAACTCACCATGAAATAGCACCTGTTAGTTAGTTGTAGTTTTAGTTAGAGATTGATACGCGGACAAACAACATGGTTACCCAACTCAACGAATTAAACACCACACTTGGAGAAAGAACTTATACATGGAATTCAGCTTGTAAGGAATATTAATGATTTAACCCAGTGGCTAAACTGTGTTACACTATTATTCTATTCAAATTCGCCTTGCATCTATCAAAAAAGAAAATAAGTTTTCTCAAAACAACAATCTTTTCCACTAATGAAAGCTATCTTGAAAGCAATCTGTTGATGTAAAAGCAACACTT
This sequence comes from Aurelia sp. 4 Dawson et al 2005, assembly GCA_964019985.1. Lineage (NCBI taxonomy): Eukaryota > Metazoa > Cnidaria > Scyphozoa > Semaeostomeae > Ulmaridae > Aurelia > Aurelia sp. 4 Dawson et al 2005. The sequence continues at coordinate 7,525,214 of OZ026512.1, read as the reverse complement.
TTGCACACTTTTACACATGGAGTCTCTCAATCCAAACAATTACAAGAACATCTTCATTTTCCGCCAAGCCCTGAAATACAGATAAGTTAAAACATCAAATGAGAACCTACACCAGAGTCCTGATCAATTCAAATCCAACATCATCAGCAGAAGCTATACAATCCATATAAAACAAACAAAAAATTGACAGAGCTTCTGAGTTGTCCCAAGAAGGGCCTCATAGAGAAAACAGATAGTTAATAGAAGAAGTTTCAAAGTACATGGCAAGTTGCTTGCTTGCCTAATAAATTACAAACATACTGTCATGCAAAAGAAGGTAAGGGTATCATTGAAGACAACGTTACTAGATCCTCTCCAAACTTAGTGCCTGGAATGTAAAAGAGATCCAAAATGAAGGTTTGCAATTTGTTGGCATGACAACCCTCATGCCTACTGCTGGCCATTGTAGGCTCAGTTAGTGCACTCAAAGCTTTACAACACCTTTTTGCATGCAATCAGACTATGCAAATGTTTCCTGCATTTCACATACTCTTCACAGGTGTTCATCTTTGCAACACTAGGCTGGCAATTAGTCACATGTCCTATTGTCATTCATTGATCATTTAAGCATAAAATGATACCATGAAAGAAATTTCACTATGACTCTCTCACAAATTGGCATTGCTAAAGCATATCTTTGAAATAAAAATATATGACATATGTAAACAATTCTGAATTTCAAAGTTTCTAGCCAAGTAATGTTTTTCCAACAAATTATTAATGAAATTTTAAAAGCAAGGCCTCAGGAATTTGATATAGGCTGATCATTACTTCATAAAATATGTGTATATTGTACATGAATTGTCCAAAAATTTGCATTAACATCCATTCCTAGACAAACTTAAAAGAGTAAGAGAGTTACCTAGTTCTTTGCCTTGACTTGAAGCATGAGAAATCTCTCTTCAGCAAGTCTTTGTGAATGGAGACTGATTCTTCTGACACATTCTAGAATTCCTTTCTGAAAGGCAGGAGAGGTGCAAAAGTTATTCGAACACATCTGGGCAGAATCGTATAAAGTGCACAATTAGTCAATCCAATTTACTTAAGATCATGTTTAACCCTTCCTCAAATACAACAATATGTAAAATTGGGAAAGACCAATACAGTTGTAAAATCCTTCACTGCAGGATCCATTCCATGTAAATTCACTCCTTATGTACGTCAACTGAGAGGGAATCAACTTCCAGTTTTCATGTTTTAATGGAATTTTGTGGTTACATTGTAGCCTTAATTTCCACTTCTTTAACAACCCTCTGCCAACAGTGCTTGTATTTGATAATTCTATTTTCTTAATCATAGCCATTGAAGAAAGTTGTTTCCTTTCAACAGTGTAATGTAGTTGAATAGCAACGAAAGGGTAATCTCCCCTGATGTTGATTTAAGGACTTCCCAGTCTAAGGGGAAGGTCAGACCATAATGGATCAACTGGATACAAGTAATATCAAGATCTGAACAAACTTAACCACCTGAGCTTTTTGACAGGCAACTATTCATAGAACAAAGTGAAACCTTAGCAAGTTACAGCAAGTATTACTTGGAAACTTTATCCTGAGCTAAATGTACAGGACATGATGAACAAAAGTACATCAATTTGGTCTACAGATATACTATACAGTTGGCATGCAGAATTAATAAGCAGTATTTAAAACATATATTTCCCACACTTGACAAAACTTCCATAGGCTCTCATTAGCAGGGCTATTTTTTTTATCATAGGGATGAGGAAAGGGTGTAGGTAGGCCTAGGTCAATTATCAAGAACAACAATAACAGTCAGAAAGAAAGAGTTTAATGCCTAATCGACAAATAACACGTCAAAAAAAATTCCAATCTGAAAAATGAGATATACTTACTGCTTACCTGTGTCATCAACACAGAAACAGGGCCCTTAATTTAGCTTGACGTCTTCTGACCTTTCTTCACAGCCAAGCCAAAGCGCCAAAGTGAAAAGTAAAAAAAGTGCCAAAACTTGCTGCAAAAGAGGCTATACGTTTTGCCTCAGTTCAGCACGAAGGCAGTAGCCGCCGCAGCTACCAGCCACCGCCAGAGCCACCACACCATTCAGCCATTCCAACAGCCACTGCAGCCAGTGCTCAGTGGCATCCACTTTGATCCCTCGCAGGGGCGTAGCTTGGTTTGTGGTTTCGGAGGGGGGGGCACAGCCCAGCAATAACCCGACGGGTGAGCATAGTAAGTTGGGGTTCTACCCCAAGAAAAAAGTTATCAGCAAGACCCTGATTTTGTCTTTCCAGTAGATTTATAGCTGCCTGTGTGTTGTATAAGCAGACACTGTTATTACCAACATTTGACTACCCTACCAGAGCAAATTTAAATTTTGAGGCTCTGGTACCAAGGGTAACATTTGACAAGAGCAGTTGTAATTATAGGAAACTCCAGCGAAGTTACAAACAAGGGAGTCGTTGTCATAGACCTACAAATGCAACATCCCGGTACTTGCATGTTGAGTGACACTGGACGTGCCGCTCATATGGGTGGGTTTTGACCTAAGATTCCCTACATATGAGTCCATTTTTTACCTAAATTCTGGTAGAAAGGTATCTTTGTCAGAAATTTTATCACAACTGAAGAAATTTGAATAGACCTTGTATCCTCAATTCGACGAAATCCATAGAGATGGCTACGAAAATTCAAGAAATTCATGCAAAAAGGTTCAAATTCATAAAAAATTCAGTCATACAAATGGTTCATTTTGTCAAAGTCAAGATTAACGCCTAGTCACGGCCACAGTCAAGTACCCCCCCCCACCCCCTCCGGGTGCAACGTTAGATACTTGCATAATATGACCTAGGGGAAGATACTGTTAGAGTCTGTAAAAGAACATCAAATACGTTAGCCTTTAAAAAGAAAACTTAGCTAAACAAATAAATCTAACCGTAAGAGAATATTCATTAGCTGCTGCAATCAAGTGCTATGAATAGTTTTCGGAAAATACGTTTAAATCACTTCAATATCATAGGTTCAGGTACTTTCTATTTTTCTTCAAACAAAGGAAACTGATGAGTGTGTGACATGCTTTGGGAGCTGTTTGTTGCTATCTTTTCAAGTTGCTAATTTTTTTCTTTTCTTTCACTAGCGCTTGTCGCTAGCGATCTCAACTGATCCCGTGTGTTGTACCCTGAATTATATTTTGGTAATTTCATACCTTTTTGTTCAAAACCATTATTAAAAACACACTTACACGTTTTTGTTTTCCTCAAAATTTTCACCGCCCTTCGGCGGCCTCTTCAGTGAGAATGTTTGATTCTCCCGAACGTTGCGTTCTTGTACTGCTCGTAACATTTTGATTCGCAAGATCGATGAATTCGAATACGTTACGTCGTTCTCTTAATTTGAAACTCTAATTAATCTAATTAATTAATTAATTAATTAATTAATTAATTAGTTCTCTTAATTTAATTTGAAATGAGAAAGCCTTTACCAAGTTAAGATGGAAACGAGAATTTGAAAGGAGCAAGAAAGAGGAATGAGGGGATGAGGAAGAATTTGAGGAACATAGGTTTTATGATACAGAAGGAAAGAACTTTTACTTTACACGATTAAGACCAACCGATCTCCCATTTAACAAGAAAGTATACATGCCACCGTATGCAGACGAAAAAACAGAGGCAAAACTCCAACTAGCAAAAACGCAAATATATGCAGCAATAGATAGGTTCAAGAACAAGGTCAAGGGAAACGAAAACATAAACAGGGCCGTATCGAGTGGAATAAAAAGCTTAAAGAATAGGGTCAAAGAAAAAGAAATTGTATGCTACCCAACAGATAAGTCAGGAAGGTTGTCAATAGACTCACCACAGAATTACATTGAAAGCATGAAACCACATTTAGAAGGTATGATGGAAGTCACCCAGACAGACTACGAAAACACCGAGAGATTACTGAATGCACATACGTCAGCATGGTCCACTATATTAGGAGCAAAAGAAAGAGTTGCAAATAATTTCCAATCGAAAAACAATATGATACCTCCACTGTATGGCTTAAGAAAGGATCATAAGAAATTTGACGATCAAAGCAAAGGTCCTCCAACGAGACCAGTATGTGGAGCGGTCGTCGCAAGCAACTATCGAATATCGTACTTTCTGTCGATGTTGATAAGACCACTGATAAGAGAATCCCCAGACGTTTGTGACAGCACGGAAGATCTGTTGAGCAGAGTTAAGGAGTGCAATGAGAACTCCGATTTAGAGCAGAGTATCTTAGGAAGTATGGATGTCGAAGCACTGTATCCATCAATCGACATTACCTTTGCTGTTGAAAAATGTCAAGAAATGATTGCTAAAAGCGACCTAGAATTTAGGCACGTAGACGTAGATGAGTTAGGTCTTTTCCTTGCATTAACAACAGCGACGGAAGAACTGCAAGAGCACAATCTAAAGCAGTATTGCCCAACAAGGTCAAACAAGGGAAGGGCACCAACACTAGCATCCTCAGGAACATGCAAGAATAAGAGTAAACGTTGGTCTGGATGGACTGCCAGCAAAGGGAAACCAAACAGTGATGCTGAAACAAGACGGATGCTTGCATTTGCAATTGGCAGTAGCCTGAGAGTCACATTAGAAACCACATATTCCGATTCAACAATGGGTATTACAAGCAAATGAAAGGTGGAGCAATAGGGGTAGGAATAGCTGGAGAAGTCGCGAATCTGTTTATGGTATGGTGGGATAGACAAGTGAAAATGAAGTTGGAAAACGATGGAATACATGTTCAACTGTATTCAAGATACGTCGATGACATTAGCATTGTTTGCAGAATGAGATCACCAAAGCCAGGAAGGCAACAGTCAGACAAAGCAATGATGGAAAATATTCAAAGGATTGCCAAGGGCGTTCACAATAGCATAAAAGTCACTATTGATTATCCATCAAATCATAAAAATGGAAGGATGCTTGTGTTAGATCACGAATAATGGATTGGACAAGCAGAGATAGATAGCGTTGCACGTAAACAAATTCTCCATTCTCATTACATGAAGAAAATTGCTAGTAAAAATGTCATCAATAAAAATTCTGCAATTTCTCAAGATGCCAAGATTAATATTCTTGTTGCAGACCTGGTCAGAATAATGAGAAATGTGTCACAGCACTGCGAAATGAACGAGAGAACACAGCATGTACAACACTTTCTCCACCGAATGCAATTCTCAGGTTATCCGCAAGAAGACAGGATCAAAGTATACAAAAAGGCCAAAGGAAAGTTTGAAAAGATTGTTGAACGGGTGAATGTCCAATGTACAAGGGGAAATTTTGGCAGCGTGAACGGAGAGAAAAGGAGAAGGCAGAGAAAAAGAACCGGTAGTATGAGAAAGGTGGATACGAAACAGTCATGTTTGTAGATCCAACACCGAATGGCGAGCTAGCGGCGGAGTGCAAGAAGGCACTAAAAAGTTCCGAACTAAAGATAAGAGTTGTTGAACGATCAGGACAATCATTGAGGAATGTCTTAAGCAAATCTGATCCGTTTCAAAATGGTTCTTGCGGAAAAGATACCTGCAAAGTATGTAAAGCAAACCCAAAAATAAACTGTAAAATGAGGGATGTCGTATACAGAATAAAGTGCCTCGGCTGTACAGAAAACGACCAAATAGAAGGAATGTATATTGGAGAAACGGCAAGAAGCATCGGAGAGAGAGCAAGTGAACACTTAGTGAAATATGAACAAAACGAAAAGAATTTGGTGTTTTACAAACACATGTTAGACAGGCACGATTCCATTCCACAGGACATAAACGTGGATATATTGGCTATGTGCTCTGGTGATGCGATGCTCAGGCAAGTGACTGAAGCAGTTTTTATCAATGAATGGAACCCAACACTGAATACAAAAGAAGAATGGGGAAACTCGAACAAATTAAGAGAACGACGTAACCTATTCGAATTCATCGATTTTGCGAATCAAAATGTTACGAGCAGTACAAGAACACAACGTTCGGGAGAATCAAACATTCTCACTGAAGAGGCCGCCGAAGGGCGGTGAAAATTTTGAGTAAAAACAAAAACGTGTAAGTGTGTTTTTAATAATGGTTTTGAACAAAAAGGTATGAAATTACCAAAATATAATTTTTTTCTGTTCATTCACTTTTACAGGTTAATGCTTACCTTGCAGGATTTAAAAGTCTTTTCTGTTGTTAAGTGAAATGATTCTTTTACCAGTGTAAAAAGTTTCTTTCTAGATGTCATTTCTCCGACCGTTGCTCCCATTTGGGGTCAACAACACCCATAATTTCCGCCATTACTACTATTAATCCTAGCGTCCTAGCAGATTCCCTTAACAAGAATTGATTCACCTAGTGAAAGGGTCAAACTTAAGTATTAGATGGTACTCATTTTGTAAAAAAATTCACAAAACTTCCTCGGGCCTCTCCGGAAAAAAATTTAATTAAGGTTGGAAATCATTTCAAAGATCTTGTGTTGTGACTATGATTTATGCTATTGGGTCGAAGTAAAGAAGTGATGAAATTTGCGCCGTCAAAATGGAAATATTGATTTTACTCATTTGGGAAAGAAATTATTCAGACATTCTAGCCTCTTTCCTTAAATGCATTTCATTAAGGTTATATATTATTTGAAAGCTCTTCTTACGAAAATTCATGTTATTGGGTCGAAATTAAGAAATTAGGAAATTTGCAGGGTCAAAAATGGAAATATTCAATTTTACACATTTGGGACAATACTTCTTCAAATGTTTTAACCCCTCTCCCTAAACGCATTTCATTAATGTTATATATCATTTGAAAGGTCTTGTACAGAGGATTCATGCTATAGGTATATGTACCTTAAAACATACAAAGAATTTACTTTTGACGTTGAATTTTACGGAACACTTTTTTTCAAAACATTTTGTCTGATTGCATGCTTCTGAAAAGTAAAATTTCTTCCATGGGGATTGAAATGTTGTAAGATAGAATACCTTGCCGTAGTTCAGTGTTAAAATTTCTGGTTTTCGTCAATGTATACCGTAAAATATACATGGACATATTCGCCAATAATCTGGAATCTGTAAGATCTAGAGCCCTAACATTTTTTGTATTTTGTTATACTCAAAATTGTTCCAGTAGCATTACATAGAATGCAAACTTATTTTAAAGATTTGTGCCTAATGCACTGCAAAAAAGCACAGCATGTACCTCAAAAGAAATATAGAGAAATTTTCGGTTAAGTAGATACAGTACATGAAAAGATGTAAGCAAGGTATTTTACACATCAGATCACATTACTGATCAAAACTGCATGGTGACCAACTTTTGTTGGAACTTCGACCAAATAGCATGAATCCTCGTCACTAAAGCTTTTAAATGATGTATAATCTTCATGATATCCGCCTAGGGAGAGGGGTTACAATGTTTGAAGAATCTTTGTTCAAACTATGTAGAATTCAATATTTCCATTTTTGACCCCACAAACTTCATAATTTCTTAATTTTGACAATAGCATGGATCCTCGTCATATGGACCTACGAGGTACTGTAAAAAACGTTATCGAACCATCAAACAACTTCATAGAGTTTTTGGCACCCTTCTTAAACTTTGGCACCCCTTCGAAAAAGCCCACTAGGGGGGCCTTGGCCCCAGTGCCCCACCAGCCAGGGTACCACTGAAGAGCTTTCAAATGATATGCAACCTTACTGAATTGCGTTTGGGGAGAGGAATTAGAATGTTTGAAGACGTTTTTTCCAAATGTGTAAAATTCAATATGTTCACTTTTGACCCCGCGACTTCTATAATTTCTTAATTTTGACCCAATAACATAAATTCTCGTCACAAGAGCTTAGAAATAATATATAACTTTAATGAAATGTGTTTATGGAGAGGGTTTAGAATGTTTGAAGAAGTTTTGTACCAAATGTGTAAAAATCAATACTTCTATTTTTGACCAAGCAAATGTCATAATTTCTTAATTTCGACACAATAACATGAACTCTTGTCACAAGAGGTCTCAATTGATATATAACCTTAATGAAATTTGTTTAGGGAGAGGGCTTAGAATGTTTGAAGAAGTTTTTTGTCCCAAATGTATAAAATTCAATATTTCCATTTTTGACCCAACAAACTTCATAATTTCTTAATTTCCACCAAATAACATGAATATCTGCAAGAAGAGCTTTCTAATGATATGTAACGTTAATGAAATGCGTTTACGGAGAGAGGTTTGAATGATTTAAGAAATTTTGTTCCAAATATGTAAAATTCAATCTTTCCATTTTTTGACCCCACAAGCTTCATAATTTCTTAATTTCGACCAATAACATGAATCTTCGTAAGAAGAGCTTTCAATTGATACATAACCTTAATGAAATGCTTTTAAGGAGAGGGGCTAGAATGTTTTAAGAAGTGATGTTCGTAAGAAGAGCTTTCAAATGATAAGTAAACGTTTTAAGAAGTTTTGTTCCAATTTTTTTGTTCAATATTTCCATTTTTGACTCCACAAGCATCATGATTTCTTAATTTCGACCCACTAGCATGAATCCTCGTCACATGAGCTTTCAAATCATTTATTATATTGATAAAATGCGTTTGGAGAGAGAGGCTAGAATTCTTAAGAATTTCTTTCCCAAATGTGTAGAATTTAATATTTTCATGTTGACCTAGGAGATTTCATCATTCCTTAATTTCAATCCAATAGCATAAATCATCGTCACAAGAAAGTTAAAATGATATGTAACCTTAAAGGTGATCTGAAGCGAACATTTTTATTGATGCAAATGGATAGCACTTTTGAATGATAAAGAATGTCGTTTACCATTTTGTGATACTTTGTTTCATTTTCGAATTATACACTATTTTGTATGATTGACTGATGATGTCATTTTGTTTGCAAAAAGTAATGAAAATGTACGAGGCTGGCTATGTTTCCCGAAGGAAATTGACGCCAAGAACATTTATTAAATTGGCATGCCTTTCTAAACATCATATCAGTCCATGAAACAATTTCTATTACATTTATTCAGCTCTACTTAAATGTCTCCGACAACTGTAACCTTACAAAGCTTAGATACAGCTATATTCCAGTACATCATCCTAGCAATTTGCAAACAAAATGACGTTATCAACTGAAACTTGATATTCGTGGATAACTTGAAAACGAAAAGAGATATCAAAGAAATTTAAACATAAATCCTTTTCATTCGACAGTGCCATTAGTTTGAATTAATAAAAATTTTCGCTTCAGATCACCTTTAATGAAATCCGCTCAGGGGAACGCCGAAAACATGTAGAGAAGCTTTGTTTAAAATACTTAAAACACAACATTTCATTCTTTATCCCAAAAAGTATGATAGTTCCTAATTTCAACCCAATAGTATGTATCCTTAGCACAAGGTCTTTCAAATGATTTCCAACCTTAATTAAATTCTTTTGCGGAGAGGGCTGAGGAAGTTTTGTGAAATTTTTACAGAATGCGTACCATCTAAAACTTCAGTTTTGACCCTTTCACTAGGTGAATCAATTCTTGTTAAGGGAATCTGCTAGGACGCTAGGACTAATAGTAGCAATGGCGGAAATCATGGGTGTTGTTGACCCAGAATGGGAGCAACGGTCAGAAAAATGACATGTAGAAAGAAACCTTCTACGCTGGTAAAAGAATCATTTAACTTAACCCTTTCACGCTCGGCTAAAATTAAGCTTAACAAGAAAACCTAATGTAGATTGTCGTTTTTCAGGGGGTATCATGATCAGTCAATTAGTAAGCAATAGATAAATGCAATGTACATAACCTTTCAAATCAATCAAAATTCCAAATGCTTTACCACCTGAAAAATTTGCAGTTCTCAGTGAGAACTGTTGGTCCATATGGCCCTTCCGGGGGTGAACGGGTTAACCACAGAAAAGACTGTTAAATCCTGCAAGGTTAGCATTAACCTGTAAAAGTGAACGAACAGGAAAAAAATTAGCAACTTGAAAAGATAGCAACAAACGGCTCCTAAAGCATGTTACACACTCATCAGTTTCCTTTGTTCGAAAAAAATAGAAAGTACCTGAACCTATGATATTGAAGTGATTTAAACGTATTTTTCGAAAACTATTCATAGCACTTGATTGCAGCAGCTAATGAATATTCTCTCCATTCACCATTACGGGTAAATTTATTTGTTTATCTAAGTTCTCTTTTTAAAGGCTAACGTATTTGATGTTCTTTTACAGACTCTAACAGTATCTTCTCCTAGGTCATATTATGCGAGTATCTAACGTTGCACCCGGAGGGGGTGGGGGGGAGGGGTACTTGACTGTGGCCGTGACTAGGCGTTAATCTTGACTTTGACAAAATGAACCATTTGTATGACTGAATTTTTTATGAATTTGAACCTTTTTGCATGAATTTCTTGAATTTTCGTAGCCATCTCTATGGATTTCGTCGAATTGAGGATACAAGGTCTATTCAAATTTCTTCAGTTGTGATAAAATTTCTGACAAAGATACCTTTCTACCAGAATTTAGGTAAAAAATGGACTCATATGTAGGGAATCTTAGGTCAAAACCCACCCATATGAGCGGCACGTCCAGTGTCACTCAACATGCAAGTACCGGGATGTTGCATTTGTAGGTCTATGACAACGACTCCCTTGTTTGTAACTTTGCTGGAGTTTCCTATAATTACAACTGCTCTTGTCAAATGTTACCCTTGGTACCAGAGCCTCAAAATTTAAATTTGCTCTGGTAGGGTAGTCAAATGTTGGTAATAACAGTGTCTGCTTATACAACACACAGGCAGCTATAAATCTACTGGAAAGACAAAATCAGGGTCTTGCTGATAACTTTTTTCTTGGGGTAGAACCCCAACTTACTATGCTCACCCGTCGGGTTATTGCTGGGCTGTGCCCCCCCCCTCCGAAACGACAAACCAAGCTACGCCCCTGCGAGGGATCAAAGTGGATGCCACTGAGCACTGGCTGCAGTGGCTGTTGGAATGGCTGAATGGTGTGGTGGCTCTGGCGGTGGCTGGTAGCTGCGGCGGCTACTGCGTTCGTGCTGAACTGAGGCAAAACGTATAGCCTCTTTTGCAGCAAGTTTTGGCGCTTTTTTTACTTTTCACTTTGGCGCTTTGGCTTGGCTGTGAAGAAAGATCAGAAGACGTCAAGCTGAATTAAGGGCCCTGTTTCTGTGTTGATGACACAGGTAAGCAGTAAGTATATCTCATTTTTCAGATTGGAATTTGTTTTGACGTGTTATTTGTCGATTAGGCATTAAACTCTTTCTTTCTGACTGTTATTGTTGTTCTTGATAATTGACCTAGGCCTACCTACACCCTTTCCTCATCCCTATGATAAAAAAAATAGCCCTGCTAATGAGAGCCTATGGAAGTTTTGTCAAGTGTGGGAAATATATGTTTTAAATACTGCTTATTAATTCTGCATGCCAACTGTATAGTATATCTGTAGACCAAATTGATGTACTTTTGTTCATCATGTCCTGTACATTTAGCTCAGGATAAAGTTTTCAAGTAATACTTGCTGTAACTTGCTAAGATTTTACTTTGTTCTATGAATAGTTGCCTGTCAAAAAGCTCAGGTGGTTAAGTTTGTTCAGATCTTGATATTACTTGTATCCAGTTGATCCATTATGGTCTGACCTTCTCCTTAGACTGGGAAGTCCTTAAATCAATATCAGGGGAGATTACCCTTTCATTGCTATTCAACTACATTACACTGTTGAAAGAGGAAACAACTTTCTTCAATTGCTATGATTAAGAAAATAGAATTATCAAATACAAGCACTGTTGGCAGAGGGTTGTTAAAGAAGTGGAAATTAAGGCTACAATGTAGCCACAAAATTCCATTAAAACATGAAAACTGGAAGTTGATTCCCTCTCAGTTGACGTACATAAGGAGTGAATTTACATGGAATGGATCCTGCAGTGAAGGATTTTACAACTGTATTGGTCTTTCCCAATTTTACATATTGTTGTATTTGAGGAAGGGTTAAACATGATCTTAAGTAAATTGGATTGACTAATTGTGCACTTTATACGATTCTGCCCAGATGTGTTCGAATAACTTTTGCACCTCTCCTGCCTTTCAGAAAGGAATTCTAGAATGTGTCAGAAGAATCAGTCTCCATTCACAAAGACTTGCTGAAGAGAGATTTCTTATGCTTCAAGTCAGGTAAAAAATAGGTAACTCTCTTATTCTTTGTCTAGAAATGGATGTTAATGCAAATTTTTGGACAATTCATGTACAATATACACATATTTTATGAAGTAATGATCAGCCTATATCAAATTTCTGAGGCCTTGCTGTTAAAGTTTTATTAATAATTTGTTGGAAAAACATTACTTGGCTAGAAACTTTGAAATTCAGAATTGTTTATATATGTCATATATTTTTATTTCAAAGATATGCTTTACCAATGCCAATTTGTGAGAGAGTCATAGTGAAATTTCTTTCATGTTTTCATTTTATGCTTAAATGATCAAATGAATGACAATAGGACATGTGACTAATTGCAAGCCTAATATTGCAAAGATGAACACCTGTGAAGAGTATGGGAAATGCAGGAAATATTTTGCATAGTCTGATTTCATGCAAAAAGGTGTTGTAAAGCTTTGAGTGCACCAATCAAACCTGCAGTGGCATGTGGGGTCGTGGGGGGGGCTTATTGGTCTTTATGCAACAAACTGCAAATCTGCATTTTGGATCCCTTTCACATTCCAGACACTATGAGTTTTGAGTGCATGCAGTAACCTTGTCTCCAAAGATTCTCTCTCCCCTCTTTTGCACGACAGTATGCTTGCGATTAGTGCTTTTCAAGCAAGCAAGCAACATATCTTGTATTTTTCAAAATTCTGCTATTTACTGCCTGTTTCATGTTTTAGATTTTTGATATATCAGCAAGATATTCTTTTCCTATGCACATCCTTCTCTGGTACATGAAAGTTGTATTCCATTCTAGTTTTATTTTGAAGACATGCTTTTGCTATTTTCACGCATTACTGAAGCACATACCAGCTGACCCAAAAAGAGTGACCCCATGCAATTTGTTATGGAAAAAAAAGTAAGAGGCTGATTCAACTGCTTTAAATGTTACTCTTTTAGGAAAAGATTACTCTATATTCTAAGTTTTTTGCAATTTTTGTATAGTAAATTTCCCAAAGGAAGGAATTTGTGGCAATGGCTGTCTTGAAATCCTAAAAAGTTGTCAAAAGCAGAGGGTTGATTTAAAGCCATTTCAAATCTTGAAAACAATGAAGAGAATAGCTTTTTCACACTAGGAATAGGCAACTCAGGCCAAAGCTCCAGATTTATTCCAGTTTCATTTCTAAGATATGCCTTGAACTTATGCACACTTTAAGTGGATCCCATACATACCTCTGCTGTCTAACTTTTCAAAGAACTCCCTATACAATTTGGCAGAGACTTGATTTAAATTTGGGTTAATGTCTTATTTTCAGACAAATGATTGGTTTTACATGCCTTTGTGAGGACCTCATAGCTAAGTTTTATTCTTGTTGTCTTCTGAAGACATCCTTCAAATATAGATATACATAGGGGGACTTGATAGTTGACTGTCAATCCTGTTTTTTGACATTCTGTATCTTTATCTGTATCTGTATGCTACTTAGCTAATACTCACTAATGAGCAAATATGCTAAGGGTAATTGTTGTTGATTCCTGATTTCCACTGAACGCCTCTATTCATGCGAAGCTGTCTCGGACATAATTTCAAAATTTGTAGCAAAATGAAATTTGGCCACTTGCAAGAAGTTAGATTTACGAACTTAGATTTACAGCTTAAAGATGAAACTAGCACATACCGGGGTTAGTTCCCAAAACTGTTTGCTAATAGGCATCACTAGTATTAACATGAATTTAGCTAGAGAACAGTTGCTTCACATGAGAAGTCCGCCCAGTGGAAATCAGGCTTTAGACTACTTTCATAAAATTTGTCAATGCAGCTTTAAAGTCCTCATTTTTCTCATTTAGAACCACTGAGTCAGGCAGATGGATCCATTCACTTATGGTTCTTGGTACAAACGAGTTCTTATACATGTCTGTATTGCAGCGCATTATTTTGACACATTTTCAGTTTGAAGTGCGTTGTTTCCGTTGGTTGAATTGCAATATGGAGTCCCTGGGTACAGCAACCAAGTCATATACGATCTTATGAAAGAAGACAACCCGTTTTTCTCTTCGACACTCATGCAGTGGCTGCCATTTGAGGTCTTTCATCATTTTAGTGAGGCTGCAATGTCTGAGATAATCGTTGGTAACAAATCGAGCAGCTCGTCGTTGGACGCCTTCTAATTTATCAATGTCTTTTTTCAGATACGGATCCCAGACTGTGCATGCATAATCCATTACTGATCGGACGAGGGAAATATATGCTGTCTGTTAGAAATCCTTTTTACTATGACGAAGGTTTCTCCGAATGAAACCCATTATACCGTTTGCTTTGTTAGATACTTTGTTGACATGGTCTGACCATTTAAGATTTGAGCTAATCTGAACGCCCAGATACGGATTATCCTGTACTTTCTTCAGAATGTGCTTGTTCAATGAGTACTCAAAAACGGATGGCTTCTTGGTGCTATGTATGGACATGAGGTAGCATTTGGTTGCATTGAATTTCATTCCCCAGTTTTCGGCCCATTTTTGGAGAGAATCCAAATCTTCTTGTAGAGTTAGATGGTCTGAGTGCGAGTTTACATTACAATATAGGAGGCAGTCATCAGCATATAGCGAACTTGTGAACTGACGCTACATGGCAGATCATTAATATGACAAAGGAACAACAACGGCCCTAGTACAGTTCCTTGTGGCACACCTGAGTCAACTGTACACTTTGATGATGCTTCACCTTCAATGATTACCCTTTGGTGCCGTCCTGTCAAAAATGATGTAATCCAACGATGAATTTCACCTTGAATACCATAGTTTTCTAACTTAAGTAACAGCTTATTGTGTGGAACTGTATCGAATGCTTTACTAAAGTCAAGAATTACCATATCTATTTGTTGCCTCTGATCGTACATGCTCAATATGTCGTTCATAGTGATAATCAATTGACTCTCACAAGAATGTCCACTTCTAAGTCCATGTTGCAGTGGTGTCAATATTTTATGATGTTGCAGGTGAGAGAGGATATGACGGCAAATTATGCTCTAGGGTTTTACAACATACACTTGTAAGAGATACTCGCCGGTAATTACTTGGATTATGTTTATTTCCATTCTTGAATATCGGTGATATGTTTGCATTTTTCCAGTCAACTGGCAGTATTCCCGTGTTCAAACTTTGATTAAATATATGTGTTATTGCTGGTGCTAATTCCTTGGCGCATAATTTTAAAATTTTGTTGGGAATGTTGTCTGGTCCGCTGGCTTTATTCGGGTCTAGATTGTGCAGGAGCTTCTCTACTCCTTCTATTGATATATGGAGATCGTCTATTTTTGGGTATCTTGGCTCATTCAGTTTTGGGGTTTCTTCAAGGTTATCTTGTTTTGTGAAAACAGATTTAAATTGATTATTTAGAATGTTAGCTTTAGATTTACTGTCCTGATGCAATTGGCCATTCTTTCTTAGAGCTGAAACACCGACACTATCATTTCTTTTTGACTTTACATACTTCCAGAAAGATTTATTTTTCCCGTCTTAAAGATAATTTAACAAAGATTCATTAACATATTTCCAGTGGGCATTTCTGCATTCTTTCTGGGTTGTCCTTTTAAGAATCCTATATTTCTCACAATCACTTTTCAAGTTTGTCTGTTTTGCTTTCTGATGGAGCTTATGCTTCTTTCGGATTTTCCTCCTCAATCTTGCTGATATCCAGGGATACCCATGATTTTTTGAAGTTAACTTTGAGGGTATGGAAGAATCTAAAGCACTGTTTATCCCCATTTTTAAAGTTTTCCAGCTTTCCTCAGTGGAAGAGCACTTGCACACTTCTGTTGTTAGTTTTTCCATTTTTGCACTCACATCATTCCAGGCAGCTTTTTTATAGTTATACACTTTGCGCCTTCTTACACTATTGTATTTTGGTTTGATATGAGAGTCAATAACTATTATGTCATGATCTGAAATTCCAGGTACGGTTTGACATGCTTTCACTAGGCTTGGATGTGATGTAAAATATAGATCAAGGTTATGTTTTTCCCTGGTTAAGCTGGTTTGCATTTGCGCAAGTCCATGTTCTTCCATTATGTCTAGTAAGTAATGATGTTGGTTACTTTGGTTACACCCTAATATCACTGACGATGACTCCCAGTCAATATGAGGAAGATTGAAGTCACCACCTAGTATGATGATTTTATCTTTACATTTCTTCTTCTTTACTTTGTAAATTGACTCATTCAATTGTTCAACAGAGCTTATACTTGCACTTGGTGGACGGTAATGTGACCCTACAATTATGTTCTTTGTCCCTGTTTGGATTTCAGTCCAAATTATTTCGCAGTTTACATCACTGTCTTCGAGTGACCATGATTCAAAGTGGTCTTTGCATGTAACAAATACAACCCAACCATTTCTATTTCGATCTTTTCTGTGAACATTCTTTTGAAAATTGCATGGAAAAATTTCTGAACTTTTTATGTCCTGTGATAACCAAGGCTCTGTGCCAAGAACTACATCTGGATTTAAGTAATCTACTGCCTCAACAAACTGTGCGCGTTTGTTACATATGCTTTGACAGTTGGAAACAAGGATTCTTAGATTTGGTTTCTTATTTGGTAACTGTGCAGCTTCTTGCCTAGATGATTGTGATGATGACAATGACGAAGATGATAGCAATGTACGCTTTCGAGGACTACTGAATGTTATAGGACTAAAAGATGAGTCAATAGATGGTATGGTTGACATGTTGCTTAGAACACTGAATCGATTGCTGGTCTCTAGTTCAAATGAATGATACATGAAATTATCAGCATTCAAATTATTACACTTTGCACACAACCATGATACACTGTTATGTTGGAATAATTCAGAACTGCTTGAGCACAATTCGAAGCAGGATGAATGATACCATATGTCGCATTCGTCACAACATATAGCCCTTTCATTTTCCCATGTAACTGGTTTTCTGCAAGAACCGCATGGATAAATCTTTGATGAGTTTCCTAAATCTAGTTGAGCTACAGTAGGTCTGGTGTTCAATTGTATATCACATGATAATATCAGGCTAAAAACCAACAGTCTCGTGTTCGAAGCTTCTTTCAATATAGGGCCTATCAGCAATTCATTGATGATACACAAAATGGGGAACCTCATTGTAAATGTTCATTCCTGTTGTCATCCAAAGATATTCTTTGGCTATAAAGATACATTGAGGGGGCTTGGTATTTAGATTTCATTGGTGTTTTATTTCAGAAACATTTATTGGCAATGAACACCTTGTAGAGATTTAATGCAAAGTTTTATCCATGCTTAATTCAAACAACATTCAGTGCCAATACACATATTGTGAGAAGTTAAGAGTTAAGTTTCATCGATAAGTTTAAACTTCCCAAAAAATCCTTTTGCTATACACATACATTATGAAGACTTGATAGTTAAATTTTTCATTCATCTTTTATTATTAAGAGATTGATTAGCAATCAACACATTATGGGGACTTCTTAGCAATGTTATTCTCAATATCTTTCAAAGATGATCTCTTTCTATACACATATTTTGTGGGGACATCATTGGTAAATTTCATTCCCATTGTTTGCAATACACACATTGTGGGGACGTCATTAGTAATGTTTATTCTCAATGTCTTTCAAAGATGACCTCTTTCGATACACATACATTGTTGGGAGATGATAGTTAAATTTCTTTCCCATTTTGCCTTTAAGGGATTCATTTGCAATATACACATTGTGAGGACTTCATTAGTAAATGTTTATTCTCAATATCTTTCAAACATAATCTTTTCCAATACACATACATACATTGTTGGGACATGATAGTTAAATTTCTTTCCCATGTTAGCTTTAAGAGATTCATTTGCAATACACACATTTTGGGGACTTTATTAGTAATGTTTATTCTCAATATCTTTCAAAGATAATCTTTTTCCATACACATACATTGTGGGGACATTATAGTTAAATATTCTTTCCCATTTTATCTTTAAGAGATTCATTGGGAATACACACATTGTAGGGACTTCATTAGTAATGTTTATTCTCAATATCTTTCAAAGATAATCTTTTTCCATACACATACATTGTTGGGACATGATAGTTAAATTTCCTTCCCATTTTATCTTCAAGAAATGCATTGGCAATACCAACATTGTGCGGACTTCATTAGTAATGTTTATTCTCAATATCTTTCAAAGTTGATCTTTTTCAATACACATACATTGTAGGGACATGATAGTTAAACATTCCTTGCCATTTTCTCTTCAAGAGATTCATTGGCAATACACACATTGTGGAGACTTCAATAGTACTGTTTATTCTCTTTATCTTTCATAGATAATATTTTTGATACACATACATTGTGGGGACATAATAGTTAAATATTCTTTCCCCTTTTATCTTCAAGAGATTCATTGGGAATACACATATTGTGGGGACTTCATTAGTAATGTTTAGTCTCAATATCTTTCAAAGATCATCTTTTTTGATACACATACATTGTGGGGACATAATAGTTAAATATTCTTTCCTATTTTATCTTTAAGAGAATCATTGGGAATACACACATAGTGGGGACTTCATTAGTAATGTTTTTTCTCAATATCTTTCAAAGATAATCTTTTCCATACACATACATTGTAGGGACATGAAAGTTAAATTTCATTCCCATTTTATCTTTAGGAGATTCATGGGCAATAAACACATTGTGGGGACGTCATTAGTAATGTTCATTCTCAATATCTTTCAAAGATGACCTCTTTCGATACACATATATTGTTGGGAGATGATAGTTAAATTTCTTTCCCATTTTGCCTTTAAGAGATTCATTTGCAATATACACATTGTGAGGACTTCATTAATAAATGTTTATTCTCAATATCTTTGAAACATAATCTTTTCCAATACACATACATACATTGTGGGGACATGATAGTTAAATTTCTTTCCCATGTTAGCTTTAAGAGATTCATTTGCAATACACACATTTTGGGGACTTTATTAGTAATGTTTATTCTCAATATCTTTCAAAGATATTCTTTTTCCATTCACATACATTGTGGGGACATGATAGTTAAATATTCTTTCCCATTTTATCTTCAAGAGATTCATTAGGAATACAGACATTGTGGGGACTTCATTAGTAATGTTTTTTCTCAATATCTTTCAAAGATAATCTTATTCCATACACATACATTGTTGGGACATGATAGTTAAATTTCATTCCCATTTTATCTGCAAGAAATGCATTGGCAATACCAACATTGTGCGGACTTCATTAGTTATGTTTATTCTCAATATCTTTCAAAGATAATCTTTTTCCATACACATACATTGTGGGGACATGATAGTTAAATTGCTTTTCCATTTTATCATCAAGACATGCATTGGCAATACCAACATTGTGCGGACTTCATTAGTAATGTTTATTCTCAATATCTTTCAAAGTTGATCTTTTTCAATACACATACATTGTAGGGACATGATAGTTAAATTTCTTTTCCATGTTTGCTTTAAGAGATTCATTTGCAAGACACATATTGTGGGGACTTCATGAGTAATGTTTATTCTCAATATCTTTCAAAGTTGATCTTTTTCAATACACATAAATTGTAGGGACATGATAGTTAAATTTCTTTTCCATGTTTGCTTTAAGAGATTCATTTGCAAGACACATATTGTGGGGACTTCATGAGTAATGTTTATTCTCAATATCTTTCACAGATAATCTTTTTCGATACACATACATTGTGGGGAAATGATAGTTAAATATTCTTTGCCATTTTCTCTTCAAGAGATTCATTGGCAATGCAAACATTGTGGGGACTTCAATAGTACTGTTTATTCTCTTTATCTTTCACAAATAATCATTTTCGATACGCATACATTGTGGGGACATAATAGTTAAATTTTCTTTCCCCTTTTATCTTCAAGAGATTCATTGGAAATACACACTTTGTGGGGACTTCATTAGTAATGTTTATTCTCAATATCTTTCAAAGATCATCTTTTTCGATACACATACATTGTGGGGACAGGATAGTTAAATTTCATTCCCATTTTATCTTCACGAAATGCATTGACAATATCAACATTGTGCGGACTTCATTAGTAATGATTATTCTTAATATCTTTCAAATATAATCTTTTTCGATACACATACATTGTGGGGACATAATAGTTAAATATTCTTTCCCATTTTATCTTTAAGAGATTCATTGGGAATACACACATTGTGGGGACTTCATTAGTAATGTTTTTTCTCAATATCTTTCAAAGATAATCTTTTTCCATACACATACATTGTGGGGACATGATAGTTAAATTTCATTCCGATTTTCTCTTCAAGAAATGCATTGACAATACCAACATTGTGCGGACTTCATTAGTAATGTTTATTCTTAATATCTTTCAAAGATCATCTTTTTCGATACACATACATTGTGGGGACATAATAGTTAAATATTCTTTCCCCTTTATCTTCAAGAGATTCATTTGCAATACACACATTGTTGGGACTTCATTAGTAATGTTTATTCTCAATATCTTTCAAACATAATCTTTTTCGATACACATACATTGTGGGGACATGATAGTTAAATTTCATTCCACTTTTATCTTTAGGAGATTCATGGGCAATACACACATTGTGGGGACGTCATTAGTAATGTTTATTCTCAATATCTTTCAAAGATGACCTCTTTCGATACACATATATTGTTCGGAGATGATAGTTAAATTTCTTTCCCATTTTGCCTTTAAGAGATTCATTTGCAATATACACATTGTGAGGACTTCATTAGTAAATGTTTATTCTCAATATCTTTCAAACATAATCTTTTCCAATGCACATACATTGTGGGGACATGATAGTTAAATTTCTTTCCCATGTTAGCTTTAAGAGATTCATTTGCAATACACAAATTGTGGGGACTTTATTAGAAATGTTTATTCTCAATATCTTTCAAAGATATTCTTTTTCCATACACATACATTGTGGGGAGATTATAGTTAAATATTCTTTCCCATTTTATCTTCAAGAAATGCTTTGACAATACCAACATTGTGCGGACTTCATTAGTAATGTTTATTCTTAATATCTTTCAAATATAATCTTTTTCGATACACATTCACTGTGGAGACATGATAGTTAAATTTCTTTCCCATGTTAGCTTTAAGAGATTCATTTGCAATACACACATTTTGGGGACTTTATTAGTAATGTTTATTCTCAATATCTTTCAAAGATATTCTTTTTCCATTCACATACATTGTGGGGACATGATAGTTAAATTTCATTCCCCTTTTATCTTCAAGAGATTCATTAGGAATACACAAATTGTGGGGACTTTATTAGAAATGTTTATTCTCAATATCTTTCAAAGATATTCTTTTTCCATACACATACATTGTGGGGAGATTATAGTTAAATATTCTTTCCCATTTTATCTTCAAGAAATGCTTTGACAATACCAACATTGTGCGGACTTCATTAGTAATGTTTATTCTTAATATCTTTCAAATATAATCTTTTTCGATACACATTCACTGTGGAGACATGATAGTTAAATTTCATTCCCCTTTTATCTTCAAGAGATTCATTGGGAATACACACATTGTAGGGACTTCATTAGTAATGTTTATTCTCAATATCTTTCAAACATAATCTTTTTCGATACACATACATTGTGGGGACATTATAGTTAAATTTCATTCTTCTTTTATCTTTAGGAGATTCATGGGCAATACACACATTGTGGGGACATCATTAGTAATGTTTATTCTCAATATCTTTCAAAGATGACCTCTTTCGATACACATATATTATGGGGACATGATAGTTAAATTTTTTTCCCATTTTATCTTTAAGAGATTCATTGGGAATACACACATTGTGGGGACTTCATTGGTAATGTTTTTTCTCAATATCTTTCAAAGATAATCTTTTTCCATACACATACATTGTGGGGACATGATAGTTAAATTTCATTCCCATTTTATCTTCAAGAAATGCATTGGCAAAACCAACATTGTGCGGACTTCATTAGTAATGTTTATTCTCAATATCTTTCAAAGTTGATCTTTTTCAATACACATACATTGTAGCGACATGATAGTTAAATTTCTTTTCAATGTTTGCAAGATTCATTTGCAAGACAAATATTGTGGGGACTTTATGAGTAATATTTATTCTCAGTATCTTTCAAAGTTGATCTTTTTCAATACACATACATTGTAGGGACATGATAGTTAAATATTCCTTGCCATTTTCTCTTCAAGAGATTCATTGGCAATACACACATTGTGGGGACTTTAATAGTACTGTTTATTCTCTTTATCTTTCACAGATAATCTTTTTTGATACACATACATTGTGGGGACATAATAATTAAATATTCTTTCCCCTTTTATCTTCAAGAGATTCATTGGGAATACACACATTGTGGGGACTTCATTAGTAATGTTTATTCTTAATATCTTTCAGAGATCATCTTTTTCGATACACATACATTGTGGGGAAATAATAGTTAAATATTCTTTCTCTTTTTATCTTTAAGAGATTCATTGGGAATACACACATTGTGGGGACTTCATTAGTAATGTTTTTACTCAATATCTTTCAAAGATAATCTTTTTCCATACACATACATTGTGGGGACATGATAGTTAAATTTCATTCCCATTTTATTTTCAAGAAATGCTTTGACAATGCCAACATTGTGCGGACTTCATTAGTAATGTTTATTCTTAATATTTTCCAAAGATAACCTTTTTCGATACAAATTCACTGTGGAGACATGATAGTTAAATTTCATTCCCCTTTTATCTTCAAGAGATTCATTGGGAATACACACATTGTGGGGACTTCATTAGTAATGTTTATTCTCAATATCTTTCAAAAAGGATCTTTTTCGATATACATACATTTTGGGGACTTGATAGTTGAATTTTATTCCTGTGTTATCTAAAAGACATTCAATTTCAACGCACACATTGTGGGACTGTACAGACGAGTTTCAATCTTAATTTCTTTCTCTCGATGTTCTTTTTCCATACACATACATTTTGAGGTCATGCTATTTGAATTTTATTCCCTGTTTTCTTTTTAGGACACTTATTGGCAATATATGAATTTCATTTACAGTTGTATTTTTAAGTTTTTTCATTTGTAGTTAAATCTGTTTCAAAAATTTGCTTTGTTTATACGACCAAATATTGTTGGGACTTCGCTGTTATTATTTGATTGCAGTTCTAGTTCGAACACATATTCATCTCATAAGCACAAGTTGTGGGGATTGCATATCTCAGTTTCATAACAGTTCTATTTCCAAGACATGCTTTACCAATAAACATAAATCGTTTATCATTCATAGTTAAATTTCTTTTCAGTTGCACTTCGAGTGCATGCTTTGCTTATAAGTAAGTTGTTGGAACTTCATAGCTAAATTTCAATCCACTTCTCTATTGTCAAACAATTGGTCTTATGTACACAAATTTTGGTGATTTCATCGTTGAATTTCATTTCAAGTTTGTTTTCAAGGTATGTGTTTGCTATGAACACAAGTTTTTGGAACTTTATCAGGCAAGTCCTAGCGAAATCGATAATAGGAGGGCTTGCCCCTGGAATTATTATGAGACCACACCCATTACATCGCTAGAAAACGTGCCGTATGTAAAGACTGCTCTATTCAATATGAAGAATCAATTATGAGGATTATACTTAGATGACCGATTGACAAATTTTGATGCCTAAGAATTCTGAAAATCTTCTTCAACAAACTTCTTCTGCTTATGCTTGCAATTCATGATAGCAAAAATACTTTCGATTTTTACTCATACCTTTTTTATTGATTCAAGCAATAGAATAATGGGCCGAAAATGCAAATACTTTTGGTATGGTGAGCACTGTTGTGAAAAAGTTTCATCTCTTCATTTCCTTAACACTGTTATTCTGTTGCCCGTAACTACTTTTGTATTATTGGCACTAAATCGATTTTCATACTCAAACCGCTTTTGGTAAATGGTTAAAAATCTACTTCACTGTTTATTGTTTTGACAAATCCGTTTGCGATATCAATGAAGCTCGTATTGTCTGTTCTCTCTTTCTGTACACGAAGCTGTCTATTGTCGTTGACCTCAAATGCCTTTTGGCTCGTTTCATGGTAGAAAAGGTCCATTCAGTGATGACATTTGATGCCGGCATTACAAGGAGAATCTTTACAGCTTTTATTACTTCCGACATTGCAACTTTTCTTCAATATAGCTAAGCAGGGCCGCTAACTGCTTTCGGAGGCCTAGTGACAAAGCTGGGATACAAGGCCCCTGCAAGTGAAGCGAGCAGGAAATTTTTTCCATCACACCCTTTAGATTGGCTTAAGATGCATTTCAGAGCATTTGCTACAGTTAGAATGTTAAAAATCTTCAGTTATGAGGTCTCTTAGATTTTGAGGCCCGGAAATGAATTGCCCCTCCTGCCCCATCCTCTCGGCGGCCCTGCAGCTAAGTCCCTGGAAAAATTTTATCAGATCACACAGTAGGTTGACTTATTCAGTTTTTTATGAAATATTTTTGTCAGTTCACTGCATTTTTTGAAAAACTAAGAAGCGAATATCTGCAAATTATTGAAGGCTTGCCGACGGGTTCCATCGGGCCTTCCTTATAGTTAAATTTCATCCCACTTCTTTTCCAAAACATGCTTTTCCTTCAAACGAAATTTCTTGGAAAAAATATTCTTAACTTTCTCTCCACTTCCACTTCTGAGGCATTCTTCTTGTATTGCCTTATCGTATGGCATCGGCGACCAGTTGATGCCAATCGCTCCTGCTTTCCGTGCACTGAATAAGTTCAACTGCTAACTTCCCACTCCATTCTACAATCCTTTGTAGAAATGTGACCCTCTTTCTTCCTCCTGCGTTTTTCCTGCTATCATGCCCGCAAGTGCAAGCTCTTCTATTCCGTCTTTTCTCATGCGATGTCCAAGGAACTGTAACGGTTGTTTCTTAATTGTTTTCATCAGCTTTTTTTCAATGTCTGCTTCAATTGAAACTTCTTCATTGGTTGTATGACCTTCCCAGCCTATGGTCAATACTCTCCGCAGGGACCAGATCTCTGCAGCATTGATTCTATTTTCAATTTCTTTAGACAGTCCACGTATCACTTCAATATGCCAGGACCGGCAAAATGTAACATTCCAGCACTCTTATTCTTGTTGATACGATGATCTTTGGATCGCATCAAATTTACTTCAGTCTTGAAAAGGTCTCTCTTGACATTGCGATTCTTAGTTTGATCTCCCTGTCGCACTTACCGTCTGATGTAATCAAGCTTCCCAAAGAGCTAAACCAATTCGCTTGCTTTTATCAATATTGTTCCCACCTACAACAATCCCTGACGTATCCCTTAACTCTCTTAATATTCTTTCACTATAGAGGTTGAATGGGTCGGGTGACAGCACGCATCCTTGTCTTACCCCTTTCTTTATTTCTACATATTCGCCCATCTGGCTACCAATTCTTATAGCTGCTGTTTGTTTCCCATACAGATTCCTTTTGATTCTTAGATATTTACCATCTATCTGGATATCCTCTAGCATTTGAATGAGTTTTTTGTGCTTGACGTTATCGAAAGCTTTGCTATAGTCTATAAAACATAAGAAGTGGTTTCTTTTCATCTTAAATGCTCTCTCTGATAAAATTCTGATGATAAATATTGCATTTCACGTACCATTGTCTTCTACAAATCCACCCTGCAGTTTGGATATTTCAGGTCTAGTTTTGTCTCTTGTCCTTCTCATCAGTGCCCTGAATAACATTTTCACTACTTGACTCATGATGCTAAGTGTTCTGTGCAGCTTATATTCTACCGCAGCTGGCTTTTTCGGTAACGCTATGAAGATGGATTTCCTAAGTTCTGCAGGGATGTTTACAGATTCATAAATCTCGCTTAGCATTTTCGTTAGCTTTTCAATGCCAAAATCACCTATGCTTTTGATTAATTCTATGGCTACTTCATCTTTACCGACTGCTTTGTTATTTTTCATCTTTTCAACTGCTACTTTAACTTCTGATTGCAAATTCCTTGAAGCTGTCATGTTGTTCCTTTATTTGGCATATATTCTCTACCATCATGAAACAAGTCTGAATTGTACTCTCTCCACCTCTCTATCATTTCCCTCTTTTCTATGATGATACTTCCATGCTTTGTCTTCAAACATCCACCTGGTGTACCGTACTTTTTTAGTGATATCATAATTTCTAAACAACATTTCATTTGCATTACTTGTTTTGCATGTCTCAATTTCTACACTTTTGCGGTCTAGCCACGCTTCCCTTGCTACCAAGCATTCTTTTCTTTACCAATTGGTTTATATCATATATCATCATATATCATATTTCTTTGCATCTTTGGATTGGTACAGTCGCCCTTCATCCATCAATTTAAGAATTTTCTCTGTCATCCATTTTTTATGTTTCTTGATTTTTCTTGGTGGAATCAGTTCTTTCGTGGTTTCCACAATTGCTTCCTTAGATATTTCCCAGCTAGATTTTCCATGTTTTCTGCACATGCTAACTACATTTCCTTATCACCCATCAGTGCTGCATAATCTAGACTTTTATCTTGTTTGCCTTTTTACATTTTTCAACTGCATCTATATCGTTGATACGACAGGAACATGGTCACCATTGATGACTGCTCTGGGATAGGTTTTAGCTTATTTTACAGCATTTCTACATCTCTTCTTGATGACAATATAATCTATTTGATTTTGTGCTCTATCACGTGGGCTTTTCCACGTATATATTCTTCTTACTGGCTGTTCAAACCATGTGTTTGCTATGATTAGTTCATGTGCACAGCACCATTCTATCCATCCTTTGCCTCTCTCATTCTTTTTCCCAAATCATGTGGGCCAACGACATCATCTATTCATTCATCTCCTACCTTTGCATTAACGTCACCCATTGCTATTAATAATTCATCGGATTTACATTGATTACTTTCCCCATCTCTTCATAAAATGTTTCAAGCTCAGATTCTTCACAGTCAGTTGTTGGTGCATATACTTGCATCATTACTATATTGAAAGGTTTTGGCATTTAGTTTGATTATCGTTATTCTATCTGACATACACCAGTATCCTTATAAATATCTTGAGGTATTTTCATCTAATATAATTCCCACTCCTCTTTCATGTTTGCATCCACCTGAATATATCATGGTTTTTTTCTCCAATTCAAATATTCCGACGCCTATCTACCTTGTTCTTGGCATAATTAAGGTATTACTAGGGTAAATACTACAGTGGTTCGCCATTGCCTTCAGTAGAGTGAACTTAGGATGACCACCATCTCCCTTCCCAGCAATTCTTCCGCCTGTATTAACAGCCATTGACTATTGGGGTCGTAGCTCCTCCGCTTTCATCACCGAGTTAACGCAGAATCCAGTTGAGAGAATCTGCTCACCTGTGAATGAAAAAGAGCATCAGCTAGAACATTGGGCGTCTAAGAAAATATGTGAAACGTTCACAGTAAAGTTGTGCTTGGCTGCAGTGAAGAACAATTCACGCAGGAGGTTAGCAATTTGGGGGCATTTTGATGTGTTGTGACCACATATCAACAACAGCTTTGTTATCACAATGGAAGAGAAGCTTTCTGCCTATAAAACGCTCTGCCCAGATCTCGCATGCTACATATATAGGAAACAGTTCCTTCCAAGCAATTGAATAACTCTTGAACTGGGCTGGCCACCGTTCTGACATCCAGTCCCCTTTAAAATTAATTCCAAATCCAAGCTCTCCTGAAGCATCTGTAAAGAGTTCAATATCTGGACACTTTGTGGTGAAACGGTCTAGAATTTGCTGCTTACTGTTCCAAGTAGGGAGAAATCAAGCCACCATTGAATGTCCTCTCGTGCTGAACTGTTTAAGGAAATGAGGTGGCTAGGCCTAGCAACTGTAGTAGACAGATCAATTAAATGTCTTAGGAATGTGTGGCCTGGAGGAATGATTTTTGCAGCAAAGGATAATTTACCAATCAAGGATAATAGAGCGTATTTTGTGTATTTTTCTTTTAATGCCAAACCTGTAGCAATGATAACAAGTCATAAAGTTTATCCTGGGAAAGGCGAGTGAACATAGCAGCTGAATCAATTACTTAGTAATTGATTGGGAATTTCTCAGGTAGGTTAGCTCAGTTGTGGGGCCCACCATTTTTTCAGGGGCTAGTGGGATGCCCAAATGATAAAAAAAAGTTCTTTAGTCTATTGAATCTTGTGTGCACAAGATGCCTCATCTGCATCAGCTAGATAATAGTCAACCCACAAAGAGAAAAACCCAAGTAAATGCCAGTCACTTGGGGCAACTGGGCAGATCCTAAACGCTCTCTTTACATCTAACCTGGCTAAAAGTGTACCTCTTCCTAATTCCGAAACGATATCAACTGCCCTATCAAAGTTTTCATAATGGACAATTGCTTCTTCATCAGGGATATAGTCATTAATGGAGTAGCATTTGGAGATGAAAGGTCTGTAATCATCCGAACTTTGTTAGATTCCTCTTTTTTTCATTTTTTGGCGGGATAACCTCAATTGGGGATGTCCTGAAGTTTGAAAATGGTGGAGTGTGAAAAGAGCCTGCAATGCGGTGGGCCTGGATTTCAGCCATATATTAATATATTATCAGTAATAAGTTGTAAGTGACTTTCTGCTGATTTCAGGCTAAAAGCTGTGTTGCTAAGTTCTGGACCTGAGTAACCTATGGACAAAACCATAAGTAAAACCAGGTAAATAAAAGCTACAAACTGTTTGTGTGGGTGGTGCATTAGTTCTCTTTTAAATTCAGAAACGTTCACTAGGGTATAGATTGATGAAGGCAAAGGTTCAAAATTTTTGTTGGAAGGGTTTGTTTTGTAATACGCTCCTGGATGATTGCCTCCGCACTTGTTGCAGGCACGACGGCGAGGGCAGTGCTGAGAGTTGCAGCGGTCACCTGCATTGAATTCCCGGCAATTTGTATGTAAGGGGCTCTTGTATGGAGAGGAGCTTGTCTTGGGTCAAAAGGGCTCATTTGCACTTGTTTTTGGGGAAAAGACTAACTTGTGCTTGTTTTGGGACGAAAAGACTCATTTGGGTAGTTGGAGGAGTAGTGCCCTGGCTGAGAACATCTGAAACCGGTGGGCTGGCGATATGACTGGGTGGGCTGGGTACATAGAAAGCGGTCAAATGCGTAATCATATGGCTTGTCCCAAAGGGGCTGATTTGTCCCTGGCGATATTCAGCCGAAATGCAACATCATATCTATACCAGGCTGTGAAGGGGTACACCCTTCGAAAGAACAGATTGACTCGTGGTATGCTAACAGCTGGGGGCAAGGTCCAGGTGAAAGTGGACCATACCTCTTAAAAACACATTCCAAGCTTCAAACCTTTGGCTTGCAGTGGTTATGCTACGCTTTCTGGCATTTGAGGTAGAAAGTGTTACTTGATCAGGCTTTGTATCAGATGCAGACAGGTCAAAAAGCAGGTGAGGTTCTACAGATGTTGCATCATACAGGCTTTTTGAGAGAAGGGTTGCTAAATCAATGTACTCCTTGCTCTTAAGGGGCTTTATGACCTTTTCTGATAAGAGAGGGAGGGAGGTTGATGCATACTGTTGGTAAATTGGCAAATTTATACCTGCTAATGATCCATGGGCATCTGCTGCTGGCAGTACAGGCTGAGTGCTGGGGCTCTGTTGTTTTGGTCAGGCTTTAGTTGTGTTGGAGGGGTAGGCAGAATCAGAATGCACTTCTGTGGCTTCTTGAACAGGGTGAATGGCAGCTGCTGAAGCTGGAGATAATGGAGGGGCAGAATGCTGCTTTGTGGGAAGCTGTATGGCATTAGAAACCTCTGATCTGATCAGTGCACAAAGCTCGTGCAGTGAGAGCCCAACTATTTCTTTGCTAGCCGTCGGGGCTGAGTTTGACTTTTGAATGGCTTCCTGTGATCTGTGTTCCTGATTTTCTTCTGTAATCACAAATGATGCATCTTCCATACTGGAACTGCCTTCGCTAGGTTGTGGTACGTTAAAATGTGTAAAAATGCGCTCTGCTAACGAGTTCTTTGGGCCAGTCGTGGCCTAGGCCATAGTGGGCACAGCGAGCTTTGAGAACTGTTTTGGCTGTTCTTCTCCAATTACAAAGGGTTTTGACCCGATCTTCTGTTTCCGATGGAAGTTTCTTTGACAAAGCTCCATCCGAGGCCGACATGACGGCGATACTTACACTGATTCTTCTAAAAATTCCACTAAAACGAGCTCAAAATTCGAGAACAAATGGCTTGTGGTCTCAACCAAATTGCATGCTGGGAAGGGGGAAGCCAAAGGCGGGAAACGGCCTCCGCAGGGAATGATGAGGTAAATTAACCTCCGAGTATGTGTTAAAAAACATTTATGGGGCATAAATGTGCTATTTTCTTCACTTAAGCTGTATCATCAACCTTTTATAAAACTTCTTGTACTGTTGTAAGTGGAAGGTCCATCACAAATGAGTTGATTTTAAAGTGGAAACTTGCTTTTTTAATTGATTCGAGCTGAAACATCAAAATTCATGTAAACCTTAATATCAAACTACTTGTCCTGTACTAAGAGTTAAGTGCTTCACAAATTTGTTTTCAAGCGGGATAAACTGATTATACTATTGTTTCAAGCTGTAACATTACAGTTTTATTATTAAACATTATGACTACTGTTAGAAGTTTAAAGTCCATCACAAATTAGTTATTTTAACCGATTTAAATTAATTTTTCAGTTGTTTCAAGCTGCTGCAACATCAAATTTATTATTATTATTATTATCATTATTATTATCATTATTATTATTATTATTATTATTATTATTATTATTATTATTATTATTATTATTAATTTCTTTATAGTAGGCGTTTAAATGAATAGCAAAATTACAGCTAACTGAAGCCTACTAAAACAAAAGCAAAAGTGAGATAAAAATAAGCCTACAAATCTAATATAAAACGATCTTCCTAAATATATACATATGTTACATATTTACAGGCGATTTTTAGCTTGAGACAAGAACAAGGTTAATTCAAGAACCCAACCTGTGCTATCAAAGTCTTGCATAATCGGCAGTTGCAGTCATCACCCTTCCATTCCTTTATACGTTTTTTAAAGATGGAAATATTAAGTGACTGTTTAATGTCATTGGAGATTCCATGCCACAGTTTACATCCAAGGAAAGAAATACTCTCTAACCCATACCGAACTGTCCGGGGCTTGGGCATTTGTAGAATATTGCTGCTCCTTAGATGATAAGGGGGATTCTTCTCAATGAAAATTACAGTCATAAAGCTTGGGGTTATATTTGATTTGGTTTTGTAAATCTCTGTCATTAACAACTGCAGATTCCGTTTATGTACAGACACAGAATTATCTCTTGTCAAAAGTGTATCAAAGTCAGAAACATCATCTTTGTATGCGATTCTCAATGCCTTTTTGCGAATGTGATTGATCTTGTTATTAAGATATCTGTCACAGAACATCCAAACCAGGGGGCAGTAGCTAAATTGGGATAGGATAAAAGCCCGCATGATATGCTTGAGTTTTTCAGTGTCAAGTAAGTAGGAAATACGCGAAAGAGCGTGAAGCTTTTGGCTTGCTTTCTTGCATAACGATTGAACGTGTGTCTTGAAAGAAAGTTGCTTGTCCAAAGTTACGCCCAGCAGTTTTTCCTCTCTGCTTTCTGTGATAGTTGTACTTCCGATTTTTACCGACAAATCATTGCTCTTTTCACCGAATATCATCAAGTGGCACTTATCGTCATTTAGCTTCATGTAATTATTCCCAAACCATTCAGAAATAAGTAGGGTTTCGGTTTTTACCTTATTGATTACGTTTTCATGATTATCATCGCAGACATAGATCGTTGTATCATCAGCATAGTTGCATATTTTGCAGTCTGTCACAAACATAAATAGGTCATTCAGGTAGATGTTAAACAAGAGAGGCACAGATCCCTGCGGTACGCCTACACTAGTCTCTATCCATGTGCTGAAAGACCCATTCATTTTTACTCTTTGCTTTCGCCTATTCAAGTAGCTGTGGATGAGCTGCAATGCTCCTCAGCTAAAGCCATATGCTTCTAATTTTGCAATTAGCAGATCATGATTCAAGCAGTCAAAGGCCTTGGAAAGGTCCATTAACACGGCCCGAGCAGTGTTACCACTGTCCAATGCTGTCCTGCAGTCTCCTATGAAATAAAGAAGAGCATGCTGTGTGCTATAATTCTCACGAAAACCGCACAGCAATGAATTGAGAAAGCAGCGAGCAAAAGCTTTCATTTGAGACTCCATTAATTTCTCAAAGATTTTGGATGCAGATGGCAAGGCTGTTATTGGTCTATAATGTTTCTTGATGAAATTATCATCCTTTTTGTAGAGTGATGAGATATCTCATGCTTTCAGAGTTTCTGGAAAGTCATTTTGTGAGATAGTTGCATTGAAATGTCCTAGAAGGATTGGTGCAAAAATATCAGAGTTTTCTTTCATGACCTTCGCAGATATACTTCCTACTGGAGACGATTTCCTGGGGTTTAATTTTCTAAGTTGACAAAAGACCTCTTCAGCAGTAACTTGCCTAAAATGAAACGATTCTGAGCATGTAAAGCACTCTTTAATTTTCTTAATGCTAGGATGATCTTTATATTTTTCAACAGCTTTATCTATAGGGTCTTCTATACCTGTTGTGGATGATAGTTGTGCACCAGTGTCAGTGATTTCCAGATCTTGTGTGATATTAGCAAAATATTCGTTGAAAATTTCTGCAATTTTGAGATCATTAGTAACCATTTCACCTTTTTCAATAAGTGTGATAGATTGAGATACTTGTACCTTATCTGTGAAAACTGGTTTAGCTGTTTTCCAAAACTTACGGTTATCCGTAGGATTGTTTAGGTCCAGGTCTTTGTTATAGTTAAATTTGGCTTTGCGCAGCATTTTCACACACTTGTTTCTTTGCCGTTTGTAAGCTTCAAAATTTTCATTAGTTTTGTCTTTGTTATATTTGTTCAAGAACCTTGTGCGATGCATCATTTCTTTTCGCAGTTCTCTGGTCATAAAAGGTCCATCATTTGCGCTAAGGTACTTTTTCTTTATAGGAGCATGTTGAAGTAGCACATCTGTGACCATATTGCCAAATGCATCATAGCCTCCACCATCCGACGAGTCGAATCGGATATGATTCATCAGGTCAGTTTGGAAAGCTACGTCGCAATGGGCGCTATAGTCACGATAGGTAATTATCCTAGGGCCTCTCTTGTTAAATCCACCTTTCAGCATGCTAACTACGATAGCGTGAAAGTCAGAAAGGCCCGTTTCAGCTGTGGTCGTATTCTGAAAATTGTGTTTCCTATTAGTTAGCATTAGATCTATGCATCGGGGGTTATCTGATGTCAAAGTTCATGTAAACAGTAATAACAAAAAGTTCTACTGTTGCAAGTATAAAGTCTATCACAATTAATTTTTTTTAGCATGTAAAAATGCTTTTTTGACTGACTCAATCTGTAACATCACAGTTGATGTATACCTTATTTACAAACTAGTTCCACTGTTGCAAGTGTAAAGTCTATCAAAAATTATTGGTTTTTAGCGTGCTCAACTGCTTATTTTATTGCCTTAACCTGTATCATCAACTTTGATGAAAGTTTTTTAAAAAGCTAGTTGTAGTTGTGTAAGTGTTCAGTCCATCAGAACATAGTTGTTTTTAGCTTATTAAACAGTTTAATTTAATGACCTAACAAATAAGAATAAAGCGTATTTAGTCCCTTGACAAAAATTATTTTTACCATTGCAAGTGTAACGTCAATCACAAATTGGTTGTTTTAAGAGTGTTAAAGAGCTCATTTTATTGACTCAAGCTACAACATTACAGTTCATGTATTTACCAAGGAGATATAGACGGGAAAGGAGATGCAGATTGCAATGTGCCAGTGAGAAGGCACTCTTTGCACAGAAGAGACACTTTTTTTGAAGTATGAGAAAAGGACATTTTGTAGCCTGTAGACATTTTGAGGTTTGTATCTCTAGGTGCTCAGAAATTTTCCAAGGTAAGTGATTTTCAGCAAGGTTGACCTACATTGAAGAACAACCAACAACATAAGTTTCAGGTTTTTATATCAATTATACTGATTTTTTGCAATAAACTTGAGTCTAAACTTGGTAGGCAGTTTCTTAGATTTTAGGGTCATTTTGCCCACAAAAGTTTCAATTATGTCAATGGCTACTGTAAGTGTAGTGCATCATTACCCACATACTAGGATTAGAAGTAGTTAACAAATAGTTTGGCCTACATCTAAGACGACAACTGTAATGTGTCTTTTTTGCAGGTTTTATTGAGGGATTTCAGGGCAAGTACAGCGATAAAAAACATCATGTTGTTGGTTGCTTCATATTTTATTCATTTCAATTTCATTTTCATTTTGACAAATCCATGTTTTGATAATAAGTAGCGTCCAATAGTAATTTAAGTTGACAAGTCCATGTTAAAATAAAAATTGATAAGTAAATGACATAAATCGAGTGGTTAAGCCATATTAGTAGAACGTTTCGAACCCTCCTAGGTCCATACTCAGCAAATTGACTGAGTGGAATTGCAATTAAATACTAATTAGAATACACGCTAAAGGGAATAGGGAATAATTCCAAATATGAGCAAAATTGCCATATAAAGATAAAGTGCGAAAGTGGAGAAAAAAACTAGGGAAAACCGGTAAAACTAGTTATACTGGTGGAAGTACGGAAAAACAACGGAGAAAAACAGCTCAGAACAGTACCAGGGGGATTGATGATTGCTGAGAATTAAGGGAAGGATGGTCCCAAAGGATTAAAAGACTTTCCTGAATAAGAAGGTCAAAAGAATTCTCAGTTTTCCTGAGAATATCAAAATCTTCTAGGGATCCATTGCGGCCAGATTTAGAAATATGGTCCCCGATAGCGGAACAGTTACTTTTTATCGTTTGACCTGCTTTGTTGATTCCCAAGTGCTCTCTGCAGTGAGTATCTAGGTTATGGGTTGTTTTCCCATAGTACAAGGCATGGCAGCCAGGACTCTTGTATGAGTAAACTACAGAAGAGCACATGACAATGGGGAAGCGGTCCTTAAACCTAAAATATGATGACAAACGCTTGGGAGAATTAAAGATAACCTTAAGCTTAACGTCAGGGTAACATTGATTGAAAAGCCTTGTGAGTTAAGTTTTAATTTGTAAGCTATAACTTCCTAGAAAGGGGAGGCAAAACATAAGAAACTGCTTTTCTTCACGAGCAGGTGGAGGCTTTTTACTAAACTGTTTGCCCAAGAAAGTCTTAATGTTACGGTCGATAAGTGGCACAGGGAAGCAGTTTTCTTTCAAAATGCCCTTTATTCTAACAACCTCAGCATAAAATATGGAATACGTGGAACATATGTGAAAACGCTAAACACAAGAACCCTAATTAAGTTAACCTTATATTTGTTAGGCGAGAGAGTCCAAAATCAGTATAAAGTCCTGTAAAGGTCTTCTTCCTATACAAGCTGGTTCAGAAACTGTTTTGATCATGGGTCACTGAAACATCTAGAAATGGTAGTGTGTCGTTCGTCCATTTCGAGTTCGACAGTAAATTTAATGTTGGGATGGTAGCTATTTATATGATCTGAAAACTTTTCAATATCAGATCTGCTTCTAAATAAGAAAAACGTGTCGTCAACATACCTACGATATAACACAGGCTTAAATTCGGAAGGACATTCATTAAGATATCGTTGTTGTAACGTACACATGAAAATGTTAGCCAAAGATAGCCCTAGGGGTGATCCCATTGCAACGCCATCAATTTGATCAAATAATTGCCCATTGAATACAAAATGAGTGTCTTTCACGGCAAAGCTAAGCAATTTACGATACTGAGTACGATTAAATTTATAATCTTTGTATTCTAAAGTGTCACAATCAGCAAACAGCAAGTCAACACAAAGGTCTACTTATTCATCCAGAGGGATGTTGGTAGAAGGGCTAGAGACGTCAAAACTAGCCATCACTAAATTACCATCTTTTTAGAAAGCCGTAATTTCAGAGACAAAACTGAATGAATTGAGAGAACTTCAGAAACAAGACACAAGTAAAGGATTCTGCTGAGAAAAACATTCTACTGCTTACCTCAGCTTAGCTCTTATGTACAGATACACAAAAAAGAGCAAACTAAATTATATTGACTTCGCTTCTTCTCCAAAATATCTGATAAGATAAATTAACTGAGGGCTACTGTACTGTAACTCAAAATTTGGTGTCACATGAGATTTGCGTCATACTTGGTCACCCATGCAAAATGCTTCACTTATTTTTATTTATGTAAATCTTCACTGACATCTAATTTAAGAGTGACTTTAAAGAAAGTTTCAAAAATTATTGTTTGGGACAGTGCTGTAGTTCTTTGAGTTTACAGCAAAGACGTTATGGCAGGCAGGGTTGAGCAACGCCGTTTGAGCATCATAACAGGAAGTCAAAAACTCAATTAAGACTTCCGAACTTCTCTGAGATTTGAAATTGGCGCCAAATTTTTTCAGTTGGACTGACAGTGTTTACACATTAAGCTGATTTTTATCTTTAGCCCAGCCACTCTAATCTTTTCAGTCTTCTGAGTTTTCAAACTGTTCAATAAAACTTCAGTGAATTTTCACTAAATTCTTAATGCCAACAATTCCTTGATCCTGTCATACTATTAGTGCAAGGTAAAAGACATAAGATACTTTTGGAAATTTTTAAGAGCTTGCCAGTATAAAAAATCCACATGGGAAAGAAAGGAGGCTCAGGGCTAAACTATGTGCAGGGGTGTGCAACCTACATCTCCAAAATGGTGCCCGTAGCTAGACCAATTTTTGTGAAGATAACACCCTAGGCTAAATTCTACAACAAAAGTGCTATGAGTTTTCATTTTTCTTGACAAAAAAACCAAATTTTCACCTTTCTCTACTACAAAATCACAAAACTTTTGAGTTTCTATACAGAAATTGCCAACAGATTTTTCCTTGACCAAAATTGCCAAAAGCATACCCTTGCCCAGACTAGATGAAAAGGTATATTCTTTTGGGCAGCACATACCCAGGAACGTTAACCATGGAAGAACCCAACCCTCCCCTCTCCGCAAATAAAGCGGCAGTAGGCAGGAAAGTGGTGCAGTCACTCAAAGATACAATTGCAAGACAGAAAGATAATCTCTGACCGAGCTCACTTCAGGTCATTTTGAAATTTCACTACAAGCAAACACAATGAAAAAGGAGGCTAAGACATAAATAGTACAAATTAACTGACCACAAAGTACCAAAAATAAGTCTACTGTATGTTGTTATCCCATAGATATATAGATATATTTTTAGAAGAGAAGCATCCTCAGACTCAACTCTGGAGGATCACAATGGATCTTTGATTACTGAGGGAGAATATCTAGTTTTTGAGATCAGATGCTCCTCCAGGTTAGCAATAGAAAAGTGAGATGTCAATCAATATATCCATATTAATCTAGAAAAGTCCATCTATTTTTACCTTGGCCTATTTTCAACCCTTGTAGCTATTGTTTTTCAATTGTTCAAGAGCCACTAGGTTAAAATGCAAATGCAAAAATTGCAGATACAAAGATTTAAGGTTTGAGTTTTTATTAGTTTCTTAAAGGTCAGACTTTATTGAATTGAAAAATTCACTAAGTATTTCTATTTCAAGTACTTATAAAGTATTGCCTGATTTACATTTATTTAGTGGTTAAATGGTTCTACTGAAGCTGTTTCCTTGTAAGTTTTTGAAAGTGTCAAGTCTTTGAACACAAATTTCCAATAAACAGCTTGTCGACCATGAGAGCAATATTCAAGAAAGAGCAACCAACTTTGCCCAAGGATATCCGCTGGGATACATCAATTTGGTCTCACACTGCAATATTTTGAGAATTAAACTGTTGCATCTGGATTTTCCTCAATTCAAATTGTCTGTCAAATAAAAGACAAAAATAAGATTAAACTTCGTTAAACAAAGTAAGGCTGTCGTAAAAAATTTTTGTTAGATGATTTAATTTTTTTTACAAAGTCTTGCCAGTTCATTTGACAATCCTTTGACTTTGACCAGTCAGGTGGAGTTGTTTCGATACCCAGCAGGACCACACCACTTAAGCATCATGATAGGGGCTTGTGGACTTGATTATGTCTACTCTATTTCTGTGATCCATGCACTTGGCATTTGAAAATGCAACTTTGCCATCAATTTCACCCACGTTTCCTGCTAAAAGTCAGCATAATGGATTAAAAAACCTGAAACTTATGTCTCCCTCCTGCGTTAAGAGTGTTTTGTTGAGAACTGGGCCCCTGTAAGTCAGGAACTGTCCTAAGAGTCCCTTTTTAATATAGTCAACAGTAGAGAATGCTCGTCACCGACCCAGGAGGCACGGGGTTCAAGTTGAAGTATAAAGGGATTAAGAAGAAATCCAGGGAAACTGAGTATCCCATGGAAGCAACGTTATCTTTTCGTAGTCTCATAATGTCTAGGAAAAAATTTTTTACACAGGATTAAAGCCTATGAATTCCTCGACAAAATGTATCAAGCACTTGCATAGGCAGGAATGGGCGTAATAGAAATCAACGATTTGCGTGCTTGTTTGTGACAAAAACATTTCGCTGGCCTTAGTCACCGCGGAACTACAATCGCGGACAAAACTCATGACACACTTTGTATTTTGGAGGAAATTTCGAGTTGAGATCCCCCCACCCCCCATTGCAATGTTGAAAGCTGATGAAAATATCATAGATGAGTTGGCAAGTATGTCTTCTTCCAGCAACCAACATTGCAATGGGGGGGGAGGGGGGAATTAGCAGTGAAAGGTCACCGATTACGTACAGGAAAGGCCTCTTTTAACGCAAAACTCATGTGTCCCAACGAGTTTTGTTCGCGATTGTCTGAAATTGGTGTAACATTAAATTGCTGTAATTTGCTTGCGCGTTTAAATATCTTGCTGGGATTTGGTGGGAAGCAAGTCCTTTGTTGAATGAAGGCTTGTGTGCGGTTTTATTTGTTTTTCTTTCCCAAAAGAGGCATTTGAAACACTGTTGAAAATTGATGGTTTTACGTCAAAACAGCTAATTTTTAGTGTGCAAGTACAAAAGAAGCAAAACACTGCTAAAATTTGCTTTAATCAGGTATTATTTTCCAAACAAGATAGGTACACGATTAGCAATTACATTGAAGCCATAGAAAGTGATCAGACAGGGCCTGATGGAAATACCAGGCGATTTTCAGAGGGAGGAGACTCAATCATTGGGCGGTGACCACTTCTGACGGGAGGCCCCCAGTGAATTTAGGCCATAAACGTTTGCATTCAAATGCATGCAGATTTGTATCTAGCCTAACTAAGAGATCTAAATTTAGCATGTATTTGTTGACATGGACTACGTCATTCTCAAATCTGACTTAGGCCAAGCCCTAGGCTGACGAAGGTCGTCAAAGCACACTTGAACACTGCGTGTTAAAACAGGCGTAGCTTTCATAGCAGCGTTGTATTTCTCGGAGTTTCATTTTTTACATGGAAACAAAGGGTGCTACGAGGCATTTATCCTTTATCCAGACGGAAAATGCCTACATTTGGCCAGCAAGAAATAATTAACTCCAACGATACTCACTTTGTCAGCTTTAAAGAGATAAGATCAGCTGTTTATTGATTGAAAAAGTGGCCTTCGCAGACGTTTGACCCCACTGTTCTAAATGCAACCGTCAATGATCTATATTGCGATCCTAATATAGAGCTTGACATCTCTACCACTGTTTGTTTCCATAACTTCGCTTCTAACGTTATTCTGAATTTATTACGAATTTATTTTGCCACGCAAGTGCTTATGAGGACTGTTGCGCTAGAGTGCTTGACTTTCCTTTGAAATCTATTTTGACTCGTTCTGGGACAATAGACTATTTACAACGGGCAGTTAGTGGGGTGAGTGGCCGAGTGGCTTATACCGTCTTCGTCGGGTGACTGAAGTTAAGCTTGGTCGAGTGAGGTCAGATTTCGGATGGGTGACCACTCAGGCCTGACCTCGCAACTCACCTCGCCGTCCTTCGGAGGGGACCTTAAACTAGGAGTCCCGTGCCTGGATGCGGCATGCACAGTAGGCCTAAATAAGCATTCAGTAGCTAGAAATCCTGACAAGCCCACTCAAAACAAATTGAAAACAAACAATAGAAGCATTCATAAGCCAGACATTATCTGAAACCTGAATTGCAAGGCATTGATCTTTCCAGGCTCAATGCATTCTGCAGTAGATAGGTCACATTTGCAATGAAGCAGCTATTTGCGTCAGAACTCACAAATTACACTGCACGCAATAGTAATTTCTTTAATTTTTCAGAGTCACTTTTGACCTTACGGCTTACAGTAGAAAAATAAAACGAAATTCCCGGTAGCGGTTGTGGAGACGAAAAAGTTCTGAAAATTTCAGTTAGTTGCGGTAACCGGTCTTAGAATTATGCGCCCCTGAATGTTTCGACCCGTTCAGACAATCGCTGACAAAACTCATGACACACTTTGTATTTTGGAGGAAATTTCGATTTGAGATCCTACACCCCCCATTGCAATGTTGAAAGCTGATGAAAATGTCATTGATGAGTTGGGAAGTATGTTTTCTTCCAGCAACCAACATTGCAATGGAGGGAGGGGGCATTAGCAGTGAAAGGTCACAGTTAACGTACAGGAAAGGTCTCTTTTAACGCAAAACGCATGTGTCCCAACGAGTTTTGTCCGCAATTGTAGATCACTCTTAGCTGACAAACTGGTGTTGCTAATTGTTTAGAACTTTCCAAAATTGCAAAATATAGCACCAAGTTAACATAATCCAATTAGTATCAGATTCAAATGAAATTCTAACTCAAAACGACATCTGCACTTCTAAAAACATGTCAACATGCATCTTGTTTCCACAGCAAAGCTTGCTGTGCGCTGCAAAGCTCGCTGTGCGCTGTGCGCTGCGTTTTTTCTCCCGTCTATATCTTCCTGATGTAAACCTTGTTGAAAAGCCAGTCTGCCGCTTGCAAGTGTAAAGTCTATCACCAATTAAAGGTAATATTGCTTATTTAATTAATTCAAAATGCAACATCAAAGTCCATGTAAACCTTAATATAAATCTACTAATACTGCTGCAAATGTAAAGTCCATCAGAAGTTATTTCTTCTAAGCGTGTTTAAGTGCCTTTCTCAAGCTGCAACGTCACAATACATGTAAACATTAATAAAAACTAGTTCTACTGTTGCAAATGATGAGTTTATCACAATTAGTTGTTTCTAAAGTAAAAACTGCTTATTTCATTGGATTAACATGTAACAACAACTTTATCTAAAGTTTAATCTCAAGCTACTAAAAACGTTGTAAGTTTAAATTCCTTCATATACTAGTTTCTTTTAGTGTGCTAAACTGCTTATTTTGTTGATTCAAACTTTAACATCAAAGTCCATGTTAGCCTTAATAAGAAACTAGTTCTACCGTTGCAAGTGTAAATTCTATCACAAAATAGTGGTATTTAGATTGTAAACTACTTATTTTACTGAAGAAAGCATTAACAACATATATGTAAACTTCAATATCAAGGTACTTGTACTATTGTAAGTTTGAAGTTGATCACAAATTAGTTGTTCTTAAAATGTAAGACTCCTTATTTTATTTACTGAAGCTGTAACACTAACTTTATGTAAAGTTTAATATCAAGCCTCATATATCCTTTCAAGTGTAAAGTCTGTCACAAAATAGTTGTTCTAAGCGTGTTAAAGTGCTTATGAGATTGACACAAACTGTAACATCATAGTCCATATAAACATTCATAACAAACTAGTTCCTTTGTTGAAAGTGTTTAGTCTATCACAACTAGTTGTTTTTAAAGTGCAAACTGCTTATAAAGTGCAAATCTTACTTACTAACTAGTTCCACCGTTGCAAGTGGAATAAATCATCATAAATCATAAATTAGTGGTTTTGTGTGTGTTCAACTGCTTATCTTTTTGACTCATGCTTCAACATCACAGTTCATGTAAACATTAATAACAAACTAGATCTACTGTTGCAAGTGCTAAGTCAATCACAGCTAGAAAATTTTGAAGTTTAAACTGCTTACTTCATTAAATTAAGCTGTAGCAGGAACTTTCTCAAAAGTTTGATATCAGCTACTCGTACCGTTGCAAGTGTAAAGTCCATCACGAAATAGTTGTTTTTAGCTCGTAATAGTGTATTTCATTATCCAGAACTGTAAAAACAAAATTAATTTCATTCTTGATAAAAAGTTATTATTATCGCTGCAAGTGTAAGGTCGATTACTAATTAGTTTTTAAGCATGTTAAAATGCTGATTTTATTGACTCAAGTTGTAACATCATAGTTCAAGTAAACATCAATAAAATAACTAGTTCCACCGTTGCAGGTGTAAAGTCTTGTTATAGATAGAAACTTTATGTTTACTTGTATACTTGTATGTATATCAAGCTACTTGTTTCTAACAAATTAATTCTTTTAAACTACTTATATTGTTTATTGAAGCTGTAACATCACAGTTCATGTAAACATTATAATAACAAACTAGTTTATCCCTTGCAAGTATACTGTCTATCACAAATTAGCGGTGTTTATTTTGTAAACTGCTTACTTCACTGAAGTAAGCATTTAAAACAACTTTTATGTAAGTCTCAATATCAAGGTACTTGTACTATTGTAAGTGAAAGATCAATAAAAAATTAGTTGTTCTTAGCATGCAAAACTTCTTAGTTTTGACAGAAGCTGTAATATCAACTTTATGCAAGTTTTAATGTAACCTCAATCCAGAATTTCTAGTCCAGACTAGTGCAGAATGTAGAAAAGGGGTGGAAAGTACATTCCAAAAGGTAAAAGCCCCCTTTTGATATCCTCTGAAAAGCGCGCCCTATAAAGATTCCCTTCTTTTGATTCGTGACGCTGGCAATAAGTTGGAAACGATAACCTGAAAAACTGCTGATCTTCTTGGGACATACATAATAGATTTTTGAGCAAAATACTTTATGCGATACTCAGTATTGAGGTTATAGTAAATCAATGATATCTTTCCACTCTCATTATCTATTTTGGTCAGGCGTTTTACCAAGATTCATTATTGAAAGTTATGATTCTGACTGTATAAGACTCAAAGTTATCCAACTGAATATGAAAGTGAATATGACAAACCACCCTGGGCGATATTGAACTTTGTTGAAACCGAGCCTCAAAGCCCCTATGAAGTGAAAAGACTCATATTGTTTTTTGAAGGAAAATTCAGGCTCCGTTGATCATTTATTTGAAAAAATTTTCTTTTTGGTGTGCGGGAAGGTTCTTTTTTGGACGCATGAAGCTGCCAAGTTGTTGTGACAAACCGCGCTCTTTGTTTGGGATCCGTGACGTCACATGGTTTGCAAGATTTCAACAGCATCCGCGCAGCCAAGTAAAACAACACGCTTTCGCTTTTGCAATGAAGCAATCTCAAACTTGTCTAATCTCAAACTATGGCTAGAAGGTAATAAGTTGTCTCTAAATGTTTCGAAAACTCAAGCCATACTTATCGGTAGCAGGGCAAAACTCCAGAATATTTCTAAAGGTGGTGACATTAGACCTAAGTTTATTATTGATGACGAAGTTGTCTCAATGATAAACGAAGCTAAGTACCTGGGAATACAAATAGACAAAATATTTAAGTTGGAATGAACACATTAACATTATTGCCTCGAAGATTTCGCGAGGGATCGGGATGCTGAGATATGCAAAGAGGTACGTCCCACTCAGTACAGTAAAAACCATGTACAGAAGTATAGTCGAGCCCTATTTACGAGACTGTTGCACGGTATGGGGATGTTGCACCAAGAAAGACTTAAAAAGACTGCAGATTCTC
This sequence comes from Aurelia sp. 4 Dawson et al 2005, assembly GCA_964019985.1. NCBI lineage: Eukaryota > Metazoa > Cnidaria > Scyphozoa > Semaeostomeae > Ulmaridae > Aurelia > Aurelia sp. 4 Dawson et al 2005. Next base: position 7,481,173 of record OZ026512.1, on the reverse strand, counting down.
CAAAATCGTGCAGCCCGTATTGTGACGAATAGTGCTTATGATGCGCACTCCTTGCCTCTGATTAAAGAGCTGGTCTTCCTAACAGTCAAAAAACTGATCAGGTTTGAAGCGGCAACTACTGTTTCAAATCTGTAAATCAACTTTGCCCAAATTATATGGCCCAAATGTTTCAAAGACAGCGTGAACAGGCAAAAAGAACGCTAAGAAACACAGAAACTGACTTAAAACTTCCTTTATTTAAAGCTAACAACGGACAAAAGTCATTTGCATATCGAGGGGCGGCCGTTTGGAATGGGCTAAATCATTAAATCAAACTGTCTCCCTTTAATTTCAAATTAAAACTAAAGGAAGGATTATGAAGCAAACTTTACATTCTTCCTTGCATCAAGAATAAATTCTATTGATTTTCCTTTCTGTGGCAATTTACTTTCTTTTTCTTTTCGATAGGACTATTTAGCATGGGGCTTTTCAACGTATTGACTTGTATTAGGAGAATATTGATTAGATAATTTTTCTTTTTGCTTTTGTTTTCTTTTGTATTTTAACAGGGCACATTGTAAAGCAGTTAATTCTTAACACCTGAATGTTTTTACCCCGTATAAATGAATTAAATGAATGAAATGTGTATCTTATGCCTGGCATGCCACGTAGGCCTAAAATAAGACTCCCAGAAATTTTAATCAGGCCTAATATCTTTGTTTGCAGGCAGACAGACAGCATTTTGAAAGTGGCTGTGTAGCACATCCATAAAGATCCGTGGATGGAACAGTTGCGTTGAGATTGTCCAACTTATTTGCAATGTGAAAAGCTTTCTTGAAATCTGGATTATTTAGACTATATTGTTGTGTGGGTGTATCAGTATTGATTTGCTGTGAAAGGCAAGGTCAAATACATCGCAAAAAGCGAACACTGCAGACCGGCAATTACCCCATGCAAATCAAAGTTGCAGTTGCGCCATGGAAAATGTATAGCCAAAGAAACTATGCTGTGTCCCAGTGTTTTTTGTATTCTATAAAGACGAGTCTGCCTTTGCAGGTTGCATTGAGCTAGTGTGTGATTGTATGTCATACTTCTTTAGATGTGGGCACAGGTACCAAGCACCTCCAACTAACAATCAACCAACTATGCAAAATCTGCCATCTTAACTGATGAAGGAGATGAAAATGTCATCACAAATGTGAAAAATCTAGGCAGAAGGAACAGGACATACACACCACTTATAGACAAAATTGCTGCAGAAAGGTTAAAGTTTTTAAAGGAGAACTGAAATGCAAAACTATTTTTTGATATGTTATAAAAAATGATGTGTAGGATTCGAATAGCAAAGTTTCGTTCAAAAATGAAAACGCGTTTTGACGTTATTCCGGTTTTCGTACACCGAAAATGACGTCACCGAGTCGGGAGTCTTCGTTCATTGTCGGGATCATTCGTCACGCAATCCCGTCTGACGTCACAAACTCCATGTTTGAATTTCACGCAAGCTAGTTCCGCATTCAAAACAAGGCAGAAACCTACACGCCGGACAGAACTTTGACATGTTTAGCGTTGTAACAGCCTCAGAGTAACTTGAATTTCAAAATATGGTTGGCTGTTCAGCATATAATTGCACAGGAAAGGGAAAATCGCTTTTCCTTTTCCCTGAAAATCCCCAACTTCGCAAGCAGTGGGTAAGAAACACGAAAAGGGCGAACTTTAGGCCTAGCACAACTTCAAGGCTATGTCAGGATCACTTCAAACCTATTTGTTTCGAGAGAAATCCAGAAATGATGGAATTAACTGGAGTTTATTTCAAGTTGAAACTGAAACCAGATGCCGTTCCAACTGAATTCGATTTCTCCTCACCAAAAATAAAGTGCCAGATGAAAGGGAAGAAAACGTACTTGGCGAGCAAATTCAAGAGGCAACTGGAACCAAGACTGAGCCCACGGAAAAATGCATCAACTGCAGCTGGTGGGGCACTTGTTAAGCGAAAGCGGCAAGAGGTATGTTTGAGCTAAAGATTTATTAAAAAACGAATTAAAGAGAACTACAAAGAAAAAGAAGCAAAAACGAATATCTTAATAGTCGAGGGGTATCTCATTCAGTCAAAAAGCGTACAAGACTTTCAGAGCGAAAGGATTTTTATGCATTTTCAGAAGGATATTTCTTGACAGCAAAAGGACTTTTGCCAAAGGTGTACGAAATTTTTTGGAATTGAGATGCCCCTCGTTCATAATTACAGATCCAGACAAAAATTAGAATGGCAAGCTAGCAGAAAAAACAGCTGACGCCATCTGACCAAATTCATCGTCCTTTGCTGGCTACAATTTGATGGTAGTGCAATTTCTAAATTTCATTTTTCAAAGCCTGGCCTTGACTTGTCTAAGTCTCAGTCCCGTCCGATCTTGACGGGACTGAGACTTAAACAAGTCAAAGCCTGACCTGATTTTATAGGCAGTTTCTTACAAAACATGCGTGTGTTCAAAAAACGAAGACTGCACGAAGACTCGGGACTGTAGGGTATCTTGACTTGATGGTATTGGAATCCTCACTTGAGAAAACCAGCAAATTAGTGGTGGAAAATTTACCAAATATGGGCCGAGGCAAAGCAGGGCAAAGCTATTTTTCTGTCTGAAAACGTTGCCTCGATTACATTACGAAAAATATTACAGTTTCTGAAACTCTTTGCTCCTTCCCCCCCCCCCCCAATGTCTGCCACTTTCAATCATTTACCTTTCTAATGAAGCCTGTTCTAATGCTCAAGGTAGTCACACAGCTGTTGGCAGAGGAATCTCCTCCATCGGACGAAGAATGCATGCTGGAACTTGCTGAGCCACTGTTCAAAGAGATTGGCTGTGATCCCATTACTCCTATAACAACATCTGTTCAAATGCAAACTGAGATGAATGAAGTCACTAGCAGTAAGACCCAAACCGACAGAGCTCCAAAACTGCTCAATAAATCAACACAAGTTCTCAAAGACTGTGCTCGAACAGTGATGTGCTCAAAGAGTACTCAAACTATAACAAATACCTCAGAAAAAGGTAATAACGTTCAATCGCTTATTGAGCAGGTGGTCTTTTGTACCGTTTTGCAAATGTTTATGAATCAATCCTGTTCTGGCATACTGCACCATGAACATGATTTTAAAAGTCATCCCAGTAATATATGTAGACATATCAAAATGTTACTAGAAACCCCCCCAGTCCCCCCACCCAAGTCCTGGGAAAATACTGAGGTACTTGTAGGTGTCTCCATAATTTCCCTGGAGGGGGGGGGGCTATCATGTAACATTTTTGCTCAAAACCACTTGTCAAAATCTTAAGATGGCCACAGGATGCTGATGACCAACAGAGGAAGAAGAGAGGATTTGATTTACTGTTTGCAAAGGAGGTACTAGACTACATATAGAAGTCAATGAATGTTATCAGGAGCTTTACTTCAAATATTGGCTTATTACAGATATATAGCACACTGACCGCAACATTTCTTTCCATAGAATTGCAAGTCAGTTTCAGTACGACTGTTGTGCCTGATTCTCAAGATAGTGTCTCAGAACATCAATCACAGGAGAGCAGCGATGCAGCATCACAGTCTGATACCTGGGAGTCTGATGAATCTTCTTCAGTTTCAACAGAATCTGGGGATGAAGAGGAGAGACAAGTACATTTTGAAAGGAAGTATTTTGTCTTTGAATCATGCCTCATGCAGCTCTTTGCCATTTGCACAACCTGCCTTGGTCCTTGTATTGATATTTCCACTACCATGATTGGTTCAATGATAACAATCAAAGCAATGTGCTCAGCAGGGCATGTGAGATCTTGGAAAAGTCAGCCAATGCTTGGTGACATGCCAATGGGAAACTTCACAATTGCTGCAAGCACATTGTTATCAGGATGTCAGCCTGGAAAGATATTTCTATTTCTATACAACCTACAATCACCATGTTTTGTGGAGAGGACATACCACTTGATTCAAAAGCTATATTTGATTCCATCAATCCTTGAACACTGGAGATCAGTCCAGCATCAACTTCTGAGTGGTGGCCAAAAGATCAAAGCATTAGGTGGTGATGCTAGAATGGATTCTCCAGGCCATACTGCCAAATATGGGAGCTATTCATTGATGGACCTTGACAGAAACAAAATCATAAGTGTTAATACATTGCAGGTAAGACTGTGCTTCAAATACTGTCACAGAGTCGGTAGAAATGAAACCTTATTTGTTGGAAAGGTAGGATTGCATGAAAGTTTCCTAATTCATTTGGTCCCTTCTCTAGCATTGAAAATATTGTTACAAATATCTCATGCTTGTTTGCAAAAATACTTTGCAGAATCAGCAATGCCATTCTGGAGCACCACCAGGATGACCTAAGCAGGTATGCATATAATCAAGCAGCAAAATACAGGCCTTCCATACATTAACATAGCAAGAATTCTTCAAATTACGATAAAAATAAATGAATCCAATGAAAATGTTTTTTTTTTAAACAAGAAACTATCTCCACGTGCATTTTTCTGAGAAGTTTTGTGACTGATTCACACTTGGTGGCTAAAAATTAGTGCATTCATTACATTAGTCAGGAATAACGGACTGATCATTCAATCATGCAAATGGCAGAGCGTTGTATGTGTGTACTGTAGATGACTGAAGTAATGAGTGAATAGATAATTTGTAAATCCTCAGAGCAATGAAGTTGGTGGTTCATACCATATGGAACTGGCAGGACTGAAAAGGTGTCTGGAAGAAGTAGAACAAAGAGGTGTGGATTTTACAACACTTGTCACAGATAGACATGTTGGTGTTAAAAAGTACATGAGAGAAAAGAGGCCCAAAAAGAAGCACCGTTTTGATGTGTTCCATGTTGCAAAATGTGAGTATTTATTAAACCTTAACATGATTTAGTAACCTACAGGATCATCAGTTCATACAGCATAGAAGGTAAGTAATAACAAGTAAAACTACATCAACCAATTTCTACGCATTCCTTTCCAAAGAGAGTTCCACAATATTAGCATGATCAATGTCTAGTGTAATCAAAATTTTCTCTTCCAGCAATTGGAAAGAAGGTTGAACTACATCAACCAATTTCTACGCATTCCTTTCCAAAGAGAGTTCCACAATATTAGCATGATCAATGTCTAGTGTAATCAAAATTTTCTCTTCCAGCAATTGGAAAGAAGGTTGAACTCATTGGTAAACGGAAAAAAACAGCTGCAGTAAATGAGTGGTTGCAGTCCATAAAAAATCATGTTTACTGGTGTGCAAGCTCAAGTGAGGATAACCCTGAATTGATAAAGGAAAAATGGCTTTCCTTGTTTAACCACATCATTGGGAAACATGAGGGGCATGATGGTACACTATTTAAAAAATGTGAACATGAACCTTTGGAACGTGAATGGCTAGAAAAAGGTTTGTACATGTGATGCAAGTTCCAAGTCAACTTTCAGAGACTGGTATCACTTGAATGATGCAGTCAAGTTGAATTAAAATGCACAATGTGTAAAATTGCAGTGCAAAAGGAGCATTGAAAATGGCTGTAGGCTGTGTTTCTCTCATTTTGAGGCTTCAGTTGTGCATTTTAGGCCATTTTCTGCATGTTCTCTAAACCTAATTTTTTAATCCTTCAAATTTATATACAACAGGACCTTTACTTTGAAAATAGCCAAACTTGAATATATACTTGTTGTAGATAATAGGAAAAGCAATTTTGATTATTAAAGTGCAAGTGAACTTACTGCAATGAATTTTTTAGCAGGGGGGACATTTGTTTGAGTCTAAAAATTGTGATTGCATTGAAAACCCTAATAAAAAATTAGGCTTTTTAATTTCTTCCTTTCTCGCACAATTCTTTCAAAATTTCAAGGTTGATTTACTTGTCTTGAACTGGTTTCACCAAGTTTTCATGTAGCTTCCACGGTTTCATTTTGTTTCATTTAGCTTCCAAGTTAGTTATCTTCAGGCTATGTATCTTCACTGAAAAGCAATCAGATGACTATATTGTATGCATGTATGTATGTATGTAATGTATGTATGCATGCATAAGTAACTAACAACTCTGCATTTGTGCATTGACAAAACATATTTCATCCGAAACACTTCTTTTCAGGAAAAGCTGGGTACAAGCAACTCAAACATGTATTGACAAAACCATTGCTTGTTAATGACATTGCAAAATTGTCACCCTCAGAGCAGACAAGCCACTTGGAGTCCTATCATAACATTGTCTTACACTTTGCACCAAAACAAACACATTTCCACTTCCAGGCAATGACAGCGAGGTATCAAGATCATAAAAATTTGATAATCTATATTGATGGAATTCTTATTGCTCCTGATTGTTTTCAGCTTAGTGATAGTGAAAGTTAATAGTTAATAGCTGCTAAAACTTTTCATTGTTGATTGATCTTTACATCCTTAGTCCCTTTAGATCGTGAGATCCTTTGACCTTTTGAGAGAGTCCTTTAGACTATCTCAAAATGAAAAGCAGTTTCTAAAAACATCTCAAAACAATGAATTTCCACTGTTTTCTTTTACTGCAGGGTCCTCCTGGCAGCAATTCATTTTAATGAAAACTCTGGGAGGCCTCAACTGGAAACAAAGGCAGGTGAGAAGAGATGGAAAGTCTCTTATCTAAAGTACAAAGAAACTGGAGTAGTAAAAGCTATCAAGTCAAAGAGTACATATGGTAAGTTCATGTTTTCATCAAGAAGTTTCATATGATCTAGAATTTGTTTGCTGTCAGTTTCTGTCACTTCAATTTTATTCACCTTTTCTTGACCAACAGCTGCTGCACGCACTCTTCGGGTCTCTTGACATTGCAATTTCACCCAAAATGTGACTTAGCATCAAACTTAGATTTAATACAGTGACCACCAGTGGTACCTCCATAAACAGACCCCTCTAAACTGCAAACAACTCCAAGCAACAGGCAAGCATTTTCCTCCCAACTATGGTATGACAAAGGATGACATATCCATACAGCGGATGCATCTCTAAAATGTACAACAAAATTTGTCCTACAGGTTTTTGTTAATGGAGGTATCACTGTTTTTGATGATGATTTTATGATCCAAAAAAGAAAGCGCAAAACATCCCATAAAGGAGGCAGTTAGCTGAAAAGGTTATACAGATGTATATTTTTTGTATGAATTACTTCTTTTAGATTATGTCAAAACAATAACAGAGAAGGCGGTTGCGAGAAGGAGAGCTCTAACCACCCATGCTAAAGCCAAGCTTGAATGCAACTCAATGCTGCAAATTCCGGAGCCTTTATCTGCTGGCCATAAGAAGCAACCGAAATCCGAGCTTGTCAGTAAGCATATTACACGTTTTGCAAAAAGGCCTACTGCTGAAAGATCATGGGAGGAAACAGAAAAGCAGGGCACTGAAAGACCAGGAAGGTGTAAAGAACAGAAAACTGGTGGCAAAAGAAAGCAGAAACAATGTAGAAAGATCAAGGCAGCAAAGAGAATTAAATTGAGGAAGTAAATACAGTAGAAAGGGGAGAGGCATCCTGCCATTTGATGACAAAATTAATTGCCTAATTTTCAGTAAAAAAATATCATCATCTGCAAATCTTTTTTATAAGAGGCTAGTATATAGGGCAGCCAAAAACTTAAGAAAGTCATTGGGAACATGAGACCCCAAGGTTTTGCTATAAACAAAGGAATGCCCTTTTATTTTCAGAAAGTGCCCCTGTCGCTTAATGAAGAAAGTGTCCTTGAAGTGTTGTTGTGCTCCCCTTTGTTTGAGATGCTTCCTACAACCTTGAAGCAGTGGTAGGAACTACTTCATAATTAATGCACCAGAAATATAAGAAACAAATTAAGAAACTCTTAGCACAAATAAGTGTCAATTTTGATGTTGGATTGAGAACTTTCTTTCAGAGCAATGGCTTGATCCAAGTTTCTTATATGAAAATATGCAGTTGTAGATGATTCCAACTTATCAATGAATATAGTATACATTTAGTATGTATATATATGAATATCAGATATTTCCACAGAATGTTTTCAACCAGGGTGGCATGGTGGGAAAAAGAATGGCATGGATGATTCTGGCGATATAAATTATTCCGCAGCAAAAGGATAGCCATACCGATGTTACCTCACGTTATTCTGAGGCTGCCCTTGTAATGATTCTGTTTAAAATAAGATGCATACAGTATACACACATTAATGGTCAATGCCTGGCAACTTGAACCCTTTGTAACTTTCAGAAGGGAACTGCGATCTAATTTTTGACACAGCACATGATGGTATCACCATTCGCACATGCTTTCCAAGCCTTCGCCAAATCCACCTCACAAACTGACGGTATGCAATGTGTCTGAAAAGCCTAAAACAAAGAAAATTGATTGCAGTGTTTGTAAACAAGATAGTACCAGTCCAGTAACATAACAATTATCACCAAAATTAGATGAGGCAGATTACCAGTTTCAGTTTCATATGTCATTTAAACTAACATGAACAATCGAACAATCGTCACAAATTTTAGGCTTGGTTCTGAAATTTTGGCCCTGAATTTCTTCACCGTATGCAGGCTGTTGTACTTACTCGAAAGCTGGTGTATCATCAACATATCCCACTTCCTCCTCATCCACATATTGATAGATTGCTGATTCAAAAACATGATGGTTCAGGCATAGCGACTTAAATCCATCGTGGTCTGTGATGCAAACAAGATTGCCAGCCTTTTCATTGGCCTTGTTGACTTCCTTGCAGCAAACACTCTCTCTGCCTTTTGTCATGGGCAAACAGCGACCACACTGGCACCTGACAGAAGACAGGAACACATTTACATTAGGCCCATTCAATCTTTCGATTTCTGGTAGCCAGGTTGATTATCCTAAGTAGTAAAATTGTCTTATCTGGGATTTGATTTTCAAAGCATGATAAAATAGATAATAAATAGAAACAGTCAAATAAATGGCGCTTGTTCTCATCAGTTGGAGGAGAAGTGTCATATTTTTCATTGAGTTCTTCGTGAATTGATTTTGACCCCTCCTCACTGGTATTCTGTTCTCTCCACTCTACCCTAGGTACTTTGGAATCTTTCAGTTCTCTTTCCACCATATGCATATCACTCAATGATGGTATCTTAAGGTTAACGCAACAGATACAAACATTAAATTTACTAAATGCTAAGTAAATTACCAATCTGTGTGTCCAATTCGGTCAATGTTGATGTCTTCATCTTCGCTGTCTTGATCTGTGCTGCTAGTAGGCCTGCCACCACTCCGTTGAGACTGTGGCAAAGGCTCGAACATGTAAGGCTGAATAGTAGCCTGCGCTTGCAAATCGGGGTATGAAAACTCCGTTTCAGGATCTGAGTCCATTTCTGAAGTTCAATCGATCAAGTTTACAGCAAATAATCCGCAAAAACAGCACAAAAATGCGTTGGAACGTAGCTGACTGTTCAGATGGTACGTCCTCGTGCTGCATCTGAAAACATGGAGTTTGTGACGTCAAGAATGATTCCGTGTTTTCGGAAGCACTCGGGCCCACTCGGTCTCGATCGGAAAATTGTTCGGTTTGCAACTTTAACGTCCTCTATCTTGAAAACGGTTTTGAAAACTCGAATGAAACTTTTAAATCCGAATTCTGCGCATCATTTTCTATAACATATCAAAAAACAGTTTTGCATTTCAGTTCTCCTTTAAATAATTTTTTTAGGCCATGTATGCATAACTGTGTGCTGTCCCATAAGTAACTCTTTTTCAGGAAGCTATTACTATAGGAGGTTTTAGATGAAATGTAACCCATCTATGATCAAATATTCAGAAAAATAGAATGGAGATTTGAGTTGTAATGATGTATACTAACATCATTATTCATGCAGTTATTGAAAGGAAATAAAGTACTTTTAGTAGCCTACGAAAAATGCAAATTATCAAGTGAAAATTTGAAAATTTATTGCAAGTCTCTCAAAATGGAAATTGTGTATTGCTTCAAATTGTAGTAATCAAGTGCTCATCTTCATTATAATGAGCATTTTGACAACGGAGCATTTTCAGTTTCTTTGACTCTCTAGAAGGCAGGATTGATATCCATGACAAGAAGAATGATATGGATAGACATATTAGGATATAATGCTGTCACTGATGACAATTCTTTCCTTGCAGACAGTCGACTGTCCGCAAGGAAAGAATTTGTTGGAATTTGCTGGAATGTTGGGAATTCTCAACATGTATGTTCTTAACATGCATGATCAGCTGGAATTCGCATATCTGCTGCTTTGCAACATTGAGAAGAATTAACAAAGAAAAACACTGTAAGAAAGAATATGAGCTTTTTCATACTTTATGCTGTGTGCGCAATTGTCTTTAAAAATTCCTAAGGCAAAGATTAGCAAGTGTAATGGAGCAAAGAAAGAGAGCCAATGGTAGATATATACCCAAAAGAATTACCTTTTCCTCCTCCAAACTCTAGAATTGGAAAATGAGGAAATAAGAGGAGGAAATCTGTCTCAATAGTTGGTCAAAGGAGATGATGATTTGGCTAAAGTGTCATTCTGAATTCGTATTTGAGACTACCACAGATCTTTAGATCTCCATTCATCTGTTTTGTGTACTAGCATGGGCGTACATAGAAAACTTTTATCACTGGCTGTCTCCAGCCTCTAATCCCTACTTTTGCTGGTACTTGACTTTGTTTTTATTATCTTGAATGTGTCTTTCCAAAGGCTAATTTGTTTCTATCAGATGTTAAGCTGCAGTAATCTGTGACTCACTCTCATTATAATGGACATTTAGATAATGGGGAATTTTTAGCGTTTGTAACTGTTAGAAGGCTGGATTTTTATCCATGACAAGAAGAATTATATGAATAGACATATTTGGAGATAAAGCTGTCACTGATGACAAATTTTTCCTTGCAGGTAATCAAGATCAGCTGGAGTTTGCATGTATATTGGTCTGCTGCTTCCCAACATTGAGAGGTATTACCAAAGAAGAACACTGTAAGAAAGAATAGGAGCCTTTTTGTATGGGGTGAGTCAGAAATGCATTGGGCATTGCTGGACTGTAACATCGCATTTAGCCACCCGATTGTTGTGAACTAAATTTTTCCATGCAGCCAAGAGTCTAACTTATTGTAGATCATAAACCTTTCCCCATCAAAATGGGTCATCTCTTCTTTTATAATCAAATGTAATAAACTAAAAAATTTATAGCTACTGTGCCTGTCATGGCAGGAATAGACACTAGGTCATCAAAGTTCCCACTATACACTCACAATTCAAAAATGTAAAACTTTCTAAAGAAAATAAACTGCACTGAAAAACATTAATGACTGTCTCACATTTGATGTCAGGCAACCACCCTTGCAAAGATTTCAGTGCGTAAATCATCTTGGTCATCTCATACAATGGCTAAGAAAGATTTTTTTTATAAGACCTTGTACGGGAATCTTGCAAACTGGTGAATTCTTTTGCCAAGCCGCTTCGATATTTTGTCTTGGCAAAAATTACTGGTACACGTGGTATTATCAGGGAAGAATGAATTAGTTGGGAGATATTTTTTTATCCCATGGGATGTCTTATCATAGCTTGCCCTGCGTGGAGAAATATGTCTGAAAGACATTAGTGATGCATGCCTTTTTGTCTTGCAGAAAGGTTTCTTTCAAGCTGGTCAATGCTCTGTAAATCATAATAGGACTACTTGCAGAAAACACCTTCTCCTAAAACCTGGTTCATACTGGGTTTTTACGGTCATTAGAGACATACAGAAAGTCCCAGAAGACTAAGGTCTCAAACTTTTAGTCTTTGTCTTCTAGCTCTTTCTGCACGATTTAAAGAGCCAAAATTACCTAGCGTGAACTAAGGGCTTAACTTCTTTGCAGCTCTGGCAAGGCTAAAATACTGAAGCGGCTTGGTACAGGATTGCTTCAGTTTCCAAGGCTTACATACAAAGCCTTATGAAGAATAATAAATTTTTTTTCTAAGTTAGACATATAAGAAAACTCAAATCACTGGCTGTCTCCAGCCTCTCTTGCCTACACTTGCTTGTACTGTACTTGGCTTTGTTTTTATTATCTTTAATTTGCATTTCCAAAGGCAAATTTGTTTCCATCAGATGTTTGAATATTCATAAAACTCACCAAGGAAGATAAAAATATTAAATGCATCTTGAAACATTCCTTCAATAAAATGCTTGCAGATAACCTACTGTTTGATAAAAGGAAATGCTCATCCTTTCAAAGATTTTTCTGCCAAATTATTTACCTTACATCCAATGGAATCTCTAACTATTGGTCTGCTGATGATAATTTTAACTGGAGAATATGAATCTTGCTAAATGGCTTGTATTTCAATATATGTTACAAACAGATTGTATAAACTATTCGCTTCTAGCTCAAGCTAATCATCTTTCAACAATACCTACTGAAATTCAATTGCTATTTGGTAGCTTTGGAGCTGACACTGTAAATGAATTTAATTCAAACTTTGAATGATTCTTCTTAAATTAGTCTAAACTTGACCAGTTTCATAAACGTTGAAATGCACTATGAAATAGGACCCAAACTACGAACTAATGAAATCCTAAGTAGTGAAATACAACTGTCACTTCATAACTTGAAGAATAATGATTTTATACATTTACTTAATCCATATATACTGTGAATACCTCGTTTTAGTATTTTTAAATGTAACATTTAATGATTTTGAATATACATTTATTTAATTCATACTGTGAATACTTCTATTTAGTGTGTTTAAATGTAAAGTTAAACAATTTAACAAATTCATGTATAAACAATTAATTAGCACCTCAAGCTATTAACTTATCAAATTCACCTGTCAATTAATAGCATGAACAATGATTTTATATATATATATATTTATTCATATAATTCAAACTTTAAATGCTTCTTCTTAGTAAACTTCAATCTAAAGATGATAAATTTCGCAAATACATGTATGAACCATTGAATGCTACTTCAAGCTATCACCTTATGGTATTCTAGCTGATCAAAATAATCTCTCATTTAATTAATTGAATAATGATTTTGTACATGATTTCAATTCATACATCTTAAGGAATTCAAATCTAAAATTGATCAATTTCAAAAATGTATGTAAGAACTATTGAAAAGTACTTCAAACTGTTATTTTATCAAATTCAACTCTCATTTAGTAGCTTGAAAATGATTTGTTACATAATGGTATTTCAAACTTTATGTTTTTCTTAATAAATTTCAATCTAATGTTGATTAATTCTACAAATAGATCTATGAAATATATATTGAATGGCACTCTTTTCTAACTGATCAAATACAACAGTCATACCTTGAACGTTGATTTTGTACATTATCGTAATTCAATCTTTGAATAAGTTTTTGTCGTAAATTTTAATGTAAAATTTGCCAGTTTTACAAGTGTACTGTGTCTATGTACTTTTGAATGGTACTGCAAGCTATTAATTGATAAAATTAAACTATCGTTTAACAGTTTCAGCATTGATCTTGGCCTTATTTCAAATCTATCTTTGAATGATTCTTCTTGGGAAACTTCAATCGCAAGTTGATAAATTTCACAAATGGATTCATTATCTATTGAATGTTACTTGAAACTATTAAGTGATAAAATTCAACTGTCATTTGATGTCTTAAATGATTTTGCACATAATTTTAATTTATTGTTTGAAAGATTCTTTTTAGGATCGTTCAACCTAAAGTTGATTAATGTCACATTACTAGAAACCATTAACTGCGTATTACTAGAAACCATTAACTTATGAATTTTAACTGTCATTTGATAGCTTGAGCGATGTTTTGTTACCTGATTTTTAATTGAAACTTATCTGACTTCTCTTAGTAAACTTCAATCAGAGGTTGACCTGTTTCTCAAATATACTATTATCTATGAACTTTTGAATGGTACTGTAATCTATTAACTATCAAATTTAACTATCAGCTGTCAAAATGATTTTGTATATAATTGTAATGATTCTTATCAGACAATTTCAATCTAACGTTTATTGATACCACAAATGAATTTCTGAACTACGGAATAATACTGGAAACCATTAAATTATGAATTTTAACTGTCATTTAATACCTTGAACACTGACATTGTACATGATATTTATCTGGACTGTCAATCATTCTTCTTTTTAAACTTCAATCTAAAGTTGATCAAATTCATAACTAGATCTAAGAACTAATTAATGCTACTTCAAACTATTACCTTATGATAATCTAACTGATCAAATTGAGCTCTCATGTTACACACTGAACACTGATTTTGTAAATGATATTTATGTGAACTGTCAATCATTCTTCTTATAAAACGTTAACTTAAAGTTGATCAATTCAACAACTAGATCTATGAACTTTTGAATGTAACTTCAAATAATTACAAAAATAATCAAACAAATCTCTTCTGTAATACATTGAACTCCTACTCCTACCTGATATTTATCTGAACTTTCAATCATTCTTCTTACTAAACTTCAACCTAAAGCTGAACAACTTTACAATTAGACCTATGAACTATTGAATGTAACTTCAAATTATTAGGAAACTAATCAAATTGCTCTCTCATGTAATAAATTGAACACTGATTTTGTATCGGATATTAATGGGAACTGTCGATCATTCTTCTTACTAAAGTTGAATCTAACGTTAATCAACTTCACAACTACATCTATGAACTAGGGAATGTAACCTCAAATAAAAACTGATCAAATTAGTCTCTCATGTAAAACATTGAACATTGATTTTGTACATTATATTTATTTAGACTGTCAATCATTTTTCTTTTTAAACTTCAATCTAAAGTTGATCAAATTGGCATTCTGTAAACCACAGAATCACAAAAAGACGGAACGAAATGACAAAACGACGGAACGAAGTGACTGAATCATAAAATGATGCAATATCTTTATTTGGAACGCTCCTACTAACTCTTGACACTGTGCCTATGACCCATGTTTCCACTTTCTCAGTGGAAAACTAAAACTTTGTAAAAAAATGCGCCAGAAGAGCAATGCAAGTTTCGGGGGAATTCCCCGGTGCTTCTCGTCACTGTGCAGTGTTCAAATCATAGATGTTTGTAAAAACAGAAACGTACACGCATTTAACATGGCTGCTGTCAAGAAATGAACAATATTCTACTGTCAAAGGGAAAGAATATTCAAGGTTCTTTTCGTTAGCGTCCTCAAGATATGATCTCAGGAATTGTTTTCGACATTATACCTATGCATCAAGAATTCGATGCTTTTTAAGAAAATAGCAGGAATAAACTGAGGGGCTTCTTGAGAATAAACTAGTTTTTTTCCTACACCTCCTTTCAAATCACAAAAAAATCACTTACAGAAATCACAAAATATCAAAAAATTGACACACAGAAAGCATCAAAAATCACAAATCACTGAAAATGTACTGAAACATCACACGAAAAAAGCACTTAAAAGCACCAAAATCGCAAACAAATCACAGAAAAATATTACGTGATTTCAAAAATCACAAAAATCACGTACGCTATTATGAGAAATGATTTGCCCCTCGGAATAAATGACAACTTATATTGAGCGTAATACATGTATCTTTTATAAGGAACTAAGAATTTAAACGCATTTTCTTAATAAGAAAATAAGATTTCGGCCAGTACTGAAAGTTTCTTAAAGGAGCATTCCGCAAAAATCAAATACATGCAAAGGTTCATGTCGATATCCCGATCGAAAATCAGATCTTATCAACCCTCAGAAATTGTTTTCATTTCCTCGATCCTACATCTCAAAGGCAAGATATGGAGAAAAACATTGGACTGATTTAAATTTTAACACCCTACTTTTTTTCTGTTTCGTTGTTGGCGAACAAAGATTGAAAATTTTTGTTTTTGTTTGCCGATTAGTCGTCGGCGAGCATTGATGGGTTTGTTGTGCGTCGCTCTTAGAATTGAGTTTGAAAATCCTATTGAATTGGTTTATTCATGTGTCTACAATCGACTACGACAAAGAGAAATGAACGGCTTCAACGACAATTCTCGGTAACTGTCTCGGATTCAAATGCGATGTTATGGCTGAGTTCTCTGTCTGTCGTTTTTGCCGGTTTGATCTTTATTTTTAAGGTTGCGAAATATCGGGAAATGTTGATAATGATATGAATGTTCACCTTATGTCCAGAAGACGCGATTCCCCGATATCCAGTTTTTTCCCGCGGAATGCCCCTTTAAAATTATCAGAAATTCAGTACTTAGACTTTTTCATGACTTAAGGCTCTATGATAGTCACTATGCTGTACTTGCTTCGTCTTTCCTCTTAAGCATTTCAAAGGAAGCTTTTTTGAAGTCTTTTCTATGCTTAGGTGTAAGTTAGGTGCCTTTCGAATAATTCAATACAGGAAAAATGTAAAGTAAAATCAAAATATGATAAAATTTCTATTGGCAAAATAAATAGTTCCTTAGGTATATTTTGCCAGTACTGCAGCTTCTTATTCTTTTGGCGATCTGAGAGTAGAGTTTCTTATAAGACGTTTCCGAACCTCAGTTTTATATAGCAAAACACAACTACGTGTACGTTGGTGCATCCATAAACATCTATAATTTGAACAGTGCACAGTGATAGAAAGCATCGGGGAATGCCCCTGCAACTTGTCACTTTCATTGCTTTTTTGATAATTTTTTTTACCAAAGTTTTAGTTTTCCACTGAGAAAGAAGGAATTTTGGGTCATTGACTCAGTATCTAGAGTTAGTAAGAGCGTTCCAAATAGAGATATTATATTATCTTATGAATCCGTCAATTCATTCCGTCGTTTCGTCATTTCGTTCCGTCGTTTCGTGATTCCGTTTCTTACAGACTGCCGATCAAATTCACAACAATATCTATGAACTATTATATGTAACTTCAAACTATCAGCTCAGCATATTCTGAACTGATCAAATTAATCCTTTCTGTACTCTATTGAACGCTGATTTTGTACAGGATATTTATGTGAATTGTCAATCATTCTTCTTACTAAACATCAATCTGAGGCTAATCAATTCCACAACTAGACCTATTAACTATTGAATATAACCTCAAACTACTAGCTTATGATATTCTAATTGATGAAATTTATCCATGAGGCAATATTTTGGGCACTGATTTTGTGCATCATACTTATGTGAACTATCAATCAATTTTCTTACTAAAGTTCGATCTAAAGATGATCAAATTCACAACTAAATCTTTTAACTAGTGTATGTAACTTCAAATTCTAACTGCTAAAATTAATCTCTCATGTAATACATTGAACACTAATTAGGTACATGATATTAATGTGAACTGTCAATCATTCTTCGTATTAAACTTCAGCCTAAAGTTGATCAATTTCACAGTTAAATCTATGAACTATTGAATTTAACTTAAGATTATTAGCAACGTAATCAAATAAATCTCTCCAGGACTCTTATTTTGAACTCTTATTGAACTCTTATTTTGTACATAACATTATGCGAATTGTCAATCATTCTTCTTACTAAACTTAAATCTAAACCTGATCAGTTTCCAAAGTAGATCTATAAATTATTGTATGTTTCTTCAAACTACTAGCTTGTGATATTCTAACTGAGCAAATTGAACATTGATTTTGTATATTAGATTTATGTGAACTGTTTTTAAATTAAGTTTATTTCTGTTAAACTCAAATCTAAAGTTGATCAGTTTCTCAAGTACATCTACGAACTATTGAATGTTACTTCAAACAACTACCTTGTGATTTCCTATATGATCAAATTGATCTCACATGTAATATATTGAACTCTGATTTTGTGCATGATACTTATGTTAACTGTCAATCTTTTTTCTTACTAAAGATCAATCTAAAATTGATCAATTCCGGAACTTGATCTATTAACTATTTAATGTAACTTCAATTTGCTAGGAAACTAATCAAATGAATCTCTTCTGCAATACATTGAACTCTTATTTTGTACCAGCAATTAATGTAGACTGTCAATCATTCTTCTTATTAAACTTTAACATAATGTTGATCAATGAACTATTAAATGTATTTCAAACTAATAGCTTATGATATTCTGAACTGATCAAATTAATCTCTCATATAATACATTGAACACTGATTTGTTATATGATATTTATGTGAACTGTCAATCATTCTTCTTACTGAAGTTCAATCAAAAGTTAATCAACTTCACAACTACAATCCTAGCCAAAACCCTTGATACAAAACGGGAAAATGCAGATCTGAAGAGCAAATGCCCAAATTTGGCCCCCAGGTCAATGTTGTTGATATCTGTAATGTAGACAAAATCATGCATCAAGTGTCCTTAGTAGACACAATCAACTTGGGGGGAAGAAGGGTTTGCAAGAATATTTAAGCTGATTGAGAAGGAGCTGTAATTTTTTCGAAAAAAGCCGAAAATCTTATTTTGTGTCAAGAGGATTTGGCGAGGATTGTCCGAGGGGAAAAATTTTTGGAAGAGCTCAAATGTAAACTTTTTCAGTTGTATGGTACTAATTCGATGGCGCTTGTTCCAGATATGAGGTCTGTTTTGTGATTAGTGATGTTGATGGTTCAATTTGACGTCACTAAATGAATGGGGATGGTCTATGGCTCTGAAATCATAGAATTTCCTACTTCAATCAAATTAAACAAGTGTACTGGCAGCCAAATAGCATTAATCTGATGAAATGATGGTTTTTTAGTAGACTAGAATATTGATACTGCAGAAATTGGCGTGGGTCACACTACGGGTCACACCACAGGTCACACTACTAAAGGGCGATATCCATTGAAATTATATAGAAATTGGCACGGGTCACATGGATCACACAGATCACACTGAGTTTTACAAAAAAGTAGTGCATGATAAGTGCATAATAAAAACGTTGTTTTCTGTAGCAAAAAGTGCATTTCAAAATCTAGGAAGGGTGTGACCAGTGCTGGGACCCGTGCTTTGACCTGTGGGATAACTCGAGGTGGGACCACACTTTGCTATCTAACAGTCTGAATTTGAACAGATAACAAGCCACCTTCATTTGATGGAAACATTCAAAACTTTGACGAAATGATAGTAAAATCTCTCACAACCATATACAATTATCGTAGCATGACTGCTCTTCCATGCAATGCATAACAAACCACATAGAAAGAGCCAGATCAGCTTCTCAGTTCTTTTTCATATTTTTGATGCTGATACTGCCGGAAATCTTCGTCCCCAGAGAGTGTGTACATAATGTCCCCAGAAAGTATGTACATGGAATGTCCCCACAAAGTGTGTATATTGAATGTCCCCACAAAGTGTGTACATTGAGGGTTTACATATCTGATGTTCAGCGACCATCGTGGAAGCAAAAACTAGGTTAATTCTCAGGATAATTCACTCAAGTGGTCTGTAGTGTGGTATTTCTAGCCAATAAATGCTAAAATGAAAATTTGTCCCCACAACATTGGTCTAAGGCTAACAGTCCCCACAACGTAGATACACAGATCTTGAGGTCAAGCTCTTTGTTTTCCTTTGACCAGCTCTCAGCTGCTATTTACTGTTATCGAGTTACATTCAAATATCAGTTGTCCCCACAATGTATGTAGGGTGCCATAGTCCCCACAACTATAGTCATGTCGGTATGTATGTATGTATGTATGTATGTATGTATGTATGTATGTATGTATGTATGTATGTATGTATGTATGTATGTATGTATGTATGTATGTATGTATGTATGTATGTATGTATGTATGTATGTATGTATGTATGTATGTATGTATGTATGTATGTATGTATGTATGTATGCATGTATGTATGTATAATATCTTTAATGTACATAACAGGTCTAAGTAAAATACTTGTTTTCAGCCTGGTGCACAAAAAAGGGTAAAAAGGCTTAATTAGTGTTAAATAAAATTAAAATATTTACTGTCTGTATAAGAATTTTAATGCAAATGCAGAAAATATTTACAATTACAAAATCCATCCATAGTTAAAACTGTCCATTTTAATCTTGTCCATTAAAAAGTTTTTACATGACTTCTTGAAACTCACTAGAGATGGGGAGTCCTTCAGTGCACATTGCAATGAGTTCCACTTTTTGGCAAAGGTCTTATTAAAGTTATTACTGGCTCCCCTTTTAATATACATGGCATCATTGGATACTGATCTGGTCCTGTGAGTGCGTACCTTAGAAGTGTTCACAAACATCTCTTGTAGATACCGAGGACACATTGCATGTTTGATTTTGTACATTAACATGTGTGATAGGTAGTCAAATTAAAGGGATTTGAAGCACAATAAAAATTTGATGAAAACAGCCATGCAAAGACAATGGGCTTTGACATGAGCCGCACCATATTTCAGCAACTTATTGATGTCAACAGGAAAAACTGATGTGTGATTGGCTAAAATTTGACAGCAAGTAGTTTGAGCCAAATTTGAATTGGAGGACAAAATTTGAATGAAAAGCAGGAGGTCAATCAAATAAAAAAGTTCCTCAGACCACTTCAAATTCATTGCCATGTTGAGTTGTCACAAAGTATTGAATGGAAAATGATAGTGATTATTTCACTAAAAATGAGGAATATGGGAATCAAGATCTTCTTTGGATCTGGTTTTTCAGATGTTAATCATTACTTAAAATGACAAATGCAGCATCTCAAAGGGTAGTTAAGCCATACAAAGCATTTGACAATAGCTTTTGATTTCAGGAAGTAATAGTTATTATCAACTTTGTGAATCTTTCCATGTTTCATATCAAGAAACACATTTGCAGCAAGTTTCGGTACCTGTCCTTTTCGTTTTGAGAATCTTCAATTTTTTAGCTTAGCATAAAAGGAACAGTGCCCTCCTGACGTGCGGTGCCTCTCCAAGCTGGATGCCTCCTACTATGGCCCTGACTTCATGATAACTCATGCTTTTAAACTGAGAAAATAAATTAAGAACATTGCAGTGCTATAATGCATAGTTTTTAAGTTGAATCATGAGACTTCTTCATGGCCTGATCAAAACTTCTTCTGACAAAATGTGCACCTTTTTGGCCCCTGCCAACCCAACCCATTTCATATATTTGATGAAATATCCACCTCATTTTTTCATTGCTGAAAATTACAAAGGCATATCTGGTAGTCTCTAAGATTAGCTGCTTCAGTAATGAATGTGAAACCAAAGAATATCACAAGAGAATAACTATAAATGTTGGGACAACCGAAGCATATTGCATATTAAAGACCTGACCAAAAAGTTAAATTATGGCATTTCAATATTGCGACGCATAAAACCTTATGTTCCAACTGACAGTGTGAGGATACTTGCAAACTCACTTGTAATGAGCCATCTTGAGTACTGCAACATTGTTACACAACCTTAGTAAGGGTCAAATGGATTTGCTCTTGAAACTGTAAAAGCGATGTGCACGCACAGTACTATCTTGCAGTAAGCAGACTCAAAGCAAGCCTCTGTTTATCAGCCATAATTGGCTGCCATGTCATCAAATCATTGAATTACAAACTGCTGTGTTAATGTACAAAATCAAACATGCAATGTGTCCTTGACTACCTATCAAAGTTCAATTTGACTATTTGTCAAATCTACTAAGAAAGTACTATACTCAGCATTGTTGAAGCAAAGTGAGCTCTTTGTTGCAGTCATTCTCCCAAATATGGTGCTAAAATCCTGCACAGTGAATGTGTACTATGTGGTCTGGAGGCAAGTTGTTCAAGCATAGAGAAGGAGAAAAGGGAAGAGATCAGATTAGAATGAAATTGTGATAAAATTAGAGATTTTATTAGAATAAAATTGTGATAAATTTAGAGATCTGATTAAACTGAAATTGTGATGAAATTAGATCTCAGATGAGAATTAGATTGTGATGAAATTAGAGATAAGTGATGGATGAAAATGTGCTGAAATTTACACATAATATATTGCTGTATGTAGTTGTTTTTATTTGGAGTCATGGTTTTGTGACATGGTAAGACATTTAAGTATCTGCAACCAATTGGTAAGACAAGAAAGTCTGTCGCTCGTGATGGTCATTGTATAGGCCGTTCTGTTCTAGGTTGCCTTCATGATTGTGGCCTACGGAGAGATATTCATAACTATGAAGATCTATTAAGAATAGCAAGAGATGACATATTAGGAAATTTAGTAGCATATGCACCATTCATTTCTGACCAATTTGATGTGAAAAAGGACCTCGAAGCGTATTCATTGACCAAATCATATTGAAGAGAGATCGTGGATCTGATATTAATAGCCTTGACCAATGCACTGAGGATGACAGTGAATGTTCACTATGTTTATAAGGATAAAGTCATGAAGACTTGTTTGCAGCCTATTGACCCTATTAAACCACGATGCTGCATTGATGTATCATTCAGTTATGGTCATTATGAACCCATCTTTAACATATGTTCCCCCATTGCTGTAACTGAAGACATAATATGCATATCTGATTCCCCTGTAAAGCAAAGCAGGAGCACGAGCTTTTCAAGTGAAGCAGGTGCTCTCAAAAATGCTTGTTTTGTCAAATCTGAATACAGTGGGGTCAAAATTGAGTTTGATCTGGGTGTACAAGAAGAAGAAGAGCAAGCAGAAGGAAATGATCCCGTTGTGTTAGCTCAAGAAACGGATATCATAAGTCTTAGTGAAAGTGAAAGTGATATATCCTGTTCAGATGAAGTGTCCTCAGTGGGAAGTAGTGCTGTTGGCGCTGATAAGTCTGATCAAGAAGAAGATGTAAAATTCGAAGGGAAACGGCGCTACATTAATCCATTGGTATTTCAAAGCGTTCCTATAGAAGTAGAAAAAACTGTTCCTCAAGGAATTGATGGAATTCGCGTTTTTCAACTGCCAACAAATAAAGATGGTTCGCTAAAGCATTGTAGTGTTGGTCGTCCATGGGGAAAATGGATAACAAGTGCCTCATCCCACCACAGAGGCAAAAGAATGATTGCAAACTGCAAAGGAAGCTATACTTGCATGAACAGCAGATACGACAACCTGGCAGACTTTGGCATCAACAGGCAAGAATTTGCCAGGGAAGGGAAGAAGATTCTATGTGAAATTTGTGGGTCAGAGGCTGTATACATTGAAGGTGATGCAAGGCTGATCATTGAGAAGAATAAAGATGAAAGAACAATAGTGGTGAAACACTATGGCACTCACACTTGTAAAGCATCCTTCAGAAGTCTCCTGGAAAAAGAAGACATTAAAGACATTGTGGAAAAGGCTCCAAAGATGACCAGAGAAACTATGAGAAGACAGGGTGTACAAAAGTTTGTTGAAGAAGGAGACCTTGGAAAGGCAAAGGAACTTGCTACCTCATTCACGGACGGAAATTACAATGAAAATGTCAAGAGAAAATCTAAACTTAGCCGCAGACCATTTGGTCACAGCTTTGAGGCTGTAAAAAAGTTGAAAGAGACTTATGAGAAAACAGACAAATATACCTTATATTTGATCTGCATGATGGGGAAAATGGTAAACAGCCATTTGTGATTAAATCAAGCTCTTTGAAAGTGGAGATGATGTGCAACAAGGACAAGGATGGCTCACATCCATTGTCCAAAGAAACCTGCTTTCTCGACGTCACTTTCAAGCAATGCAAGGGGTGGCCAACGTATGCATTGTCGTACTACAATAAAATATTGCGAGAGATGGTGAAACTTGCCACAATGGAATGTGAGAAGGAGAGTGAGCCAAATTGTGCCTTATTTTTGGGGAAGGTCAACGAGATGGTGCAAAGTTACAGAGAGGGAAAGAATAGGGGCTTCAATCCCTTTCATATTCAACATGATGAGCATGGTGGGAATCCAATTGGAATATCCAGTGTTCTGGGTGAAGATGCTCTTTCCCGTACATCATCCTGTGAATTTCACTACAATGACAGTGCAAAGAAACACAGGCGCTATGTATTGAAAGGAGACAGGCGACAGTATGAAGCCCTCCTTGCAAACTTGAAAAATGCTGTCACTAACGAAGCATACAACGCAGTCAAGTCAAAGCTGCAAGCTCTAATAGATCGGCAAAGTGATGGTGATAGGAAACCTTTGCATGATGCTTTATCATTCTGGGACAAGGCTAAGCATCGTTGGGCTAAAGCATTTAGACCTAATCTTCACTGTGATTTTACATCAAGCCTTGCAGAGGTTGCACATGCATCTATGGTGGCAGGAGGAGACGTAGGAGGCTCCCTGGTCGATGCGGCAATTGCAGACACTGCTGATGGAATGCGATTGGTAACAAAGTGGGAAAATAGGTCCCGGGGTGAGGTGCATTCTGGCACGGGACCATCTGGTCTAACTTTGGCTTCAAGAAACGCAAGGCAGCAAGAAGCAAGAGCTGATAAATTTATAAACGAAACCAAAATAGATAGAGTGCTTGACCCACATTTGAGTAATGCGTGCAATACATCTGAAGGTGTGCCTGAAGACATCCACACGGGAAGACCTGATTTTGATCCATGTAGGACACATGTTGAAATTAGATGCCAAGCAAAATGCAAGCACCTTGCCTATGACTTGTATTCTGATTCTGATGAGGATTCCCAGGAAGCTGAAAGTGATCAAATGACAACTGTACTGGTTGGCAGGAAAAGGCAACGTTCTCTGACAAGCAAAACATTCGTATCTGCCTTGAAGAGAGCTGAGAAGTTGCAAGATATGATATCCCTCCATCACATTGAAAAGAATGAAAATCAAAGTATTTTTAAGGTCAGAGAAGATGGAAAGAACTACACAGTTACTATAAGTAATGTATTCAAGTGCAGCTGTCCATACCAACTTGCAGCTAAAAAGAGAACATGTAGTCACATTTTGTGGTGTTTTCTTACCGTGCTGAAAGTGAGCAAAGATAACCCAGTGCTAGCTCAGCTAGAAGTGGGAAATGAGATGCTACAAGATCTGCTAAGAAAGGTTCCTGATACCCTCCCGGAAGATCTTCTTCACCCAAGGGGTTGTAACAGAACAGTGAGTGAGCAGCTGAGGAATCACCCTAAATATGACGACTACCAAGAGTGGTTTATTGGAAGGAAAACAGATGCAAGGTCATCAAGATGCTCCGGTTGTCTGAAGAAAGCAGCAATAGTTCAAGGAGAGCTGCATTTGTTCGTGAAGTGCCTGCTCCAAGTAAAAGATGATAAAATTGTTGTGACGACATTGCGATTTTATTTGGTTAAGGACTGTGTTGTAAATATCAAGAGTTCCAAGCACAACATCAGACCTTTGTGTGATTTCAAAGTGAAAAAGGACCCTTTCCGGGATTTCTGGGGACCCCCAGTCAGAAGATGGTGGTTATGGAAATAGTTTGCGATGACTATGTCTTGCAGGCAAACATACCCCTTCGAGTTTTCAATGATTTCCTCGCGTTTACTAGTTTTTTGTTCAGGTGTTACATGCCTAAAAATCCATAACTCCATTCACTCGACCTAAGACAATCCGCACCAAAACCCTTGACACAAAACGGAAAAATGTAGATCTGAAGAGCAAATGCCCTCCTTTGCCCCCCAAGTCAATGTTGTTGATATCTGTAACGTCGACAAAATCATGCAGCAAGTGTCCTGAGTCAAGACGATCAACATTGACTTTGAGGAAAAGAGGGTTTGCAAAATATTTCAGCTGAATGAGAAGGAGCTGTAATTTTTTAGAAAAATGCCGAAAATCTTATTTTGTGTCAAACAGTTTGGCCGAGGATTTTAGATCTATGAACTAGTGAATGTAACTTCAAATTCTAACTGATCAAATTAATATCTCATGTAATACATTGAACACTGATTTTGTACATGATATTTATATTTACTGTCAAGCATTTTTCTTATTAAACTTCAACCTAAAGTTGATCAATTCCACAACTAGATCTATGAACTATTGAATGTAACTTCCTACTATTATCAAACTAATCAAATTTATCTCTCCTGTAATTCATGGAATACTAATTTTGTACATGATATTTATGTGAATTGTCAATCAGTCTTCTTACTAAACTTTAACCTGAACCTGATCAATTCCACAACTAGATCTATGATTTATTGAATGTAACTTCCTACTATTAGCAGACTAATCAAATTAATCTCTCTCGTATGGTGGCCCATGAGGGCAATTTGAATTTTTCCAATTTTTCCAATTTTTAATAGAGAATTTTTAATTTTTTTCAACGTTGTTGCCTTATTTCTTAATTTTCTATCTTTCCATTCTTAATTTTTTTAATTTTCTACTGTTTTATTTTTCATTTCATTAAAACTATCAATTTTTCAACTTTTTCTTGTATTTTTCTACCTCTAGGCCTCTCATTTTTCTATCTTTTATTATACATTTTATTTCAATTCCATAAATTCTCTCGTGTCAATTTTCATTTTTATCCCCTTTCATTTTTCAATCATGTTTCTTTGAAATTGGTTTATTATCTCTGCTGAATTTTTCAAGAAAAAATTTGTAAAGAAAAAATTATTTTGTGGCCAGCCCGGGAGGGCCATAGCAACAGCCTCGTATTCACACAAGTGCCTGGCAACCAGCTTTTCGCGCCGAAAAAGAACACGAGGACTGAAGACACGAAGACGGAAAGCCAGTGGCAGTGAGATTGACGAACAAAGTGGTCGCAGCAGGTGACTGGAAAGCAGATCAAACTTTTTGTGATGATCTTGCAAATTATGCAGAGGCTAATCTTAAGAGAACCGAGATTCTGGATTTTGTGAAGAGGGATTTTTCCCAATACGTTTGGAGTTTGCGCACCTTCACTCGTCGTCTTGCTTTCTTCGAAATTACCTATATTGACTACGGAGCAAACATTGATAATTTACGGGAGATCGTACAAAGAGAGTTGGTAGATGGCACTGGGGCATTTTTGGAATATCGTGCGCTGCAAAAAAAGTTCGGGAGGTGTATGGTTTGAAGGTACCCAGGAATCTGGTGTACAACATGATGTTTGATGTTGATCCTACTGGTCTTGAAAACAGACGACTTGTTGGGAAGCCTAAACGTCATAGGATACCAAGACCATTCACATCAAAGGTTTGTATTTGTTTAGGCCCATGATTTATAATTATTTGTATTTAGCTCTGGTTTGGATAAAGCAAAATTTTCTCCTGGGGGTACACTTGACCAGATTTTGCTAGGGATGTGCCAACCAAAAAGCTTCAAAAACATACACATAACATACCTACCGTACTGGTTCCTTGTACATGTATGCCAATTTTTCGAAAACCTGTATGCCAATTTTTCATTTCCTGATGGCACATATCCCTGTACCCACAGTACATATAAGTGCCCCCCTGGGAATTATCTAGAGTTATGGGGTGACAAAAAGATGGGTAAGTGCAAACACTTTCTCAGATATTAGTTGAAAATTTCCTGTGAAATTTAAATAGTTTATACCATGTTTAGCTTACTATGGACTTTGTATGCATTAGAATACAACCTTTTGGTCAATATTTAGCTAAAGTCTGGCTGAAAGCAATATCCCATAGCAGAATGATGATGACAGGTAATAGTAATTGCCAAATCTTGATAAGCAAGGCTTTCATTGGCAGTTGTGCTGAAACACAAATTTGTCTTGTGCAATAGCTTTTACAACTGAGACTGTTAATGGAAATTTAGGCCTATTCTCTCTTGCATTTTGGTGATAATGGGTACGTGTCAAGATTTCTTTTCTTTGAACACGGTCATGATATTCCATTGATGATATTCTTTCATTGTCTGGGGGCTCAGATTGGACAATGTCACTTGATGGCCATGACAAGCGGTGTGGCTATCAGAAAGTGACATTTCCCCTGTGTATATTTGGAGCACTGGATACTTTCAGCAGCAAAGTTCACTTCTTAAGATTGTGGACCACCAACAATAATCCAAATGTGATTGGAAGATTTTATCTGGAATATCTGTTTGCAACAAGATGTAAGCAAATTGGGTGTTTTACCAATTATCAAAACTTGTTGCCAATCAACTTTCCTTAAAGTTGTGTTTCCAGCAGGCTGCTTGGTGCATGTGATCTCTTTTTATCATCATGCTCATGGCCCTATGAGAGCAAAGACGAACAAAGAGCTGACGCATGGATACAAGCTGTTTGAAACAATCCCTTTACCAGGGAGCTTTACCAGGAAGTTTGATATCATGTAGTGTCAATAAAATTTGGAGTGGTGCATGTGTCAGAGGGCGATGGATGTCCATGAGAGTGTGGGTCCCTCTGTTTATTACCTTGCGCTTGTGTTCACCCAAATTTTTCAAATTTTTTCTTGCTCGCATGATATTATCTTTTTCTTTGTAGCTGCTTTTTTCTTCCTAGTGTATGGAATTTTTTTAACTATAAATGCCTTTCATGGTGGGAACTCCAATGACCAGAAACTACAATAGGAACGAGAGGAGATGTTTCCAAATTTTTATTGTGCTATGCAAAGGGTCATATGACGTGAGACAGGTGATGTAATCCTCTAAAGTTTGCAGAAAAAATAGTGCAGGTGGAGGGTTAGGGTTAGGGTCTCACCTTGCAACATTATGAAAAGGCATGCAAGACATGATGAGCAAAGTATGATGGAAAGATACAACTTGAATAGGGGGAAAACTTTAATTATATTTTGAAATTTATGCTCGAGTTATTGAATCGTATTTGGAATAATTCTTAATTTTTTAGCATTGCCATCAAGAATTAGAGTGGATAAAAGCACAGAAACAGGTGTCATGGCTACAATACACTGTTATTTGAGAAACATGCATGAAGATATTGATGATCCAGCTGATACTGTTATTTATGGCCCATCGACGGAAAATCGAATTGAGCGGTTTTGGAAAAAACTGTATGAGCGCATGGAACAATACTTCAAAGACCAACTAAAGAGGCTTTGAAAAAGAACTTCGAGTGAGAATGTCACTGACACGCAACTGGAAGTGTTAGGCCACACGCCTCACCAATATTGAGCATGCAGCAAGATGTCAAAACGAAAAGCACCAACCACTTGGGCAGAATTGAAATACAAAGTTTCAAACAAGCGCCAAGGAATCGGCGATGCAAGAACTGAGAAGAAAGTGGGCTATATTACTGTGCAACGGCTTTCGGCAAGAGTCGAGGGAAAATGCCAGAAATACAGTCGTATAGGAGCTTTGACAATGCTTAAAATGAACGAACAAGACTTCACTCTTCCGAACATTCAAAAGGCATGCAAAGAGCACTTTGAGATCCCTCCTCGAATGCAATGCGATATTCTTGCTGGTTAAAGAGGGCCTTCATACGATAACTTGGAGCAAATAAAGAATTTACTCCATGTAATATTCATTGAAAGGAAGGAGGATTTTGAAGAGAATGCACTGCTGCCCCCTGCATTTGCACCAAGAAGAGGAAGTGCAATAGATGATGAAGATGAAGAGGACAGCATGATGAATTTGAGCATTTTAGAACCTGCTAAATTAGAAAAGAGAAAAAGAAACAAAATAAGTGGCAGTGCCAAAATAGATGAAAAGAGAAGAGAAATGCAAGCATGAAAGAAAATTTGAACCCAAAAAGCTGTCACTTTAAGTGTAAGAAAACGTCTGCAAGAGATATGTATGAAAATCGAAAGTAACTAAGGAGAAAAAAGACCTCTGGTTATGACGAGATTCCCACCTCTCTCATCATTGATGGTGCTTGCGTACTATGTGAGCCTTTGTCGCTCATGATAAATTATTCTCTACATAACTCCATCTTCCCAACTGCTGAAAAGTGTGCAAAAATTTCACCCGTCTATAAATCGGAAGAAAGATCTGCAATGGACAACTACTGACCAATCTCAGTTCTCCCTGTGCTTTCTAAGTTATGGAGCGCGTTGTATACAGACAGGTCTATGAGTATCTTTGCAAAAACCATCTCTTATCAGGCAATCAGTTTGGATTTAGGCGAGGTTCATCGACAGAACACGCTGTTACTTACTTTACTGATCAAATAAGGATGTGGATGGATAAAAGACTTCTGACTGGAGCCGTGCTTATAGACTTGAGGAAAGCGTTTGATACAGTGGATCACGCCCGACTTCTCTGAAAGCTACCGGCATACGGAATAACAAAAAGAGAACTGCATTGGTTTGAAAGTTACCTCTTCAACCGAAAACACTTTGTCGTATTTGACGGAGTAAAGTCTGAAGAGAAATCTGCTACGGGTGGAGTGCAGCGGGGGTCAATTTTAGGCCCACTGTTATTTAGCTTATTGATCAATGACATTGACTTGCAGTTGAAAAAAGAGCAATATAATCCTTTATGCAGACGACACTGTAATATTCACATCGGAAAAGAACAGTAAAGAGGTTGCCGAGAAGCTTAATAATGATCTACAAAATCTTGGAAGCTTCTTTGTTGAAAATAACCTTGTGGTAAACTATAAAAAATCGAAAACAGAATTTGTGCTCTTTGGAAGCCATCAGAAGTTAGCAAAAACCGATACATTCGAAATTAATATGACCGGTCAAAAGATTGTCAAATCAGAAAGATACGAATACCTTGGGATAATACTTGATCAAAACCTAAATCTGTTGAGCCAATTTGATAAAATGTACAAAAAAGTATCTTCAAGAATCAAGTTGCTTGCAAGAGTGTGTCTAAATATCAGCCCTTCAACTGCTGAAACCATATATAAAGTAATGATTTTGCCTATATCCTCATACTGCAGCAACATAAGCATTAAAATTTCTGACTCACACAAATCTAAGCTCGAAAACTTCAAAACCGAGCAACGAGGATCATCAACGGACATAATGGCAAAATTAGCCTCCCATTCATTAATCATGTAAGAAATAAACGATGTGCTATTAAAGTTTTCAAGTGTTTAAATGGTCTTGCACCGAGGATGTTAGAGAAACGTTTTAAAAGACTGGACCATTGAAAGGACACCCGAGGCAACAAATCATATCTCCTGGTGCCTTGCATAAAAACAGAAACCGCTCGAAAAGCATTTAGCTATCAAGGTGTAAAAATATACAACAGATTGCCGCCTGAAATGAAAAATGAGAACTCAGTTGTTAGATTCAAGAAGAGATGTAATGACTTTGATTTTAATTTTTAAGGAACCTTTATTCTGTAAATATATTTTTTTCTTAACTACTTTCCGTTGGACACAGGTCCTTGATTTATAGCAGCTATTCCTAGCTGACCAAGCAAACCTGTATAAATATTTGATATATTATTATTATTATTATTATTATTATTATTATTATTATTATTATTATTATTATTATTATTATTATTATTATTATTATTATTATTATTATTTTATTATTATTATTATTATGTGGAGTGGACAACAGAGATGAAGGTAAGATTGGTACAAATTGACGATGAAGAAAGAAAAAGGGGGAAAGGATTTATGAAAAGGGTGAAAGAAAGATTGGTAGATCAGTACCCAGAACACGCAGCAGCCAGCATACAGAAGCTACGTGATAAGTGCAGCAAGGTTCCGAAAAGAACAAACCATTACAAATCTTATACTAGTGAGACAAAGAAATGAAGTGGAGAATGAGAACCCGGGAAACCAAAGAGATGACCAACAGGAGATAATTTCGAATGAAGTAAATCAGGATGAATCAAAGATAGAGGGTGAGACAGCAGTGGAGGGTCCTGAGCTAATCGATGAAGAGTTAGAGGCTATATTTAATGACCAACTTATTAGCCTGAAACATGTCACAATGACAGATGTGGAACCAAGAGAGACGTTAAGGAAACTCAAAATGCCGGCTGAGTTGCAAGAAAGAGCAGACAGTACCTTGGGGAAGTATTTGAGAGGAGTAGATACCATACCAGAAATCATTGACAAGGTGTATGCGATGGGAAGGGCTGTGGAAATTAAAATGGGTTTACCGCAGAAATTAAGTAGAGGAAATAGAAGACAAAAGCCATCTAACGGAAACAGGAGAGTCAGGAAAATGAAAAGAGAAATGAAAATGCTAAGACAAAGTATAGCTAGGGCTGGAAATGAACTGCATAGGCGAAAACAAAAGAGAAAAGCAACAGACAAAGAGCAAAAGATCTTGAAGGACTTAAAACATCAAATGGAGGAGTCCGAAACAACATCAAAGAACATCAGAAGATACAAAGAGAAATGGGTGGATCAATTACGATATAAAAAGGTGAAATTGGAAAAGATGATCGAAAGAGGAAACAGAATTAAGGACAATGCCAATTTTGAAAAAGACCAAAAAGCCTTTTTTAAGACTTTGGAGGAAAAGACTGTATACGAAGGAGAACCGCCACAGATGGAAAAGTTTGTTGAGTTCTGGGCTGGGATATGGGAAAAAGATGCAAAAACACCAGAAATGCCATGGATGCAGAAAGTGAAAATGGCGTTGCGGGAGAAGGTGAAAAATGTAAAGGAGTTTACCCTCACGGAAAAAAGAGTAGTTGGAGAGATCAGAAAGAGGAAGAACTGGACAGCTCCAGGCATAGATGGGATTCAAAATTACTTGTGGAAAACACTCAAAACAGCACAAAAAGCGTTGACGAGAGCATCTGAAAGGATGAAGAATGATAACAACCTGATACCAGTATGGTGGCCAACAGGAAGAACAGTCCAAATACCTAAGACAAAGGACCTTAGCAATGAGCAGAAATATCGCCCAATCACGTGTTTGAATACTTCGTACAAGATTATGACAGGTTTGATTGGTAAATACATGAGGGAACATGCACTAGAGAATGAGGTCTGGGATGCAGGACAGCTTGGAGCAGTAGAGGGTGTTTTGGGCACAGTTGACCAGTTAATCATTGACAGCTGTATTATGGAGGAAGTAAAGACCTACCACAGGAATTTAGCTGTAGCCTTCTATGACTATCAGAAAGCATATGACAAAGTGCATCACGACTGGATGATACGAGTGTATGAGTGGATTGGCATACCAACAGTAGTCATTTCATTGTTGAGAGAGCTGATGAATAAATGGAAAACGAGACTGGAACTCTGGAAAGATGGGGAAAAGTGTGTAAGCAGATGGATACATATAAAGTGCGGATTCTTGCAAGGAGATAGTTACTCACCGGTTGGATTTTGTATCACAGAAATACCTGTTGCTAAGCTCCTTGAACAGAGTAAAGGATATCGAATGGGAGAGCCAGGAAAGAGAGATGTAAGCCGGACACACAGTTTGTTTGTTGATGACCTTAAGGTATATCAGGAATCACACAGTTTATTAAAGGAAATAAATGAAGTTATTGTACAAGCGAGTTTAGATACAGGAGCTTGTTATGGTGTTTCAAAATGTGCAGAAATTGTGTTCGAACGTAGAAAAATGGTGAAAGGTGAAGGATTGCAAGTGTTACAAGAACGGATGAAGACTTTAGAGCTAGATCAGGAGGAGATGTATAAGTTTCTTGGAGTTGACAACAGAGATGAAGGTAAGAAATTATTATCATTATTATTATTATTATTATTATTATTATTATTATTATTATTATTATTATTATTATTATTATTATTATTATTATTATTATTATTATTATTATTATCATTATTATTATTATTAAATGCAATGTGTGGCATCCATATCTTTGAGTGAGATGCTTAAGCTTGGGCAAGTTATCGCACCTAATAAAAGCATAGATGTCTTGACCATTCAGCTTAAGGAATTTTTAGCAGATTCTTTAACATGGTGTGCACCTACTGAAGTGCGTCTCTTAGTTGATAAGTAACCATTTGCTAGTGGTGCAAGTAGAAATGCTTTTCGTGCTACGGCAATAAGTGGTCTTTCTCATGGAAAGTATGTCCTCAAAAGGCAAAGGGAGGATCGCTTAACAGACATTCAGGATTTGTTTGAATCGGAAGAAGCACATACCAGAAACAATTTCCAAATGCAGATCTTGGCAAGAAATCTTGCATTGTCCCTCAAAAGCAAGCACCAGAAGAATTTGGTGAAACATTTTCCTGTACGAAGGTATACTTTAGGAAATATGGCAGTGAAATTTTGACCATTGAAAGCCATATTAATGGAGATTTTTGCAAGTATATCAACAACAATGGAAACATAATCCTGCAAGATGGCAGTGAAACAGCACTGAAGGCAGAAACCTTTGCTCACTACACTTATGAAAAGTCTGAGAAAAAGTTGATGGTACTTGATGTGCAAGGTGTGGGCTTCACACTTACTGATCCTGAAATAGCAAGTGCAGAGTTGAGAGACTTAAAGAATAAAATTTTGTTTTGTTCAGGGAATCTTTGAACTCTGGCAATACAGGGCTTTCTTTCTGTGCATGTCTGCAACAATTATTGTTCACTGTTGGGCCTTTTAAAAGTACAGGAATAACTATTGAATTGTGTTAGAAGTTGTGAGCTGTTGTTAAGTTGAGATCTATATTCTTTTTATGGTTTTGTTATTTCTAAAGCCAGCACTTCCAACAAGGCAGCAAATTTGCTTGGAATAGCAATGATTTTAATCACCTAGCTTTGATCAGTTAGAAATACTCCTAGTGGTATTTATTGATTGTTAAATTCAACATACAGTAAATGTTTGCAGATATTAGTGCTCTTGAAAGTTGACATTTATCTTCATCTCAAAACAAGAGCTTTGGGAGGGGTGGAGGTGTCTGAACTGCCAGAATGCTGTATTGGGACAGCCTGAAACACAGCACTGCCTGAACAAGAAACCGCATTTGAATAGGCCAAGGATCACATTTAAATAGTAGCCAAAACCAAAATTTAAGAATCATGTTGATAAATTTAGTCAGAAAAAGTAAAATTTATTAATTCAAAACACATCAATACCCAGAAATTCTGTTGAATGTGTTGATTCAAGCTAAAAACGTATTGCAGGGCTTGGTAAAATCTTCTACCTTATTTGGACATGCAGCATGGCAGTCATTTTTTACACTTGTAATGCTTCCTTGTTTGTTTGGTTACCCTTGACTTTTAGAAAACAAAAGGAAAGTTACTGTTCTGTTATAAATTGAGACTCACAAAAGAGATGAAATTATATTTCAACTTCTATTTTAGAATTGTTATGATTCAAAATAAAGTCTTTATACCAGGTATTCCAGGTAAAAGGATGCAGACCTGGCTGGGTCCAGCATTGAGAATTTAGCTTTAATTAATAGCTAATCAATTTCAAAATATTCCTTGATCGTTAACTTGAGCATAGATACTGCATTTGTTGTTGTTGGTGCTTTGAGCTAAAATAATTTTCCTTGAAAGTTAAATTTTCCCTCCATTGTCCAAACCAGAGCTTTTGCCTTTTGGCCATAGCAGATTCCCAAGGGATATCAAATTTCAAAACTAAATAAGAAAAAATGAAAAATGGCACAACGGATGACTGTAGATGACAGAAAATAATGTGATCTAAATTTTTTATCATTTTGCCATAGGATATTGTTGATTTATTTGCTGTACTCCATAGATTTGCATATTAGCCAAAATGTAGTTTGGAGGTGAAAGCAAATTGGAGTTTCCAAGATTAATGTTTCTCCCGGCGGGTGCACTTCAATATAAAAAGTGATACACAAGCTTGTCTGAAGCTTTCCAAAACATACCCTTTTCACTGAGAAATGACTCCGCAGTTGGACCCTATTCACTGAAATTTCATCGCAATGTTTTATACATGTATACCCCTATTCTTGAGAATCACTGACATGCTCTGCAGACTATTTCCTTTAGACTTCACTAAAGTAAGCAGTGAATTACCAACTACTCAAAATGGAACAGAACATTTGTATATTTTTCTCAGTTCAACAGAAGATAAACACTAATACTACATATATCCTTTCCACTCCACATCAACTCACTGAACAAAAATATGGTTAAAACCATATTGTATGGTTTGGTCTCAGTCATATACCCTACAAACTCAGGTTTCTAAATTCTCTTAACACTGGTTTTGTGCAGTCTAGGTTTCTGGCTGTATATGCATGAGATTTGTTCAATGTTGACCAAAGCACAACGGTCTCGAAGAAACATTGAACTGAAAAATAAACTGGGGCCAAATGACTGTCTTACCACAACCAAATTACATGTAAGCAGCATCAGTAAAATGATTTTTTTCAACTTCTCCATCACTCACGGTGCGATTTGAGGTTCGTTCGGCTAATCGCTTCTGAGCTTTTCCCGCGTTTTAGGATGCCTCGGATTGCAAAAGAGGCTCCCATTCTTCCGCATTGTTTCAATGGAAAGATGGCAGTGTGTTTGTCAGAGCCTCTAGTCAAAATGTAATAATTCTTGAGTAAATGCTTCACTACCATGAAGTTACAGTGACTGTGGTAAGATGTTTTGCTATGGAGATGCTTTTGCTTTTATTTCCCAAGACAGAAAAATATAAATCTATTGTTGAACTGAATAGCCTGAGATCAGGCTCTCTGGTAAAGAAGCTATGCAGCATGGAGGAAAAGCTGATCATCCTGCCAAAAAAGCAAACCGTGTCAGGCTTTCAATCAGAGAAAATGGAGTTACTGATGTAAGATGGTTTTTCCAATTGCAATGAATCACCAGTTACCTTGGAATAGGAAACATGACCCCTACAAGAAGAATGCACAAGTCTTGCTGTTCTTGCCTTTGAATGTGTCGCAAGGGTACTGGATTCTGCCCTCCCTTCTGCACCTGCTTTTAGATTTAGCCGGTGGCTTCCTAAGTGTTTGCTATAAGCAAAAGAGTTATGACTGAATTTTATACACATCAAGTGAGGCATTGACGTTGTCCAAAGAAAGATTTTTACAGCACAAACATTTTTACACCACAGACTGTTTTGGTCTCAAGATGCAAAGAAAGTAAGTGCATATATAATAATGACATGATGAATTTGATAATAATTCAGAATCAAGTTTATTGCACCCCATGACTAGTCTTATATACATCATATGAGAAAATAGTAAACAGCAGTCTTATTACTTGAAAATGTTTGGTTTTGATTGAAGGCCTTTTCTCAAAATTCGCTGACTATATTCTAAAATAGCCCCCCTTTTTTATAAATCCTAGGTCCTAGGATTTGAAAATTTTTTTATTCCTTTCTCAGTGAATTTACAGACAAGCTTGCGTATCACTTTTTATATACAAGTGCACCCGCCGGGATGTTTCTACTGTCAAAGCACCAAGAAACAATACCTCTTTCTTCAAATTAACTATTGAGGAAGGTTCCAAACTTGATTAGCGATTGATTAAAGCTAAATTCTAATCAGTGAATCCAGCCAAATCTGTATACTTTTTCTGGGACAACCAGCATTGACTTTGGCAAAAATCTCATCTTGAAAAATCAGTTAATTACAAAGAAATGTCCATTTCTTCAAAGGAGGCTTTCAGGTGTATATATGCTTCAGCTGCATCTTTAGGCTGCAGGTCAAGGACATTTGGCAAAATTTGATCACAGTAGTCACGAAATTCTTGATCAAGGTAGTCATCATTTTCTTCAAATACCGCAGACACATCAGAGACTTCATGAAGCTGTGCATCTGTGACATAATAGGCACAATTTTCAGCTCCATAGCTGCCAGGCAAGTTATATATATGCTCAGGCACTCCACAAGGAAACTCTTATGCCCTTTCTTTACGACCACGATGATTATTCCAGATAGTTTTCCGGAACATGTCCAGTTGTTTTTGTACCACTGGCACATAAACAAATGCCATAAGGGACCTAAGAAAGAAAAGAGACTTTTTTGGTAACAGAAAATTACAACTATTTCACTGTTTGTTGATTACTTCATGACTTCACTCATTACTTCAACTGTACATTCTTGCAGGATTCCAGGTAGTCACTCTGAATTGATGGTTGATTACAAACCAATGGTAAGAAATAATGAACTATCATGAAGTCTACCTTTGAAAGCATTTGTGAGAGGAGAATAAAACATTAGGTTATAAGTGAAGGTTAAATAATAGGGTGCCATGCAATAATAGGAAATAACAGGCATCTGACAGATCACTTACATACGTTTTGAGTCCAATCCTGGAAGCAAAGAAAGCAATGCTTAACGGCCCATTTCCACTTCATTTGCAAATTGTATGCGATCCTTTGTTTGAAATCTGCGTTCAAATGTACAGAAATCCAAGCATTTTCATGTGAACCGTTGTGGTGGATTAAAGGCAGCCCATTAGAAAAAAACTTTACGAAACAAAGAGACAAAGAGGGCAGGCGCTATCAAATGGAGACAGATTTTATTGGCTGAATAAAGAATCAAAATTTGCGAGAATAAGTTTCAAGTGTGTATTGAATTTGCAGGCGTTTGCAATTCGGAATTCACAAATTGCATTCGTTTTGCCAATTGTGATTGAAGTTGAAATGGGCCCTCACCTTGCAACATTATGAAAAGGCATGCAAGACATGATGAGCAAAGTATGATGGAAAGATACAACTTGAATAGGGGGAAAACTTTAATTATATTATGAAATTTATGTTCGAGTTATTGAATCGTATTTGGAATAATTCTTAATTTTTTAGCATTGCCATCAAGAATTGGAGTGGATAAAAGCACAGAAACAGGTTTCATGGCTACAATACACTGTTATTTGAGAAACATGCATGAAGATATTGATGATCCAGCTGATACTGTTATTTATGGCCCATCGATGGAATATCGAACTGAGTGGTTTTGGAAAGAACTGCATGAGCGCATGGAACAACACTTCAAAGACCAACTAAAGAGGCTCTTAGAGTATGTTCAGTATGACAGGGATAATCAGCTCCACAGGTAGAAGTTAGTTTCAATGCCTTGATTTTCACACTTAAAGCTACCCAGCACAGGCTTTGGACACGTTAACATGATACATAATTTTCAAGACTTCTTCACACTGTCAGATGAATTCTTTAGTAGTATCAATTGTTATACATTTTCTGAGCAAGAATTCTTATGAAATGAGACATTATAGGGGATCCCTAGGCAGGAAAATGATTCTAATGTGCACAATGTGCTGTAGGATCTTTAAGCCCTAACCCTAACCCTCCACCTGCACTATTTTGTCTGCAAACTTTAGAGGATTACATCACCTGTCTCACGTCATATGACCCTTTGCATAGCACAATAAAAATTTGGAAACATCTCCTCTCGTTCCTATTGTAGTTTCTGGTCATCGGAGTTCCCACCATGAAAGGCATTTACAGTTAAAGAAATTCCATACACTAGGAAGAAAAAAGCAGCTACAAAGAAAAAGATAATGTCATGCGAGCAAGAAAAAATTTGAAAAATTTGGGTGAACACAAGTGCAAGGTAATAAACAGAGGGACCCACACTCTCATGGACATCCATCGCCCTCTGACACATGCACCACTCCAAATTTTATTGACACTACATGATATCAAACTTCCTGGTAAAGCTCCCTGGTAAAGGGATTGTTTCAAACAGCTTGTATCCATGCGTCAGCTCTTTGTTCGTCTTTGCTCTCATAGGGCCATGAGCATGATGATAAAAAGAGATCACATGCACCAAGCAGCCTGCTGGAAACACAACTTTAAGGAAAGTTGATTGGCAACAAGTTTTGATAATTGGTAAAACACCCAATTTGCTTACATCTTGTTGCAAACAGATATTCCAGATAAAATCTTCCAATCACATTTGGATTATTGTTGGTGGTCCACAATCTTAAGAAGTGAACTTTGCTGCTGAAAGTATCCAGTGCTCCAAATATACACAGGGGAAATGTCACTTTCTGATAGCCACACAGCTTGTCATGGCCATCAAGTGACATTGTCCAATCTGAGCCCCCAGACAATGAAAGAATATCATCAATGGAATATCATGACCGTGTTCAAAGAAAAGAAATCTTGACACGTACCCATTATCACCAAAATGCAAGAGAGAATAGGCCTAAATTCCCATTAACAGTCTCAGTTGTAAAAGCTATTGCACAAGACAAATTTGTGTTTCAGCACAACTGCCAATGAAAGCCTTGCTTATCAAGATTTGGCAATTACTATTACCTGTCATCATCATTCTGCTATGGGATATTGCTTTTAGCCAGACTTTAGCTAAATATTGACCAAAAGGTTGTATTCTAATGCATAAAAAGTCCATAGTAAGCTAAACATGGTATTAACTATTTAAATTTCACAGAAAATTTTCAACTAATATCTGAGAAAGTGTTTGCACTTACCCATCTTTTTGTCACCCCATAACTCTAGATAATTCCCAGGGGGGCACTTATATGTACTGTGGGTACAGGGATATGTGCCATCAGGAAATGAAAAATTGGCATACAGGTTTTCGAAAAATTGGCATACATGTACAAGGAACCAGTACGGTAGGTATGTTATGTGTATGTTTTTGAAGCTTTTTGGTTGGCACATCCCTAGCAAAATCTTGTCAAGTGTACCCCCAGGAGAAAATTTTGCTTTATCCAAACCAGAGCTAAATACAAATAATTATAAATCATGGGCCTAAACAAATACAAACCTTTGATGTGAATGGTTTTGGTATCCTATGACGTTTAGGCTTCCCAACAAGTCGTCTGTTTTCAAGGCCAGTAGGATCAACATCAAACATCATGTTGTACACCGAATTTCAATGTTTGCTCCGTAAACAATATAGGTAATTTCGAAGAAAGCAAGACGACGAGTGAGGGTGCACAAACTCCAAACGTATTGGGAATAATCCCTCTTCACAAAATCCAGAATCTCGGTTCTCTTAAGATTAGCCTCTACATAATTTGCAAGGTCATCACGGAAAGTTTGATCTGCTTTCCAGTCACCTGCTGCGGCCATTTTGTACGTCAATCTCACTGCCACTGGCTTTCCGTCTTCGTGTCTTCAGTCCTCATGTTCTTTTTCGGCGCAATAAGCTGGTTGTCAGGCACTTGTGCGAATGCGAGGCTGTTGCTATGGCCCTCCTAGGCTGGCCACAAAATAATTTTTTTACAAATTTTCTCTTGAAAAATTCAGCAGAGATAATAAACCAGTTTGAAAAAAACATGATTGAAAAGTGAAATAGGATAAAAATGAAAATTGAGAGGAAAGAATTGATGGAATTAAAAAA
Organism: Aurelia sp. 4 Dawson et al 2005; assembly: GCA_964019985.1. Classification (NCBI taxonomy): domain Eukaryota; kingdom Metazoa; phylum Cnidaria; class Scyphozoa; order Semaeostomeae; family Ulmaridae; genus Aurelia; species Aurelia sp. 4 Dawson et al 2005. The sequence goes on along the minus strand of OZ026512.1, from coordinate 7,440,373 downwards.
GGTATAATGGAAGATCGAAAAATGAGAGGCCTAAAAATAGAAAAATGCAACAAAAAGTTGAAAAAGTTATAATTTAGTAAAGTGAAAAATAAAACAGTAGAAAATTAAAAAAATTAAGAAAAGAAAGATAGAAAATTTAGAAATAAGGCAGCAACGTTGAAAAAGATAAAAAAATTCTCTATGAAAAATACGAAAAATTGGAAAAATTCAAATAGCCCTCATGGGCCACCATACTTCTGTAATACATTGAACTCTGATTTTGTGCATGATAATTATGTGAACTGTCAATCAGTCTTCTTACTAAACTTCAACTTAAAGTTGATCAATTTCAAAACCATACCTATGAACTATTGAATATAACTTCAAAGTATTAGCTTATGATATTATGAATTAATCAAATTATTCCTTCCTTTAATACATTAAACACTGAATTTCTACATGGTTATTATGTAATGTGTCAATCGTTGTTCTTATTAAAATTCAACCAAGAGTTGATCAATTCCACAACTAGATCTATGAATTATTGTATGTAACTTCAAATTTTAACTGATCGAATGTAACCCTAATGAGCCCTAATGTAATACATTGAACACTGATAGTGTACATGATACTTATGTGGACTGTCAATCATTTTTCTTTTTAAACTTTTATCTAAAGTTGATCAATTCTACGACTAGATCTATAATCTATTGAACGCTACTTCAAATTTTTAGCTTATAATTATCTAACAGATCAAATTGATCTTTCATGTTATGCACTGAACACTGATTTTGTACATGATATTAATGTTGACTGTCAATCATTCTTCTTTTGACACTTCGATTTAAAGTTGATCAAATTCACAACTAAATCCATAAACTATTGAATGTATCTTAAAACTATTAGCCAATGATGTTTTAAAACTGATCAAATTAATCCCTTATGTAATATATTGAACACTGATTTTGTACATGATATTTATGTGAACCGTCAATCATTCTTCTTACTAAACTTCATTATAAAGTTGAACAATTCAACAATTTTATCTATGAACTATTGAATGTAACTTCACACAATTATCAAACTAATCAAATTTATCTCTCCTGTAATACATTGAACTCTAACTTTGTTCATGATACTTATGTGAACTGTCACTCATTCTGCTTATTAAACTTTAACCTCAAATTTACCAACTTCACAACTAGATCTATGAAATGTTGAATGTACCCTCAACATATTAGCTTATGATATTTTTGAATTGATCAAATTAATCCTTCATGTAATACATTTAACACTGATAGTGTACATGATATTTATGTGAACCGTCAATCATTCATCTTACTAAACTTTATTATGAAGTTGAAGAATTCCACAACTTGATCTATTAACTATTGAATGTAACATCAAACCTTCAGCAAACTGATATAATTAATCTTTCATAAAATACATTAAAAATTAATTTTCTACATGATGTTAATGGGAACTGTAAATCCTTCTTCGCATTATCAACCAAAAGTTGATCATTTCTAGCAATAAACTTCCAACCATTAGCAAAGTAATCAAATTTAGCCCTTCTTTACTACATTGAACTCTGATTTTGTACCAAATATTAATGTGAATTGCTAATCAGTTTTCTTAATAGACTTCAACCAAAAGTTGATCAATTCCACAATCAACTCTATGAACTATTGAGTATTTATGTAATTTGTCAATCAGTCTTCTTACTAAACTTCAACCATAAATTGACCAATTCATAATTAAATCTATGAATTATTAAATGTAACTTCAAATTATTAGCAAATTGATCTAATTGATCTCTCTTGGAATACATTGAATACTTGTTTTGTAGATGATATCTATGTAAAGAGTCGATCATTCTTCGCATCAAACTTCAACCAAAAGTTGCTCAATTCCACAAATAAATCTATGAAATATTGAATGTAACTTCAAACTATTAGCAAAATGATCAAATTTATTCTTTCAGTAATACATTAAACTCTGATTTTGTACAAAATATTTATGTGAATTGTAAATCAGTTTTCTTACTAAATATCATCTTAAAGTTGATCAATTCTACAAATAAACCTATGAACTAACTTCATACTATTAGAAAACTGAGCAAATTAATCTTTCATATAATACAATGAACACTGATTTTCTACATGACATTAATGTGAACTTTCAACAAGTCTTCTTACTAAACGTCTACCTAAAGTTGATCAATTTAACATCTAGATCTTTGAACTATTGTATGTAAACTAATCAAATTTATCCTTCCTATAATACATTGAACTCTGATTTTGTATATGATATTAATGTGAACTGTCAATTATTCTTCTTACTAAAGTTCAATCTAAGGTTAATCATTTTCACATCTAGATGTTTGAACCATTGAATGCTACTTCAAACTTTTAGCTTATGATAATCTAACTGATCAATTTGATCTCTCATGTTCTTCATTAGACACTGATTTTGTACATGATATTTATGTGGACTATCAATGCTTTTTCTTATGAAACTTAAACCAAAAGTTGATGAATTTCACAACTAAATCTTTCATATAATACCATGAAAACTGATTAATGTACATGACATTAATGTGAACTTTCAACCAGTCTTCTTACTAAACTTGAACCTAAAATTGAGCAATTTCATAACTAGACCAATGAACTATTGAATGTACTTTCAAACTATTAGCAAACCTATCAAATTTATCACTCCTTTAATACAATAAATTAAACTTTAATTTTGTACAAACATTTATGTGAATTGTAAATCATTCTTCTTACAAAATATTATCTTAAACTTGATCAGTTCTACAACCAAATCTATGAACCATTGAATATAACTTCTTACTATTAGCAAACTGATCAAGTTAATACAATGAACACTGATTTTGTACATGACATTAATGTATACATTCGTCCAGTCTTCTTATTAAACTTCAACCTAAAGTTGATCAATTTTGCATCTAGGTCTATGAACTATTGTACGTAACTTCAAACTATTAGCAAACTAATCAAATTTATCCTTCCTATAATACATTGAACTCTGATTTTGTACAGGATATTTATGCGAATTATTGTTGTTCCTAAAAATGAATCTAATGATGATGAATTTCTCAACAAGGCCTATGAACTATTAAATATGCCTTTAAATTAGTAGATTATCATATTTTTTACTGATCAAATTAATCTCTCGTGTAATACTTTAAACTCTGATTTTGTATATCATAATTGTGTGACTTGCCAATCAGTTTTCTTACTAAACATCAACCAAAAGTTGATCAATTCTACAACTAGATCTATGAACTATTGAATATAATTTTAAACTATTGGCTTGTGATATCCTAACTGACCAAACTGTTCTTTCATGTAATACATTGAACACTGATTTTGTACATGATATTTATGTGAAGTGTCAATCATTCTTCTTATTTAACTTCATTATAAAGTTGAAGAATTCCACAATCAAATCTATGAACTATTGAATGTAACTTCAAGCTATTAGCAAACTAATAAAATTTATCTCTCCTGTGATACATTAAACATTGATTTTGTACAAAATATTTATGTGTATTGTCAGTTATTCTTCTTACTAAACATCAACCAAATGTTGAACAATTCTACAACTAGATCTATGAACTATTGAATGCTACTTCAAACTGTTAGACATCCTCACTAATCAAAGTAATCTCTCATGTAATATATTGAACACTGAATTTGTGCTTGATACTTATCTAAACTGTGAACCTTTCTTCTTACTAAAGATCAATCTAGAGTTGATCAATTCAGGAACTTGATCTACGAGCTATTGAATGTAACTTCCGACTATTAGCTAACTAACCAAATTCATATCTCCAGTAATACATTGAACTCTGATTCTGTACATAATATTTATGTGAATTGTCAATCAGGTTTCTTACTAAGCTTCAACCAAAGTTGATCAATTCCACAATCAAATCTTTGACTTATTGATGGTAACTTCAAACTATTAGCAAACTAGGGAAATTTATCTTTCCAGTAATACATTAAACTTTGATTTTGTACAAAATATTTTTGTGACTTGTCAGTCAGATTTGTTGCTAAGCATCAACCAAAAGTTGATCAATTCTACGACTGGGTTTATGACCTATTGAATACTACTTCGAGCTGTTAGCTTATGATATCCTTATAGCCTGCACGCAGCCTCAACACTTCCTCCGCAGAAGTATATAGTCTGCGCAACAAAGTTCATTTAGCCTTTCTCGCCTCGATATTAAGCTCAACTGCGCGAAGTTTCATTTGTTAAGCCTATTGTTTCTAGACCAATCAAATTAACCTCTCAAAGAAGATTGAGAAGTCGATGAGCACTTTGATTGGATGAGAGAGCCCGCTAGTGCGCTATTCAACTACGGAGATGAAATTTCATCTCGTCGCGCGGTATATAATTATTTAAAATGGTGAAGTCAAAATGCGAAGCTTTGAGAGATTTCGTTTGGAGGGAGGAGACTTTCAAGAAAGGGCTGCAGTCTACTTTGGTGTTGAAAACCTTTTTGAAGATCAAGTTAAAGACCTTAGATGTTTCTTTTAAGGAAAGATCATTTACTTTAGTGCACCAACCGGCAATGGAAAGTTGCTGATTTTTCAGGCCAAACCCTTGATTGCCGACATTATGAGAGATTGCTTGCCCTCGTCAAGCTCAATACTTGTTATTTCACCACTGCAGTCGCAGATGCTGGACCAGGTTACAGTGCTAAAAAGGATTGGTATCAGTGCAGCTGCGATATATGCTGGTCAGTTTGAGGAGATGTTTAAAGACATCGAAGAAGGAGGGATATTCAGTATCATCTTTACATCCCCTGAGTCAATGTTGGCAACTGATCGATGGCGAAGATTTCTCTTGTCTGCGACATTTACGAGTAACTGGGTCTGCGTTGCTTTTGATGAAGCTCACTGCATTGCTCATTGGTTAGTATTTCCTCATTCTCCTAAATTCTTTGCTGTTAAGTTTGCTGACGGTAAATTAGGTCTCAACAAAGTGGCGGTAACTGCAGTAGATTGCTGTTGTTTATATTTGTATTGCCAATGTAGAGGAAGAACTGCTGTTATAATGAGGATGAAATTGTCAGTTTTTGGAATGCTAGGAAATATTTGTTTTAATAACGCAGAATTTATGTTCTCAGAAATTATGATTTATTGCCTCAACTAAACCTCCATGGGTTCTCGGTGGCACTTTTTTGTGCATTTATAATCACAATGTTTTTGGGTCTAGTTGGGATCTTGGGGTAAAATATGTGAGGCCAAAATGAAATACCTTTACTGTAACCTAAGTGAAGATCTCAGTTTAACAAGTTTCATGAGATTAAGCTACAAATGCTGAAAATGCTCTTCTTGGTGTTGTGTAATGTATATTTACAGGAAAACCCTTTACAATCTACTATTTTCAAGCCATCGATGTAGCCCATATTATTCCTGCAGATCCTACAGATGGTGATACCATGTCAAATAGTTATATGTATTACTTCTTTGGAGGGGTCAAAGCTATGCACATAAGCCAGCTTTCAGTCAATGGTTTGGGCTAGTTGGCGAAATACGTTCATTTCTGGATCCTTCTGTGAGACTTGCTGTATTCACTGCCATTGCCTCAACAGCAACAAAGTCAACAATGTTTTCCGTCTCAAACCTGCCTCCAGTGTCCACGCATGTCATTGAGAAGAGCCCTGTGAAGAGGAATTTGTCATTGTTCTGCAAGTATGTGGGTAATGATACAAAACTGGATGCTATTTTCTCTGAGGTGATAGTTGAGCTGAAACAGGTGGGTGTAAATGCATCAAGAGCAATGATTTTTTGTCAAACAAGAAACCAGTGTGCATTGATCTGGAAGATGTTTGAGATAAGTCTTTGAAAGAAATTTTACGCAGATTGTTTGAGGACGACCCTAAATTCAGGCTGGTGGAGACGTTCCATGCTGGCACCCCTCAGTCAGTAAAAGATCATGTTCTTGCTGAGATCAGTAAAGAGGATAGCTGTCTGCGTACCTTTGTGATCACAGCCTTTGGAATGGGTGTTGACTGTAAGACTGTGCGCAGAGTTATACACTTTGGCCCTTCAAAAACAATTGAAGCATATCTCCAAGAAAGTGGTAGATCTGGTCGTGACAACAAGAACAGTTAATGTTATTTGTTGTACAATGGCTTTCTTGCAAGCCACTGTCAAATAGATATGAAGCAATATGTAACTGGTACTTCATGTAGGAGAAAGTGCATTGAAAACAGTTTCCCTGGAATTCACCCAGTTGACAGCTTCCCAGCAGTCACTCAGATGTTTGTGCTGTGATGTCTGTCTTGCCAAATGTCAATGTTTAGCGTCATGTTCATCTGACATCTTACAGCTTTCAAAGGAAAAGAAAGACCCTGTCCCACCAAGAATGAGAAGTGTCACACAGGAACAGAAAGAAAACCTTCAGACAAAGCTTCAGTCTCTCAAGGAAAACTTTAAGCAGAATCATGTTGCAAACTATGGTATTGCTCCAACAATCACGATGGAATTCACTGATTTTCATGTTGGTCAAATCTTACAATGTTCCAGTCAGCTTTTAAACCTTGATGATGTGCTTGAAAGAGTAGAAGCATGGAGAATGAAGCATGCAATAATGATTCTTCATATTCTTAATGAAGTTTTTGATGATATCGATCTGTATCTGTATCTGTATGCTACTTAGCTAATACTCACTAATGAGCAAATATGCTAAGGGTAATTGTTGTTGATTCCTGATTTCCACTGAACGCCTCTATTCATGCGAAGCTGTCTCGGACATAATTTCAAAATTTGTAGCAAAATGAACTTTGGCCACTTGCAAGAAGTTAGATTTACGAACTTAGATTTACAGCTTAAAGATGAAACTAGCACATACCGGGGTTAGTTGCCAAAACAGTTTGCTAATAGGCATCACTAGTATTAACATGAATTTAGCTAGAGAACAGTTGCTTCACATGAGAAGTCCGCCCAGTGGAAATCAGGCTTTAGACTACTTTCATAAAATTTGTCAATGCAGCTTTAAAGTCCTCGTTTTTCTCATTTAGAACCATTGAGTCAGGCAGATGGTTCCATTCACTTATGGTTCTTGGTACAAACGAGTTCTTATACATGTCTGTATTGCAGCGCATTATTTTGACACATTTTGAGTTTGAAGTGCGTTGCTTCCGTTGGTTGAATTGCAATATGGAGTCCCTGGGTACAGCAACCAAGTCATATACGATCTTATGAAAGAAGACAAGCCGTTTTTCTCTTCGACACTCATGCAGTGGCTGCCATTTGAGGTCTTTCATCATTTTAGTGACGCTGCTATGTCTGAGATAATCGTTGGTAACAAATCGAGCAGCTCGTCGTTGGACGCCTTCTAATTTACAATGTCTTTTTTCAGATACGGATCCCAGACTGTGCATGCATAATCCATTACTGATCGGACGAGGGAAATATATGCTGTCTGTTCGAAATCCTTTTTACTATGACGAAGGTTTCTCCGAATGAAACCCATTATACCGTTTGCTTTGTTAGATACTTTGTTGACATGGTCTGACCATTTAAGATTTGAGCTAATCTGAACGCCCAGATACGGATTATCCTGTACTTTCTGATTATCCAGTACGATACAAGTGATGATGCTGATTTAACAGTGCCACCTGAAGAGCTGTATGAAGACGAAATTGAAGATCATTGGGTGCAAGTGAGAGATGATTTGGAAATCAATACTCTTAGTAAATTTGCTAGCAGTGAAATTAGCCCAGCAATGGAGGAACCAGACCGATCAGGAATAGAGAATGAATCACTAGGTTCTGTAATTGATTACCATATGATTACCTCACACAGAGGAAGACGACGAGCCTATGGAGATTTGAAGTATCAGAAAATGAAACTGCTGATGACAATTTTACATCACTCTTGAAATATGACATTGCATGGTGAGACTTTTCCATCTTCTGATTGTTATTCTTCTTGAAATAGTCCTACTGTATATCCTTAGTCACCATTAATATTATATGATTTTTTTAAAATACAAGATGGTGACTAACACTTCACCTCACTGTGACTAAGGATATAGGACTACGACAGAATGAGAAATTAACATTCTGTACACTTCAGTATCAGTTACCAAACCAAACTAGCTCACACATCCTACAATGGGTGGTACTATTTGCAAATCATTTCATACTTGGAATTGTTGGCATTGGCAATTTGAGCAATGTTCTTTACTCGACTGATTGTGGTCATCAAAGTGGACCTATACACACTACTGTGGTTGATACACCATCCAGAGGCATGGTATTATCCTTTTAGTGGATACGCCATGCAGAAGTGGCATATTGTGCTTGATGTGGTTGATACATCATACAGAAGTGGGCTATTATGCTTAGATGGTGGGGTATTATGCTTGATGTGGTACACCACACACAGGCAGGGTACTATGCTTATGTAATGGGGCATTATGCTGATGTGGTGGGCTATTATGTTTTTGGTGGGATGAACACCAACACGCACAGAGGATGCCTTTTCTCCACAAAAGAGAATTTGAAGCTAAAGCTTGATGCTTGAATGTTTGGACAATCTTTTGTAAACATCAGCAGTGCTGGCCTTCTTCATACTTCTACCGGTTTGTGACTCTATCACAAAGCACTTATTTCCGCTAGATAACATTGCATGGCAGCTTTATCTGGATATGATGAGGTTGTGTAGTGCTAGACAAAGCCAAGATTGCCAGAATACCCTACCATGTAAGCATGATACCCCAACTCTGTATGGCATATCCACCACATGAAGTACAATACCCCACCACATGAGTATAACATCTGTCTCTGCATCGTGTATCCACCACATCAATCATAATACCACACCCTCCTATGGTGCATCCATCACAATAGTGTGTATAAGTCTGATAGCATAGTGGTACACAGCAAGTATGCTCCAAGTACAGTCATTCATGGCTATGTACCGGGTGAGTAAAAAAAATGCCTGGTGTTTGAAAGGCTACTGCTACCTGAGTATATAAGCAATGATATTTTCCAAACCTGATAGAGCAACTAACATATTCAATGATTTTTAGAAATTTTTCTGACTAAAATCGGTCACACCGTTCAAATTCTGTAAATGATTTTCTAACATGAATACATCTGAGAGACTTTAAAAAACATGCTAAAATTACAAGCAGGAATCCCTAATGTTTTAACCTCATGGCGATGACTTTCAGCATGCTTTAGCACATGCTTTCCTTGTGATGAGTGAAATGTCTTCCCTATGGTGTGAATAACTTATTCAGGGGGATTCCATTCTCCCATGAGGACAAAATACATGAACACACCCAGGAGTCATTAATGCTACGAAGTAGAACAAAGGGAAATCTTACTTGACGTTTCACTCATTTTTGCAGGTTTTCGAAAGGGGCTTTCTGCAGAAAATCTCCCATTTTAACAGGAAAGAATGGCCGCTTAAAGCCGGGTAAATTACTGAACCTAATTTTACTTATCGGTGATAAAACAAGACAGTTTTCAATGTCATTGCTTTGATATTCAAGGAGCAGGATTTTTTCATATGCCAGGCATTTTTATTGACTCACCCGGTAGTTCCTCTGAGCTTTATGCAGAAAATGTCATTTATCAATCTGCATTGAACTTGTCTCCCAGCCTTGTGCAGTCTCACATAATCTTTATGTTCCTGTATCCATTTGAACATTGCATGTACATCAAAGTCATGAAGTAAGCTTCCATTTACATCTCTGAAGCATTCATACTTCCTCCCAGTGGTTTGTTCAAATGCATGATCCTTTAACAGTTCAGCAACAATTCTTCTGAGGTCACATGATATATTTGCTTTAACATGCTTGCCAGACCTTTTGATTATTTTGCAGCTCCTATCAAAGTTTTCCAAGAGACATTTGTTGACTGTCAGTGCCTTACAATATCTCTCAATGACAGCTGTGTTCGTAGCATTTGGTCCAAGATTTTTGATAAGACTTTTGAGTTGTAGTGCTCCAGAGCAAGATCTAGGGGGATATTGCCTCCCTGTCCAAGTTTGCTTTTGTTGAATCTGTTCCATATCAGATCATGAGCAGCTCTTTCTGGCAAAATGGCATAGATTTGGAAGAGCAGATATAGAGCTTCAAGTGTATACTTCCTGCTACTGGCACCATCGTGTCGCAGATACTGGAGCATATACTTCCAGCTCCTAACAACACGTAAACAATCACATTTGGAAACTGCATCAAAGAAATTCTTGATAACCATGCCAATGTTTAGAAGCGAGCATTGATAACTGAACATGTCATCTTGGATTTGGTTACTTGGATTGCTGACTGCCTTGTGAAGGCCATGTGCTTTTTCATGCTCAAGCCTTTTCTTACCATCAAACCTGAAGGTTTTTGTGCAGCCTTCCCCTCTGCATATGAAGTGACAAGCATCATTTTTCACATTTGTTGCCAGCAACCATTCTTCATACACCTGTCTTTTAACAATGTGTTCATGTTGTTCCTTCCTAACAATGAACCTGTCAACTACTTAAGCAAAAACTGTTTCCAGGTATTCTCTCTTCTCCCGTATGGACATTGAGGGGAGCTTTACCAACATTCTGTTTTCAGCAGGTTCATCATCTGTATTCTTGATGTCAAGTACCTTGCAAAAAGCAGCTGTGATACGGGCATCTACTTCTAGCACGAAGAACTTTTTGCAGCCATCCACCTTTCTGCTAACATCTGTGTTAATATTTCTTCTGTTTATCAAAACCTTGTCAGCATACATGGTGCATTTGTCAGAGGCAGACTTGACAAAGTAGAAGTGATCAAATGAGAGCTGTAAGGAAAAATATGAAAAAACTTTACTTTGCTAGTGATAAGCTATGCTGCCTAGACATGTATGTAGTTCCAAAACTTGTCCCTTGAACAATTTATCCTGTGAAAAAGGGTGTATATCAGTTGAGATCAAAACAGTTGATAATATTAGCAGTTGGCTACTGACAAAGGGCATGACTTTCACATAAATGAGGCCCCCCCATAGTACCCCTGGATAACGGATTCACGTGTTGATTTTTCGTTTTTCACGCCATCACGGACCATAAAAGAGCATTTTCACGTTCACGCTGCGGAAATTTTAAGAATGCTCCAGAAAGATATTTCTATGTAAATACATAGCTGGCGAAGACACACAAGGGAAAGCAGGGATAGAAATGAGATAAATAGGGGTCCAGGGGCTTGCCCCGGAAAAGTTTTTGAGTATTCGCCTTCTAGATCATCGAAAAACGCCGTATTGTGGAAATTAAAGCCTGGTAACCTATCATTTGCTTCTTAGAAAAAGTAGATTTTCGTTCAAATCGACTGCATCTTTTACTTTGCCGGTGGCAATTTGAGTAGTACCATATATTATCTTTAGGGAACTCAGAAATTCTTCATGGAAGATCAATGCTCTTTTTATCTAAGACTTTCTAGGAGACAAACATCTTTATATGGGGTAGATTGCGAATGAACGGAGCAAAATGGGGGTCCGGGGGCTTGCCCCTGGAAAATTTTTTGAGACTAAACCCTTCAGAATGACGGAAAACAGCATTTCTTTGTGAAATTTCAAGGCGCAATCACGTGCTTTAAAAGTCCATTTCACGAAATAATGACCAAATTTTTGGCAAATCACGCTGCACGACAGAGTCTTCGATCACGAATTCACGAGTCGAAAATATCAAAATCACGAAATCACGCGCCTAAATTAGACAAGTAACGCTTCACCTACAAATACGGGAGGGCCTCATAAATGTTATCAATTGTTTTGCGAAACATGGAAGATAAGTGCATGTAACTGGGCTGGTTGTTACAAATACAATATCTGCAGGCTTCTTCAATGTTTGGCAAAACAATTGATAATATTAGTAGTTGACTACTGACAAAGGGCATGGCCCGATACTATAGTTGTTTTTGGGTATCCTAAAGCAAAACAATGAGAGCAAGCAATATCTTAATGGCAGTTACATTGCCTACAGTAGATGTATACTGACATCTATTAAGATTGACAAAAATGTTTCCCTGTATGTCTCACATTCAAGTTATTATATAGTAAAAGCTACCTGTAAAAACTTCATTCCTCCATGGAAATCAGCCACCTCTAAATGCAGACCATTCAATCTTTCTTTGGCAGTCAATCCATTGGAAAGTTGAAGAAGGCTGTTGACACCTCTTTCCACAGTGAGCTGGTCTCCCACAACACCTTGATAACTAAAATGTGTTGGATTTTCCACATTATCACAGGGAGCATAGGAATGAAGATGGGTCAGCACTTCCTGCATGCCACTGGATGGCATGCAAATGATGCAATTTTTTCCTGGATGGCATGCAAATGATCATGACCATATTCATCAAGCTTCTTGTACAAGAAGCTATGTGACACAGCTAACCGTAAGGAGCTCATTTGCAATAATGTTGACTGTGTAAAGAAGAAACATTTACAGTAGCTTGGAATAAATGATTGCTCACTCTCTGAAAGTCTTATATTTCAAAGTTTGAATGTAGTGGAAGCACAGCTGCCTTCCTTCTTAAAAATCACATAAACACATACAGTACTGTATGTACCTCTGTGTTATTCAACAGTTTCTGGTAACAAGCTCCTTAGATTGTCACCAAAACCTAGTCAAACCTCGTCCAAATGTCATCGAATTTTTATAACAGTTTCATAGCCTGCTTGTCTAGATAGGAAAGTTTGCATTTTTGATGCATTTTTAAAGTGGAAGTTGAGATGGCTTAGGTAAGATTTTTGCAGAAATTTTGCAGCAAAGTTGATGAAAATCTTAGGGCTAGTACGACAACGAAAAACATGTTCTTTTGCATATTTCAATGATGCTATATTGACGAATCCATTTTAGTAATAACAGCTATGGTTATAAAGATGACAAGTCCATGTTAATTATTGGACTTGTCATTTTTATAACGATAGCTGTTATTACTAAAATGGATTTGTCAATATAGCATCATTGAAATATGCAAAAGAACATGTTTTTCGTCGTCGTACTCTCCCTCCAACCGATGAAAAAAGGTTGAAGCAATGAATTTTTTGTTTATTGCCCCATGCATGGTTTAAGAATAAAAATTGCATGCGTTTCTTTGTGTGCAAGATATTGCTTGCGCTATACAAGCTTTCTAGTCCAGCTGCATGTAGCCAAAAACTCAAAAATCTTATCAGGACTGTTGAGGCTGAGGAGTCCCGCAGGTTTTCACAGTTTGTAGAATGGCATGTTTTCAGTGTTTTTCCCTTTTTACATTTTTTGGTCTACCCACGGCTTGTAGATACAGTATTGTATAATGAGATATATATTATTGCTTTGCAATTTTCTAGATAATATATGTTTCCTTCCTAGTTTTTACCTTTATCCGATGAAGGATGTGATTTAATCTAGAACTCATAGCGATTTCTGTATTTTATTCTCTAATTGGCTGTGATTTTGTGGCCTTGGGAACCCCCTAAAAACCCATGCCACTCAGGCTGCACACAGGATAATCATATGACAATAGAAAGCTCACCAGGAAGCTGCATCATTAATGACAGAATGAGTTGAAAAGCAGTCATATTTCTGGACCTGTTTTTCAGATACACTGCTGCTGCCATGCACACTCCTGGTGTGAAAAACAAATCATCCTTTTTCCTCTTGCTCCTGCGCCAGCACATAGTCATCAGTACCGATTTTGACAAAGGCATCTTTGTCTTCAGCTCCTCAAAAAATTTGTCAAATGTGAACTTCAGGATATCTTCTATCCCAGTGAGGCGGATACAACTTGATGGTAACTCATCAGCTTGATTTTTCTTCAGTTTAGCAGGGCTGTTCTTCAGTATTCTTGCTGCTCTGAGTGAATCCCTTGGTTTTGAATTGGTTAGAAGGCAATACTGAACACATTCTCTTTCAATCTCTTTACAGAATGCCTCTATAATGTGGGGCCGTAGGCTTGCATTTCTCCAAACAGCAAATGCTAGTTGTTTACTAATGCCTCGAAATAACATAGATCCGACTTGGACAAGGTGATCTGGAAGCAATCTCTCCCTTGACTTTGACTTCCATAAAACTTTCACTGAGACACTTGTTTTCTCTACAGGACCTTTCTCTTCAACAGCTTTGACAATGGAAATGTTCTTCATTCTGTTGCCGTAATCAGTTTCTCTCTAGTTCTGCTGTTGTGTTGAAAAAACTGGTGTACTAGTAATTTGAGCACCTCGTTGACTACACTGAGCTGTAGCTGGACTAAACATCAAAGTGTGTTGGAGTGGAATTGCTTTCCTTGGCATACTAACAGGGGAAAATGCAGTGAAAAAGCAGTGAAGACGTCAGAGGAAAACAATGACCTCTTTGACGACTTTGTCTTGACGCCAATACCATTGCGAGTTGCTCTTTCTAGATAAGTGAGGCAAGCTTGGTCTTCCAACACTTTAAGCTTCTGACGTGATGCAATCTCGACATACATACTTGGCTGTGGGCCTAAACAGGACAACAAATTCCAGCTGAGTTAGGGCGGCTTTTGCATCGAATTTTCCTTTTCGTTCTAACAAGTTACAATCATTGCGATTATTTCCTTCCCATGACAAACTTTTAAAGCACAGGACACAAGAAGACATATTTCTGGTGAAGATAAAACAACCTACATTTTCTTCGACAACAATGATCGCTAATCATGATCGCTGCCAGTCTTTCCCGCAGTGAGCCGCGTTCGCCGCTTGCGGAAAACGATTCGACAGCAAGGCTTTGATTTCTGTTGAAATTTTTTTGCGCAGACTCTATACTTCCGCGGAGGAAGTGTTTAGGCTGTGCGCAGGATATATCCTCACAAATCAAATTGATCTCTCACGTAAGATATTGAACACTGATTTTGTGCATGATACTTATGAGAACTGTCGATCTTTCTTCTTACTAAAGATCAATCTAAAGTTGATCAATTGCAGAACTTGATCTATGAACTATTGACTAACTTCCAACTAATAGCTAACTAATCAAATTTATGTCTCAAGTAATACATTGAACTCTGATTTTGCACATGGTATTTATGTGAATTGTCAATCAGTCTTTTTACTTCATTCAACCTGAAGCTAGTCAATTCAACATCTAGATCGATGAACTATTGAATGTAACTTCACACTAATAGCAAAGACATCAATTTTATCCTTGATTTAGTACAAAATATTTATATGAATTGTCAATCATTCTTCGTATTAAACTTCAACCAAAAATTGATCAATTCCACAAATGAATCTATGAACTATTGAATGTAACTTCAAACTAATAGCAATAACTGATCAAATTAATCTTTCATATAATGAAATGAACACTGATTTTGTACATGAAATTAATATGAAATTTCAACTAGTCTTCCTACTAAACATCAACCTAAAGTTGATGAATTTACCAACTAGGCCTATGAAATATGAAATACTACTTCAAATTATTAGATTATGATATTCTTAACGGATCAAATTTATTTCTCATGTAATACTTTGAACAATGATTTTGTACATGATAATTGCGTCAACTGTCAATCATTCTTCTTATTAAACTTCAGCCTAAACTTGATGAATTCCACAACTACAATCCTGGCCATAAGTGTTGAGAACATTTGAAAAAAACTCTATATTTTCAATCTAATGACCCCCTGTTGCCCCATTTCAATGTTGTTGGTGGTAATGCCCTAAGATCGGATGCCTAGTATGACTACTAATAACAAACTAACAACATTGAGATGGGGGGAGGGGGAAATGTGATTTCCTTGACTGTATGTAGGTTGTGATGTCTTAAAAATAGAGAAAATTTGGGTCTTTTTCAACACCTTATGTCCACGATTGTAGATCTATGAACCATTGAATGTAACTTCAAACTATTAGCAAACTAATGAAATTCATCTCTCATGTTATACATTTAACACTGATTTTGTACATGACATTTATGTGGACAGTCAATCATTCTTCTTTTGAAAAATCTATCTAAAGTTGATCAAATTGACAACTAGGGACTTCCAAGCGACTCCCCTTTCAACTGGCTGCGCTTGGTGCTCCGCACAGGACTGCTTTAACACAGGAGGCAAAGAAGAAACTACTCAAAATCCCTTTATTGAAATAGTCCTCATCTACTTTTGTGGCTTAGTTATGTTTACCTCTCATCCTGTGTTGTTGTGAAGGAAATTGGATATCTTTAAGGATTCGCATTATTTTGTTTTTGATTTCACATTCGTACAATCAAAGTCTGACGTACATCATTTAGACAAAAATTTTGGTGTTGTATGTGAATCTGAGGTCCAAAAGAAAGGAAAATTCGAAAACGAGGCCGCTTAGTTGAAAAAGTGTATTGCGATCTTATCGCAAAATTTTATCTACGCTTATTTCATGTTGGATGTTTAACAGAATCATACATTTTTCCAGAATGATCGCATCAGTAGCCAGCCATTAATGGTACTCATTATCAATAAGTCAACTTTAGAAAATGATGTAACTGGCCTGCACAGAGGTTAGCCTTCGCAGAATCACCAAAGGTAGAAGGACCCCTTCAATACAGCTGCAAATGCAAACATTGCAGATAAAGTTAAACAATTTTAGCAGATAAACAATGGCACCATTCATTGGGGAAGATACGCGACCACACTGAAGCAAAATGTATGCAAGAAGATCAAAAGCTGTTTTGCAGGCGATTCTTCTCTTACGAAACGCGTCCTATTTTTTATTGAAGGCAACTTTGGCAGTAACATATCCCACTGATTTGCAGCTAAAACAGCCTCAAAGATCATTTGGGGTTATGAACGAATTCATGTTCATAAGCGCTTGTGCTTGCTTAGCCCCAGACAGGCTTTGTAATCATCAACGAGGGTCTCATGTTTAGAGATAGCCGTTTTCTGCGATTCTATAGCAAATAAGATTGGCATACGGCTACGATGCTTTCACTGTAGAAAACAAATTTAGTCTGAATTGGCACGAACTTGACCTAATTAGGAATTTGATTACGTTTAAGCACGTTGAAAGTTGAACGATCTCTCTCATTAGCGTTTCTTTTGACAAGGTCTTCGTTAGCATCATTGCTTGATGTCCTGTCTCATAATCTAGTCTATTAAACTCATAGGCCAGCCTCTTGGCCTTGACCCTCACCAACAGTGTGCTCTGTGCAAATGTGCTGTTTTGACTGCCCCCAAGGGACTACCCTCTTAATTGACTGCGCTTGCTGGTCAGCAGAGGACTGTTTTAGCACAAGGGAACAAAGCAGAAACTACTCTAAATCCCCCTGTGTTGAAATAGTCCTCTGCGGAGGACTAGTTGCAGTCTGTTTTGGAAGCAGTCAATCTGTACTAAGTCTATCTGTTTTTTATTGATGATATAGATTATGGGCGAGTCTGATGCAGGACACAACATCGCAACGATTTTTCAGGTACTTTTGTCGTCTGGTAAAAGGATCGTTTTCTTGCACAGGGGCATCAGTTTCAATACATATTGATACTTTTCAATTTCGTTTCTTATTCACATCGACAAAAAAATTTTTGCTGCGCATCAGAAATTTCTAGTATGAACGCATCAGTCTGCACAAAGGTTAGTGTTCCCAGTATGACCAAAGGAAAAAGGACCCCTTCTATTCAGCTACAGATGCAAACTTCTACTTTAACTTTCTTTTACTCTTGATAATTAGGTTTCAAGGTTTAGTTATATATTCGAACATTATATCATTCCATGCGTGAATTCAATCTAAAACTGTGAAGGGCACAGGAAATTTTGCTGACCAGGATGCAAAATTAGAAATCTAACAAGGAACGAAATCCAAAAGCAACTTAACTAAAACTAGTTTCTTGTACGATGTCGGTGCAGCCTTGGACTTGCCCAAGTCGTCTTTTGAAAGGAAGAAAGAGACTTGTGTGAACTCATTTGACCCGATGTTTTTAATAGGACCCAACCACAAGAAGTTGAAAACCAGGAGGTTATGTGTCGTAACTGTTTGCACACGCACAGGTGCGTTCTAAAGTATGTGTCAGTGCAGTGATGCTGTGATGCAGTAAATGCAGTGATGCTGCAAACGATGAAATAAATAGAGCACATAAACGATGTCTGCGGATACGCTACCAATACTATGAATCTTCTTTCAAACTACTATTGAGCCGAGATAACAGCCAAACTATCCATGTTAAAAATCTCCAGAAATTAATGACTAAAATCTACACGTCAACCAAACAACTAAACTCCCCATATTTATGGGAATTTATGGGAGGTTATGGTGCGGAGTCACTCTCTTTCAGAGGACGTTGTAATGTTCTATACGAGGGTGTTAGAGAACGAGGTTATTATGATGTCTCCCTGAAGTGAAAGAAGTGTGTCTTGTATTTGCCGTATGCTCATTGTTTATACATGGACTTTTCATATGGCGACGAGAAGGGAAAGTGTTTGTAAACATCAAGCAGAAGTTTGTTCGTCTGCAGAGACAAAGTGGTGAATGCAGCTAGCAGGGAAGTCACTCATTTTGCTTTTCGTTTTGAGTTAGGCCTAACGTCCTGATCGCACAAGGCTTATTCCGCATAGACAAGGTGTATTTTGCGGACCACATCACTAGTGCCTAGAGAGTTTGGCGTGCCAATGCGTGCGTTACCGAGTTTAATCCAGATATACAGCAAGACGCTGGCAGCAATCAAGAGCGCCGCTGGAAACTTTGGTTGGAAAATCTCGAACTGGTGATGGATTTTGAGGGCATCACTGACCCTGGGGAGGGACCCTCAAAGAAAAGAGCTGCATTGCTTGCTGTTGGGGGCTTTGCAACATTGACCGTTGCGGATGCAAAATATTCCACTGCCACAGCCACATTGACCGCACATTTCACTGCAAAAAAAATTTAGCTGTGGAGCGCTACAAAATTTTTTTGTACCAAGCCCACCTCCCCAGAGGAATCTCATGATCACTGGGCAACACGCTTGAGGATCAAAGGTGCTGATTGCGAATTTGATAAGATGGATTTAAATTCTGCAATCACACTGGCGATGACACTGCACACTCATTCTGAAAAATTGCAGAGAGAAATCATTGCTCAGGACATGGACTTGAACAAGGTCTTTACTACTTCTCGCTCTATAGAGCTCACCAATAGAGAAATTGCCTTCATGAAGCAACACCATATGGAGGCTACAGCATCACCATCACCAGTCCATGCTGTGCAAGCAAAGCACCCTAAGGTGGAACAGCAACACAAATCTGAAGGTAAAACCATTGAGATTCGCCGCTACTGTGGAGAACGATCACCACATAAAGGGAAATAAATAATGCAAGGCCATGGGTGCAACCTGTAACAGTTGCAATAAAAAGAATCATTTTGCTAGTGTTTGCGAATCAAAGAAATCAACAAAGTCAGTCAAAACGGTTGAAAATGAAGAAAACCTTAGTGAAAATACAGAGCAAGCCAGTTATATTTACAACAATCTGGTGGAAGCATCCACTGTACTTAAGTTGGATGCAGTCACCAAACCAGCTCATACCATCCCTAGCAAGAAACAGTATCCAGATACCATGGTGCTGGTCAAGTTTGATGGGGGCACAAAAATGAAAATGCAAATCGATACAGGTGCAGATGCAAATATCATTGATGGAGGCCTCTACCACCAGCTCCTCCCCAAGCCAAAGCTTAGACGAACACAAGTAAAGCTCAAGCCGTACAACTCTCCACCCATTCCAGTGAGAGGCTCCTTCCAGACAAAGCTCACAGCCAATGGAAAACAGGCTATTGCCACCGTGTATGCTGTCCCTGGATCAAGCCAAAAACCCCTCATTGGAAAGTTCACTGCTTTTGATATGAGTCTGTTGAGCATCACTGCGAAGGAGTTAACCGCAGATATGCTAGACATGCATCATCTGCCACAGAAGAGAAAACAGGATAACAAGAATTTAAAGGCCAACGACCACGCCACCCGTCACATGTCATATTCAGCTATGGCCAAGCATCTCACCTCTAAAAAGTCCACCGAACAGCAGCTAGATAATATCTACAAACATAAGCAGGATACATCTGATAGAGTCAAGGCCATCGTTGATCAGTACCCTGCGGTTTTTGAAGGTATTGGCAAACATCGATACAGGGTTGTGAAGTTGTCTGTAGACAAATCAGTACCTCCAAAAATTCAACCACAGCGCCGAATACCCTTTGCAAAGAGTGAGCAAATTGAAACAATTCTTAAAGAACTGGAAGATGCAGACATCATAGAGCCAGTGTACGGACCAACAGAATGGGTTTCAAATGTGGTTTTGACACCAAAAGCTGATCCATCCCAGCTGCGGATGAGCCTTGATATGACTATTGCAAACAGTGCCATCCAGCGCACACGTCATGTCATTCCCACATTGGAAGAGCTGCGGTACAAATTGAATAGAGCACAAAATTTCACAAAGCTTGACATGCGTCAAGGCTACATGCAGTTTGAGCTGAGCCCAGAGAGTAGATACATTACAACATTCTACACTCATGAAGGCCTGAGGTGTTTCAAAAGATTAAACTTTGGCACTAATTCAGCTGCAGAGATCTTTAATGAGGAAATTCGCCAAACACTGGTGGATATTGAAAATGTTGACAACATTTATGATGACATTATCGTGTTTGGAAAATCTCAGAAAGAACATGATCGTGCACTTATGCAAGTACTACAGCGCCTTGATGACTGTGGTTTGACACTTGGGATGTCAAAGTGTAGTTTCAACCAACCAGAAATAAAGTTCTTTGGCATGACTTTCTCATCAGCAGGAAGTCACCATCCCCTGACAAAGTACAAGCTTTACATGATGCCCAACCACCTGCATCCGCAGCCGAGGTTCGTTCCTTTTTGGGAATGGCAAATTTCAGTGCACATTTTATTTCCAACTATTCTGCTCTTACAAACCCGTTGAGATTGCTCACTAGAAAGAATGCTACCTTCAGGTGAACCAATGATTGTCAACAAGCCTTTCAAACAATTAAAGATGCTCTCTCACAAACTACCATCATGGCATACTTTGACCCTACACGAGAAACAAAACTCATTGTAGATGGATCCAAATATGGCCTGTGTTGGACCCCATGTTGGACCCCATGTTGACACAACTGGAGCCCAAAACACAACAATACAAAGCAATAAGATATGACAGCAGAGCGACAACAGACACTGAGAGCCACTATTCACAAATTGAAATTGAAAGTGCCGCAGTAGCATTTGCCATGCAGAGAAATCATATCCATCTCCATGGCCTTCAACATTTCATTGTAAGCACAGACCACAAACCTCTATTACCCTTGTATAACCAATACAAAGCAGAACTTCCAGCACGAATCCTGCGAGACAAGTTAAAGTTGCAAGATTATAGCTACACCCTAATTCATGAGCCAGGGAAGACAAATCCAGCTGATTATCTTTCCCGGCATCCTGTTGTATTAGCTGCCTTGTGTACAGTAACTAAGAAATCCATAGAAGAAGATATGATGTACATTGATGCAATTGTCAGAGCAGATCTTCCCAAAGCTGTAACAAAGGAAAAAATTTTGAAAGCAACGTTAGAGGATGAAGCCTTGGCAGCCCTCAAAGAAATGATCTCACAGGGATACATTAGCAAGGAACAGAAAGCAAAATTGGCTTCATATGCACATATATTTCCAGAGCTATCGGTGGTGGACGGCCTAGTACTCAGAGGGTGTAGAATTTTCGTTCCTGCCAGCCTTTGGCAGTCTGTGACGACTCTTGCCCATGAGGGACATCAAGATGTTGTGAGAACAAAGCAATATTTACGCATGCATTTGTGGTTTCCTGGATTAGATAGGATGGTTGAAACAGAAGTTGCACAATGCATGGCATGCCAAGCAAACACAGATATTCACCAGCAAGAGCCATTCAAGCCAACAGAATTACCCACAGAGCCATGGTCAAAACTCGCAACAGATCTCTATGGTCCATTAGACACTGGTGAATACCTTTTGGTTGTTCAATGCCTATACTCCAGGTTTCCAATGGTTGAAATTTTGTGTTCAACTTCTGGTACAGCAGTCATACCAGCAATGGACAAAATTCTCTCAACATTAGGAATCCCGGATGAAATAGCAAGTGACAATGGGCCACCATATAACAGTGAGGAGTTCAAATTGTACGCATGATATATGGGTTTTGAACACAGAAAGCAAATACCATATGCTCCATGGACAAATGGTATGGCCGAAAACTTCATGAAAAACCTGGGAAATCTCATTCGCTCCTCCACAGAAGAGCGTCTAAACTAGAGACAAGAATTGCAGAAATATCTGAGGGCATATAGAACTACTCCACACACAATGACAAAGCATTCTCCGGCCAGTCTCCTTTTCAATGGACGAAGATACAAGACGCGCCTTCCTGCCCCTACTAGCAAGAAAATATTGCTTTATGACAGAGAGGTGTGTACAAACGATGCTAGCAGCAAAGAAACAATGAAGCAGAATGCAGACAGCAAGAGCTATGCAAAGGAACTAGACATTAAAGTAGAGGATACAGTTTTGTGCCGACAAGCAAAGCTTAACAAGAAAACCACACCTTTCAACAGAGAGCCAATGGTTGTTGTGAAGGGGAAAGGTAGCTTAGTTACAGCCAGAAGTGCAACAAGAACCATCACGAGACACATTACATTTTTCAAGAAGCTGCAAGCTGGAAGAAAACACGTCAAGTAGTGAAGAAGACTACACAATGCAACAACTGTCACCTGACGCTGATAAAAGAGAAGGCAATGTCATCCCATCAAATGAAGAAGAGGATAGAGTGCCAATAGAGAGACCGGTGAGAATAAGACAAGCACCTGCTAGAAACAGAGATGAGAACTTTCAGACTGAGTTGTGATCTAACAATGCAATAGACACGATGGACCCACATTATGTTTTGTTATCAATTTTGTTGTTATGTTTCATTTGTTAATAAGGGAGGACTATGTTCTATACGAGGCTGTTAGAGAACGAGGTTATTATGATGTCTCCCTGAAGTGAAAGAAGTGTGTCTTTTATTTGCCCTATGCTCATTGTTTATACATGGACTTTTCAGAAGTCTCCTTCGGAACATACTTAGTGACAAAATCAAGCAAAGTCCATCCCTTGCAGCATTAAAGAATCAAATAGAATCATGGACGAGTGATAAGTGCACCTGCAAATTTTGTTTGTAACGTTTCTGTTTGGATATATACAGTACATTTTGTATATTATTAAATAGTTTACTGTACAGTTAGAATGAATTAGTATCATGTACTAGGTACCCTGGGTACCAAAGCCTAATAAAATTAAGAAAGAAATAAAAAGAAAAGAAGAAAAAGAGGGAAGAAAAGTAGGCTCTGGTTCCATCCAAACATAACCTCGTTCTGAATTTTCGATCAATCCATTGTAATCACTAAGAATCACGCGATCATTGATATAAGTGATAGTGCCGCTTTCTCGGAATTAGCAAAACAAGATGGCCTCGCGCAACAAGAAGGACAAGCGGGTAAATACAGCAATTGATCTGACCCGGAAATTTTCGTGAATCTATTATTTTCCATTTGTCGGTGACCGAGGCTTTAACCAGCTTCAAAGTTTTGTAGCAATGGCGGATGAAATCAACGTAACAGTGAGCTCCAGCAAGCAGTTGTAGTGAGGCGAACTGTCACTCTTGGAACTTTCCCAGCTTTGCAGTTACAGATATCAAAAAGTGTTCTCTTGATGCCTGCACTTTATTCCTTGAATGGACAGTATATTTCATGACTGCTTTGTGTTTAGGCGAGTTTAGGCCTACATCTAAAATAGCTCCTTTTCAATGTGTTGTGCAGGAAACACGATTTGTCTCCAATGAAGGATATTGTATGTGAGGCAAACAAAGAAGAGTCAATTATTCCATTGTAAATCACGGTTTGTCTGAGGTACAACAGACAGCTAAGCTTTTTGAATATCTGAAATGCATGACATTGCAGAGATAATCAAGTTTACCTGTTGCAGTACAAAAAGGGGATCAAGTACAATGGGCTTCCAGAAAATTGATTTGCCTCTTCATTGTTAATATGTTTGAAAGGCCCTTTGCGAGGCCCTGTCTGCATCATGTCTGCACTGATCAAGCAACGGCTGCTGATGCGAAAAAACAGCAAAGCCCATTTGAAATCAAAAAGATAATCCACCTTCCTAAGTGTATGCAGAAATTGGTTTCATGCAGCAGAAAGCATAGTAACCTAATCCTGTGACTACGATGAAAGCAATAGGCATTTAACTCTCAAAAATCTTGTAAACCTTTGGCAAAGCTTCATTTTAAAGACATAGGGGCCTATTGTTTCGCTGTAAAAGTTTTGAAACTTTTGGGCAGATAATTAAAAAAACTTTCAAGCTTTTGGCTTTTGCAAGAAAAAATCCATAACTTCTGTTTACTTTTGAACGTCTTTTCTGGAAATCACAAAATAAGCATAGTCTCAAGATACGTATATTTTGACTATGGTAAGCAAAGACTTTGATGGTAGATATAAAACTTTAGCAGTCTGGTTCCCTGACGTCATTTTCGATTGATGAACTGGGCTCCACAGAAGCGATCCAAAATAACGTCTGGACAAAATCCGTAACCACGCACCGTAACTATGGCTAGGCCTTCTGTTGTCATTGTGGCATGCTTTAAATCAAGCAAGCTTTAAATCTTGCCTGCCGACAGAACGACGCTTAAAGGCAGTCTGTCACGCATTTGATTGGATGATTTGGGCAATACAAAGAATAGGAAATCTGAATGGCTGCTAATCGTCTGACTTTCTATGGCCGTAGAAAGTCAAGGCGATTAGCCCTCCTTTGTTTCAAATACACAGACTGACAAAGAAATCCGTCGTGTTGAGCTCTGACTTTGTCGCGGCCAATCAGAGACGTGACAGACTGCCTTTAACTTGCCTGTGTGCGGTCATTCTTTTGTAAAATTGAAAGAAGGTAAATTTCCTTCAATTTACACAAACCAATTCAATTTACACGAAAGAAAGACTGCACGCATGCTACGCTTAACTGGTTTTACAAATAAGGATTGAGAAGTTCCAGAAGTTTCGCTGTTTTTTGACCAGGCTTCCCTGGCACCCATTACCCTCAAACGAACGGGTCGAGTTGACGCAGGGAACCAGGCTGAAATTTTAGTATGTCTACAACTTGTGCGAAGGAGGGTAATAAATCCAGTTCAATTCAAAATACAGCATGCATAAACCTCAAAGAGTCACTGCTATTATCATTTCTTTCTTATCATCTGAAAGTCGTTTCTGACCTAAATTTCTCTTTGCCTTGCTTTCATTCAGCAGACAAAGGATCACGTTTGACAATGGGTCGTAGGCATAGACAAAGCTGTAGAGTCCAAATTTTAATATTTGTCTGCATCCAATTTCAAAATGGGCCTAAGCAACGGATATATCTGCCATACCTTGCACGTGCCATCTACTGTTATTTGTTTGCCTACAACTAAGGATGGGCGCTAAGTCACAGAATAAAGATTCTGTGGCTAACTCTAATCAATGTCGCACTCGCCTGTCGACGAGATCTAATGCGTCAGAATCAAACGATAATTTTCGGGGTCGGAGCAATTGCTGTATTTACCCGCTAGTCAAGAAGGCGAAGCAAAACATGGCGTAGCGACGCAAGTCATGGCATAGTTGATCCTAAATTGTAGATGACAGAAACAACCAAATCATCAATGACTGTATTGTACTGCATGCAATTTTCGAAGTCATCAGTGGTTTCAATTTGTCGTCAGCTTTGCGTGGAGTTCACTCGCAGTGGTTTGAAGCCAGAAACCCCATCATCTTCTTCTGAATCTTTGGCCATCAGAAATTTATTTGGTAAAAGACTACTGGAGGAAATTTAAGAATTGCCAGTGACGAAGCATCCCAAGGCTGCAGGATAGTTCATACTCTTGTTCTTAAGGCAGCAAACAATGTTATGCTTGTACAGGGATACCATATCCTGCTGTTTGCACAAAATCCATGGTAAGCAGGCAGGACTTGATTTTCTTAATCACTACTTCTGTAAGACCTTTGTCTGGACCCTTTTCTGCAAAATGCAGATAAAACTGTGAGGGTAGACTGAGGCAGAGGGCTCATTTTAAAACACGTAGTGAACAAAAAATTGAGTTCTGACCGCAATTTTGCTCACATTGCTTAGTGCCCCCCTCATTTTGAAACTGCTCAAAGGTCTCTGCTCATTTGGTGCAATCTGAAAGGTATCTGTTCTTGTTAACATAGAAGTAGGACTGGGGGAATGTGCCTCCAAGCTTTGCAATTTACAAAGAAGTGGCATTTTTCTAATGCCCCTTTTTTCTAAAGGAAAAAGTGCCCTTGAAGTGTTGTGCTCCCCAAGTTTAAGATTCTTCCTACATCCCTGCTTCCTACGTCCCTGCTTGTTAGTTATTTCATTATTGCAGAAGCAGGTGAAATAGTTGTGAATATAACGAGCACACTATACATACTAACTTGGCTCTATTCAGCACTTGATGGAAATTTCCCAGCTGAAGACAAATTTAGAAGCGGTTTCTGAATTTTTTGTGAAACTGAGGTAGTATTTTTCTGAAAGGTCATACTACATTCAACAGGTTGAGCGATTTCTGCATGAGTTTTACTCTTATAATAGACAAATTTTTTCATTTGCTACTGTTTATAATTCAGCTGTCAAACTGCCAACAATTAAGAAAACTGATACTGAGAAATTAAAGCTATTAGACAACTGTAGAAATTAAAGCTACTTACAGTAGTTTGATAGAAAATTAGTGGTGTATTTTATCTCCCCCCTCTTGAATCATGCTCAGAAAGTAATCAAGGACTGAGATACAGGAGGTCTAAAGGGGTAATGGCCCCCTCAAAAATTTTCAGTAGTTGCTGCAGTGGATTTTCATCCTTTTACAGTATCATTATAGTCACCTTGTTTTTTCCATGGCCCTCTCAAGTGAAAAATTGTATCTTTATTGTATCTTTATTGTAAATTTATGTCTAAAAATTTGAAAAGGTTTTAAGAATCTTGTTTTGAAATGTTCAAGAGGACTTCTTTAGAAAACATGAAAATTATCTTAGAAACTACAATCCCGGACAAAGCTCAATAAGACAAACCTAAAACCTGCAGTGTTTTTAGTCTCTTCTCGATAAACAGCCAGAAAATAGCAATGAGCCCCCCCACCTCAATGTGGTTTTTTATTGGATCTTAACGAATGAACTTCTCATTTTGGACGTTTGATTCCAAAACAACATTAAAACAGGGGGAGGGGGGCATTCAGATGAAGATGTGTATGTACATACTTGTCTCATGAGTTTTGTCCGGGATTGTAGTGCTTATAAATATTTACATGGACTGTGATTATATAGCTCAAGTAACTAAAGTAGCTATTAAACACGCTTAAAAGAACTAGTTTATTATGGACTTTACATTTACAATAGTACGAGTAGCTTGATATCAAGGTTTACATGAACTTTGATGTTGCAGCTTCAATTTATTAACTACGCAGTTTTACAAGCTAAAAACCAAGAAGTTGAGATAGACTTTACACTTGCAACGGTAGACTAGTTGGTAAATGAAGTTTACACGAATGTTATTGCTTCAGTTGATAAAAAAGATGCAGTTTTACAATCTAAAAACAACTAATTAGTGACGGACTTTACACTTGCAACTGTAAAAATAACTTTTATCAAGGATTAAATAACTTTGTTCTTATGGTAAAGATCAATGAAGTAAACTGTTTTCAGGCTCGAAACAATTACTTTTTGATGGATTTTACACTTGCAACAGTACAAGTATTGAAATATTAATGCCCCAGGCCCCAATAAGTGTACCAGGTCCAGTCTCCTTCCCTCATGTATGGATTAAGCAGCCATGGGCATGTCTTGGAATCTCGCTCATGCGTCATGCTAATCATTTGTTCACATTCCTGCTCGGAGTCAGCCATAAAAGTTCTTCTTTGCAGCCCACCCTGTTATTCAGGATTTGTTTTGGTTACAGTGGGTCCCTATTCTACTCCCTAAGCCCGCACGGGTTTTATTAGCTATTGCTTTAAACATTAAGCCCGGAATCCCTACTCCGTTCCTCTTCATGATCCCACCATCAGTTTTACAAAATTCAGGTCAAACTACTGTCTCTATCTTAGCCTACCCGGACGGTTAGGGCCACCAAATCTAGTAGCGAAAGGTAGTTTAAAAATATGTAGGCAAGAGAATCTCATCACCTAACTTAGGCCAGTTTCTACATTTTCCGTAGTTTTTCGTGGCTCTCGATGATTCGACACCGTTAAAGCAGCGTTTATATAGGACCATATCTTAGAGCGTTCAGTGCAAGACTACAGAGGACCTGTGGGAAGGCAATTTCATGCAGCTAGTTCTTAAAGTACCTGCTGTTGGGGACCAAAAATGAATTTTGCATTAAATGTTGGGGTCATCGATACCTCGGGTACTTCATGGAAGGACTAAACGTACCTCTTATGCTGACTCAGAGGATCACAGTTGCAAACGACAGCTTAGTATATTTAATGCCTGATACGACCCCCCAAGAGCTGCCAAAAAGTATGTCTGATGTTTCTAACTTCACCTGTGGCTTGCATTTTAGGGTTTTGGGGGCTGCTGGGGAGTTAGTTCACGATTTATGGAGTAAACTTACATGAAGTTGCAAATATAGCTTATTTTATTCAAATGGGCAGTTTTCACTCTAAAAGGCACTAGTTGTAATAGACATTACACTTGCAACGGTTGAACTAGTTTATTATTGATGTTTACATGAAATGTGATGTTACAGCTTTGATCGATAAATTATGCAGTTTTACACTCTAAAAATAACTATTTCGTAATTCGCTTTACACTTGCAATGGTAATAATAGCTCTTTATCAAAGATTAAATAGATACATTGTTCTTACAGTTTAGGTCAATGAAATAAACTGTTTTACAAGCTAAATATAACCATTTTTAGGTAGACTGTACATCAAAAAAGTACAAGTGGCTTAATATAAGGTTAACGTAAATGTTTTTGATACAACATATGTCAATAAATTAAGCAGTTGGACACACTAAAAGCCAATGATTGGTGATAGACTTTATTCTTGCAACGGTGGAACCAATTGGTAAATAAGGTATATATGAACTGTGATGCTGCAGCTTGGGTCAATCAAACAAGCAGTTTTTACACCTAAAAACGGATAATTAATGATGGACTTGATATCAAACTTTATATAAAGTTGTTGTTACGGCTTAATTCAATGAAATAAGCAATTTATACTTTAAAGACGACTAGTTGAGATGGGCTTAGAACTTGCAACGGTAGGACTAGTTTCTTATTAATGTTTATTTACATGGACTGCGATGTTGCAGCTTGAGTCAAGCAGTTTACACGCTTTAAACCAATAATTTGTGATAAACGTTACACTTGCATTGGTTGAACTAATTTGTTATAAACTCTGATGTTATAGCTTGAGTCAATAAAATAAGGAGATTAACACGGTAAAAATGATTAATTTTTGATTGACTTTAAGTTTACAATAATACAAGTAGCTTGATATTAAGGTACACAAAGTTGTCGTTACAGCTAAGTTCTATTAAATAAGCAGTTAACACTTTAAAAACAACAAGTTGTGATAGACTTAACCTTTGGAACAGTAGAACTAGTTTGTTATTAATTTTCACATGGACTGTGATGTTACAGCTTGAAACAATAATATAAGCAGTCTAACACCATTAAAGTAACTAATTTGTCAAAAATTTTGCTATCAAAGCAGTACAAGTATCTTGATATTAAGGTTTACATAAAGTTTTAATTAAAGCTTAATTGATTCAAATAAGCAATTTTCACTCCAAAGATCACTAGTTGTAATAAGACTTTACACTTGCAATGGTTGAATTAGTTTATTATTGATTTTTACATGAACTTTGGCGTTACAGCTTGAGTCGATAGTTTTATACTGTAAAAACAACTCATTTGAGATGAACTTTACGCTTCCAACAGTACAAGTAGCTCAAGATTCAGGATTAAATAAAGTTGTTGTTACAGCTTAATTTATTGGAATAAGCAATTTACACTCCAAAAACCACTAGTTGCAACATGATTGTTAGGACACTCTTTAGGTGAATTGAGTTGTATTATGTTCTTTCTTACCTTGAAATGCCATTAAATTCTCTTCCTTGCTGTTAGAAGCCTTTCTCAGCCTAACTTCCTTGGCTTTGTAAAGGAAACCAACAAAATTATTTATCATATCACTTTTAATATGAAGGGGACAAATTAACAATCATTTCCTGGCCAAAACTCCCATTGGAGACACCGTTAAATACCAATTGTTGTTATGCGAATTTTGTTGAATGAATTGAAAGACATTTTAAGTGTAGCCATTTGGTCAAGTTGATGCAATATTTATGTGAAGTAAGTGTACATTCTTGTAAATGTTTTAATTATACCTGTTTTCTGGCTTTAGGCATTCACAGGACAAAAAGTTCATCAGTCAAGACTTAAATCTCTTATTGTGAAAAGGTAGATTTCCGCCAACAATGTGTCATTAGAGCATTGATATCTTCACACTGACAGTAGATACAAACCTCAAATTTTCAGCATGCCAAGGATATGTCTTAAGATATGCACTAAACCTTTCAGATCTTTCCTGTGTGATTAAAGTTGGTTTTCCAATGCTTTTAAATAATACCGCTACAATTTTTTATTGAGGAATGAGTAATCTTGTTTTTTAAATTAGCCCTTTAAAAATTTTCAAATGGAGTTTAGTTCAGTGCATAGAGTAGATTTAGGAGCCTTTACCACATAAATTTCATTAAAATATCATTTATAGTTTTCCTTTCATTGCAGCCCAAACTTTCATCATGATTTATAAAAAATGGTTGCTATGGAAACCAAAGCTACCATTTTGAATCAAAAAATTGACTTTCAACTATAATTTCGATTTTTCAGTTATGAAATTATGAAACTAATGCAATTACTTGCATTAAGAGAGATTTCATTCAAATCCAGGGTATCTACCTTAAAGAGCCATTGAAGTGAAATTTTCGGTTATTATTTTTTGACTCAGAATAACAAAAGTCGATTCGCCTTTTCATTTGGTAAATTTTTGTGGCCATATTTCAAGCGGAAGGAGTCTAAAATTGATGCCGAATATGCGTCTTTTGGCAATTTCCTTGTGACAACACCAATGTGCCGTGACGTCACATGGTTTGCACGTCCTTTGATGAAATCAGAACAAATCAGTGTTACAGCGTAAAGATGGTGGAGTCACTAAATCGAACTCGCACTACAACCCGAAGAGGAGGGAAGTATTGCATTGCTGGACTGCCAAATAATGTCAGCTGTACCAACACATCGTACTCTGAGGGAATATCCATGCACAAATTTCCTAAAAATCCAGAAACTCGACAGAAGTTGACAAAGTTTGTGAGGAAACTTCGACTAGATTTTATACCGACTGACACGTCTTTCTTATGCTCGATCCATTTTCTCCCTACTTGCTTCACAAGAAGACAAGATATTACTGTGGATTGTATAGAAGCATCGACAAGAATGAAGAAAATACTTTTGTAAGGTGCAGTGCCCACTGAAGATGGTGTGGACGAAGCAGCTTCTGTGCCAACGGCCCGTGCACGGAGATAAGTATGTCATTTGGCTTAGGCTCACCGTGTTTATTTCTACTGCATTTAGGCCCCTTTCTAACTTTCCCGTACATAAGTTGTGAATCCATGATACTTGATAAAAATTAGATATTCCTAAGTGATCAGCCAACAAGTACATATAATTT
This sequence comes from Aurelia sp. 4 Dawson et al 2005, assembly GCA_964019985.1. NCBI lineage: Eukaryota > Metazoa > Cnidaria > Scyphozoa > Semaeostomeae > Ulmaridae > Aurelia > Aurelia sp. 4 Dawson et al 2005. Next base: position 7,408,695 of record OZ026512.1, on the reverse strand, counting down.
CAAGATTGTTCGTCAGCTTTTATTTCTGCTGTAGGTGGCAGTCAATATTCAAAGTCCTTGTTGCTGCCCTTTTCAGATCTGCCGTACTTACCTGGCCACATCAACTCCAATCACAGAACCAGAAAAGAGTGACCATCTGGAAGAAAGTGAATATTTTGAAGAAAGTGTTGAGGAGCCAAACCCAAGCCCCACAGAGTTGCAGCATCCCTGTACAAGATGCCTAAAACTGCAAAAGAAACTGAGGAAGCACCAGCAATATGTCAGTAGGTAAGCTATTCGTACTAAAATTTTAGGGCACTTGACACTGAAACTAAAGTCTAAGGTGTTCCTCATTATCTTGGTTCTGCAACTGTGGAGATGGAGTTACTAAAGTACTAAGTATCATCTCATCTCAAAACAAGTAATATCATAGTTTACCCTCAAAAATAAGACAACGCGGTTGCTATAAAAACACGGTGTTAAGAAATTTTGAATACAAATTGCTAAAGTTTCTTAGTTTCTTTAACTCAGGCAGGATAGTTTAGCAAGTCTTGAAAGATTGTGTCTACCGTTTCTTTATTGAGCTATTTCTTACACTTATGGCCAAAAGTAAGTCAAGCTAATATAAGCTATTGCCGGCCTTTTTGAGGATATTTATTTTTGGGAAATTCTTTGTAAGGTAATAAATTAATCAATCAGTCTATATGTAATTTTATGTAGCTCAACAGGTTAGGTTATTTTCATAATAATAATAAATAATAATAAATGTTGATAAAGGGGCTGGAAGGCCAAGGCCTATAAAACCCTGATTGTCATGACTTATAATCTAGTTTAGTTTGAACTCGAATTTTGAGTCTCCGTGTAGGCGGTCAAAGAGTTTTTCAAAAGTTATTACATCCTTCGCTTCGACGATGTCCGCTGGCAAGCAGTTCCACTCTTTGACGATTCGTTGAGAATAGAAGTTCTTTCTTGCATTTAGTCTGCATTTATTCAATACTATTTTGTATCTATGACCTCTTGTCTTATTTTGATTGATCTTGAAGAAATTAGAAGGATCAGTATCAACAAGGCCATGAAATATTTTGTAAGTTGTGATCATGTCATCACGCTTTCCCCTATGCTGAAGGGTTGGCAGCATTAAAGCTTTTAATCTTTCATTGTATGATAACTGGCTGATGCCACGAACGAGTTTTGTCGCTCTTCTTTGAACTGCCTCTAATTGTTTTACGTGCTTAACCATATACGGGTTCCATACGGAAACAGATGTTTCTAGCAAAGGTCTGACAAGACTCTTATAAAGACCAATGAACACATTTCTGTCTATATTAGTCATTGTTCTCTTGATGGATGCGAGCACTCCAGTGGCTTTTTTCGATATTTCAGCTATATGTTTATCAAATTTTAATTTGCTATCCATTACCACTCCAAGGTCTTTCATCTCTTCAACTCTCGATATACTTGTCTCTTTATTGTCATGAGAAGACAAGATATAAGCCTCTGCACTGTCTTTGCTAATGCCAAGTCGTAATTCTTTAGATTTTTGTGAATTTAACGGTAGCTGCCACTTCTTGGACCAGTCACATACTTTTGATATATCAAATTGGATACGAGCATGATTATCTTTTGCCTTGGAGTATAGTTTAACGTCATCTGCAAACATTTTCACTTTGCAAAACTTAATATTACCTGGTAGGTCATTGACGAAAATCAAGAATAACAAAGGTCCAAGGACGCTACCTTGAGGAACCCCGCTAGTAACTTTTACCCAATCTGATTTACATCCGTTAAGGACAACCCTTTGCCTTCGATTTTCTAGGAAGTTCGCAATCCAATCGTGTAACTTCCCGCTGATACCGTATGCTGTGAGTTTTTTCAATAATAGCTTGTGTGACACTGAGTCAAATGCCTTCGAGAAATCGAAATAAATGATGTCAATTTGATTACCTGTGTCGAGATATGATGTCCAGTCCTCTAACGCTTCCAGTAGTTGTAATAAACATGATCTGAACTGTCTAAATCCATACTGATCTGGCGAAAACAGTTCGTTCTTAAGAAAATGATCGACGATTCCTTCTTTGATTATTTTTTCCATAATTCTGCACACAATTGATGTTAGACTAATTGGCCTGTAGTTTTCTTTTTCGTTTTTTGCTCCCTTTTTGTGAATGGGAGACACGTTTGCAAGTCTCCATAGTTCTGGAATGTTGCTGTTACTAAAACTCGATCGAAATATTAGGAGAATAGGATATGCAATTTCATTAGACAACTCTTTTAGTATCCTAGGGTGTATATCATCAGGTCCAGCTGCCTTTGATGTATTCAAATTGTTTAATAGGTTTCGAACTTTTTCTTCGGTAAACTGAATGTCCGTTAATGGTACTCAAACGAATTGCCATTCTGCATCACTTCCTAACACTTCAGGTATATCCACTTCGCCAAATACGGATTTGAAGAAATCATTTAGCAAATTAACTTTTTCTTGTTCGCTTGCTGTTGTGTTGTGCTGGTCGGTTTTCAGGTCAGGAACTTTTATCTTTGTTTTTAGTTTTGAATTTACATACTTCCAAAATACCTTGCAGTTATGTTTGGAAATATTGGCAATGTCTGCTTCAAAATTTCGAATCTGCTTTCGCACGATGCTTTTTGTCGAATTATTCACTTTCTTGTACCGTTCATAATCTTTTACATGCTTAGTAAGGAGCCATCTCTTATATGCATTGTGTTTTTGCTTTATACTCCTTAAAACTCTTTTATTCAGCCATAATGGTCTTTTATATTTTTGGTTGGGATTTGGAGTTATTTTATATTCAATTGAAACAATTTCAAACCAGGGATGGTACCAGAAATCTACTGACAGGGGCTGGAACTTACAACAAGGGGGCTAAAATGGCAAAAAAGACAGTTCTACATAATTTTGCCAAATTTCCTGCAAGAAAAACCAAAAATTTCCTCCAGGGAAGCTTATAGCCCCTTAGCCCTTCCACGGCGCCACCACTGTCTTATAGATTCTTTTGAACCATAGATACTTGAAACACACGATCTTGCCAATAAAGAAGGGGAAGATAAAGAGATGGAGCAGATGGATGTTAACCATCAATATGTTGAAGATTTTGAAGATCCACTGGAAGAGTCAATGATAGTGGACAGCTCAGATGAAGATTATGATGGAGATGATAGTGATGACGAGAAACCAGGGGCTGATGAGCATCCAAAACATGAGATAAGGTAAGACATCATTTTAGGGTGGGATGATATTGTCTGCATAGATTATCAATATTTGTGTCGTTTTTTCACTCAGTTTACCATTAGCCAAACACTGGTGGTAGCAGCACTGGAAGTGAATGGTACTGTATTTTCTTTGGCATTTAATTGTTTGGTGAGTGAATTCCGCTCTCTAAGACCCACTAATTGATACAGTATTTCAGTGTGTGAACCAAAGTGTGGTTTTCTGCGTACTATGAGCGTGTGGCCGAGTGGTTAAGGCGTCTGACTCGTAAACCAAAGGTCAGAACAGCCGTAGTTTCAAATCCCACGCTGGACAGTTTGGTCGCTGTCCGTAACACTAGCCCGGGTCGACCAGAGCCATGTGAGGGAAATCTGGTAGTTGTGGCGGGTAGCTGCGGCGAACTGATGGTAAAATATCCGTGACCCCTACCTGGAAATAAGTCTCTCAGAATTTTGCGGGCTAGCCACGTTAAATATAAATTCCTATGACACTAAATTAAATACAGCATCATGCATAAAATGAGTTTTATTTTGAAATATACCTTCTTACCGTTACACATAGAACCAAAATATAGAACCAATGTACCTTAATTACATATAACAAAGGTTAGATTAAGAATGGCAGAATTTTGCCATTTGATAGCAGATCAAAGTTATGTATATCATAGATCTATGTGCAATTTGTTGCTTTTCAGGATGGACCCAAATGTGAAGATACATGAGGAGCCAAAATTCATTGTATTTTGCTCAAAGTTGCTGCAGTTGTTTACAATGTTTTGCTTCTGCTGTCAAAATGAGAATCCTTCTGTCAGGATGTCGAAAAATGGCACCATGGTAACTGTGATACAAAAGTGCACTCACTACAACAAGTCCTTTCATTGGCATGGTCAGCCTTTTACCCTTGGCCGTCATCCTGCTGGAAATGTCTTCCTCAGTTTTGGCACTTTAGTTGCAAGAGGGTCAATTAGCAAGCTTTTGCTGATAATGAAGCATATGGGTCTTTGTGCCTATAGAGCACGAACATTCTTCTCGCATCAACGGAATTTTTTGTTTCCAGCCATATTGCATCACTGGGAAACATATCAAGAAAAACTTATGAGGATGGTACGAAGCACTGGAGATTTGTCCTGATCAGGAGATGGTTGCTTTGACTCCATGGGCCACTCAGCAAAATAAGGCACTTACACTTTGTTTTGTTCATCTGTTATAAAAATTGTCCACTTTGAGGTACTTCAGGTAAACATTGACCTTACTTGCTGTATCTCTTGCAACCGTTGCATCAAAGAAAGAATGAAATTTGTTTTTAATCACCTTCTTTTGCAGTATGTTCTAGCTGCAAAGTAGATGGACCAGACGAAAGAAAACAAACATTCCAAATGTTGATCCAAACAAACAAACAAATGAAAGATTTCAAACTGAACTTTTGTTGGTAAGATGTGGTCAACAAAGTATTATTCATGCAAAATAATCAAACTTCAACTGAAATGAAGACATGCAAGCCAGGTTGGAAAAGAGGATTGCTAATGTCCGGGCCTTCGGGCCCTGGGCCTTAGGGCCTAGGGCCTTCGGGCCCTGCACATTCGGGCCATGAATCGTCGGGCCCTCGCGCCTATCTTAAAGTTAAAGAGCCATTGTCACCCAGGATTCTTTGCGCCCCGCGGGGAGGAAAACATAACACAACACAGCTTCTTTGCTGAAAGGGGAAGAAGGGGGAGGCAACGGCGAACATTTATCGATCACTGGAAAGGGAAATGAAAACGACGGTAAATATCCACATTTAGCAGCAAAGTTTCATTGAAGTTCTTGTCGAGTATTTGCTTCAAGCTTGCAACCACATCGTATTTATACCAGACAAATAATGCGTTTGGTTTCTCTTTGTCTTCTCCATTGTATCGTACCGAAAATGCAGACTCCCACGCTTTGACTTATTGTATCATATCAGCTTTAGCCATTGTTCATATTGAGTCATATTGATCATAGTGCAGATGCCTATTTTCCGCTTGGGCTAAATTTGATTTTCAGATAATCTGAAATTCGAAGATGCCCGCAAAGGCGCCTGGGTGACATTTTTCCTCCTATTGTAATCTCGGACATTGTGATCTCGGTGTCCGGACATTGTGATATGCGTTCTTTGGCCATCTTCGTACTTTGCTAATAAACCATTTTCTTATAAAAACCGTACTGGCAATAAGATGATTTGATCGAACTGGCAAATTCTGCGGAGTTCAACCTTTTTAAAAACATCGTCATGTGCGAGTATCTGCTTCCAGGTGTCTGCATTCAGCCTTATTTCTGCACAGCGGCATTTTGAGAGCGAACACAATTTTAGATAATGAAAGGTCGCTCAGCCGTAACTTTATTTTCAATTCAAACAAGATGCTCGCGAGCATTTTCCATTTTAAGCCTGGTTTTCATCAAATCGTTATTCATCGCCGATCATTGTCTTACAGCATCGGCGATGATCGGCGATGCTCTAAAACAATGATCGGCAATGAATTACGATTTAATGAAAACCAGGCTTTAGGGGTTACTTTTGTGGGCAGTTAAATAACCTATGGGGAACTCCCGCTCAAGTAACCAGTGAAAATGACAAAAAAACAAACAACTCAAACAAAATTGATCCAGCCAAATGCATGCCATCCTCATCCTGGCTAAAAGTAGTGGGATACAAATCCCGGGGGTGGGAGCACTGAGGTACTTTCCTTTATTATTATTATTAACACTTTATTTACAATGTTGGCATAAAAATAAGGTATAAAATAGCTATACATGTATATAATATTTACAAACATAGCTAATAAAAGCCAACTACTTCAATTTACAAGAAAAGAATGGATAAAAACATCATATAAAACCTAAAAGTGGTACATAATTTCGGCAGAGCCTACATTGGCATTGGCATTCATTTCCTTTCCAAGCTTTGATTTTGGTCTTAAATTCAATCAAGTTAGTTGAGTGTCTTAGAGAGACTGGAAGTGTACACCATAACTGTGGACCCCTATATCGAACAGTTTCTGAGCCGTACATGACTGATCTCACTCTTGGTAAGTTAAAATCGCGATCATTTCTGAGGTTATAATGGTTGGTTTGTAGACAGAATATTTCTTTCATAAAAGGAGGATTTAAGCCATGTTTTGTCTTGAACATTTCTATCATTAATACCTGTAAGTTCTTTTGATGAACAGATACACTGTTATCATATCCTAGGAGATCTTCAAAGCTAGATTCCTGATCTCTGTACGTTATTCTAAGGGCTCGCTCGTGCAGTTTGTTGATTTTAGTATTTAGTTTCCTACTATGGAACATCCATGCCAGAGGGCAGTATTGAAACTGGCTATTTATGAATGATTTCATCAGTATCCTTAATTTATTTTGATCCATATAGTGTGCTATGCGTGACAGAGCATGGAGCTTGTTGCTAACCTTTCGACATAGATTACTTACATGTTGCTCAAATGTAAGTTTGCTGTCTAAGGTAACTCCTAACAATTTTTCTTCAGTACTATTAGTAATAATAGAACTGCCAATTCTAACCGAAACAGAATCATCACTTATATTTCCAAATGTTAGTAGATGACATTTGTCTTCATTGAGCTTCATATAGTTGTCAGAGAACCATTTGATTGCACGGGCGGAATCAAGTTCTAACCTAGCAACAACACTATCAGTGTCAATATCACAAGCAAATAAAGTTGTATCGTCGGCATAATTGCATACATCAGTATTATTTAAGGAAAAAAGCAAATCGTTGATATAGATATTGAAGAGAAGAGGTCCAAGGACAGATCCTTGAGGCACTCCTAAAGTAAGTTGCTTCCAGGAGCTAAAAGATCCATTGACCTTGACCCTCTGTTGTCTGTTATGCAAGTAACTATAAATTAGAGACAATGCATCATGACTGAAACCGTAGGCATGTAGTTTGGCAATAAGGAGATCATGTCTCAGGCAGTCAAAAGCCTTAGAAAGATCCATCATAACAGCACCGACTTTTCCGCCTACATCAATACAAAGTTTAGTCTTTTCCAAAAAACGTACTAAGGCTTGCTGAGTGTTATAACCCTTGCGAAATCCACATAATAGTGTGGACAAATACTGTTCTATGTGTGCTTCCACTTGCTTGACTAGAAGCCTCTCGAAAACTTTTGAAACAGTTGGCAGAACACTAATTGGCCTGTAATTTTTCTTAACTGTACTTTCTTTTTGTTTATGAAGTGAAGATACGTCTGCACATTTCAGCTCATCAGGAAAAGTAGAGTTTCCAATGCAATTATTAAATATTTCCTGTAAAGGCTCGGAACATATATCAGAATTATTCTTAAGAATCTTTGGTGGTATATTCTTGAAAGTTGTGGCCTTCTTGGGATTAAGCCTTTTTATTTCAGTTTCCATTTCCTCCAATGAAACAGGGTTGAAAGTAAAAGAGTCTGCATTCACAAAGCGATTCTTAATTCTTAGTATGCTGGGATGATTTGAGTATTTCTGTATCGACTTTTCGATAGGATCTGATATGCCCTCAGTGCCTGAAATATTATCATTATTTTCTTTTATACCAAGAGACTCTGTTACCGTTACAAAGAAGCTATTGAAAATCTCTGCAACTTCAGTATCATCAGATATAATCTCATCATCTTCGACTAAAACTATCTTGTTATTGCTCTGACATTTGTCAGACAGAGCAGGCTTCACAGTTTTCCAGAATTTCCTATTATCGGTGACCAAATTGATATCTAACTTATTATAGTAGTCTTTTTTAGCTTGCCTGAATAGCTTAACGCAACGGTTACGTTGTTTACGATAGTTGTTCCAATTCTCAGCCGTCCTAGATTTGTTATGTTTATTTTTAAGTCTAGAACGCAACATAACTGCTTTACGTAAAGCTCTCGTCATGAATGGGGCATGATTTGCACGTACATATTTCTTTTTAGTAGGGGCGTGTTTATCTAACACTTCGTTGAAAACATCTTGAAATGACTCATAATCGGTAGGGTTGGTATTACCTATAGCCTCACAAAGATCTCGCTTGAAGTCTGATTCATTGAAATTTTTATAACTTCTATAGTTTATGACAGATGCACCTATCTTCTGATATTTTGTTTTTAAAACGGTAAGAATCATTTTATGAAAATCAGAGAGCCCTGTTTCGACCGTTGTTGTACTGTGGACACTTCGGTCACGGTTGGTCAGAACAAGGTCAATGCATTTAGGGTTCTCCGACTTGAAACAAGTTGGTTCTTTGATCATGCTCTTAAGACTATACAAGTCTAGAAAGTTCTTTAATTCTCCCTCATTTACAGTCATGTTAAAATCACCGAGGATTATGAAATTCTCAAATTCTCCACTATATTTGTCAAGTGCCCTTCCTACGTTATCTAAGAAAATCTCTTCTGACTGGGTTGGTGGTCGATACACACTAAGCAGAACCCATTTCTTTTTATTCAGATTGACTTCTAAAGAGATACACTCTATCCCTTCCGCAAACTTGAAAGAGTCAAGTTGATGGGCGACAATGCCGTTACGAATGTAAACTAGCAAACCCCCACCATCCTTGGTTCTATCCAAGCGGAGAGGGACAGAGTAGCCATCAATAACGAACTGCTGTTTTGGAAATGAAGAGTCGATTTTAGTTTCGGAAATCATAAGGATATCAATGTTTTGAGAATTTATTTCTGAAAGTGCATCTAATTTGTTTCTAATTGAGTTGATATTAAGATATCCGACTATCAGTCGGCCCAAGTTTTTTAAGCGTAGTGCTTTCAGCGCTGTTTTTGCATCAATATTTTCGTTTTGCAGCGGGTCCGTGGGATTTACCAAATTCCGCGGTGCATCACTATCATAACGTCGAGCGACATCTTTGTCAGCTTCATAAATTTCGCTACATGCTGAATCATAAACTAGTCAAAAACCAATAGTGTTCAAAAAGTTATTTGCTAATAAACACGTACCTCCATAATTCAAATGCAGTCCACTTCCGTTAAGATGACACCGCTCATCAATGTTACTATTATCTATAAATGTAATATTTTGGAAACTACATTTTCTACTTAAAAATTTGTTTACTTCGATAGCCTTACCATTAAGTTCATCGTTCCGACTCACCAGTCCAGATACCAAAATTTCGTTTTCTTCATCTTTCATTTCTGTTGCAAGAGCCACAATATTGCTTGCAATTTCTGCGGGGGTTTGCTTGCTCGAGAGGTCGTTCGTACCACAGTGTAGGATAATTTTCTGAGGGGCTCGATTTAAGGTAGGAACAACATGGCTTTTCATGTCGTTTACGTTTGCTCCGCTGAAAGATTTAACATAGATTTGTTCTTCATTTCCAGTGGCCTTTGCCATTTTGAAGCCTTTTATATCTTTAACCATAGAGTCACCCAAAATGTATGTGGCAGGCTTTCCACGCCGTTTACTTGGGGGACCCTCTCTGTGCTTGAGATTTCTTGTGTTCTTTGATCGCTGAGCAGCTGCAGAATAAGTCGAGGCTTCATTTTCAGTTGCAGCTCCACAAAATGCTGGCAAATCTTCATGCTCGAGCACTTCAAATCTGTTTAACTCTTTCGGCCAGGCTGACTGTGTTTGCGTTTGCCAGACGTTGTTTTGGTTCTCATCACGTGCCTTCTTCCTCATGGGTATTGTGGACCATTCAGTAGTGATGTTATTTTCAGCTTTCTTCCTTTTGTTATTTGAACTACTCAAAAATGGCCATTCGGTATTACTTAAGATTTCATTGTCTTCACTTTTCTCCAAATCAACAATGGGTGCTGTGGGAATAGGTTGCCTTTTTTCGCTGCAGTGAAAAATGCCCTTGGGACTCGAGGGTTTGGTGAATGTTCGAAGTGGATCCTGCGAGAAAAGCCTAATTCGAGTTTTTAATTCTCTATTTTCAAATTCTTTTTCCTTGATAGCTATCTTTAAATTGTTATTTTCAATCAATAGGTCTTTGCTGAAATCCCTCTCTTTCTGTAATAGTTCGTTCGTCATATTTAGGCTTCTGACGAGGTCGCCAATGGCGACCGTTACATTGGTTTCTTGCACTTCGAAATTTTCGGTAAGTATTGAATTCCCTTTTTGAGCATTTAGCTTCTTTTTCACTGAAACTTTTTCTGACTTTTTCTCGTTGTCCTTCGGAAAGACCAAGGAATCGGCATCTCCTTCGCGAGCTCGTTTTAAAATCTTTCCAGATGCGATAAGAAACTGCAGAGTTATGGCTACCTCGCTGTTGCTTAGGCCATGCTTCTTTGCCAGCGTGCTTGTTATTGAGTCAGCTTCTGCTGCTTTGTGGGTGCCATGGACGCGTTTAATCTCCGCAATGATGATTTCCTGCAGTTCCCTGTTTTCCTTGTTGCCATCTTTTCCACACTCAGCCATGCTGTACAGTTATTTCGTGAAGATAATGTCGGAGCAAGCTCAGAACACCGCTACTCTCCAACACGTCCTGACTGTATGATGACACCGCTACTCTCCTGTCAGGCAGGTTATCATTAAGTGGTAAATCATCGCCGATCTATCAGCTCAGCTCCTACCCTTTTCATCAGTGATCAGTCTTCTGCCAGTCTGCCGTGCTCTTTGATTCCTCACAGATTCTATTTTCAGATTACAGGCCCGTCGAAACGAAATTCATATGGGGGAAATTTTTTCGAGACCACATCCCTTTAGATCGTTGGAAAAAGCGGTCCATTTTGGAAAACCTGCCATTGAAAGAAGTTAAGTATCACGACTGATGAGAGTCTTTCCAGGAAAAGTTAGAACAGTATATCCTTCCTTGAAATTATCATTAAACTGTCATCCTTCAGCACTGCTTTTTTGTACGCACATGACGACAGAGCAGGTACCAAGTGCCCCCTCCCCGCGGATAAAAACATAACGCATCAAATGAACAAAACGTCCAAGCCTTAGCAGCAATACAACTTCCGTAAAAACTCTATTAAGCCCCCAAGGGGCCTTATCTAATTTTGGACACTCCAGAGGGGGCTTAGAAGAGAGGGGCTTATTCACAAAATCAAATGACAAGGATGTATATGATAACTTTTTAGTCCTCTTACGCCATATTCTAGGTATTCAACATACAATTTTACGGGCCAAATACAAATTCATTACAGTTTTGTCCTGAAACCATATCAAACCCAACATACAAACTTGTTCAGGTAAATAAATGGAAAATATTTTGCAACTTTTGGAATTCGATATAAGTGGGGCCTTATTAGAGAGGGGGGCTTATTTGAGAGTTTTGCTCAGAGGGGAGGGCCTTATTAGAGAGGGGGATTAATAGACAGGGAGCCAAATAGAGCTTTTACGGCAAACGTATAATATGTCAGCGTTAAAAAGTAGCAGATCTCCTTTAGTATGTAAAAAACGCATCAAATGAACAAACCATCCAAGCTTAACCATCCAAACATAACGCAGCAATGCAACTAAACATGTGTTAGCGTTCAAAAGTAGCAGATCTGCTATACGTCATTGGATACAAACAAAGTATAATGCATCACATGAACAAAATGTCCCAGCGGTACCCGGTGGGTGCAATGTTAATGAAAGTACGACACCACGCTACTCTATGATTTTGCTGAGAAATGGGTATAACTGAAGCAAATTCGTATGACCTAGAGTCTCAAAATAAGGGCTATTTTTCTTCGCAAAATGTCCCAAAAAGTGCTTAAATGCTGACGAACTCGACATCCTAGAATCAACATAAAATAAGAGGCTTCTTCTGCTTTCCAATAAAGAGATACCAGTGAGATGAATGGCAAGAACGTGCAACAATCCCAAGCCTTTCTCTTAGAACCAGTTTATGTACAAATCTCTTCAGGGTTCAATGATACTCCTTTAAAAGGGAGTTACCTTCAAACGTTTTCCTAGATAAGGGGTCTTTTTGCCAACTAGAAAGTCAGAGAAAAGGGTATTCCATGAAATGGCATTGACCAGCATGATGTACCTTTTACTACTGAATTGCACCGACCGGGTAGCGATAGCAGCAGTGCAGATAGAAATACCTTATCCTTTGAAGGTGACAGCCCAGTGCTACAACTCATGGAATACAAACAACAGCTGCTGCAAATATTATGGGAAACCAGCAAACAAAGCAATATAGACTATAAGATAAACTGGTTCAGTTCTTCCTGTTCCTGTTTCTTGACTCTGTTGATTAAATTCCAGGTTCCTGAACAATGTTCAAGCCTGATCTCTTCATTGCCTCAATGACTACAGCATTAGTGATGGTTGTCTTTATAATGGTTGGCTTCACTAAATTTGTGTAAAATGGAGGATTTTTGACACAGGCAATTTCTGGACAAAAGAAGAAGACCTTCTCCTGCACAAAATCCTGCTCATATGGAACATAAAGTGCAGTTACGCTAATAGCCAAGTCTCCTGGGGCTATTTCACCTCTACAAGATGGGCAGGATGGATTCCTCCCTGTCTTGAGTTGTTTTTCGCAAAGTTGCCAAGTGAAAACATATGAAGAAGATCTGGGGTCTTCTTGTAGTAGTTGTTTACAAAAATTGAATCTCCCACTCTTTTTCACAATAGAGGCTGCAGTTGACTTCTTTGCCAAATACTTGTTTTCAACATCATTCACTGAAAGCAGCTTTGTAACCTCATCTACTGTCAATGAAGTTTGCTGAATGATATGGCTGTCCTCTTTCAAATGAAATATGTAAAGATAGAGCCAAATCAGATGTTTGCAGGGACCACTGTTTGGTGCTTTAATGAAGTCTAAGCAAGTGCAAATAGGTTTTGTGCAAATCAATACCTCATATGGATGCTTTTGTAGCCAAGACTTTGATCCTTTGATGACATATTTTCTTCCAGCAGGTACATCTTGACATTCTTTGACCTTGATTATTTCTTCTTCCTTCTTTGCAGTTTCAATTCTTTTTTGTATTACCTGACTTTTCTTTGGTCTCAACTTTGTTGATCGTGATTGACTTGAATGAGTTGGTGCTTTATTTGTATTCGTATCATTGCTTACCCTTTTGTCTGCTCTATGTGAATCATGTGGATCAACATGAGACCAGGCAGCTGATGGTTTTCCAACGCTTGCAGAAGATGGCAATGAGAACTGGAAAATTTGGTCAGCATACTTTCCTGCTTTCTCTGACTCCTGCTTCCTCATCTTTTCAACACGCTTTGCAGCACTTGGACCAGTACCTCCTTTAAATCTGCCCTCTTCAAATTCCTTCAGTTGAAGATCCAATTCAAAACTTTGTGTGGTATCAAAAGCAGCTGCATCTAAAAGTGACAGGCTTGACTCTCTCATGTTCTCCCATGAAGCATGAACAACCTCAGCAAGATTGCTCCTTGGCGCATTTGACACATGCCTAAAGGCAGGGAAAATCATTTCTTCTCTGCCACTGGTACACCACCATTCCACCCATGAGCGCAGACTTTCCCTTGATTTTTCTTCATCAATGAATGCAATCAAATCTACAACTGCATTGCAGTATGCATTCTTTGTAACTGCATCAAACAGAGCATCAGTTAGATATGTGAATCTTTCCTTTGCTTCAGAGGTGCCTAGCTTCATTCTGTGACGATTTCTACAGTTCTTAAAGTGAAATGCACATGCAGTAAACTTCTTCAAAAAGCTGTTTCCATAGACATTGACTAGACCTTGCCGGTTACATCCAGCCATATCAGTGCAAATTCCCAGTGGATTAAACGCCTTACATTTGTCTCCACTCACTTTCTGCATGCATTCATTTACAAGCTCAAAAAATAGCTGCACATTTGGGGTGTTTTCAGAGGGGCAATCCATTATAGCTAACGGTATTTGCTTTCTGAGCAAAAGGTGGTACACACTCAATGTCAAGGTTTTATAATGTTTTAGTTTGCCTGATTTTCCATCGAAAAAGCAATGCTCATCCTCCAAAAAGTGTCCACTTCCCTGATTCATGTAAAGGAGCATCTTTACCTTGTTTGTGCTGGTCTTGAAAACAAAGTCTGGTTTATCAGGATTCATAGAGCTCAAATTCAGTTCGTAAACATAAAATGTATCGTGCTTATCACATTGCTTTTTGAATTCAATGACTGACTCCATGCTATCTTGATTATGATTGCCATTTTCAGATTTTGCACTTTGCTTAAGATTTGAGACCCACGTTTTGTCCAACAAAAGTTTTGCATCTTCCTCTATTTTTTCCCAGTCTTCACCACTTTTAATCGCATTTGCAATTTTCATTGTAGATAACTGAGAAGGTGTGACCTTTGGATTTTCCTTGAAGTACCCCTTTACTTTATCAGCAACAAGCTCTCTGGGTTTCACAGCAGTACATGTGTGCTCACCTTGATGGTAAATAGTAGCTGATGTTTCCTTGTACACAATGTAGCGCCTTGCAGGACAGCAACTCTTTGCAGCAACATGTCCACATGCTCGACAGCAAATGGACCCATCATTCTTCTCAAATTGAGTTTGGTTTGGATATCCATACTGACTCCAAAATAAACACTTTGCGTTGACACACTTACTGCCTCTAGCACAATTTGAGTATCGCACAGACTTCTTTTTAAATCCAGCCCAGTTAGTAGATGAGTCTGGACCCCAAGGTCTTCCATCTTTTACAGCTGCTATTTTTGGCAAAGTTGGGTCCAATGGAACTTCGTATGCACAGGTGCCATCTATATCATATGGTATCTTTTCACACGATTTCACTTCAACTTGGGAAAACTTTGAAAACACCTTTGACTTTGAAGAGGCATCGTAAAGGGAGGAGCAACCACGGTTCTGCAACCCCAAGTCTGATTGTTTCTGAGTGGACACTGAATAGCAACTTGGGCCCTGAGCCTTTGGAGAGAATATCACTTCAGAGTCAGATTCAGTTGCATTGTCTGAGTCACTTCCAGAACTTATTACATATACAGGGGTCTTAGGACCAGCCTTAAATTTCTTTCTGACTGGAAATCCATCCATGCTATTTTCATCATCAGATGACTCATTGAGCGGAAATTTCACTCTCTTACGTGCTGTCAGATTCTTGTCAGGAGTCCAGCTTCTTTTCTCTTCATTTTCCTCACATTCATCACTCATTATTATGGAATAACTTTGTTGCTCAAATATAAAGAAACCAATATAAAGTGAGCTGTGGTGAGGATTATGTGAATTCAGACAATGAGATCAACACATGCATCTCAAATGCAACAAAATGATGGAAAATTACTGCTGGTTCCCAAGCTCAGCATGGAATACATCCAAAGGAAAGAAAGTATATACTGTATATTTTGGTATACTAAATGAATGATGTAAACTTGACGTAATGTAAACTTTAATAAATAACAGTCATTTGTTTTGCCTATGGGCAAATGTAACAAACAGTTCTTTAAAAATATGATAAATAACTGAAGTGAATTGCTATTGCACAACATTGTTGACAAAAGTTTGAACTTAACTATTTATCAGGTGATGCAGATTTCAATGCCCAATTGACTCACTCAGACACAAAAGAAACTGCAGATTAAGGAGCTCCAAGCTACAGGCCTATGTAGCAACCTAGGTACCACTGTATACATGCATATGCAGGAGGCCATTTCAGCCTGCTTGTTACAAAAATTCATTGGTTCTTTTATGTGGCTTTTTACTGTCATATCTCCAGTTAGTTTCACCACAAAGAGAAACTTAGCTCCACTTTTTTGCTCCGTGCACTTTTCAAGTCAAGTGGCGGCCTAAGACAGACAGGCCTGCCAGAAGACTCTAAAATGCTATGAACTTCTTTGTCAGCTTTTACTCGAAAATCGGCAAAATTATTGCTATAAAAAACAAAGATGTGCAGCATATATCTACTTTACCTCTTTCTGTGGGCTTTCATAAAGTTTTATGAGGTCCATGACTCTCTATCAGTCAGCAAGGCAGGTGGCTGCTTGCAGTAACCACTGATCAGTGGCAGTAACACGAGGGTGGGTGGTTCTTCTTGAGAGCAGCAGCAACAACACCCACCATGCGTCATTGCCTCTTTTTCAAATTGAGGATTGAGCAATAGCAATAGCAATGAGCAATAGCAATGAGCAATGACGCAAAAAATTTATGGCTATAATATTATGGGGGCATTGGGGGCATTTAATTTGGAGGTCTCTGGGCCCTGGAAAACCGTGATATTTGAAGGCCCGTAGGGCCCGTGGGGCCAGGAAACCTGAGACATTTGAAGGCCCTTAGGGCCCGGAGGCCCGAAGCTCGAAGACCCGTGATATTTCATACTCGTTGGAAAACTTGCATTCACTCGCAACTATAAAATTCTGTCAAACTCGCTGTTCGCAGCTACATTAACCAGCTTCTTGCATGTGAGAACTAGGAATCTATTGTTTACAGTTCTTGCGGCTATTTTTAGTCTTCTCACAGCTTGCACCTTCAAATTCACTTTGCTGGCTACTACGCACATGCCAAATGACCCATGTTTTCCAGCCTGGCATGCAAGGCAGGCTTTAACTGTATACCTACATCCATCCCTGCTATTTACATTCAATTGATTTCACTTGAATATTCTTTTGAACTGTGTACAAGGTTTGAGGAATGCCATTTCTGCATTTTGTTGTAATCATGGTAGACATATTGGGATGCTCTTTTATTTTAGTCTAATCAAGTTGGTAGCAGTACAGCTATGGAGCTTGAGGGAGCAAAGAAATGTCAGCAGTATCTTTTGGATAGAGGAGTGTCAGTTCCTCAATTCACGTCAGACAGGCATTTTGGGATTGCAAAGTGGCTTGGAGAGCTGCACCTAGAAATTGCACATTACTTTGACATCTGGCATTTGGCCAGATCTATTACAAAGAAAATTGTAAAAACGAGCAAAGACAAGGATTGTGAAAAGCTGAAGGAATGATTACAAGCAATACGGAACCATCTTTACAGGTGTGCTACATCAAGCAGAGGTTTCAACGAGCTGATCATCGCAAAATGGGAATCACTTATCAGGCATATTGCTTACAAACATGGAAACCATTGGAGTGACCTCTTTCAAAGGTGTGCCCATGAAGAACTGGAGCCAAGATTATGGATCAAAGTAGGTAAAATGATACAAGGATGTGATGTGTTTGGTTGGATGCTGTATAAATTTCTGTGTATGCTTCACCCTCTGTGTCCCTATTTTGCCGCCTGCCTAAAATCACTTTGTGTAGAAACTAATATTCAGTGACTGGGGAAAGATATTTGAATAATTGGTCATATTGATAGATACAATTATTTTTGAGGATACACTCTCTATACAACGGAGTTCTTGTCTATCCAAAAACGGACTTATTCATTTATTTATGTAAAAATGTAATATTGAAATTCCTTCCACAAGGCTGGCAAGTTGGTATCTTTGGATCATTTACTAGAAGCAAAGCATGCAAGCAAACTGCAAAAGGTTAGGAGAATTTCAGCAGAGGATGTTTCAAATAATTGAATTCTTTTGCTGAAAGCAAAGCATTTGACAAGCTCAATGCCATTATAAATGACAAGCAGTTGACAAAGGATATTGGTAAAATGTCAGGTAATGCACAGACAAGCTGCATAGAGGGCTTTCATGCCACCTTAAACCATTGGCATCCAAAGATGATATGCTTCTCCTATCTGGCCTCAAAATGCAGGTGAGAATATTTGCATTTTAGCAAAATTAACCTTAGATTTATTGCAAAGTACTGAATTCACTGAGGATTTTTGGGAATTCTGCCTTCAGAAACTACTGGCTTTTTAGCATTCTGGATATATGCTTGAAAACCTGGTGCATTCTTAAAAAAAAATTCCCCCCAATCCCAAAGTCAGTTCATTGTTTAACATTACTTAACACCGAATTGGAAACTCTTGCTGGAACATTCAAGAAACATGAAAAAGATATCCCTGGCTTTAGCAATCTGGCTTTAGCAGAGAAGAAGCAATTGCAAAATGGCAAATCAGAAAATCTACTAATGTTATGCTTTTTCCTGCTAAATCTAACTAAATCTACCGTTCCGAAAGACTAACACGGGGCAAAATGGTCTCTCTTATATAGGACCCAAAATTTTGAACAGTCTACAGTCGGACCTAAAATCTTCAAATAATGTCAACAGCTTCAAGCATAAGATCAAGGACGAATTCTTTAATGATCTTCAGAATCGAGAAAATAGCCCTTATGCATATCATTAAATTTCTAAAAGTTGCAACAGAAATTATTCTTCAACAATAACAAAAAAGCAGCATTACTGTCAACGTTTTCAGCAATAAACATTGTTTTTTACGCTCTTTTGTGAAACCTTTTCTTTCATAGACACCTCTAGGGGGGGGGACCATTATGGAGACAAGGTTGTATTAACCTTTTAATGCCATCCCTGCCATTTTTAACTAGGGGTAATTTTAATCTATATTTGCCCTTTTAATTTTTATTATAGTGTACATATGTAATTATATTCTTTTTCCTTTAATTTTAGTCCTTTTGTATTACTTTAATTGCAAATTTTTACATACATACATACATACATACTGCTGGTAAATTACTGTAGTCTTTCTTTGCACGTATATTTTAGTGAATGTATTTTGAAAGGATAATTGACTCAAAATGAATAAGTTGTACTGATCTGATACAGAGGTTTCACTAAAAAGTGAATAGAAAATTATTGGGTTTCAAGCAAAACAAATTTTCAACTCCTCACAACTGATTACACTGTATTGCTTTTAGTGGAAGAACAAGGAAGATTATTGGAGGAGCAACATCAGCAAGATGCAGCCAGAGCAGCACAAACACAAGAAAAACAACCAAGAAAATGCAGGAAATGTGGCAAATTTTTAAAAGGGCATCCAAGAGGGCATTGCCCTGATGATAACTAAGTTTTTCGCAGTTGCCTTTGAAGATCATGTTTTGTTCACTTTTGCAACTAATGTTCAATGCTTAAACTTGTTTCAGTGAAAACTCCCAGCATTTGCAAAGTACAAGAATATGATTTTAAACAAAACAAAATACAAAAACTTTTCTATTAACATACTGCTCTACTGTAAGTTCTTGTCATTCACTCGCGCTGTTTTGTAGCCAGTTGAATTAGTGGTGGAAAACCTTGTCCGCAACTCGTGATAGATGCAAGCTGGTAAGAGTCTGGTATTATTCCAGGCCATATATCCAAAAAGCCACCTAGCAATCCATCTGCATCCAACAGCTCTAGCATAAATACAAAAGAGATGTTGAAGCATTCAATCATGTAACAGATAGTTTGTACAATTCTAGATATAGTTATTAAATCAGGTGTCAAACGCTGTGTAACAAAGAAACATTAGAAAGTAGGGCAGTGTTTTGAATATTCAACAAAAAAATGATTACTTATAATGTAGATTTTGAGGAGCATTTCTCTCCTTCAAGAAGTGTACAAGATCTTTCAATCTTCCAGAGAAACAAATTTTTCCTGGGTTTCTGAAGCAATTTTATTTAAAGCCAAATGACTTTTTGTTAAAGATGTATTTGACTTTTAGGAGCAAAATGCCCATCATTAAATTTGATCTTAAAGTTGATAATCTGTCAGAGCTCACTCATTTTCAGATTGATTTCTACGGTGCCTATATCCTCGTCCATTCCTGTCTTTTAGCAGAGGTCCAACCTGCTTCAACACTGTGTGATTGGTCAAAGTCCTGTAGTCTGGGTGCAATGTCACACAAGGGGTCTGCTCTGCTATTCCCTCAAAAGTGAGTTTGCCAAGGGCTTCTTGAACATCCCAACATCATCTGAACTCTCTTGCACCAACTAGATTTTCATCATTGCAATTTGTACATCTGCACCTGAAAATTTTCCAAAAAATAATATCAAAGGACAAAGTACTGACACGCTGTGAAAACTGAGAAAAAGCAGCGGCTTCGTTAAGAAAACGTCTGAAAAGTGTACTGATTTGAAAGGGAAGGCAATCATTCAAAGCAGACAAGCAACTGTACTTTAATTTGCAAATATTGGGTTAGGGCCTACACGCATATTTTTTTGTAATAAGAAACTAAAAATTTGGGCCAGTACTTAAAAGTCCTAAAATTCTCACATTTTGAGTACTTGGAGTGTCTTATTAGTTTCTTAAATGTTCCATGACACTCTTCACATATACTTATCCCCCCTCAAATATTTTGCAATAATGTTTTTTGAAGTTTTCTGATGTGTAAATATTACTCAAGTACCTCCAGGTAATATTGTGTAGGAAACAAGTGAAAATGAAATAAAACTACCTATGTAAAGTATTTGGTTTGTCAAAGTAAATAGTTTCATAAGTTATATTCTCCCAAGCCTACTGGAGTTGAGTTTCTTATTAGCAGTTTCTTGTAAAAAAACGTGTAATTTTTGTACTGTATGCAAACAAGTGGTGTGAGAGATGGAAATTTTTAGGTGCTATCCTAGAATCGCACACTGATCCTACAAACCCATATACCAAAACCCTATCATTATTCAATGAACTTCAAAATTCATTGGCCATTTTCACGTAACCCCAAAAGGCGATAGTAGATAATGATACAAACCATTGGGCAATTGGTTTGACTTTATCGTATCAAGCTTCAATCGTTTCAAATGAAAGGCCATCTTCATCGGCCTCTTCTGCTGCCACATCATCTTCACCTTGTGAGCCTAATGCCACGGGCTCATTCTGGTACGGTGCATTCACCGTGCTCACTTTCAGAAGATCATTCATTTCTTCAGCCTCTGAAAGGCTTTGGTCTTTGCTTAGTTTGCTGTGTGAAAGATCGAGGTCCCTTTAAGCCATTCTATTGCTTTTCAGAATTGAAAACTGAAGCTTCGTGGCCTGCCATCAAATCTTCATTGAATGCTGAATTGATTGCGTCGACTGAATTAGAGGAATAAGAGATGCTGGTATCATCCGCATACATAGTAACCTTGGCATTATCAAGTGAAAGTGGAAGGTCATTAATGTACATCAAAAAGAGAAGTGGTCCCAAGCAAGGCCCTTGGGGAGCTCCATATCGAATACTTTCAATTTTTGATATGTGCCCATTTACCTTACAGCATTAGTGTCAGGATCTGAACCACTCAAGCTCAATACCCCTTATGCCTTAAAGTGACAACTTCTCTAACAGGATGCTATGGTCTACAGTGTCGAAAGCCTTTTTTAGGTCGATGAAAACGACCGCATTGACATTGCCTCCGTCAATGTCTGTGTACCAATCATTCGTGCTCTTGAGTTGACATGTGACACAAGAGTGCAATGATCGGAACCCAGATTGGTGCAAGTAAAGCAACTTACTTTTATCCAGGTATTGGTAAAGTTGGCCATACAAACCTTTCTCAAATAAACGCGAAACCGTTGGTAGAACCGAAATTGGACGGTAATTAGACTTTATATTTTCAGGGCCATCTTTGAAGATAGTGCAATCCTTGCTGTATTCTAACAATTAGGAAATACACCACACCTCAAAGAATTATTAAAAATGGTACTCAATGAACTAGCTACGATAGGCATACCGACTTTCAAAAAATAACTTGAAATACCGTCTAAACCAAATCCATTTGATGTCTTGAGGCTTTTCATTGCTCTGCGTATCTGCACTTTATAAACATTCTTGAACCTAAAGATTTTAGAATGCTGATTTATCTTAACATCCCCGGATAAAAGGGGATGTGTCAGTTGAGCCAGGAAAATTCCTCACGTTGACATTAGATGGCATTTTGCGTTCCTCCACTCCATTTAGCATACTATTTCCAACTATCAGAATAGTTCCAGGCCTCCAAAGACCCTGTTGTTGTGACTGCCCTTTCTGCGATGAAGGCAAGTTATCTTTTTGCTGTGATTGCTGACACTTGTCAGAGGAACTTTGACTATTTTGTACCTGTTGTTGCTGCTGCTGCTGTAGGTCCTGTTGCTGTTGGGGTTGCACACATTGACCGTTCGGTTGTTTGGCATCCAAGTTGGCAGATTGGCGGGCGTGACGTACAGTGTCGTACAGTAATTCATAAGTAGTGTCGTAGGTAATTTCATTATTGTAAACTTTTTATTGAAAATAGAATAAAATGTTTTTTTACCCATTGATGATGTTGGTTGAGAATTAGAATATTCATGAAAATCAAGGGATTCAAACTTTCCATTCTTATTGATCCCTGATCGTTGCAAGAACGTTTTCCGGATCATTAAAAACGATAACAGATGGCATGGTCAAAAGTATTTGCCCTTTTGAATTTTTGTTGTTGAAAGTAGCTTGTTACTAAAGCAACAAAATCTTTCCCAGACCTCTTCCAACATTTTATAGCCAGCTAACATGAAATTTTCAACTTTTATCAAAGCTACCAATTGTTATTGCTGTGTGCAGTAAGAGTTTAGTACCATGTTGTCCATACTTTTCACACGCTTATCCATCTTGCGACCCACAGTGATATCACTTGACTATCACAATTAGGTCTCCAACACTGTTTACACGGTGAGGCTGGATTCCACTCAGTCAAATGTTCCGAGCTGTTTGTTTACGAGAGAAAGTGTCGCTTTGAATATGCGTATAATATTACCGATGACAAACAAACATTATATTGTGTAAAATTCAGAGCTCTCGGAAACTTCTATTGAGTTGAAATCGACCGGTAAGTGTCGATTTACTAATTGGCTATTTGCTTTTCCCAGGTTTCCTTTGTTTTGTTTGTTTGCTTTTTTTCTATTTTGATTCTTTCCTTGTTCTTTCTTTCCCTTGAGGTTTTTTCAGTGAGTGCATTGCTTCAGCTTTACATTTTACCAGGTGTTCTTTGTATTTTTCTCTTTTCGCTTTGACGTAGGCTTCCAATTGAGATTCGAAACTGGGAATAATTGGAATTACTTGAGTTTCAAGGGGGTGAGGAGCTGGTTGGAGGATACAAGCCTCTTGTGAATTATCCTGGGGACTCAGCGTGCAAATTTCTTTGGCATTCTCTAGGGGACGTTGTTGACTTCTAAGGTTGGTTTTAATTTCGACTTGAGATGGTTTCTCCATAAAGCCGATAATTTTTTCCAGTTCCTTTATCCTGGTAGCCTTGTAGCCATTGTCATCTCTCAGAATTTCAATTGTATTTCTCAGCATGCGATTCAAGTTCTTTTCATCACGTAGCATTTCTATGTGGTTATTCAAAGTGTCAGCGATTTTGCCCATGACTTCCACAAAGCTACTAAATTCACTTGCTGAGTGTGCTCTGCTGGGATGGGGGGAATTGTGCGTCGATGGACTTGGCCTTGGCTGTATGATCTTTCAAGCCATGACACGCATTGTTAGGAGGTTTCTTATCAAAAGTTGAGAAATCCGGCCAGCCGCTTGTCGAAATTTTTTCGGGTGTGGGGACACAGTCTAAAAACACAAGAAAAGAATCTTGCAAGGTAGATTTATCAACAGTTTCACCTTCTACGCTTTCTAGATCGATATTTCCGATGATATCTCCTTGGCTACTTTCACAATCTTCAGAGACAAGTTCGTTTTCCGCATCTTCATTGCTGGTTAAAATTGACTGTTCATACTCCTGTTCATTTTCTCCATCCTTTGCTTCAGCAGGTACTTCATTTTCTTCACAAGATTTATTAGTTTCTTTGTTGCTTTTGTTGATCTTATATGAGGCAGGGCCATCGTCGTACCACTTTAATTTCAATAGCCCGTCCTTGTGCATCCTAGACAGGATGTCAACGGCATTGTGTTTGCTTAGGCCACTGTTCTCGTTCACAACAAACTTACATATTCGTTCTAGATCAGTTCTTTTCTTGCTCTTCTTTTCGTTGTGCTCAATCGCATCATAAATCAGTCTTTCAATAGATGAAATCTCTACGGGTCTATCCATTTCAGATGAATGTTTTAGGTCCATACTTGCGAAATCAACTCGACAACGACAGCCTCAAACCAATCTCTTCAAAGCTTTGCCCAAAGGGATCCTAACACCAAGATACTAACATTAAAAATATGAAAGAACAGAAACGGCACTTACCAAGAGTTCTGTCTTCTTTTTCTTCCATGTTATTTTGATATTGGTAGTGTATATGATTCTCGAAAAGTGCTCTCAACTTAGGAACTGGAAAGCAAAAAGAGCATGTCGGAGACAGCACATTCTCGATGCTTTCCAGAATTCGAGAACACCTCTTGAAATCGAGGCTTTCCATTGGGTTGAATTTTGTCACGTGACTTTTCCATCGTTACAGATCGCAGCTAGGTTGCAGTCAGGGTGGACCTACTACAAGTCTCATCCTCTGATCTGTCGAGAAAAAGTTTTTCTCGACAGATCAGAGGATGAGACTTGTAGCAAGTCCATAGTCAGGGCTGTTGGAGGAAAATTTTGGTCGAATTGTGCTTTTTATGATACCAGCATGAAAATTGGTAAACCCTCATAGTTTGATGCGCTGAAAAAGGTGGAGTCGGGACCCCATCTCAAAATTGTCCCTAAATGCTATTCTTAGAATGGGTACTCGGATTCAGTCCTTTCAACCATCATCATTATTCTAGACACCGATGTTACAAGGAGCAATGGGCCAAAAGTTTACAAGATATTTAACAAAATGCAACAAGCATTAAAAAAATACCAAGCATATAACTGACTATCTGCAACTGTGAGAGGAATTATGAGGGCACTGATATGTACTATCGATTAGGATATGGATTGTCACCCAGGAAGGTCTTTACAAATATACAATACTCACTGCAAAAACATAATAGTTTTGGTGTGTTTTGTAATGTTCATGCTACCAAGCATTTTAGTTAATATTTCTTTATCACCGCTAACCCATTCACCACCAAAGCTATGCCTCATATTTTCAAAATACTTATCTCTAGCTTCTACAAGACATCAATCGCGGACAAAACTCATGACACACTTTGTATTTTGGAGGAAATTTCGAGTTGAGATCCCCCCACCCCCCATTGCAATGTTGAAAGCTGATGAAAATGTTATAGATGAGTTGGCAAGTATGTCTTCTTCCAGCAAAAACATTGCAATGGGAGGAGGGGGGCATTAGCAGTGAAGGTCGCAGTTTACGTACAGGAAAGACCTCTTTTAACGCAAAACTCATGTGTCCCAACGAGTTTTGTCCGCGATTGTCTTAAATCGGTGTAACTTTAAATTGCTGTAATTTGCTTGCGCGTTTAAATATCTTGCTGGGATTTGGTGGGAAGCAAGTCCTTTGTTGAATAAAGGCTTGTGTGTGGTTTTATTTGGTTTTCTTTCCCAAAAGAGGCATTTCAAACATTGTTGAAAATTGATGATTTTACGTCAAAATAGCTAATTTTATTGTGCAAGTAGAAAAAAGGCAAAATACTCGTAAAATTTGTTTTAATCAGGTAATATTTTCCAAACAGCATAGGCACACGATTAGCAATTACATTGAAGCCATAGAAAACGAACAGACAGGGCCTAATGGAAATACAGGCGATTTTCACAGGGAGGAGACTCAATCATTGGGCGGTGACCACTTCTGACGGGAGGCCCCCAGTGAATTTAGGCCATAAACGTTTGCATTCGAATGCATGCAGATTTGCATCTAGCCTAACTAAGAGATCTAAATTTAGCATAAATTTTTTAACATGAATTGCGTCATTCTCAAATCTGACTTAGGCCAAGCCCTAGGCTGACGAAGGTCGTCAAAGCACACTTGAACACTGCGTGTTAAAACAGGTGTAGCTTTCATCGTAGCGTTGTATTTCTCGGAGTTTTATTTTTTACATGAAAACAAAGGGTGCTACAAGGCATTTATCCTTTATCCAGACGGAAAATGCCTTCATTTGGCAAGCAAAAAACAATGAACTCCAACGATACTCACTTTGTCACCTTTAAAAGAGACAAGATCAGCTGTTTATTGATTGAAAAAGTGGCCTTAGCAAACCTTCGACCTTACTGTTCTAAATGCAGCCGTCAATAGTCTATATTTCGATCCTAATATAGAGCTTGACATCCCTGCCACTGTTTGTTTTCATAACTTTGCTTCTAAATGCTATTCTGAATTTATTATGAATTTATTTTGCCACGCAAGTGCTTATGAGGACTGTTGCGCTAGAGTGCTTGACTTTCCTTTGAAATCTATTTTGATTCGTTATGGGACAATAGGCTATTTACAACGGGCAGTTTGAATAGAAGCATTCAGAAGCCAGACATTATCTGAAACCTGAATTGCAAGGCATTGCCCTTTCCAGGCTCAATGCATTCTTCAGTAGATACGTCATATGTGCAATGAAGCAGCTATCTGCGTCAGCACTCACAAATTTCACTGCACGCAATAGTAATTTCTTGAAATTTTCGGAGTCGCTTTTGACCTTACAGCCTACAATAGAAAAATAAAACGAAAATTCCCAGTAGCGGTTGAGGAGGGGAATAAGTTCTGAAAATTTCAGCTAGTTGCGGTAACCGGTCTTAGAGTTATGCACCCCTGAAGTTTTCGACCCTTTCAGACAATCGCTGAGAAAACTCATGACACACTTTGTATTTTGGAGGAAATTTCGATTTGAGATCCCCCCAGCCCCCATTGCAATGTTGAAAGCTGATGAAAATGTCATAGATGAGTTGACAAGTATGTCTTCCTCCAGCAACCAATATTGCAATGGGGGAGGGGGGCATTAGCAGTGAAGGTCGCAGTTTACGTACAGGAAAGGCCTCTTTTAACGCAAAACTCATGTGTCCCAACGAGTTTTGTCCGCGATTGTCGGTTCAGAGCTCTGATTCAATGTTCCTCACTGTAGACCCCATGCCAATAGTGGTATTAGCATGAAACTTGTTATTCTTACACAGTTTTACAAGCTGAATAAGATAGGGTACGTCGGGACCCCATCCCAAAATCACCCCTAAGTGCTATTTTTAGAATTGGATTCTCAGTTCCAGTCCTTTTCAGTGTTCCTCACTGTAAACCACATGCTATCGGAAAATTCTACAGTTGAGATGAAGTGACCACCATCTATGATATACACCATTCATAAATCGACATAAAAATGGTAGCCTAAAAAAGATTACATACAGAGATTTTAAAACGTGATCCATAGAACGTGATCCATTCTCTACATCTACACGCATTTTTTGTAAAACAAGGTATTTGGAATAGCACTGAATCATCTACACGTATTCGTATAAGATACTAAGGATTTGAAGCAGCGCTGAAAGTTTCTTAAAGTTATCGGATTTTGAGTACACAGAGTTTCTTACGACTTTCTCAAATCTTCCATAACAATCTTCATGTTGATTACTATGTTTACCCTCGTGATAATCTCAAAACAATTAAGGCTAATTACTAGATGTTCCTAACAAATCCTCGCTGTTAATAAAATCATCAACAAAGTTGCAAAGTCATTAAAATGCAGTGTTCAAAGTTTAACCTGGCAAAATTCCCTTACTGCTTGAAATCTTCATACGGATGACTGTTGTCAAGGAAACCAGCCAACCCATATGATACTATCAAGAAACAGGTGTGGCACTATTAAAGTGGCAAATCTTGTCTGGCTAACGTAAAGAATTTGTCAGTATCATGTGCCATCCTTATTTTCGGTATGTCCGATGTAATATTTCTTATGCTTATCAAGAAATCTGGCCTCCTTCAAGTGGACTAGTTAGGCTATTGCCATCCCAAAATATACTAAATCCTACATTAATCAGTTGGAATTGCAGATAGATATTTATATCGTTATGAAGCAAGCTACAATCAGAAATGTTGTAACAATAAGCATTATTTATCCAGACAATCTAAACAATCGATGAAGCATTTGAAGTATTTATAGGCATTGTTAATCTACACAATCAAAACAATTCAGAGATATTTGGGCCAACAATCAAATTTAGGTGGGCTGCCAAATTATGGCTGTTAACGAATCCATCGACTGAGCTGCCAACTCATTAACAAGAAATTTTCCAAGATCTGACCTCTGTGACCTGGCAAAGTTCCCTTACTGTATGAAATCTTCAACATGGACAACTATTGTCAAGGGGCAGGCAACTCATACTAAGCTATCAAGGAACAAGTGTTGCACTGTTTAGGTAGCAGCTGGTTTCTGGCTAAGTAAAGTTCGTTAGTATTGTCCGACATCCATTATTCTCTACATCTACACGCATTTTTGGTAAGAAACTAATTATTTGGAGTAGCACTGAAACATCTACACGTATTCTTTTAAGATACTAAGGATTTGGAGCAGCACTGAAAGTTTCTTAAAATTATCGGATTTTGAGTACACAGAGTTTCTTACAACTTTCTTAAATCTTCCATAACAATCTTCATGTTGATTACTATGTTTGCCCTCGTGATAGTTTCAAAACAATTAAGGCTAATTACTAGATGTTCCTAACAAATCCTCGCTGTTAGTAAAATCATCAACAAAGTTGCAAAGTCATTAAGATGAAATTTTCAAAGTTTAACCTGGCAAGATTCCCTCACTGCTTGAAATCGTCATACGGATGACTGTTGTCAAGGAAACCAGCCAACCCATATGATACTATCAAGAACCAGGTGTGGCACTATTAAAGTGGCAAATCTTGTCTGGCTTATGTAAAGAATTTGTCAGTATCATGTGCCATCCTTATTTTCGGTACGACCTATGTAATATTTCTGATGCTTATCAAGAAATCTGGTCCTCTTTAAAAGGACTACTTAGGCTATTGCCATCCCAAAATATACTAAATCCTACATTAATCAGTTTAAATTGCAGATAGATATTCATTTCGTTAGGAACCAAGCTATATGCATGATCTCATTCTTCAAACAATGGCTAACGGGAGCCTTTAATCTAATTTGTGACATTTTCTGGCAGTCTACGTGAATTATGTTGGTATTGAGTACACCCACATAAAAACTTTGATGATGAGTAGAAAAATTATGAAAAGAGTCATTTGAAGGACTATTTGCACGACCAAGGAATGGAGAAAGGGCAATTCCACTCTGTTAAAATAAGGTTAATGATAAGATTTCCGTTACCCCAAGCCCTATCTCTAGACTAATGACAATGAGTCTCTTGTTTCCCTGTGCTCTTTGACTTGCTGATGGCGCTTTGGTCTAACCTCGTACCCAGGGCCTTTTGTCATCTCCTAACCAATATGACAAAAGGCCTTAGGGACGATGTTGGCTCCGTTCAACAGAAACTCATAATAATACTCTGAGTGGGTCCATCATAGCCATTATGCGAATTTGGCCTAAGTTTAAGTGCGGTTAGCGGATACTTTGCAATTTTAAGTGCGGAACATCACTGTTTTCACGTTCAGATCGAGAGAATCGATCACAGGTAATTGGGAAAGTTAGTATAAAAGTAAGAAGTACCCTACTTTTACTTTACTGTTTGCCAAATTTGCCAATTTTGTCTAGATTGGGCCAAACTACCCTTGGCAGCAGGCTCTCTAAAAATAGATTCATTTTGAGAGAGTCTGCTACCTAGAGTAAGGCCAACCACGACGATGTTTATAATACAACAGTTTGGTCTAATCCAAACAAAACTTGCAAATTTGGCAAACACTAAAGTAAAAGAGAGGTACTTGTTACTTTTATATTAAATTTCCCCCATTACCTTTGAATCGACCACAAGTTTTACAATGACTTGCTTTGATGAATTCTTCTAAATTGATTATTAGGACTGTTTTAGAAAATACTCCTAGCGAAAACTGTTGAGAAGTTTCTTAGCAAATGCTTGCATCTGCCTGAATCATCCTTTTCGGCAAGAATGCTTTATTAACGCAAACCCCTACAGCATAATTTGTCCGATTTTATCAAACTTTTGTCAAAAAGTCCAAACTCCCCACTTTTGTCAACAGAAGATCCTAGAGAGCCCAGATTCTTTTAAGGCAGGGTAGGCTCTTCCAAGAAAGGCACAAAAGTGAAGTTGAGAATCATTCTAAGTAAGAATATTTGAAATATTTTACTTGACTAACGGTCATAAAACTGTCAAGACGTCCATTTTGGGGGAAGGTAAACTGGGCTGTGACAATCGTAAGCAGGTGAAGTGCGGTTTTTCACGATTCTCTCCTGAAGGTGGTGATTCGTGAAAAACTGCTACAAATTGTGGAACGTTTCCAATTTAGAACAGTAGAGATAAGATGAAGACAGGCATTCTAACTAGACAAAAGAAAATTAAAGCCACTTTAAATTTTGGATTCTAACTCATAAAAACGACTGTTACAGTTTAATCAACAATTCTGTTTAGCAAACATGCTATTCTGCAGAAGTATTCTATGCCAAAGTAGGTTTGTTACTCTAAACGGAATTGTAGGAATGACCTCCGAGAGGAATTAGGGGGAATAGAACCATCAGATTTGAATTCAGTTCATTCGAAGCCACATTTGATAAAGTTCCAGACAAACATGCTCCAGCTAAAAAGAAATATGTGCCGGCAAATGACAAACTATTTTTGACTCGTGCTCTACGCAAAGCGGTCATGTTACGTTCCAGACTACGTAATAGATATAATAAGAATCAAACTGTGGAGAATTGGAACAAATTTTGAAAACAACGAAATTCCTTTGTTTAGTTATTTCGAAAGGAAAAATGAAATTATTACAACAACCTAAACATCACACTTTTCACTGACAATAAGAGATTCTGGAAAATTGTGAAGCCTTGTTTCTCTGACAAATTGCAATTTAAGAGCAAAATAGTTTTGATTGAAGATGAAACCATCATTTCCAACGATGTAGAGGTAGCAGAAACTATGAATGAATTTTTCATCACTGTGACGGATTCCTTTCCACAAAGGAAAATTCTAATTACGAAAATACTACTGAAGGAATCATAGATCCTGTTGATTAGGCTCTACACAAATTTTTGAATCACCCCAGCATTCTAAAGATTAAAGAACACTATCAAAATGGTGGTTCTAGGAATCATAGATTCTTAGCTCGTTCTTAGAGTTCTGTTTCGCTATCTTCTCCTAAAAATTGATGTCTGAGTTTCTCAAACGTTCGTTCAATTGGGTATCTAAGATACCTGCTGTACACTGCTAATTTGCCTCGCAATATCCATTGCACAACTTCAATGAATGGCCGCGATTATGGAATTTTCCCGAATTCTTTCATGTGAAATTTTCAAAATCTGGACAATTTTTAAATTGCGAAAGACGTAAAGCGTTTAAACCCATCAATCGATGCTAACCTTCAGAATATGCAAAATTTATAAAATTCATGAGAAAATTTTTGGTTTTGTATCTAAGAGAACTGGATACCAATCTGTAGTCTAACCTTCTTTAGAAATATGCCTATTTCTTGCTGTTGAGTTTGACTCTGATGAATCAAAGTCCGAGGGTGAATCAAAGTCCGAGGGTATCAGATTTCTAGGAGTTTATTTAAAAAGTCGCAAGAGCCTCATTTCAGATGTTATGACTTGTCCACAAGTCCTAAGAGTTTAATTTCTAAGAGTTTATTTTCTGGGTGGCTTAATTCCTAAGAGTTTATTTTCTGGGTGGTTTAATTTTCTAAGAGTTTATTTTGTTGCTATGTACTTTATTCTGGATTGCTTAATTTCACAGAGTTTAATATTTTCTGGATGATTTAATTTTCACAGACTTTAATTTGTTGCTATGCATTTTTGAAGAGCTTATTTTTTCTGTGTACTCTAATCTTTTTTGGGGTGTTTAATCTATTCTGGAGTGTTTATTTGTACATGGGGCCCGAAAAACGGAGCGCGTTGCGTTTTATAGAAATTTCTTGGTTTTAAACTCCTCTCTGAATTCGGCCCGAAAAGTTCAAGGAATACAGGTTTGCGCGTGCGGCAAAACTTGAGCCCGACTTCAATTTTCGAACCCAATTTTGTGAATTTGGGCTCCAAAAATAGATAAAAGATTTGGAAGCGAAAAATCCATCATACGTACTTCTCTATTTTGACAGAGAAGGGGGCTAATGTGCCTATAAATGTCTTCAGCGCACTATAAGCTTTCAATTCATGTATTAACTTCATATTTTATATCCAGTTAAAGTGAAAATATCAACGGTACTCACTTTTCTCTTAATAAGAACTATTAATTTGTTCTTTGTAAAGGGAAGAAAGTGAGTACCGTTGAGAAATTTCAAAATACTGCTTTGAAGCTTTTTTTTTTTACATTCAGATAAAAAATTTACAATATTAGTTACGTTCTACTTTACTTTATAATTATGACTCTACGACACTACAGGAACAATTCTAAGAGGAGCGAGATTACACGGCTACCCCTTGGTTACATGAAACAAAACGAGGACAAAACAAGAAACTTTACGCAAAGAAACAACGAGGGAACGAAAAACATAAACGAACAACATACAATTAAATACGGCATTAAACTTTGAGTGTAGGTAGCTTGTTACCAAGTAATTCCAGATATAAACAATTCTGAGACTTGGAAACCTGGATAAAATTTGTTCGTTCTTCGAAACCCAAAGATTTAGGTTGGAAAGAAAATTTCTTACTTTGTTGCAAGCTACCTCAAACAATTGAAGCTGTTCGCATTAACAGCATCAATGAATGTAGATAGTTCATACAACTAATTGACATGCTTAAAACTCATTTATGGGCAGATCCTAAGGAATCTGCCAAATCTATTAGCCTTCTTCAAAGTGAGTACCGTGGTGAGTACTCACTACAGTACTCACTACAGTACTCAGTCTTGTTGTTGCTCCTGTACAGGCAATTTTGACTTTAAATGTCTCCTGTGTACTTCGAAAATTAATAAACAATTCAAACGATACATTAGTGATCCGAATGACCTCAATGGCAGCAAAAACTGGAATTTCAAAAGGGCATGTCATATCGTAAAAGGGCGTGGCTTCTTTGTATAGAGCCAATTGTCGTGGTAAAGATGCAGTTTTAAGGAAGTCCTACGAGTTCAAGGATATGTTTTAACAAATTTATCAATGTTTTGTTAAAAACTAAGATATTTTTGAAGAGCTGGTACAAATAGCCTGAAGGCTATACCAAAGGACAGAAGTGGAAAAATTTTCCTTGTGCATCTAGGTAGGCTGAATACATGTTAAGCTAGTTTTCTTCAAGCAAAAATCCTCTTGAAGTGGCAGATTTTTGGTTGTCTCATATAGTAATGCACAATCGAGAGGACCCTTCTTTCCTACCAATGAGAACCTGTTTCATGGGTAATAACTACGAAGTAGTTATGACGGTTGCATCAATTACTCTAGAACCTGTTTTCTAGGACGGTTGCATCAATTACTCTAGAACCTGAGCTTATTTCAACAACCATGACAACACTGTTGAGAATAATAGCATGATTAATCAACTTGCCCATTTGGATGGATCAAATATGGCGGAAGGCAATTCTGGACCCTTTGTTCAAGAAGAATCCACAGCACTCCCTGCCCCTGGTGATGACCCATGCAAAAGCTTGAGCAGATTATGTGATTTAATTGAAGGTCTCAATGATCAGGTATGCCATGATCGAAAAGTCATAGATAAATTGAATGATGAAACAGGGGCTTTAAAATCTAAAATACTTTAGCTGGAAGGCAGCCATAAAATACTTAAAACTGACAATTCTGCTAACAGCCACAACTTCAGTGACCAAAACGAAGAAAACAAACAGGGAAACCTGAATACTCAATAGCAAATCTGTTTAGAAGAAAGAAGGAAAAAGTATGAACAATACAACATTGAATGTAACCTTAACCCTAATCCGATGTATGAATGTGATCAAAATTTATGTTTCAACCAACCAATTCTAGGTGCCCAAAACAGCAGCAGAGGTGCCCAAGTTGTTGTTCATCCAGTCGAGGCCTTCTCAGAAAGAGGATTCTTTGTTGCCACAACAACTGCACTAAATGTCACCACTTTCAGGGCGAATTTTGGCCTTCCAACCCTTTATTGAACCAACACTCGTTTCTACTGAGTAGCATGACATATGAATTTATTAATTTTTCGTGGGCCTATTTCTTCATTCTCCTAATTTCTTCATGGGGTTTCCTCCAGCAATAACACCATCGTCTATGCCGAAAACGAACTTTTTGAGGCTCATAAGGTATATTTAAGGATGGACAGAGGGGATGTTGACGATGAAGATGATAATAGATGTGTTCCTCCAGCTCTAATTGGCCCATCAGCGAAACTGAGAACAGCGCGAAAGTTTACGTTGGTAGGTAATCCTCGAAGACCACGCAGAACGAAAAAAAACGTAGCGATATTGCAATCTGAATCGCATGATAATGAAGTTGAAATGGGAGGTACTGGCGTCATGATCGAGCAACCAGAACAAAATGATAGTGCTCAAAGTGGTAGGTATTTTTGTTAGGACAATGTAATTGCAGTGTAGTGTAGGTACCTAGCTTCCGAGAAAAACAGCAATTGATTTTTTTGTTATGGCTAACTGCCGATTGGCGTTCTCACCACCAATAGAGATAAAATCCTATAATCTAATTGGATAATGCAATGCCAATTAGTAATAGAAAGTTTGAACGTCATATTTGCCTTAAGAGCTTCAAAAGATTACCTGCTAATGGCTAATGCCTAAATCTGCACCAGGAACAGGCGGGTGCTTATAAAACGAAGACCGAAGACCGAAGACCGAAGATAGAAAACGAAGACGCATACAACAATAATTCAATGCAGAGTAGATTTTCAACATCCAGTGCAAATAGACCTTTCTGCGGCAAGTTGTTTGATGAACAAACGTAAATCAAGGAAATTAAGTGCTAAAGTTTTTTGGTCTTCGTTTTGCAGAATGACCCACTCAATCTGCAAAACGAAGACCGACTCAAAACTACGAATTTGTTTAAACTCAACAAAGATGGTTAACAGTCGCTGCATTTCTTCAAATAGGCACCAGGAAACAATTATTGCACTGCACGGACGGTATAATGGTCATTTAGAATATGTCTTCGTTTTGCAGAATGACCCCCCTCAATCTGCAAAACGAAGACAGCCTCCGAAATGCTGCAAAAGTGTTTCAATTCAACCCAGATGGTAAACAGTCGTTGTGTTTCTTCAAATAGGCACCAGGAAATGATTACTGCACTGCACGGACCGTATAATGGTCATTAAGAATATGTCTTCGTTTTGCAGAATGACCCCCCTCAATCTGCAAAACGAAGACAGCCTCCGAAATGCTGCAAAAGTGTTTCAATTCAACCCAGATGGTAAACAGTCGTTGTGTTTCTTCAAATAGGCACCAGGTAATGATTACTGCACTGCACGGACGGTATAATGGTCATTTAGAATATGTCTTCGTTTTGCAGAATGACCCCCCTCAATCTGCAAAACGAAGACAGCCTCCGAAATGCTGCAAAAGTGTTTCAATTCAACCCAGATGATAAAAAGTCGTTGTGTTTCCTCAAATAGGCACCAGGAAACAATTATTGCACTGCACGGACGGTATAATGGTCATTTAGAATATGTCTTCGTTTTGCAGAATGACCCCCTTCAATCTGCAAAACGAAGACAGCCTCCGAAATGCTGCAAAAGTGTTTCAATTCAACCCAGATGTTAAAAAGTCGTTGTGTTTCCTCAAATAGGCACCAGGAAACAATTATTGCACTGCACGGACGGTATCATGGTCATTTAGAATATGTCTTCGTTTTGCAGCATGACCCCCTCAATCTGCAAAACGAAGACAGCCTCCGAAATGCTGCAAAAGTGTTTCAATTCAACCCAGATGGTAAACAGTCGTTGTGTTTCTTCAAATAGGCACCAGGTAATGATTACTGCACTGCACGGACGGTATAATGGTCATTTAGAATATGTCTTTGTTTTGCAGAATGACCCCCCTCAATCTGCAAAACGAAGACAGCCTCCGAAATGCTGCAAAAGTGTTTCAATTCAACCCAGATGATAAAAAGTCGTTGTGTTTCCTCAAATAGGCACCAGGAAACAATTATTGCACTGCACGGACGGTATCATGGTCATTTAGAATATGTCTTCGTTTTGCAGAATGACCCCCTCAATCTGCAAAACGAAGACAGCCTCCGAAATGCTGCAAAAGTGTTTAGACTTAACCCAAATGATAAAAAGTCGTTATGTTTCCTCAAATAGGCACCAGGAAACAATTATTGCACTGCACAGACCGTACAATGGCCATTTCAAACATGTCTTCGTTTTGCAGAATGACCCCCTTACACTGGAATCTTGACAATTGGTACCGTTCCTTATACCAAACTTGTAAAAATCGATACCGTTGCATATACCAATATGTGGAAAATCGATACCCTTCCCAATGGCACGTCCCCGTGCCCAAAATATATGTAGTGCAGCCCCTGGGAAGAAAGTACCAAAAACCTGTTTTTGGAAAAGCTTGCTTGAGCCTCCAATAGACTTATTCAATCTCAGGGACTCCAGAAGGGGTCTTAAAACAAGATAGGGAGATTATCAGAGAGCAGGCTTATTCAAAAAGTCATATGACAAGACTATGAATGACAGCTTCTTTGCTCTTTTATTTTTCGAAATCAAGATACATCTTTATCAAATCAAATATACCAAATTTCGACACATCGGGGCTGATAGGGAGCAAGGCTTGTTTAAACCTTGGACGGGAGGGGCCCACGTAGAAACGAAGGTTTTATAGGGAAGGGAAGGAAGAGCTGGTAGAGCTTTTCGGCAACTTTGTCTCCAGGGCTTATGTGGCAAAACGCCCCGTGGATGAGGTTGGAAAAATGGTACGTGGTTTATGGAAGGAAAATTACTTCTAAACTCATTCTTTAGGACTGTTATGTTGTCCAGGGCTGGTAGGAAGTTTCAGGAAGTTTGCTACATTCAAGGATACTTTTGCTGCCAAAAGTTTCTTATTTCTCGTATTTTCAATTCTCGAAGTCTAGAAGTTTATTCACCTTTGCTATACGGTCCCCCAAATTACTTCGTTAGACTGATCACTTAGATAAGGAAGAGCATAATTAACACTCAAACAATTTTTTGAACAGTTGCTATCACTGTGCAGCGTTAAAACAGTTTTGAGTGGCCTGAGAAAATTATATCTCCCAATTACAAAATTTTCTTTGCTTTAATTCAGATAAGGTTGCATCCTCTTTTGCGAAAACTTAAGCATGCGGTTTTTATGAGCTGAATCTCGTAAAGATACTTGTGTATCAAACTTGCGAACTTCCGGAACCTGTCCAGCTGTCAAACAGCAGGTGATTGCGGAAATAGCAATGGTAATGTTCTCATTTCCCGTCTGACTTCCTCTGAATCTCCGCACATGGCGATGGCGTGGCAAAGATGTCTGGAAAAATACCATTCATTACAGATCCAACTAAGAAATCTCCGCTTGAAAATGTCAAGCTCAACATCGAAACATTTCTCTGGGAAGAAGTTAGTGATCGGGATGTGCTTGGAAGTGGGAGTTACGGATGTGTATTTTCTGGAAGGCGTGCGAATGGAGGGTTGGTGGTCGTGAAGAAGCTCTTGCGGCCGAACGACGTAGAGGATCAACGCTTGTTTTTCAAAGAGGCCCGCATTCTGAATTCGATCAAGTCCCCTTACGTTGTAGAGTTGAAAGCAATTTGCCAGGATCCCGTGGCAATGATGCTGGAATACATGTATTTTGATTTTGGGCAATTCAATCTGTCAAAGAGAGTTCATTCCTTGCAAGAACTCCTCGAATTCCTATCATCGAATGGCCTGGTCCAGCAATTTGCTCGGCTGTCATTGAAAGCAGCAAAGGACGTCGCAGCAGGACTGATGTTTCTGCATTCTAAGAATGTTGTCCACAGAGATCCAAAGCCCGGGAACATTTTAGTTTCGAACAGGAATTACTGTCACATCGAGGACAGTGATGAATTAAATGAGGCTTGGCATAACAATCCAATCATCTGCAAGCTGGTAGATTTTGGTGAAAGCAGATCACTCAAGATTCAAACGCGAACAATTTGCCACACTGTAACGCAAAATGGTGACAGAGGTACCTTTGTATACATGGCTCCTGAACTGTTGTCCAGAGATGTGGCTCAATACTCCTTTAGTCAATTAAAGAAAGCAGACATTTGGTCATATGGTATGGTGTTGTATGTCCTGCTTAATCCAGATCAAAGATACCCATTTCAAAGTGAATTTATCAATCAAGGCATCGAAGACAGGGTAAATGCGAAATCTCAAATTATTCGTGGCTTAGCCAAAATATCCGACCAAAGCAATCATCGACTTACAGACATTTACAAGCGACAGAGTGGATTGTACTGGATGGTCTGTACGAGAGATGTGCAAATTTTAATGTAGAGGAACGACCGTCAGCAGAACAGGTTTCTAAAATTCTGGAGGAAGATGGTAACGCACTGGATTGCACCATAACGATTCCCTTGAAGGTGAGCCAGAACAGTGCACTAGAGCAAGCAGACAAGAATTTTGCCGAGGGGGGAATATACCAAGAATTAACAAATGATGCCTCGAACAGCTGTGCCTTTCTCTCCATAATTATTGCCGAGAAGCTTCTTCATCTACAGTTTCATTCCCATGCAACTACTTTGTGGAAGAACCTTGGTAGTTTGGTTGAAGATGTGATATGCTCAGCTCCGGCTGAATTTAACAAATTTCGCGATCCAGATCTACAGTATCACGTGGAAGAGGCTCATGATTTAATTATGAAGAACTGTCCACTAAGGAGTCGTTTAGTCTTCACAGATATGCTGAAGGAAAACCATGATGTCTATTCTAAAGAAGGCAGGGCAGGCTTAACCGATGCAATCAATTCACTCGGAAACGAGGAAAATTCTGAAATATCTGTGGCATTATTCAGCTGTGGTGGCTACATATTTACCGTAGCTGTGATGAATGATGCCTACGTTGTCCTTGAAACCCACCCAATCTGTGAAATCCTTGGAGGCAACAAGAATGGAGCAGTGAAAGTCTTTCCAAATGCAAGGCATTTGTGTAGATGGATTTGGAAGAGACTCAACATCAGTGGAGTGAAAGAAAGTCTTCAAAACCTTCTTCTAGTAAAACAAAAAGAAGGGTATCCTTTTCACTTTCAATGTTAACATATGTATTCTGTGTTTTAAAAATGTTTGTATGATTAAATCAAATATTCTTTATCGGTGCCATAGGCTGTAATCGAAGATTATTGCACTGACACTGACATCACTTCTGAACTTCAATTTTCTTGGTATTGGATATTTAATGTGTTTGAGAATCGAACTATGAATGTTAATGCACAAAACCCATCATTAGTCGAAATGTTAGGCTTGTAAAGAAAGCGTAAAAAGCAATCAAGAAATCACTTCACTTACTCTAAGCTGTTTCATCTCCTTCCTTAGATTAAGAAACTGTACTATATAAAGGCAATGTTAAGTCGCAATGTTGATTGAAAACAAACGTCATTTTTCTGTTGAGAACCAACGATTTGCAGTTCTTCCGACTGATTTCAACATTGCAAAGGAGGGACGGGGGGGGGGCGCAGTCCTAATTAACCTTATTTCTTAGAATGGCTCGACAATTTTGCAACTGATTGTAGAGCCCTTTAGCAATGATTGACCACAGAAATGACATGGAGCAAGTCTATCGTTCGAGCATCGAAAGAAAATTCGAACGTCACTTTGCTTCGAAAAATCGAACTAATCAAGTAATCAGCCAATCAAACGCTAAGAATATGCAAGTGGGTGGACCACATGAAGAAGGTAGTGATCTGATTTTTCGCGCGGTAAACGTAGCGGAATTTGTCTAAATTAGTCCGCATTTTGAAGCTGTCAATTCTCACGAGCCTCAAATTGACATCATAAACATGATTCAATTTAATGCGAAAAATAAACTCATGTAATCGGTCGAACTAGTTATATACAGGTGCAAGGACCCATGAAAAAATCAAACAGGATAAGGAACTTAGAAACCTTTTCTGGAACAAATTCATTCAATCGCGTATAGATGAACATGTCTTTCCCAAGATCAAGTTGCGACAAGTATGATCCAGTTCAAGATTATTACTTAAAGAGCCTCTTGACTACCACATGGAATCTATGATAATGAATGTACACCGATTAACCTTAACTGTCATGAAGATCAACAGAAAGACGCAGAATGCATTCAGAAATGACAGCCAAGGCTACTAATGAGCCAAATTCAAGTCAAGAAGTAAGGAATGAATTTTTTCTATATCACTTGATACATAACAAAGGCAAAGCATACAGCTCAAATCCTTACTGGTTGCTAAAGCACGCGGAAATCATCCAATTTCACGGTAATCAGCCAATTAAATAACCCCTTTCCTACCACGCGATACCAAACTGGCCGTTCGAAGTGGATTCTCAAGTACCCTCATGAAAACTGAAATGGCTCAACCTGGTTCCAAGGGCCACCTTCCTACGTAAGGAAGACAATGGCGGCCCTGGGAACGAGGTTGGAAATGGCGACTAGGTTACAATAATTAAATGGAATTTTCCTTGATAAATGCCCCTCTACAGTTTGTAGCGTCCTTGGAAAATATAACTGTAGAGCGGCATCCTCTCTACTGATCTATCAAAGAAAATCCATTTAATTATTGTAACTTAGTAGCAATTTCAACTTTCGTGAGGGTACTTAAGAATTCACTTCGAACGGCCAATTTGGCATCACGTGGTTGGAAAGGGGCTATTTGATTGGCTGAATACCGTGAAATTGGACGATTTCCACGTGCTTCAACAACCAGTAAGGATTTGAGCGGTATGTTCCAAAGCAATAAATGCAAAGAAATTTATGAGGTTTTATGATGTCTTGTTAGGATTTTTAATTGATTGGGATATTTTATGCTCATGTACAGGTTTTTAAGTACAAAATGAACTGATGCTTTGGTGTTGCAATGAAGCTGAAATGATACTTTAGGGTTGCCTGCAAATTTCTTGGACTTACCCCCCTATGCGTATGTGCTGAGTGCCCCCCTGAGTTTGGGGATAAGAAATGAAGGCGAATCCTAGCGAGAGTGGGTACATTGATGGGCAGTCAAACGATGAGGCTAAGTTTTCTTTTTTAGGATTCATTGGAAAGAGAAGATAGCTGAGAAAAGTTCGTAGCTGCAGAAATCGATGATGAAGAATTAACTGACGGTAAGACACAGGGTTACAGAGGAAGAAATTTCAAGCCACATCTTGTTGACCCGAACAGAGAAGAGGATATGCAGCTGGGGTGTGGAGACGGTTTCGTGTGCACCAATGACAGTTACGGAGAACGCAGTTTAGACGCAAAGGAGGATGCTAGTGGAACCAGCTTCAATAGCGACGAAGATCGCCACGATATAAGTGATTTGGATGCGAGAATGACTATGCAGCATGGTTCTCAAGATAGCAAAGCGAATACTGAAGCTAAGAAGGGTAGCTTAAGCATTGATTTGGAGATTAGTGTAGAAAGAATCAATGTGGGAGTAGAGCAAGACTGTAGAGGAAATGGAGCAGCAACGGAAAAAAATCCTCGAAGACAAGCAGCTGGCCTTACTGTAAGCATTCAATGAATTCTCATGAACTTATATAGAAACATAGCTACCCCAACGTTATGAACGCACGTCCATCCACAAGGAAACCAACCAAACAGGATTGAATCAAAAGAACAAGTAACGAAAATAGAGAATACAGTAATTTCATATTTGTCCTCTGCGGGGACTATCTGCTCCGGGGACATTTTGCCAAACTGCAAAGAAGAACGCTGCGGGAAATGAGCGCGAAGGAGGAGGAAGAGCAAGGAAAGAGAATCAGAAAGAAAAATAGATACTTTCTTCTTCTCGTTCCTCGCTTTTCTTCCTTCTTCGCGCTCATTCCCCGCTGCGTCATTCTCCTTCACAGTTTGGCAAATGTCCCCGTAGCGGATAGTCCCCCGCAGAGGACAAATATGAAATTATTTATTCTCCATTTTCATTATTTATTCTTTTTATTCATTACCAATCGATCCTGATTTCCCTGTGGTCCATCCGAAAAATAGGTGGACCAGTCATTTACAGCCCTCCAGCAGGGTAAGAAGGGTAACAATTCAGCAAAGTTTCTAAAACCACTTGATTTCTGTAATTTTTACTCACAATGACGTTTTCTTGTGATTTCTCATGGCTTTGTCATCGATTTCGTTTTGTGCTTTACGTAACTGTAAACCAATAAACTTGATCTGATAAGATCATTTGATGCAATACTTCTTTTTTTACCGTTCATCATCATTTTCATTCACAGTCACTCATATGAACATGGCTTCAAGCAAAGAATTTTCAAGATCTTAATTAAGCACATCAATTATCTTTTAGCAGGAGACCATAGATGATTCAGAAGTTCTTGACCTAATGACAAATGAAGAAAATTCATTTCCTTTCAAGGTAAGTTAGCAATTCTTCATAAGATTTTTGAATGACAGAAATTCAGCATTTACAAAAACAAAGAGTCACAGCCAGTAAAGCACGCATACATTAGAACTGAATGTTTGTAGTCTTTCACATTTTTACCTACGTGATAATTTGACAATGACCAGAGAAATGATTTTCCCAAGCAGTTAATGAGAATGGGCCTTTTATATGACCCCACCTTAATCAGAACTTCCTTCACAGGAGGGATGTTCTCCGCTAAATGTCCGGTAGGAGTGTGCCACCCACAGTTTCAAAATGGTACCGTCGGCTAGACCAATTTCTGTGACAATGATACCCTTGGGTAGACTAAATTCTACATCGAAAGTGGCACGAGTTGGCGTTTTCTAGACAAAAAGTGCCAACTTTTGCCTTCTCTGGACCAAAATCACCAAAATTTTGGGGTTTCTATACGGGAATCACCAAATTTGACTTTTCTTTGAGCGGAATTGCCAAAAAGCGTACCCTTGCCCAGACTAAAATTGCCGAAAGTATACCCTTGGACGGACTAGAAGTCTGAAAAAGTATATCCTTGCGGGCGGCGCATCCCCGAGTATCTTTACTGTGGAAGAACAGCCCCCTCCCCTGACTTCCTTTCATTCAATATTATGCTCTGTATGGCATGCTTCGGCGACTGACATGGCTGACCCTCTGTTAAAATGACGTCATTGAGCAATCTGAGATAAGGAAGGGTTTTTGAAATGATAAATCAAGATTTTAAGGCCCATGGAGCAAATGTCGAGCGTCGGCTAGCTTTGGGATACGTTGGACGGAGCCAGGGGGTTCGAAGTTACGAGTTTCCACGCATCCAAGCGCAGTTTCTGCCAGATGTCACCAATTAATGTTTCTTTCTGATGTTTCTTTGCAGTCTGAAGACCATTGGGAAAACGATCAACGGATACCCTTCTTTGAGAAGGGTCGTCAAGAAAGATACACTGTTCAGGATGCTGTTAATATCATTTCAAATGAAAGCAAAGTATCACGCAAATGCTCTCGTCAGCCACTGCGAGTTCGAGAGAACGCCTCGTTTATTATCGATCTGAGGTGCTTCAAGGATTGGGAAGATATCAAAGCTGATCTGAATGGAGTCTACAACGGTGTCATTCGCTGTGGTATCTCTACAATCGAGTATGAAGATGGTACATGCAGACAGCTTACACGAAAAGAAGTCCCTCTGGAGACAGATCATGGATATCATCTCCTACAAAACATCAAAAGGAACAAAGCTGCTCCGGAATTGGTAAGATCAATTTTCCTCCTTAGGAGTAAGGAGAAAGAGTTTGTCGAAAATGTATGCTTGTTGCAGTACAATCTGACGAATGCAGTTGGATGTGTCGAAGTAGAGGTAAAGAGTCATGGCAACTGTAAGGCTGCTTCAAAGACGCCATATTATCCAACGAAAAAGAGCACCATGAAAGAAATGAAAGCTGCTTTGAATTCCAATGAGGCTCCATGTGTGTACAATGACATGAGGAGAGTCGAAGGAGGTGTTTGTGCCGCTAGAAACCCTTCCGATCTTCCAAGAAGTAAAAATCAGATTTATCAAGCCAAGGCAAGGGAAGTAAAGAATGTGTCGGCTGACGATGTTCAAAGTCTTCTGAAGTATGCACGAGATGATGAAGATCTTGTTTTACATCACTCAGATTTTCCAGAGGATCTATGGATTTTGGGAACCAAAGCTATGTGCAGCGACGTTGGAAGGTTCACATTTTCCGAAATGCTCTCAAGTCCCATCAGCGTAGATCCAACTTTTAACATAGGAAAATTTGAAGTTACGCCAGTGGTTTACAAGAATTTGCTGCTTACATCCAAAAGAACAAACGTTAATCCAATATTTCTTGGACCTACTATGATACACCACAATAAGAAATGCGAAACATATCGTACGTTGGCAGCCACATGCGTATCTAAGTGCCCAGGTTTTGTGAAAGCGAAGGGATTCATCACAGATGGAGAGGAAGAATTGCAGAATGCCTTCAAGCAAGAATTGAAGAGTGCAAAAGCACTACGGTGCTTCAAGCATTTTGAAAGGAATTGTATCGAGAAACTGCGTGCCATAGGAATCAGAGAAAAGAGAGATCATAGCTACTTTATCGGGAAAACTTTTGGCATTCCAGGTAAATGTGAGGGTATCTTAGATGCTGAGGGTCGTCATGATCTAAGAAGACGACTAGATGATGTAAAAGTGGAAATGAACACCAAAGAGAAGGAACTATTAAAGAAAAATTCTACATCGTCTTATGTGCCACGATTTTGGGCATATCTGGATGATCATTACGACATGATGAGAAATTGCATGATTTCCAAGGTGCGTGGCA
The DNA here is from genome assembly GCA_964019985.1 of Aurelia sp. 4 Dawson et al 2005. Classification (NCBI taxonomy): domain Eukaryota; kingdom Metazoa; phylum Cnidaria; class Scyphozoa; order Semaeostomeae; family Ulmaridae; genus Aurelia; species Aurelia sp. 4 Dawson et al 2005. Next base: position 7,364,148 of record OZ026512.1, on the reverse strand, counting down.
AGGCAGGAATGATGATTGGGAATGACGGGAAGTATTTGCGTTCATACACAAATACTTCAGAATCAATGAACAAAATCATGAAAACTGCAAGGGATGCTTTCTTACGAAAAAATCCCTGCTTTTCACATCTAAACAAAATGCAGTTCACAAAGCATGTTTTCCAAGCCATTCACAATGACGAAAGAGAGGAATTTAAATCTGCAGTTGCTGGAGTGAGTGATCTGTATGATTTATCAAAGGAAGCAAGCTATCTGCAAATTCCAACTGATATATGGTTTACATGGACACCAGAAATGAGAGAAAAGTACATCAATCAAGTAGACCGGCTGACCATGGGTGAAATATTGCAGCAAAAAGATGTTCAATGGCCAGAAATGGAAGATCCAAAAGTCATTGAATTCAAAGATACACAAGTAAGATTAGCAAAGGCCCTCCACGACAACTTTGGCTACTCTCAGGAAAATGCTGATATCCTTCAAAAGGAAGTTTTGGGATTAATGAATCACCCCCATGCAGTACAAAGGAAAGCCAGCCTCGAAATAAGTGGAAACAAAAGATTTGAAGTCGCAAGCCGCAGTGCAAAGGGCGGTACAGTCCAGGTCACGTCATTCAGTGACCATGCGACATGTGTCTGCGGCAGATATCGGAATGACGGAATCTGTAAGCACTCCTTAGCCGTTGCATCGTTGCAGCATCAATTAGCCTCCCATCTTGATTTCATTCGAAAGAAATTTAAAGGAAAGGAGAGCCACACATCTCTTGCAGAGTACAATGTAAACAAAGTCACAGCAGGCAAAAAAGGTGCGAGGAATAAAGTACCGTTCAGGGCAAGTCGAGGAGATGCAAGTAAATCCACATCCAATAGCTCGGAAAAGAATGATTTGACGAAACAGCCATTCACTGAAATTTATCACAATGATAATCAGTTTGTTCTCCAGTTTTTAACAGAAGGTGCTAAAAGCTGCAAATCATGTGGACTAAGTTTTTGCCACAGGAAGCGTGTAATCCCATTTGATGTGATTTTGTCTCACAAAGAGAGATGGCACTACCCACTAAATGGAGACTGGTCCGAGAAGAGAGCAAGCAAGGTGGAAACAACAAGGTATTACCACCCATCATCGAAATGCCTTCTCTCCAGATTTCCTTATTTCGATGTTAGTTTTGTGGAAATTCCCCTGCATGTCCTTCCTCAGCTTCTCGAGTCTCACAAGAAATACCTTTCGTCAGAACTTGGCATTAACTTTGATCGACTTTGATTGAACAGCTAAACAAAATCAGATGAATGAAGTAGAAATGTAGCAGTCATAATAACGTTGCGACTTCTTCCTTTTTCGCATTTATGGAGGATCTGAACCAATGAGCTGTGAGAGCCAATTTGTTTCTTGCAGTGTAATAGCTGCCTGTACCAATTACTGTCCAACCAACAGATTGACATATGAAATGGACAGGACTCCCCTTCGCAAGTGTCTAAAAATCTTACAGACAACTATTAATCGAGTAAAAACGAACAGATGCTATGTCACAGTAAAATGTCATAGATATTGGAAAGATTGCCTTTGAAGGCTTTTCCAAACGTAGTTTTTCTTTCTGTGATATCAATTTTTGCATAAAAAAATCAAGGTATCTTACATAATTAAAGAGCAAGTTAGATGAAAAAGGAACAAGGTATTTTTATGTCCGCAGAATTTTAGATTGAAGTTCAAATGTATGTAGATTTGTATTGATGACTTCTTATTCCCCAAAAATGTATTTGGAGGACCGAATCATTTTAACAATGGTTAAATTGGCCTTTCTCTACGGAATTAAACACAACATCAGATTCTTTGGAGTAAAAAGTGAAAACAAAAGTCCTCATCCTAGTTGAATAGCTTTGGTTTCTATATGATTTACATTCATAATGCAAGTTTGATTTCTAGGTATCCTGCGTAAGAAAACATGGAAAAGACAACTGTTCCGTGTAGATTCGTATCATTCTTCATATTGAAGCAGCAAATGCAAATAAACAGTTTGCTACTAGGCGAGTCCGAAAAAAACTTAGGGATGTTTGACAGACTGTGATGTCTCCTTTAGCCACCTCATCGATCATTGTGAACTGAATTTCGCTGTGCAGCTAAAAGTCTAACTTAAATCATAAACTTTTCCCAATTGAAATTAGTCATTGGAAATCAGTCACTTGATGCACTCTTGGGGAGGTTTTCTTCGGTTTCTCTTCGTTAGGTCTTTTATGAGATTATTTCAAAACGAAGAAATCTTTAGCTAAGACCCTTCAGCATCTTAGCATGACCAAAGTTACAGGTACATGTGGATCAAGGAAGAAATGAAACAGTTAAAAAGGATCGTTTTTTCTTCTGGGATGCCTTGTCACAAGCTGCTCCTTAGCTCCATACGTAGAGAAAGATTCAAAGACATCAAAAGAGTTTGCTTCTTCATGGATTTCTTTGAACAAGAACATCGTTCTACGAGTCACAATGGGTCCTTGACCGCCGACAACATTTTTTCCCAACCAATGGTAATGCCAATGGTACTTGTAACTTTTGCAAAGCTAAAATACTGAAGGGGCTTGGCTAAAGATTTCATCAGTTTGCAAGACCCCCATATAAGGTCTTACCAAGGAAATCCTTTTTTTAGAAAATGCATCATGTAACCCCGATATCAACTGGGAAGGGTGTAGATCTTAGACTTTTGGCTGTATGGAAAAATTTAAATCACGCAATTAGATGGGTTAATGTGCCATCATAGTCCGCCAAACGCCCTCTACGTTTTTCCACTGAGCCGGTACTTCCTAGAATAATTTGATTTATTCCTTGACTTAAGGCGTTGGCTGCAAGAGCAATTTTCAACTGTAACTGATGGCCGAAATTTTCAAACTTTTGAACATGGTTGAAGTTGCTGCACAAGATCCTTGCAAAATTTATTCAATCAAAGTTATTCAAAAATGTCACTTCCTTTCAAATTTCATAGTACCTTTCAAATTTAAAGGAAGAAATAGTTGTTAGTTCAAATTTTCACCAACATATTGTTAGTTTTGTTAAATTATAAGATTTGTAAAATTTTGCAAATCTGATGGAAGAATTGCTAGTTTATTCGAATTTGCGCTAAAAATTTGTTAGTTTTGTTGAATCAAATATCGAAAAAGAAAGTTATCTACTTAAGTCCTCACTGTAACACAACGACTTTTTACCTTCTGGGTTGAGTTTAAACACATTGCTCGCATTTTTGAGTCTGTCTTCGTTTTGCAGATAGAGGGGGTCATTCTGCAAAACGAAGACATGTTCTAAATGGCCATTGTACGGTCCGTGCAGTGCAATAATTGTTTCCTGGTGCCTATTTGAGGAAACACAACGACTTTTTATCATCTGGGTTGAGTCTAAACACCTTTGCAGCATTTCGGAGGCTGTCTTCGTTTTGCAGATTGAGGGGGGTCATTCTGCAAAACGAAGACATGTTTCAAATGGCCATTATACGGTCCGTGCAGTGCAGTAATCATTTCCTTCTGCCTATTTGAAGAAACACAGCGACTGTTTAGCATCTGGGTTGAATTAAAACACTGTCGTAGCATTTTCAAGTCGGTCTTCGTTTTGCAGATTGAGGGGGTCATTCTGCAAAACGAAGACATGTTTCAAATGGCCATTGAACGGTCCGTGCAGTGCAGTAATCATTTCCTTGTGCCTATTTGAAGAAACACAGCGACTGTTTACCATCTGGGTTGAATTAAAACACTTTCGTAGCATTTTCAAGTCGGTCTTCGTTTTGCAGATTGAGGGGGGTCATTCTGCAAAACGAAGACATATTCTAAATGACCATTATACAGTCCGTGCAGTGCAGTAATCATTTCCTGGTGCCTATTTGAAGAAACACAACGACTGTTTACCATCTTGGTTGAATTGAAACACTTTTGCAGCATTTTGAAGCCTGTCTTCGCTTTGCAGATTGAGGGGGTCATTCTGCAAAACGAAGACATGTTTCAAATGGCCATTGTACGGTCCGTGCAGTGCAATAATTGTTTCCTGGTGCCTATTTGAGGAAACACAACGACTTTTTAACATCTGGGTTGAATTGAAACACTATTGCAGCATTTCGGAGGCTGTCTTCGTTTTGCAGATTGAGGGGGGTCATTCTGCAAAACGAAGACATATTCTAAATGACCATTATACCGTCCGTGCAGTGCAATAATTGTTTCCTGGTGCCTATTTGAGGAAACACAACGACTTTTTATCATCTGGGTTGAATTGAGACACTTTTGATGCATTTCAGAGGCTGTCTTCGTTTTGCAGATTGACGGGGGTCATTCTGCAAAACGAAGACATATTCTAAATGACCATTATACCGTCCGTGCAGTGCAATAATTGTTTCCTGGTGCCTATTTGAGAAAACACAACGACTTTTTATCATCTGGGTTGAATTGAAACACTTTTGCAGCATTTCGGAGGCTGTTTTCGTTTTGCAGATTGAGGGGGGTCATTCTGCAAAACGAAGACATATTCTAAATGACCATTATATGGTCCGTGCAGTGCAATAATCATTTCCTTGTGCCTATTTGAAGAAACGCAGCGACTGTTAACCATCTTTGTTGAGTTTAAACAAATTCGTAGCAGTTTTGAGTCGGTCTTCGTTTTGCAGATTGAGTGGGTCATTCTGCAAAACGAAGACCAAAAAACTTTAGCACTTAATTTCCGTGATTTACGTTTGTTCATCAAACAACTTGCCGCAGAAAGGTCTATTTGCACTGGATGTTGAAAATCTACTCTGCATTGAATTATTGTTGTATGCGTCTTCGTCTTCGTTTTCTATCTTCGGTCTTCGGTCTTCGGTCTTCGTTTTATAAACACCCTGCCAAAACCTCTGGTGAGTACTTTTCATCCACATTGCTCTACCACATAAATGTGGTGGGAGGCCCCTGGAATGCACTCTGGTTGGTAATGATTCATTTTCCATCCAAAATTGATTGAAAATTCAATAAAGGTAATCAAGCTTGATCAAGCTTGACAATAATCACCTGCCAAAGTCATTCTCAAACATACTGCAATCAAGCTTGATCAAGTATGCCTTCAAGTGCAAAGATAGTGTACATAAGCTAGCGCAAGTGGTGCAAAATTCTTACTTGAATCAAGCTCTCAAACACATCCAAATCATACTCAAAACAAGTCAGTATCAAGCTTGACGCATGCTCCAAACATACTCAATATTTTGCTAAGGGTGGTCCTGGAATTTAGTGGCACATTACACAGGGCCACAAGCTTATCATGACGAAACAAAATGAAACCGAGCAAAACCAAAACAGTTTTACAATCAAATATTTTTAAAGATCAATTGAAATAGCAAATCATTGGTTATTTTCTACTAAATTGATCATTATTGATTGTTTACATCCATCCGGATGATAAGAAATAGTGAATTTGCTATTTCAATCTATCTTTAACGATTTCATTGTAAAATTGTTTTGGTTTTGCTCGGTTTCGTTTCGTTTCTTTTCATTGAATATAGCCGGGCCATAGGGATATACAGTATGCTGCCACATTACAAAGGGTGACTCTCCTCAATAGGGTCTTTTAGGGTATTCTTCAAGGTAGCTTTTCACTACTTTTCCAGAGTTAACTGTGCCAGTTGAGAATGTGCAGCCTCTGAGTCCCAATGCAGTAGAAGATGAAAATACTGATGTTGAAATGCATGTTAGTGATGGTAATGATCATGATGAGGAAGAAAGTGATGAACAATCAGATCACATGCCATTTTCTGAGATCTTTACAGGGAGTATTTGTTCAAACAATTTAGTTTGAAATACAGTCAGGCATTGCCTGCAGTTGTAACATTGTTTTCCTGCATATGAATTGTTGTTTACAAAGATTTGCAGTCTTGCATATACAGTAATCAGCTTGCATACTGTATATACTTACTTTTACTACAGTATGTCATCAGCAAACAAAACTACAGTATGTCATCAGCCAAACGTACTGTATAAATTAGTGGATAACTCAAAAATGAAACAAGATATCAAAAAATTTTCAATGACGTCCTTCATGAGTCAATTGTGTCATTCATTTGCATCAAAACTTTTGCTTTAGAACAAGGCCTCATGAGGGTTATTGAAATTGCTTTTTCATTCATCCTGGTTTCTGGTTTCAAAAAATGTCTTGTCTTTCATAATAACTCAAGAAGTCTTATCAGAAAGTTGATAATTCTTGAAATGTCTTAGAATTTTGAAGACTTCTTGGCAATTCTTGCTGTGTTTGTCAATCCAAGGCTTATGCTGTATGTTCTAAGATCATCAATTGTATGACATACTGTTTAAATAAGAAAATATCATACTGTAGAGTATTAAAGAATGTGCACTACTTAGAAAACTTTACTTTAGATATGTATTGTTGGCTGTTCTATATATAGTTTGTTAAAGGTTTAATATGTACTATATTCTATCTCTGCAGGAAAGCCTTGGTTTTGAGGAAATATATATGATAGAGACTCTCAGGGCAAAATCACTTGTGACTCTAGATGACTCTGGCTGGAACTTTCTCCTTCAGGACTTTGATTTCAAAACCAGACAGTTAAAGGTAGTTGAAATTTTGCTCAGCATACAGACAGCTACTTCAGTGAAAGTGTGTATCATTTGATAAAAATTGTAAAAGAATTCTGATATAAAATGCCCAACTTAGATCTGAGTATTTGTTTCATTTCTTTATCTGTTTCATTTCTTTTCATTTCATATCTTTTTCTTTATTTGTTTCATTTTTTATGCTGCATTGATTTTCTATAATTATTTTCCTAAAAAACAGAATGCCTGAAATGCTCAAGAAAATGCTAAAATAGTTTATCAATAAAATCGTTTAACTTGCACTTCAAAATCCACAGAAATTCTACTTTTTAGTTGAATTCCAACAGCATGGAGCTTAAACTCTATAAAGAGACCCAAGAAAAATTGTGTGTATGTTTGGTCTGTGAAAAGCACAATTTTGCTTGATGTTCGAAGAAAAAGTATGCTTCACAAGACAAGGCCCTGTTGTCAGCACCTTAGCAAATTGCTGACTTTGAATAATGATTTGTGAAATTGACAAGAATTTGTATGCCTTCACATGTGTGATGTAAAACATGGAAGGAATGGAGCATATCTCCATCGCTAGATTTTCACTGTTTTGGGCTTCTCCAGCATAGGATTTTTGGAAAATAAATATTTTGGAGGTCTTTTGATTGGCCAAAAAGTCGGAAAAAATTATGTGGATCCAAGTTGGCCTTTAAGCAAGTAATTGCTGTTTACATTGTTCAAAATGAGACAATGATTAGTCCTCTGGAACTGCTCAAATGGGGAAAGTTTTTTTGGGACCCCTTCAATATCAGTTCATTTCAGTAGGCATTTTATTTCTCATTTCCTACAAATAGGCATTATACTGTACAGTTACAGTATCAACTTCACATTTTATGGATTTTCTCATCCTTAGACTCAAGTTAACTCAATGTATTTGTGCTTTGGCATGATGCACTAAAAACTTCAAAGGTTAAAAATGTGTCATTTAATTTTATTTTAGGTCAACAAATTCTGTATTGTGAAACGGATTTCAAAGATTTTTGATAATTGCACAGCATCCATATATCCATGCTCATGTAACTCAAGCAGAGAAAGTTATGTCAGCAGTTTGGAAACTATCATTTGTGAGCAATCAGAAGGTATTTCCTAAAACTATAAATTTTTTTCAAGCAATACTTAGAGAATGAAGCAATATTCTAAATTGAATAAAAGCAGTTGGTCCACATGGTAGAATTGCTGTGCAGTATATTTTCTATTTTTGTCAAAAGGATATATTTGAGTCACTCAGAACTGACTCCATTTTCAGACTAGTGGATAGAGACATGCTTTTTTAGGGTAGAAGATACAAAGGAAATTGAAGTTTGGGTTTCAGGCAATATCTCTACAGTAACACCATCTGAGCTGTTGTTGATGCCATTAAGATCGAGGGGGATAAGTTTCTATCCTGCGGAAGATTGAAACAAGAATTTATGATCCTAAAGAGAGTGCATCAACAATAAAACCTCAAAATGCAAGTTGAAAGCTTCAAGAACCCTACATTTTACAAACTTCAGTTAAAGAAATGAGTATGTGAGGTTAATCAAGCTTGAAGCATCAGCCTTTCTTGCATTTTCAGGACATATACAGAAGACTGTCTATGTTCATTTTGTGCTTCATAAATTTGCAGAAATGTGCTCAAACATGGTTGTTATCACTTAAAATAAATCCTTTTTATTATTCAAGTTAGCTTTAGACCAGTCATTTCCAGCTTGTTGTCACATACGGATATGCCTGAAAATGATTCCATTCTGGGATGCAGAGAACAGCATTGATATTGATGCCATTCAAGGTAATGTAGGAAGCACTTATTTCTTGATTTGTCTTGTCTCATATCATCTACTCTTGCCTTACCTTGTCTTGTCTTGTCTTGTCTGTATGATGTAGTACATAACTCGTATTGGAAAGATGTTGGCATTATGCAATATTTGATTGGCAGTTGCCATAAAAGTGACATGATACCTTTTCAGCCCTACACTGACAGCATGATATCAACAAGATTCACCATTGTTGTTGGATGCAAATATCTCCAGGCTTTATTGTAGAATTTAATCAAATGTTCGATTTTTGAATGAATGCTATGCTGTATGTACTGTGCACAGGCATTCATAAATCTAAAACTTTGCTGTTACAATGAACCTGTGTGTATGTTTTTAATTAAAATGATGTCAAGAATTCTTAAGAACTTTCAATGATTCATCACATTCTGATAACAATTTTAACCAGTGTGAAAACTGTAATTGAAGTTGAGACAAGAACCCTCCTTCCCCAAGAACCTCAAGGATTTTTGCTGTATCTATCCTCAAGAACTCTTAAGGATTCTTACTGTACATAGAAAAATAGCGTTACCGGGTCTGTACTGTATCAAACAATTAGTTTGTTCTTTTAATACTGCATGTCTGATTGCTGTGGATTTCTTTGTTAGGAATTCAGAGTGACCATGGTTATAACAAGGTTTGCCATTTCATTACTTCTAACTTACAGTTTTGTTCACATGTATCTTATGGCAGTAGCAGTGATAGATAACTTGACATAACTTGAAATGTCCCATCCACATTGTGTATCAAAAGATAATTGCATGTTGTACACAATTTAGCAGGTACTAAACATTTTGCATTGTCTGTAAACAAATTTTTGGGTCACACCTTTTGTTGGCAGAACCAATATAACTTCCAAAAATTTCTATAGATTTTATTGTATTGTAGCGAAATGGTGCCACGATTAAAAAAACAACATCAAAATTCAGAATCTAAGTGGAATTTAAAGGCAGTCTGCCATGCATTTGATTAGGCAATAAGAATACAATGAATAGGAAATTTGAATGGTTGCTAATCCTCTGGCTTTCTACGACGGTAGAAAGTTAAGACGATTAGCCCTTGTTTGTTTCAAACACAGAGTCACAAAGAAATCCGTTGTTTTCAGCTCTGACTGTTGCGGCCAATAAGATGCGTGACAGATTACCTGTAAGCAAACGCCAAGAGGGTCAAATATGAAAAGCAGTAGGGTTGAATTGTGTTTCTCCAAGAAAAACTATTGACGAAAATGTGGTCTTCAATTTTAGGCAATGAAAGGATTAGAGATGTTTATTCTTCTGTACCCCGGGGGGGGGGGGGTACATCACATGTTGAGGGTACTGGTATGTGCCGCCCATATGGGTCAGCTTTTGAGCCGAAATTCTCGAAACAAGGGTCCCTTTTTCGGCAGATTTTTCATAAACATGGATGGGTCATCCAGAAATTGGCAAAAAGTAGCCAAAAATGGGCCATTTTCCGCCAAAATTCATCATAAAACTGGGTATGAAAGCAAGTTTCGGTAGTTAGAAGAGGGTACCTTTCTGAAAACCGGGCAGCAGACACCCGTCCATCCACAAGTCATGTACCCCCCCCCCCGGGTTCTGCACCTGGCATTCTAATACAGCGCTTCCTCACTTTTCACTTAGTTTTCGTCTGTCATCATCGACTTAGAATTTGCAAGTGGCAAGATGGTGTGTATAAGATGTACCGAGGCAGATATTGCAGTAATTGGTGTTGACAGAGAGGGGTTTGTTTGTCACATGTGCAATTTTGGGAGACATTCTTGTAGACACACAAAGTATTTAAAAGAATACCTAGATCTATGTAAAGAAGACCTTCCAGATTTCTTAATGGATCTTGTAGCACATCATGCAGAAGTCACGAATAGAATATCCTTATCTAGGTGGAGAACGGCATTATCAAAGAAGCCAATTGCTGTGCAGTCAACACCAAATCAGCAAAAAATCTACGCCTTTCCTAACGATTTTATTCAAACTGAAGATGGAAGCTACCCCTTACTTGCAATCGACAGAAACACATGCCGTAGTTGCTCTGCTGACTTGAGCCCAAGTTTAGAATGGTTTGAAACAGACACAAAATTACTTTTGATGTTCAAGATAGTGCAAGTTAATGGTAATAATTTTTTATGACATTCTCGTTCTGTTTTTGTTTTAAGCTACACTATGAAAATAGCCATGACTGACTGCTTTGAACTTTGACAGAACCCCTGATGCCTAATGCATCATAGATTATCAAAGATGTGAGGTCATAAATAAGCACCTGCTCGTTCAAAAGTTTCAAAATGATAGAGGGACTTATTCTGTCACAGAATCAGTATATTTTTGCATCTACATCGGTAGATATGGTACCCATTGTGATGAGATTTTTCGGTCTCTTAGCGACACTATCGCATTGTAGTACTGTCTGCAAATGCTATAAATATGATGCATACGTTTTAGAATCATATAAATGCGTTGTAAATGATGTGACATTGAAGATTAAAGAAATGACGGAACAAGTCTTTCTTTCTATTTGAAATGCCCCTCCCCTGCATTTTTCACTTTTCCACCGTCTGTTTTGAATAAGTGATGTTCTTTTTATCCAGTAACCTATCGCAAATGCAGCAACATTGATTGTTCAGAAGTCTATTTCTATGATGGAAGTGACGATGGTATTCTGAATATGGGCAATTTCCTGGTTAGATATGTTGTTTTACGCGATTACATGTTCCATTTTCTACATGGAAACAGGTTATAGTCTACTTAACTTAGTTGATATGCTTAATGTATTTGACCAATTGAATTGGTTTTGATTAAGTTATGTCAAATTCATTTTCTTGGTTCAAGTTATGTGATTTAGCGTCCGTTATGAAGTCATTTGCATGACCCTCGAGGGTGTGATTGCTGTGAAGAGATCAAATAGTGAGTCCTGTTGTTCCAGCGTTTCCCCAGCGTTTACATATATCTTTTTTTCCACTGATGACTGGCTTAGAGGAACATCCACAGGCAGATTTTTGGTTCATCCTTTAAGTGCGCCCTTTACTTCGTTGGATTGATAAGGTAGTAGCGTCAGTTTCATATAGGTAGCTTGATGTAGCACTTTCTGACATCAGATAGTACAGAAAGCTTGATGTAGCACGGTGACTTTAAAGCCAAGCGAATAAGGTTTTCAAATAATTACCTGCCCTTTATCATTTCTCAAATCTCTATGAACCGTCAATCTTTTTAAAGTCTAAAAAGCGTTTGTTTTCATTCTAACGTAATTTATTGCATCTATTGATAATTCTGAAAGTAAATAGTTAAGTAGAGGGAAATATGTTGAACATGCAGTCGCCCGATATGTGCAATATTTCTTCTACAAGGACATATTTCTTCTTTTTCAAGTACATTTTAATCTCTTGGTTTGATTTTTTAAACTCAATTCAGTTGCAGTTTAATCAGTTATCATACAATATGGAAGTGCAATCTTCAGTCTGCAGGCTGTGATACTGATAACTTCATCAATTACCAACAATGGCGTTCTGCCTGGCACTGCTTCCTCGGTTTGTTAGATATTGACTACTCTGAAACGTTCTGCTGTAAACATTGTGGCAAGTATCCATCAGTTTTGCTTTGTGATGCTACAACGCTCGGGTACCGAAAGTCATTTTCCAGAACATTGGCAGTCACTACTGATGGAAACAAAGAAGGAAATAATTTACTCGATGGAAGATAAGTTGCAACACCTTTAGAATACTTATGTTTTCTTTGCCGGGAAATACGATCAACTTGCGTGATTAAGAACACAGTAGGTAGCCACGAATAAGAAACATTATTTCAATTTAACCTCATTTTAAAAGCAGTGAACCATTATTTTCCCCTTTGTCTTTTTGGAGATTTACGTTTCTTACATTTGCTTTTCTTATTTATGGAAGCCTAACTTGAAAAACTTCATGAGAAACCCATTGAATTGCGATTTATTCTAAAACGTATTTTCAATTTACTTTGCGAAATGTAAGTGAATTTGAGTGCTTGCAATTTTGCAAAGTCAGTTTGAATTATGTAATGGGTTCTTATATGATTGTGCTCTGATTCGCAATTTTATCTTTATTCTATTTTTTCCATGCTCTTTTATGCCAGTGTTTACAGGGTGAGTCAATATCATCGCATGTTGTTTAAAAGTAACCATTCCTTGAATCTCGCTGCAATTATATTGATAGCTGACTCTTCAAACTAGGGTCCATGTCCAGACAATGTCTAATAGCTTCGGAAAGAAATGGTAGTAATAAGCCAGAGAAGTCCTGAAAGACAATGGAACAAATCTGTAATGATTAGACATTCATCAAGACACTACCAGTATTATTGCTGTTATGTTAAAGGAATGCTTGACAGAATGCAATATAATGACATCACTTAATTTTTTCATTTTACTAGTTTTCACGAGAGAATCCTGATCAGTAGCAAGCCCACTAGGATCATTCTTCGCAAGTACATTGCCAACGAAGCATTTACAGCTGAAATGCGAGCAGAGCTTTTATCTTCATTAGAATCAAATGCTCCATACTTTAAAACCTTCATTCTCTGGCTTGAATACATTTATGGCAATCGTAACTCATTTCCGATTTCTGTTATTCACTTGTTGAAGTGTTCATCGTCGGAATCTGCCGTGATCAGCTACTTCCCCCAAGAGGAGGAATTCATGCGTATAATGGATGACATATGCAGTGGTCAATCTCTAAAAAACAATCCGGAAATTATGAGGAAACTTGAGCTCTCATCCCCGATTGTGTACAAATTCGTGCAAGGACTACCAACCGGGAATATTGATCGACCATGTGTGGATTTGTTTTTGAAAATGAGAGACGTCCGAGTCGAATTCATTAAGTTACTTTCCTTGCTGGCCACCATGCAACAATAGAGGTCTATACATAGCAGACAGCAATCAAGTTGCAGCCGTAAAAGATGCTACTCAGTGCACGAAAATACATCGGGGACACCCAAAGCTCACGCCTGGTTTATTCACAGTTTATTGCCAGCACGGTTTGTTAATTTGCTATCACATTGATGAACGATAGCAATTAATTGTTTAGAAAAAACGATTTTGTGCTTGAAAAATGACATTACGCAATGTTTCAAGCATTACTCTTTATCATGTGTAAAAGTGAACTCACTTTTACACCTAATGAGGCGTAACGCTCGAAACCATGTAATGTCATTTTTCAAGCAAAAAGTCGTTTTTTCTAAACAATTAATTGCTTGCAATACTAACGACGTACTATATACAAACCAGGTTTGTCATTGATGAATTGATGACGGTATACCTGGTAAGCCAGGACAAAGTTCCCATTTTTGAGAATTCATGGCATCAAGAGTACTTACTAGATCGGAATGAATCGCAGCCTGCAGCAGAGAGATTGAAGTGTTTTTGTGATTATTCTTGCGTTTTATGAGCACTGTAAATGTGGGCAATCGTGATTTCATGACAAGTTCATGGTTGCGAATGCTTGAAATAGCTACTGGGAACTTTCTTCTGACTAACTCTTGATATACTTCATGATTTTAAGTAAAATATGGATTTAAATCACTTAACTCTCGTCGTCAGTTGATAGAGAATCAGAAAAAACACGTGCGACATTATATTTCTAGTGAAGGCATAAAATTCTTTCATGTAATTAGTATTGTCTTCTTTTCAGACGTGTGCTACGGATTTCAGGTAATGGAAACACAAGAATCTCCAAACGTGCCCTTCTCCGTCTTGAGAACGCGCTTTCCAAAAGGTGCTTTCTTTTTCATTTTATTACTTTCATCATTTTGTTCGTTTCAGTATTGCTTAAGCTGTTTCTCCTTGCAGCAAATTCATGCAAAGACGTTCTTGTAACATGCTGGATTGTTTCCAGTTGCTATTCAGTAACGAAAGTGTTTGTCGCCCGTCACGACAGTAATATTTTACAGACATTCATTGATGTACATCAAACGATATCTGAGACTGCCTTCACACGATGCCGGCACATTTTGAGAACGGTGAAAACTATGACGGTAACAAAATTTGAGCTAGCGTTCACACGATACAGGCACAATTGGAAAACAATAGAAAATTTAACGGTGACAAAACACGGTGCAGCCTCTCCAAGACTGTCATGCTAAAGAATAGCACATACACTTTGAGCACAGTTTAGCCTCATTTTGGCAGTGTTGAAATATGTTCCGCTTTCACCACCAAAAGTCTGTTTCAAACTCTACCGTTTTCAAAGTCTGTATGTAAAAAATGTGCCGTTTTCGTGTGAATGGAAGGCCTATCCGTCACATGTTTCACCGCTTTCAAAATGTGCTGGCATCGTGTGAACCCAATCCGATACTACATTGTCTTTGATGCTTAATTAGTTTCATGCAAATTCCTGGAATGATTCCTGACACCTAAGGTGCATTCAAGAAGGTGATAAAAAGGAAGCATTCAAGTGTATATTTTATATTTAGCCCTTAATTTTACAAAAGTTTGTTGGTTAGCGATTCATAAGTCAGAAGCTGCTTGGTGCTTTACACTTGTTTTCGTCTATTTTATACTAGAATGAATTTTACATGTGTGAATGATGAAAGTTGAAAAACTGTGGGTTCAAATTAAGTTTATTTTGCAATGAAACAGAAGAGACTAGGCAAAACAGCAACGGTGCCGGCATCCTTTTGAAAAGAGGTTTCTTTCTTCAGTACCTACAGCTATGATTTATGACAACTGCTGCCGATTACATAACTATGCTCTTAATCGCGACCCTGGATTCTTCAAAGATTGTATGTTTCTTATTGGTCGCTTTCACTGGAAAAATCATAAAGGTGCGTACTATTGTAGTGTTCGGTGATTCTAATAATAGTATAGAATTGTTTCAAATTCGGTAAAATATGAAGTGTAGTAAATCAAATTATTTGTGTGCCCCAAACAGGATGTCCCAAAAAATTTTTCGACCCTTTGATTAAATATTGAAAATTAATGAGAACATGAAAAGGCTCGGGGGAAAATTGCCATGTCCCTGAGACTTAGAAATATTTTTAGAGACCAGAATCTTGCAAATCAGTTGAGAATTCACTGAGTTGTGAGCTTTCAAAGATGAAAAATTTGCAATGGCTGAAGCCAGAGCCCAGAGATTACTTGTAATGGAAAAAAGCTTGACGATCGAGGTAGAAGGTTATCCAATGTTATGCCTCTCGTTGATATCAGAGTGAATCAAATAGGACTTCGAAAGTAATTTAATTCTTATAATCTCTGTCAAAATTTGATTAAAACTGCGTGGGTCCAAAAAACAGCACTTTTAAAGATAATTAACGAGAGACTCAATCATGTTCCTCCAAGCATCCATACGCTTGAAAGTTATGCATGGCTCAGAGACGTCGACCTTTTCATCGGCCGAACTTCGTTCAACGAATTGATTTCATTAATTTTACGGCAGTTGAATCAAATTAGTTGCACACTTATTATTAAGATCGACTTGATCAATGAGTTCGGCCGATCCAGTCGCACTTGATGCAATAAGTATGGTTGCAAATCAGACATTTAAGTTTTCATGCACCAAAATAAATACATACTTTTCAAATCCCAACTGCTTTGATCCGAGACATAGTGAAAAGATAAATAACATACAAAACTTGCCTGTTATGGAATTGAAATCCATCTCTCGTGAAAAATTGATATTATGCCCTTTTTCTCTCTTTTCAGCATGCGCAGAAAGCTACAACTTGCAACATTACGCACAGTATCGAGATGTTAACAGCCAAATCAACGAACAAAGGAATTCGTCACTGAAAAAGTTAAAAAGTCAGCTGTCATACATGACGAAAGACAACTTCATCAGCCATTGCAAGTTATTTTTTTGGCACCGAAATCGTGGTCCTGATGCAAATTAGATTATTTTTTTGATGACTGACACATCGTCCAATAAATATTCACCGATAGAATGAACCACAGAAATACCAGTGATCG
Source organism: Aurelia sp. 4 Dawson et al 2005 (assembly GCA_964019985.1). Lineage (NCBI taxonomy): Eukaryota > Metazoa > Cnidaria > Scyphozoa > Semaeostomeae > Ulmaridae > Aurelia > Aurelia sp. 4 Dawson et al 2005. The sequence goes on along the minus strand of OZ026512.1, from coordinate 7,347,858 downwards.
TGCTTTATTAGCTATTATATTCTTCTCCCTTGTATTTTTGGAATCAAGATACCATTTAACTGACCTCCTCTTATTCAGTTTTGTTCAAGCATTAGCCTTTTGAAAACAGTGCAAATCTTTTATCTAAAGCTCATCAAATGAATCTGCCATTCGTCAATACATATTTTGCACTTATTCCGTTCCTGCAAAATATGGCAACAGATGCGCAATTAAAGCGTCCAGTTAATAAGTGCTTGTGCATGAGGCAGTAATATAAAAGGAATAGTGTGATAAGAACGTATTCCCGTCTCAATATGTAATATTTAAAAAATTTAACTTTTTATGGACAGTAAGAAGTTATTGTATTTGTACTATGTATATGTGCTATCAGTTACACTATCACTTTCTATCACTTATGTATTATGCGCTTATCACTTATCACTTTTATCACTGTTATCACAGTTATCACTTATGTATTATGCGCTATCAGTTTATGTATCTGTAAGTTATTGTATTTGTAAGTAACTTAATCTTACATGGTCTAATTAAACTGTTCGTCCTACTCGGCAAAGAACATAGCTTCATTTGAATCTGCCCACGCACATAATTGATATGAGATTTGGAGAATAATTTTACGATCATCTATGAAAAGACAATCGAATACTCTGGTGAGAAGTTCTCTTCAGCACTTACGCGTTACTGGTTGTTAAGTTGCACATTCTGGTTTCTCAAGGTGTGTTATTCATCAGGGATATGTAAAAAAACTCGTTAACATGTATACTTGATGTATGTATCAAACTAGTAGTCAGTTTCACTGTCTTTGTTTTTTGTCATATGCTGATTGTTATGCGTAATTTCAATGGAAACGCCATAAAGAGTCTATCATATACTCTTCTTTGGCGTAAATAACAGTAGTTTTTTCGATAAAAATCGGATGTGATTTTACATCAAAACTATTGTACAAAGTCACTCAGTCTCTATTTCTTCCTGTTGTTCACTTTCCGGCAGAATACATCGGTTGAACCCAGGAATTCTATAACCAGAGCAAAAACACGCTTTTTAAGAAAAAGTCTAATCATCCGTTCTCTTCAAAACTTGCCTTATGCCCCATTCACACTGCAAGTTTAACCAGCTTAAATTAAACCAGGTTTTCGAATAGGGCCTTCTGATTGGTCAATGCTACAAATCTAGTCATTTGATTGGTTGAGATTTAAACTGGTTGAAATAAAGCTGGTTTAATTGTGCCAATGTGAATACGGTATTAGACTATAATTTTCTCATCGACAATAGTTAACAAGTTTACAGTTACCATCAAAGGCCAGTTTTGTTGATGGAAGTAAGCTAAAATTTGAACTAGGTCAACTGACTGAAATACAACTTCAATTAATTGCCAAAAATCATGAAATATTCCCAAAACCATAGATTGGATGTCTTTCTGGTTTGATTTGGCTAACGATTGATCTACTTGCATTGGTAAAGCTATATTATAGCAATAATTCTGCGATCGATAGTATTGGTTGAAAAAGTATAAAATTTGAGCAAATACAACCAATTGCCAAAAATCATGAAATATTCCCAAAACCATAGATTGGATGTCTTTCTGGTTTGATTTGGCTAACAATTGATCTACTTGCATTGATGAAGCTATATTAAAACAATAATTCTGCGATCGATAGCATTGGTTGAAAAAGTATAAAATTTGAGCAAATACAACCAATTTCCAAAAATCATGAAATATTCCCAAAACCATAGATTGGATGTCTTTCTGGTTTGATTTGGCTAACAATTGGTCTACTAGCACTGGCAAAGCTATATTATAGCAATAATTCTGCGATCGATAGTATTGGTTGAAAAAGTATAAAATTTGAGCAAATACAACCAATTGCCAAAAATCATGAAATATTCCCAAAACCATAGATTGGATGTCTTTCTGGTTTGATTTGGCTAACAGTTGATCTACTTGCACTGGCAAAGCTATATTATAGCAATAATTCTGCGATCGATAGTATTGGTTGAAAAAGTATAAAATTTGAGCAAATTCAACCAATTGCCAAAAATCATGAAATATTCCCAAAACCATAGATTGGATGTCTTTCTGGTTTGATTTGGCTAACAATTGATCTACTTGCATTGATGAAGCTATATTAAAGCAATAATTCTGCGATCGATAGTATTGGTTGAAAAAGTATAAAATTGGAGCAAATTCAACCAATTGCCAAAAATCATGAAACATTCCCAAAACCATAGATTGGATGTCTTTCTGGTTTGATTTGGTTAACGATTGATCTACTTGCATTGGTAAAGCTATGTTGTAGCAATAATTCTGCGATCGATAGTATTGGTTGAAAAAGTATAAAATTTGAGCAAATTCAACCAATTGCCAAAAATCATGAAATATTCCCAAAACCATAGATTGGATGTCTTTCTGGTTTGATTTTGCGAACGATTGATCTACTTGTACTGGCAAAGCTATATTATAGCAATAATTCTGCGATCGATAGTATTGGTTGAAAAAGTATAAAATTTGAGCAAATTCAACCAATTACTAAAAATCATGTAATATTCCCAAAACCATAGATTGGATGTCTTTCTGGTTTGATTTTGCGAACCATTGATCTACTTGTACTGGCAAAGCTATATTATAGCAATAATTCTGCGATCGATAGTATTGGTTGAAAAAGTATAAAATTTGAGCAAATTCAACCAATTGCCAAAAATCATGAAATATTCCCAAAACCATAGATTGGATGTCTTTCTGGTTTGATTTTGCGAACGATTGATCTACTTGTACTGGCAAAGCTATATTATAGCAATAATTCTGCGATCGATAGTATTCGTTGAAAAAGTATAAAATTTGAGCAAATTCAACCAATTACTAAAAACCATCGAATATCTGCAGTAGGATTTACAAAAGTATTGTCTAGGCAAGGAAAGGTCACAGATAGAGCAAATAGAACAAGGAAAGCTGGGAACGTTCCAAAACATTTTTGATTAATGGTTTTGGTTGGAAAAGAATGAAGTTTGAACGTGTTTAGCCAAACTTTCGGAAGAGAAAGAGATAATGCAGTCACTATTCAAAATCATATGAAACTGGAGATTATTGGTCGCTTTGCTAGGAGAAAACTGTTTTATGAGTATTAACATTATTTTCCTAATGATCTTTACGCATACAATTAAAGCTATTTTAACTGTTAAATGGAAAATTACCCACATTGGGTGAAAGGAATAAAATCCCTAAAATTCCCTCTAAATATCAAAAACTATAAAAATTTTTAACTTGTGATGGTGTGGTCAGAAAAGTATGTATTATGAAGATTTGCGTTACTTTGCCTAATAAGCCTGGTAAAAATCTGTAAAAATCTGTAAAACTTTCCAATTTTGAGGAAATTTGAGGAATTTCAAAATTTTTCAATGATTTGGGTCATCTTTTGTGCTACGGTTATTAGAAACAGCATCATCAATCATTATAAAACATTCTTTTCTGAAACTAAAAGTTTTCATAGTTTAAGGAAAATCAACGGATTTTAATTGCCTTCACACAACAAACTTAATTTTCAGATTCATGGAAATATTATTATGACAGACCCTTACAAGTGGAAGTAGATCCAACAGTAGCCAGTTGGTACAAGTTAAACATCTTATGAATGATTTTGTGAATAGTTCAAAATTTTCGGCCATTGGTTGAATCTGCGCAGATTGTAAACTTTTTCAACAAGTGTTATTAATCATAGACACATTACTAAAATAGCCCCTACTATTGTATATGAAGTCCAATGTAAGCAAATCAAACCAGAAAGATATCAAATGTATAATCTTGGAAACATTTCATGATTTTTGGCAATTGGTTGAATTTGCTCAAATTTTATACTTTTTCAACCAATACTATCAATCGCAGAATTATTGCTTTAATATAGCTTCATCAATGCAAGTAGATCAATTGTTAGCCAAATCAAACCAGAAAGACATCCAATCTATGGTATTGGGAATATTTCATGATTTTTGGCAATTGGTTGAATTTGCTCAAATTTTGTACTTTTTCAACCAATACTATCGATCGCAGAATTATTGTTTTAATATAGCTTCATCAATGCAAGTAGATCAATTGTTAGCCAAATCAAACCAGAAAGACATCCAATCTATGGTTTTGGGAATATTTCATGATTTTTGGCAATTGGTTGAATTTGCTCAAATTTTATACTTTTTCAACCAATACTATCGATCGCAGAATTATTGTTTTAATATAGCTTCATCAATGCAAGTAGATCAATTGTTAGCCAAATCAAACCAGAAAGACATCCAATCTATGGTTTTGGGAATATTTCATGATTTTTGGCAATTGGTTGTATTTGCTCAAATTTTATACTTTTTCAACCAATACTATCGATCGCAGAATTATTGCTATAATATAGCTTTACCAATGCAAGTAGATCAATCGTTAGCCAAATCAAACCAGAAAGACATCCAATCTATGGTTTTGGGAATATTTCATGATTTTTGGCAATTAATTGAAGCTGTATTTCAGTCAGTTGACCTAGTTCAAATTTTAGCTTACTTCCATCAACAAAACTGGCCTTTGATGGTAACTGTAAACTTGTTAACTATTGTCGATGAGAAAATTATAGTCTAATATCGTATTCACATTGGCACAATTAAACCAGCTTTATTTCAACCAGTTTAAATCTCAACCAATCAAATGACTAGATTTGTAGCATTGACTAATCAGAAGGCCCTATTCGAAAACCTGGTTTAATTTAAGCTGGTTAAACTTGCAGTGTGAATGGGGCATAAGGCAAGTTTTGAAGAGAACGGATGATTAGACTTTTTCTTAAAAAGCGTGTTTTTGCTCTGGTTATAGAATTCCTGGGTTCAACCGATGTATTCTGCCGGAAAGTGAACAACAGGAAGAAATAGAGACTGAGTGACTTTGTACAATAGTTTTGATGTAAAATCACATCCGATTTTTATCGAAAAAACTACTGTTATTTACGCCAAAGAAGAGTATATGATAGACTCTTTATGGCGTTTCCATTGAAATTACGCATAACAATCAGCATATGACAAAAAACAAAGACCGTGAAACTGACTACTAGTTTGATACATACATCAAGTATACATGTTAACGAGTTTTTTTACATATCCCTGATGAATAACACACCTTGAGAAACCAGAATGTGCAACTTAACAACCAGTAACGCGTAAGTGCTGAAGAGAACTTCTCACCAGAGTATTCGATTGTCTTTTCATAGATGATCGTAAAATTATTCTCCAAATCTCATATCAATTATGTGCGTGGGCAGATTCAAATGAAGCTATGTTCTTTGCCGAGTAGGACGAACAGTTTAATTAGACCATGTAAGATTAAGTTACTTACAAATACAATAACTTACAGATACATAAACTGATAGCGCATAATACATAAGTGATAACTGTGATAATAGTGATAAAAGTGATAAGTGATAAGCGCATAATACATAAGTGATAGTGTAACTGATAGCACAGATACATAATACAAATACAATAACTTCTTACTGTCCATAAAAAGTTAAATTTTTTAAATATTACATATTGAGACGGGAATACGTTCTTATCACACTATTCCTTTTATATTACTGCCTCATGCACAAGCACTTATTAACTGGACGCTTTAATTGCGCATCTGTTGCCATATTTTGCAGGAACGGAATAAGTGCAAAATATGTATTGACGAATGGCAGATTCATTTGATGAGCTTTAGATAAAAGATTTGCACTGTTTTCAAAAGGCTAATGCTTGAACAAAACTGAATAAGAAGAAGTCAGTTAAATGGTATCTTGACTCCAAAAATACGAGGGAGAAGAATATAATATGATACGTCTAGTGATCGAGCAACCTTGACATTACGTAACTATTGGAAGTTCTATGGGAGGAAATAGCAGCAGTGCTTAATAAAACAAAATATTTTCATTTCAAAGAGTGAGACCCACGACAAAAAATCTATTTTTCTGCATCCCTTTGCCTTCGCTTCCTTTTAGGGGTTAAGTTGTCAGGTACAGTGGCATTGGGGCGATAGCTGCAGATCCTTCTAGCGGCAATCATGGGGATCCCTTCTTCCAAATGAACCAAAAGTGATAGTACCTAAAAAGAAATCGATTCTTATGATTTTTGCGATGAGGGATATAAGAAATAGAAAGCAAAGTATCTATTTCCATCATAATAGTTAATCTTTTTCGTGGGATTCAAAGTAGACAGGCCTCAGGAAAAAATTAGTTCGGCAAAAATTAGCAATTTTCATCAACTTTCGAGAAGTAGGATACTAACACTATGACCTCCTCGCTATCAGTTTATGATTCATCAAATACCACAGGCTAGTCTAAAACTCATGATACCTAATATTTGACGCATGTTATTTACTTGAAATAGATAATAATCAGTCCCATGTACTAAAATGCTTTCATTTCTGTAATCTTAAGCAAGACCTTTATTCATAACTGTAGAGGCCGAAGCAACAATTTAATTGAACCATCATTCACACCATCATCACCAAGACCAATCTGTTACTCACACATGATACAGGAACAGGTATGATTTGATAAAAATTGTGATCTACAACGTGGCATTGGCACTTGTGGATTCCTTTATTGGTACATTTGTACTGATACTGATTTTGATAGCGACGAAGGGTGCAATAATGACAAAAACTATAGCCATAGTTACCTCTGGCAAAAGAACATCCATCTGCAAACTAAAAAGATGTGTTTCATCAGTCTGCTTGAAATCAGTGTCTTTCATCGGTCTGGAACATTGTTGCAGAATCACATCAATCTATTTGAAAAGAAAGAATTGAAGAAGGTAACGAACGGATTGTATTTGATCCATCGAAACAGAATTGCAAACAAGGAAAGGATAACCAATGAAGGAACTGTGGCCTGAAATCTTTATTTCACTGTATTAACATTGACACAGTTGAACCAGCTTTATCTGTGCTATGTTGAATTAAATCAATCAAATGCATTCGATTTGTTGGATCGACAACAAATCGACAGACAAGGCCCCATTGAATAACCTGTGTAGTGGGCCGGAATTATTTTGGTCCGTTACAAAACCGTTATGGTTCAAGAGCGCTTAAAACTTCCCCGGAACGAAATTTTTAAAGAGATAGAAGGAACAAAAGTGTTATAGATTAGCAGGAACAATGTAAATGGAACGCTAATCCGTTACACTTTTGCTATGGATTCAAAGCTGTACCATCACAGTGTAAACATGGTCTTCTACTGTAAATCGGCTTTCAACTAAAGTTCTTAGTTATCACTTTGTAGATGGATCTCAATTTGATTTTATAGGAGGGCCCCCTGAAAATCAGTACTTGTGCTTACGGGCTTCTCTCGTAGTAGATACATATATGAAAGTTAAATAATAAAACGAAATGAAATATCTTCATAAAAATGTGAACCAATAGACCGACATCTCTTTCAAGAACAGCAGTAGTCAAATACAAATATAACAGCTTACAGTATTGCTATTCAAATGCCACCCTTCTGATGAAGACTCTCTTTTCAAATCTGCAAAACGTCCTTTTCTGTACAAAGCCATCCGTTTGCAGTACCTCTTTCTATGGTTCAAAGCAGATATGTAATCCTACAAAGATTAATATGTTTCAATCAAACTGAACACTATAAACCAGGGCCATGAACCTTTTGATTCATTTTCATGGGAGATAAGAATACAAAACCTAGTTGTCATGAAAATGAAATAACCAATACCAATGTCACCAAATGAAAAGTTATTTTGTAAATAAGACTACTACCAATTACAAAATTAGAGGCTGCAAAGCTCACCAAGATCAAAAGCGAGACCATAAAAACACAATATGGTTGCGAAGCTGTTGGTAGAGTTTAAAACTAAATAAAGAGTACGATTTAAAGAGATGCAAATTTGGCACTAGACATTGAATTGAATAACGTAGAACAAACAGCATCAGAGAGACGGTTTTTTCATAGTCGTAATTGATTTGTTCCAATGATCTTATCAACAACAGAAAAATTTACCTGCACTTTCACCTTATGTGTGGTAAGCATTTTCTTCACTTCTCTTACTGAGGAGAATCTTGACGTCCTTTGAAAAAAATTTAAAGGAGAACTGAAATGCAAAACTATTTTTTGATATGTTATAAAAAATGATGTGTAGGATTCGAATAACAAAGTTTCGTTCAAAAATGAAAACGCGTTTTGACGTTATTCCGGTTTTCGTACACCGAAAATGACGTCACCGAGTCGGGAGTCTTCGTTCATTGTCGGGATCATTCGTCACGCAATCCCGTCTGACGTCACAAACTCCATGTTTGAATTTCACGCAAGCTAGTTCCGCATTCAAAACAAGGCAGAAACCTACACGCCGGACAGAACTTTGACATGTTTAGCGTTGTAACAGCCTCAGAGTAACTTGAATTTCAAAATATGGTTGGCTGTTCAGCATATAATTGCACAGGAAAGGGAAAATCGCTTTTCCTTTTCCCTGAAAATCCCCAACTTCGCAAGCAGTGGGTAAGAAACACGAAAAGGGCGAACTTTAGGCCTAGCGAAACTTCAAGGCTATGTCAGGATCACTTCAAACCTATTTGTTTCGAGAGAAATCCAGAAATGATGGAACCAACTGGAGTTTATTTCAAGTTGAAACTGAAACCAGATGCCGTTCCAACTGAATTCGATTTCTCCTCACCAAAAATAAAGTGCCAGATGAAAGGGAAGAAAACGTACTTGGAGAGCAAATTCAAGAGGCAACTGGAACCAAGACTGAGCCCACGGAAAAATGCATCAACTGCAGCTGGTGGGGCACTTGTTAAGCGAAAGCGGCAAGAGGTATGTTTGAGCTAAAGATTTATCAAAAAACGAATTAAAGAGAACTACAAAGAAAAAGAAGCAAAAACGAATATCTTAATAGTCGAGGGGTATCTCATTCAGTCAAAAAGCGTACAAGACTTTCAGAGCGAAAGGATTTTTATGCATTTTCAGAAGGATATTTCTTGACAGCAAAAGGACTTTTGCCAAAGGTGTACGAAATTTTTTGGAATTGAGATGCCCCTCGTTCATAATTACAGATCCAGACAAAAATTAGAAGGGCAAGCTAGCAGAAAAAACAGCTGACGCCATCTGACCAAATTCATCGTCCTTTGCTGGCTACAATTTGATGGTAGTGCAATTTCTAAATTTCATTTTTCAAAGCCTGGCCTTGACTTGTCTAAGTCTCAGTCCCGTCCGATCTTGACGGGACTGAGACTTAAACAAGTCAAAGCCTGGCCTGATTTTATAGGCAGTTTCTTACAAAACATGCGTGTGTTCAAAAAACGAAGACTGCACGAAGACTCGGGACTGTAGGGTATCTTGACTTGATGGTATTGGAATCCTCACTTGAGAAAACCAGCAATTAGTGATGGAAAATTTACCAAATATGGGCCGAGGCAAAGCAGGGCAAAGCTATTTTTCTGTCTGAAAACGTTGCCTCGATTACATTACGAAAAATATTACAGTTTCTGAAACTCTTTGCCCCTTCCCCCCCCCAATGTCTGCCACTTTCAATCATTTACCTTTCTAATGAAGCCTGTTCTAATGCTCAAGGTAGTCACACAGCTGTTGGCAGAGGAATCTCCTCCATCGGACGAAGAATGCATGCTGGAACTTGCTGAGCCACTGTTCAAAGAGATTGGCTGTGATCCCATTACTCCTATAACAACATCTGTTCAAATGCAAACTGAGATGAATGAAGTCACTAGCAGTAAGACCCAAACCGACAGAGCTCCAAAACTGCTCAATAAATCAACACAAGTTCTCAAAGACTGTGCTCGAACAGTGATGTGCTCAAAGAGTACTCAAACTATAACAAATACCTCAGAAAAAGGTAATAACGTTCAATCGCTTATTGAGCAGGTGGTCTTTTGTACCGTTTTGCAAATTTTTATAAATCAATCCTGTTCTGGCATACTGCACCATGAACATGATTTTAAAAGTCATCCCAGTAATATATGTAGACATATCAAAATGTTACTAGAAACCCCCCCCAGTCCCCCCACCCAAGTCCTGGGAAAATACTGAGGTACTTGTAGGTGTCTCCATAATTTCCCTGGAGGTGGGGGGGGGGCTATCATGTAACATTTTTGCTCAAAACCACTTGTCAAAAATCTTAAGATGGCCACAGAATGCTGATGACCAACAGAGGAAGAAGAGAGGATTTGATTTACTGTTTGCAAAGGAGGTACTAGACTACATATAGAAATCAATGAATGTTATCAGGAGCTTTACTTCAAATATTGGCTTATTCCAGATATATAGCACACTGACCGCAACATTTCTTTCCATAGAATTGCAAGTCAGTTTCAGTACGACTGTTGTGCCTGATTCTCAAGATAGTGTCTCAGAACATCAATCACAGGAGAGCAGCGATGCAGCATCACAGTCTGATACCTGGGAGCCTGATGAATCTTCTTCAGTTTCAACAGAATCTGGGGATGAAGAGGAGAGACAAGTACATTTTGAAAGGAAGTATTTTGTCTTTGAATCATGCCTCATGCAGCTCTTTGCCATTTGCACAACCTGCCTTGGTCCTTGTATTGATATTTCCACTACCATGATTGGTTCAATGATAACAATCAAAGCAATGTGCTCAGCAGGGCATGTGAGATCTTGGAAAAGTCAGCCAATGCTTGGTGACATGCCAATGGGAAACTTCACAATTGCTGCAAGCACATTGTTATCAGGATGTCAGCCTGGAAAGATATTTCTATTTCTATACAACCTACAATCACCATGTTTTGTGGAGAGGACATACCACTTGATTCAAAAGCTATATTTGATTCCATCAATCCTTGAACACTGGAGATCAGTCCAGCATCAACTTCTGAGTGGTGGCCAAAAGATCAAAGCATTAGGTGGTGATGCTAGAATGGATTCTCCAGGCCATACTGCCAAATATGGGAGCTATTCATTGATGGACCTTGACAGAAACAAAATCATAAGTGTTAATACATTGCAGGTAAGACTGTGCTTCAAATACTGTCACAGAGTCGGTAGAAATGAAACCTTATTTGTTGGAAAGGTAGGATTGCATGAAAGTTTCCTAATTCATTTGGTCCCTTCTCCAGCATTGAAAATATTGTTACAAATATCTCATGCTTGTTTGCAAAAATACTTTGCAGAATCAGCAATGCCATTCTGGAGCACCACCAGCATGACCTAAGCAGATATGCATATAATCAAGCAGCAAAATACAGGCCTTCCATACATTGACATAGCAAGAATTCTTCAAATTACGATAAAAATAAATGAATCCAATGAAAATGTTTTTTTTTAAACAAGAAACTATCTCCACGTGCATTTTTCTGAGAAGTTTTGTGACTGATTCACACTTGGTGGCTAAAAATTAGTGCATTCATTACATTAGTCAGGAATAACGGACTGATCATTCAATCATGCAAATGGCAGAGCGTTGTATGTGTGTACTGTAGATGACTGAAGTAATGAGTGAATAGATAATTTGTAAATCCTCAGAGCAATGAAGTTGGTGGTTCATACCATATGGAACTGGCAGGACTGAAAAGGTGTCTGGAAGAAGTAGAACAAAGAGGTGTGGATTTTACAACACTTGTCACAGATAGACATGTTGGTGTTAAAAAGTACATGAGAGAAAAGAGGCCCAAAAAGAAGCACCGTTTTGATGTGTTCCATGTTGCAAAATGTGAGTATTTATTAAACCTTAACATGATTTAGTAACCTACAGGATCATCAGTTCATACAGCATAGAAGGTAAGTAATAACAAGTAAAACTACATCAACCAATTTCTACGCATTCCTTTCCAAAGAGAGTTCCACAATATTAGCATGATCAATGTCTAGTGTAATCAAAATTTTCTCTTCCAGCAATTGGAAAGAAGGTTGAACTCATTGGTAAACGGAAAAAAACAGCTGCAGTAAATGAGTGGTTGCAGTCCATAAAAAATCATGTTTACTGGTGTGCAAGCTCAAGTGAGGATAACCCTGAATTGATAAAAGAAAAATGGCTTTCCTTGTTTAACCACATCATTGGGAAACATGAGGGGCATGATGGTACACTATTTAAAAAATGTGAACATGAACCTTTGGAACGTGAATGGCTAGAAAAAGGTTTGTACATGTGATGCAAGTTCCAAGTCAACTTTCAGAGACTGGTATCACTTGAATGATGCAGTCAAGTTGAATTAAAATGCACAATGTGTAAAATTGCAGTGCAAAAGGAGCATTGAAAATGGCTGTAGGCTGTGTTTCTCTCATTTTGAGGCTTCAGTTGTGCATTTTAGGCCATTTTCTGCATGTTCTCTAAACCTAATTTTTTAATCCTTCAAATTTATATACAACAGGACCTTTACTTTGAAAATAGCCAAACTTGAATATATACTTGTTGTAGAAAATAGGAAAAGCAATTTTGATTATTAAAGTGCAAGTGAACTTACTGCAATGAATTTTTTAGCAGGGGGGACATTTTTTTGAGTCTAAAAATTGTGATTGCATTGAAAACCCTAATAAAAAATTAGGCTTTTTAATTTCTTCCTTTCTCGCACAATTCTTTCAAAATTTCAAGGTTGATTTACTTGTCTTGAACTGGTTTCACCAAGTTTTCATGTAGCTTCCACGGTTTCATTTTGTTTCATTTAGCTTCCAAGTTAGTTATCTTCAGGCTATGTATCTTCACTGAAAAGCAATCAGATGACTATATTGTATGCATGTATGTATGTATGTAATGTATGTATGCATGTATAAGTAACTAACAACTCTGCATTTGTGCATTGACAAAACATATTTCATCCGAAACACTTCTTTTCAGGAAAAGCTGGGTACAAGCAACTCAAACATGTATTGACAAAACCATTGCTTGTTAATGACATTGCAAAATTGTCACCCTCAGAGCAGACAAGCCACTTGGAGTCCTATCATAACATTGTCTTACACTTTGCACCAAAACAAACACATTTCCACTTCCAGGCAATGACAGCGAGGTATCAAGATCATAAAAATTTGATAATCTATATTGATGGAATTCTTATTGCTCCTGATTGTTTTCAGCTTAGTGATAGTGAAAGTTAATAGTTAATAGCTGCTAAAACTTTTCATTGTTGATTGATCTTTACATCCTTAGTCCCTTTAGATGGTGAGATCCTTTGACCTTTTGAGAGAGTCCTTTAGACTATCTCAAAATGAAAAGCAGTTTCTAAAAACATCTCAAAACAATGAATTTCCACTGTTTTCTTTTACTGCAGGGTCCTTCTGGCAGCAATTCATTTTAATGAAAACTCTGGGAGGCCTCAACTGGAAACAAAGGCAGGTGAGAAGAGATGGAAAGTCTCTTATCTAAAGTACAAAGAAACTGGAGTAGTAAAAGCTATCAAGTCAAAGAGTACATATGGTAAGTTCATGTTTTCATCAAGAAGTTTCATATGATCTAGAATTTGTTTGCTGTCAGTTTCTGTCGCTTCAATTTTATTCACCTTTTCTCGACCAACAGCTGCTGCACGCACTCTCCGGGTCTCTTGACATTGCAATTTCACCCAAAATGTGACTTAGCATCAAACTTAGATTTAATACAGTGACCACCAGTGGTACCTCCATAAACAGACCCCTCTAAACTGCAAACAACTCCAAGCAACAGGCAAGCATTTTCCTCCCAACTATGGTATGACAAAGGATGACATATCCATACAGCGGATGCATCTCTAAAATGTACAACAAAATTTGTCCTACAGGTTTTTGTTAATGGAGGTATCACTGTTTTTGATGATGATTTTATGATCCAAAAAAGAAAGCGCAAAACATCCCATAAAGGAGGCAGTTAGCTGAAAAGGTTATACAGATGTATATTTTTTGTATGAATTACTTCTTGTAGGTTATGTCAAAACAATAACAGAGAAGGCGGTTGCGAGAAGGAGAGCTCTAACCACTCATGCTAAAGCCAAGCTTGAATGCGACTCAATGCTGCAAATTCCGGAGCCTTTATCTGCTGGCCATAAGAAGCAACCGAAATCCGAGCTTGTCAGTAAGCATATTACACGTTTTGCAAAAAGGCCTACTGCTGAAAGATCATGGGAGGAAACAGAAAAGCAGGGCACTGAAAGACCAGGAAGGTGTAAAGAACAGAAAACTGGTGGCAAAAGAAAGCAGAAACAATGTAGAAAGATCAAGGCAGCAAAGAGAATTAAATTGAGGAAGTAAATACAGTAGAAAGGGGAGAGGCATCCTGCCATTTGATGACACAATTAATTGCCTAATTTTCAGTAAAAAAATATCATCATCTGCAAATCTTTTTCATAAGAGGCTAGTATATAGGGCAGCCAAGAACTTAAGAAAGTCATTGGGAACATGAGACCCCAAGGTTTTGCTATAAACAAAGGAATGCCCTTTTATTTTCAGAAAGTGCCCCTGTCGCTTAATGAAGAAAGTGTCCTTGAAGCGTTGTTGTGCTCCCCTTTGTTTGAGATGCTTCCTACAACCTTGAAGCAGTGGTAGGAACTACTTCATAATTAATGCACCAGAAATATAAGAAACAAATTAAGAAACTCTTAGCACAAATAAGTGTCAATTTTGATGTTGGATTGAGAACTTTCTTTCAGAGCAATGGCTTGATCCAAGTTTCTTATATGAAAATATGCAGTTGTAGATGATTCCAACTTATCAATGAATATAGTATACATTTAGTATGTATATATATGAATATCAGATATTTCCACAGAATGTTTTCAACCAGGGTGGCATGGTGGGAAAAAGAATGGCATGGATGATTCTGGCGATATAAATTATTCCGCAGCAAAAGGATAGCCATACCGATGTTACCTCACGTTATTCTGAGGCTGCCCTTGTAATGATTCTGTTTAAAATAAGATGCATACAGTATACACACATTAATGGTCAATGCCTGGCAACTTGAACCCTTTGTAACTTTCAGAAGGGAACTGCGATCTAATTTTTGACACAGCACATGATGGTATCACCATTCGCACATGCTTTCCAAGCCTTCGCCAAATCCACCTCACAAACTGATGGTATGCAATGTGTCTGAAAAGCCTAAAACAAAGAAAATTGATTGCAGTGTTTGTAAACAAGATAGTACCAGTCCAGTAACATAACAATTATCACCAAAATTAGATGAGGCAGATTACCAGTTTCAGTTTCATATGTCATTTAAACTAACATGAACAATCGAACAATCGTCACAAATTTTAGGCTTGGTTCTGAAATTTTGGCCCTGAATTTCTTCACCGTATGCAGGCTGTTGTACTTACTCGAAAGCTGGTGTATCATCAACATATCCCCCTTCCTCCTCATCCACATATTGATAGATTGCTGATTCAACAACATGATGGTTCAGGCATAGTGACTTAAATCCATCGTGGTCTGTGATACAAACAAGGTTGCCAGCCTTTTCATTGGCCTTGTTGACTTCCTTGCAGCAAACACTCTCTCTGCCTTTTGTCATGGGCAAACAGCGACCATACTGGCACCTGACAGAAGACAGGAACACATTTACATTAGGCCCATTCAATCTTTCGATTTCTGGTAGCCAGGTTGATTATCCTAAGCAGTAAAATTGTCTTATCTGGGATTTGATTTTCAAAGCATGATAAAATAGATAATAAATAGAAACAGTCAAATAAATGGCGCTTGTTCTCATCAGTTGGAGGAGAAGTGTCATATTTTTCATTGAGTTCTTCGTGAATTGATTTTGACCCCTCCTCACTGGTATTCTGTTCTCTCCACTCTACCCTAGGTACTTTGGAATCTTTCAGTTCTCTTTCCACCATATGCATATCACTCAATGATGGTATCTTAAGGTTAACGCAACAGATACAAACATTAAATTTACTAAATGCTAAGTAAATTACCAATCTGTGTGTCCAATTCGGTCAATGTTGATGTCTTCATCTTCGCTGTCTTGATCTGTGCTGCTAGTAGGCCTGCCACCACTCCGTTGAGACTGTGGCAAAGGCTCGAACATGTAAGGCTGAACAGTAGCCTGCGCTTACAAATCGGGGTATGAAAACTCCGTTTCAGAATCTGAGTCCATTTCTGAAGTTCAATCGATCAAGTTTACAGCAAATAATCCGCAAAAACAGCACAAAAATGCGTTGGAACGTAGCTGACTGTTCAGATGGTACGTCCTCATGCTGCATCTGAAAACATGGAGTTTGTGACGTCAAGAATGATTCCGTGTTTTCGGAAGCACTCGGGCCCACTCGGTCTCGATCGGAAAATTGTTCGGTTTGCAACTTTAACGTCCTCTATCTTGAAAACGGTTTTGAAAACTCGAATGAAACTTTTAAATCCGAATTCTGCGCATCATTTTCTATAACATATCAAAAAACAGTTTTGCATTTCAGTTCTCCTTTAATAGAAAGTTTTAGCAGAATTCAAGCATCGTGTATGGCAATATCAACGACATGGAAGGAAGTTATCATTCACAATCAAATCACTATCTCTTCCACCTTCAGACTCTAATACCACGTTTACTTGATAGCAGCTAAGTTTGAAACTACAGAAAATGTAGCAAAACCATTTGACAAGGAGGACTGACTTCGGCGTCACAGAAATTTATCTGAGTATTTAAAGAATCAACCAGCCTTGTTTGAAAGTAATACAAGTATCCTGCTTTTAAGTTCTCAGACGATCATATTTATATTTCATATCCATATTCAAAAGAATTAAATGTTACAATCATACAAATATAATATGATCAAGCCGTTTCAAATTGCGCCGCTTTCAAATTGTTCTCAACGCAAAGTTCTACTGTTCTGTGTTTCCTGAAGAACTATACTTAACAACTGTTCACTTTTTTAAATTCCAATGCCATCATGTGCTATACAAATGATTACTGGTTTTAATCAATGATTTATTGCTCTCAGACTGAGTGTTTCTCCATAGTTAACTTGATGCTAAATTCTCATCGCTGCAGCAAACCAGTTCCGTATACATGTTTTTTGGACACCCGGTAGTAGATAGTTGTACCGCAAAGTTTATAATTTAGGACTTTTTGCAACTCACTGCTTTAGATCCTCTGCTTCATATGCACAACCACAAAACCATACGCTGTCCCCTGTTCCATCGTCATCTGTAATTGCACACATGGAGTGGAAATCTCTCAAACAATGGCGGCATTGGAGAAACGTCGGCGAAGGACTGACTCCCACTAACACAGCACATTGGTCGGCAGCGGCACAAGGGCTGGAGGGCTTGTTTCTCGTTGTGGGGCAGCGCGAAGAAAATGCATCATCTCGTACCAGGGGAACCAGATGATCTGAAGGAGCTCCTAGTTTTGAAGGCGTCTTGATGAACTTGAAAGTAGGCTCTCCAGTACCAAAAGAATACGGTTTTCCGACATGGGTGGCCACAATTTGGATCGTTTTTGATAATGCTTCACTTGCAAGCAGAAGGTGAACTGGGCCTGGAAAATAATAGATCATCTCTTAAAATCTACTGGGTACTCAAGAAAAGCGTTAATGTTCGAACACTTCCAGTGGATGAGCATCATTTCCAAAAAAATTAATTCCAATATGATGATATACCGTAGGTTGGTATTAGATCTTAAGTTGCAATTTGCAACATTGCACTGCCAAATCGACTTTGTATCAGCAGAGTAATTGACTTAAACACGAAGAATCTCTGGGCAGTAAATGACAGAAATGGCTGTAGATTCGTACTAATACTGTCTACTTTGAAAGTGTCCGTGAAAACGATCAACCATCAAACTTTCCATTCTTAAAATATTGTTAATCAATTAGACCATCGTTATATCCATAGGACAGAAATTCTAAGAGAAGGCATAGTTACACTCAAGAAACCAAAAGAGTAACTTTCTAAGACAAAGGCAAGGGAACTTCTTCGTGTATCTTTATAACACGAAACGCAACAAAAGGAACGGACTCATTCAACTTTGATTTCAAGACTATTCAGTCATAAAGACGAAAGATTCAGGCTTTCGAATAATTGAAAATCAGATTTTATTGTGATAGCTCAAAACACTTTCAACAATTATTTGCTGTTGAGCTGCCATGATAAAGTATTCCAAACATCTCTGATGTAGATATGCGAGGTCCAAAATGGTAAGTTAAGATCTCATCTACATCTTTAAGGTCAAATAAGGCTTTAGGAAACAAGGAACTGTTCAAATGCTTATACTTTCCTTTGGGACACCAGGTATGTAACCAATCTCACAGCCCAAGAGCTTAATTGAGGCCTTGTGCCTTCAAAAGAGCAGGGATTTCGAATGTAGATGATGGGAAACATGCACAGTGAGAGTTGTACTTCGTGACAGAATGGCTATCAAAGGTCTTGAAACACCTTTCCAAATCGTGCCTTGTTTTGCAAAGTCGCCAACTTCTTGCAAAACTTGCTTTGAGGGTGAGGGGATGCTTAAAGTAATGACTATGAAAAATATGGATAATCAAGAAATGATCTTAGGGTTCGAGGAATCTTTGGCAGGCATTGTGGTCAAGACAAGGATCTAGGAATGAGTTGAATGCCTATAAAAACAAAGTAATGAGAGTCTAATGATCCATTAATCAAGATCTTGGTACCTTCATGTTGTTTGTCATATCATTTTCATATCTCTTCAACATGTATCAAAAAAGCCAGTCAGTTTGTATGTAAAAAGGAAGGAAGTTTAGTCCAAATACATACCACATGACCACTTTGGTTGAAAAGAACACATGATCTCCTTCCCGTAAAGCTTCTGCAAATTTTCAGTCAGCTCTTCCTCGGTGAGAATGGAGTCATTGAACAACTGCAATATATCATCTTCTTTTTGTAACTAAGGAGGTAAACATAAACTATACTGTGCAATCAGTTGATGATAGATCCTATGATTCTTTGCTTAATCTACGATTTTAAAAACAAAGCTTTTTCTAAAGTTAATGACGTATACATACATACATACATACATACATACATACATACATACATACATACATACATACATACATACATACATACATACATACATACATACGTGCGTGCATACATACATACATACATACATTCATACATACATACATACATACATACATACATACATACATACATACATACATACATACATACATACATACATACATACATACATACATACATACATACATACATACATACATACATACATACATACATACATACAGCTGAGGTGTTACATGCAAACCTAGATTTTTACATCATGTAGCTTAAATCTTTCTCGGCTCTGTTATTCAGAAGTAGCTTAAGACTTACACGCGGGCTACAGAACTGTGTATTTAATATGAGCACTAATCCCAGTTTGAGCTAACGGACTCTGAATCATATCCATTGAATTATACATCGAATTATTATGAAGCAGTTCACTCTTACTAAACTCAGCAAAAGTGTTCGCTATAGAGCTGAAACCAAATGGTAAGTCTGAATTTCCAAATAATGTTAAAATTTGCGGGCAACTTTATTGTACGGGAAAGCTTTAACTATCATGATGGTTGTAGCTAATTCATCGCACTAACGCCCTTGTAACGAGATGAAAATGTTTAGAATGAAAAGTTACGCATGCGAAAAAAATGGAAATAGGTGCGTTGGGTAGCTGAGTGAAATTAGTTTTTGTTAAAAGAAGCAAAGCACAAAATGCATGCAAGTTCTACTGTACCTTCGAAAGTATGTCTGCTTCGTTTAGGATTGCATATCGTAGCGTTTCCAGCTTTATCGTAGGCCAATATGACTCCGTCTTGAACATTAGTTTAGACAGGCAACGATACAACTGTTGTGGGTCACGAGTGACTTTTACTGGTTGAAAACCTTGCAGGCGATCTTCTTCGGGAAGCAAATGGCGTACCCTAGAATTATC
Organism: Aurelia sp. 4 Dawson et al 2005; assembly: GCA_964019985.1. Lineage (NCBI taxonomy): Eukaryota > Metazoa > Cnidaria > Scyphozoa > Semaeostomeae > Ulmaridae > Aurelia > Aurelia sp. 4 Dawson et al 2005. The sequence continues at coordinate 7,328,034 of OZ026512.1, read as the reverse complement.
ATGATAATATGAGTTGCTCTTATGTTCACAAACTATTGCCCTCATTAAAACAGCGAATTGACAGTTCCCTTAGAGACTACCACCAAATCAAATCATAATCGGACAGTGGGGTAAAAGCACTACAGGATCGTGAAGAACTCTTAAAATAAGAATAATTCATCTTCTGGAAACAATATAAGGGTTTCTGGCAAACCATATACATAAAGCACGCAATTTCTACAAGATCGTTGAATTTGATAAGAGTGATGGTCCGAAAAAACCGCTGATATCAATGAGCCTTCTCTCATATGTTTTAGAGTCAGCCGATGGCACCATTCTTGGCAAGATTCATACAAATTTCCAGTGATTTTCCAGTGATTTGCTGCTTTTAATACAAACAGCTTCAATGAACGTCGTTTGACAGCATGGAAGGAAATTTGGGCAGGTAAAGCATTGCCAATAAACAAATCAAATCGTAGGCATAGAGAATTTCTGAGAAGTTCTTAGAAAATTAAGAAACCATACCATAAGTCGATATCATGATGGTAAAATGACCCCTTAATTTGGTCGTAAGGTAGAGTTTCGGGTATGAATGCGACAAACTTTAAAACAGTCTGCCAAGAATCTAACTTCACTGCTTCCATGTTTTCTTCACAGGATTCCGAAGACCACGAAGAATGCTACGACGGAAAATCACTGTCAATGAACATTCTATGACCCTTCTGTTTACAATGGTTACACAAATATGAATACAGCTATAAAATTAGGAAAGGGAACTTAAAGGTATCTCGGGCCCAAACCACACGCATGATTTTTTTTAAACTAAGTGCAACTCAAAAGAGAAACTCTTTACAATGGCTTTTGATAAAAGGAAACGACCCAAAACATTTTTGTAACTTCAGGTGGATTTAATAGATAATCTGGAAAAAGGAGCATAAATGCATTTATTTTTCAATTCTATAGCCAGTTAGAACTAACCCTGCACAAGAACTCGAAGTTTTCTTCGTCAATATTTCCTTCCACGCTATCATGTTCTCTGTTTGAGGACTCGCCAAGCTGACCATTACTGGCTTGCTTGATGCATTCCTCAAACATTCGTTTTCGCTTCTTACTCAGCTCTCTTTTTTCTTTCCCTTTACTCATTTTCTTCTTTTCCTTTCCTTTCATCGTTCTTCCTCCTACATTTTCTTCCTCGATCTCTTCTTCTTCAACATCATTCCGTTCTTCCTCATTCACTTCCTGTTCTTTTCCATCCGACATTTCCAACATTTCCGTTCTTCCTTCGCTATCTCTCTGCGTTTCCTCACCTCGCCCTCCATCCTCAATTCCTAATTCTGTTACCTCCACATTCCTTCCTAAATCTAGATCTGCTTCTGGTTCTGTCACTTCAATTTCATTCCTGCGCTCTATTTCCATTCTTTCCACTTCTGCTTTCTCTTCAGTTGTCTCTTCATTCACCATCACACCATAGTTCACTCCTGTCTCATCACTAACTATCTGCTCATGCTCAGCTCTTCTCTCTTCTGGCATCCTATCCTCACTGTTACTGTCTTCCTCCTCACTACTCTCCTCTCTCGCTCTCACTCTCCTATAAAAAGCGATACAGTCGGCAAGCAATGCATCGAGAGCATCAACGCTCATCCGTGGGGTGCCGTTGTTTGGGCTCTCGAAAGACCAATGCTCCGGATTCCACCAGCTTGGCTTTCTCTCTGGAAGCCATGCACTTCCACTACCCTTGCTTCCTATTATGCAAAAGAAAGAAAACTGATCAGTGCTAATGATATTACAATTCTAATTGGTGATGTATTTGATTGCACTAAAATGAAGGAACTCATACTGTTTGGATGTAGCTTTTTAAAGGGGTTCTATTCAAATTTCAATTGAAACGAAGATGCCTGGTAACTGAAAACAAATCACGAGAGAAAGTAATTACAAGAAAACCAGAATATCTACATAGAACTAGAGGAAATCAAAGACTAATATTGAAGTAAACAGCAACATTTCGGACAATTCCACAACTGTGGAGATCTTTTTACAAAGTCACAATAATGATTCTTTTCATTATCTAAGATGATTTCTGATTCACAACGTGAATCAAGACGTTACAATTTTTCATGTAATACCTTTGTTCTTCGTGGAAAAATTAGTTGGTAGATCACATTTCATTAAAATTGCTTTCTGAAGTGATTAAAGGTATTCATAAGTCTTGTTATGGAAATAGTTTCACTTCGAAGATGTGAAAAACGATGGTAAAGATGTAATAAGAATTCGCATACTGTGTTGAGTGATGATGTCAGTAAGAAGGCTCCGCTTGTCTTTAACTGAAAACCTCAATACATTTTCTTTCAACAAAATATCTACCAGCATTGGATCGCACCCTGATATAGAAAAACAACCTACTGTCAAATTAAAAGCAGTGGTCCTTAATTTCGTAAATAAATTCGTAATTTCGCAATTTTTAAGCTTTGTAGAACAAAACGGAATACTGATATCCACTTTACACCCAAAGGAAGCCGACAGAAGATACAACGAGCTCTTTAAGATTTATTTTAATATTGAAAACACCAGGTGGGAAGCATAGTCAGATTAAAAACTTGATTATATAAATAGAAATGACAAACATCGCAAAAAGAGACACTTGCATTGTCATCAAGAATTTTCGAGAATTTTCTTCCGCAGTCTCTTTACTGCAACAATCGTCATTCTGTTCTTATCATTATGATATCAATATTCTTTTAAATAATTACTACCAATCAATTTTTGAAGTTACCAATGAAAACTTGCACTAAATCGTTTAATCAAATGTGCTTTTTTAAGTATCTATACTATAACTTTTTCTGTTTTTTATAATTGCTCATCTCTTTACTACATTTTTGAAGGTAATGGACATAGCTCTGTCAAGTGGCTACTATGAATAGGCTGATTAAAGATACCTATGCATCCATTGTTTCTTTAGCTACACAATGAAACAACATGTATCAAAGTTATCAAATGCAATATGGTATATCTTTAACATGGCCTGGGCCAGCTTTTAATCATGTTGATTCCCATTAAATTAAACAACCTGCAAGAAAGGAGCCTTTGCTTCATTTTGTGGGATACAAGATGGTGAAGTGAAGGTGAAGTTGTACAGTAGGTTTTTGGTTCCAAGCACTGGGATCACAGAACTAGCAAAGTGCGAATTCAGTCCACAACCACTCATCATGACATTCAAGTTGTGGGACCCTACCAGCAATTGAGCCCTGTTCACCAGACTGCTTTGGCTGCAAAGGCAGAGAATTGCGCTACTGTGCCACAACAAATTCGATTTACTCACAAAGAGAACTCAAATATTCAGTTTATGTATAATAGCTCACTTCATTTTGCAATAATAAACAGAACAATGATGACAAGATTTATACCAAAAATGACTACCTGGCTCATTGGTCCCCACTGTACTAGGCTCTTCAGTCTTTTTTAAACCCTCAATGACAACATTGATGAACTTTTTTCGAACATCTTCATCTCTTACAAAGTCAGCAAAAACTTCCTTTCCTGTAAATTATAAGGTAAATATTGTTGCAAGATAGAGACATCCCCTACATTTCTATGAACATGTCCGTTAAATCACAGAATGGTGCTTCCCTTAAAGTAACATACAATCAGCACCAACTTAGCACTCAGAATCTATTTTGACCTCAGTGGGTAGAAAATGTCCTGAGATATGCCAATTATAAGTTGTGCCACAATCTTGTCTCAGTGTCAACAATTACCTACAGTAGATACTACAATAAGTCTCCTAGCATTTCAAATCCGTGTTTCAGTCATGACTTAAGAACATGGGTGCCAACAGCCAAGCAAGCCATTCAAGGATCTTGGTAATTCATGTCTCCAAGAAATTTCCAGGGCTAAGTAGGTGTTTGGCAACGCTGCATTCAGGAATTACTCATACCTAAAACTCTGGGAAATATCTAGAAAATCATTTCTTTCCTGGATGTCTCTCCAGCATATTTGATATCTGTACCTCTCATCAAACCTCATGAAAAGTTGTTATTCAATCAATCTTGAAAATACAAGTTATCTTATCATAAGGAAAATTTATGGAATATATAACTGTCAATTTTTCATATCAATGCATGCTGCAAAAGTTTGAAGGAAGTTGAATACTACAGCCTTTACCTGTAAACCTAACACCCATTTCACCATTCAAACTTGTATCTAATGATACTGCAATAACAGGCAACTTTGTCCTTGTGAACCATTCATCCAACTGTGAAAGAAGGGCATTCAGTTACTGTATTGTTCAAGCAGGTAAGCAACATTTATTTGTTGACACAGGCTGCATATATGGCAGCTATACAATTGATTTGGGCCTGTGAAACTCTGGCTTGTGTAAGAGTACTCATTTACCAACCTTGAAAGGAACAACACTAAGTTGGCTGCTTGCTGGCTTGTGGTTTGTAGTTCCAATAATGAGATTCAAACCAACAACATTTGAAACACTGCGCCTTAACCACTTGGCCACATCACCATTACAAGATCTCCAAAGGACTTTCAATTATTCTTTACATGTTGAAAAGAAATCATTAGATGCATAAAGGATTGTTAGATTTAAAAACAAGAATTTTTCTCAAGAAGTTTTGGGAAATCTTAGACTACAGGATGTCCAAAAAATTGTTTCTCCATTTGCCTCAAGATTATGACAAAACAACAAAAGGTCCTCAATTAACATGATGTTGCTGTTTGTATGTTCAATTAAAATTTGCTACCATTCCCATGAAAAATCCATAGAAAAATGCCAAAATATGATGGCACCATGACGCCCAGAAGACCAAATTTATTTGATGCCTTAAACCAGTGGTCAGCCATTTTGTCCTACCATTTTGAAGTGATGAACAGATTCATGGATCTGATGAAACAGCAACCTCCAATTTTATAGCTCTAATTTCCAATTCCAATTTCATAGCTGTTGCAAATAAAAAAGTTTTAATAATCATCAGAGAGTTCAACTATCTCTTACCCAATGATCCTTGATAGAATGTCAAAATGAAGACAAGGATTCCAAGATAACAAACAATCAAAAGATAATAACAAAAGACAGTCATGTCTTTTTTTCCAGGTGTGCTGAGTGAACCAGGTATTTAGTGAACCATAGCTCCATCATTTTTCAATGGATTTTCACAAGGACAGTGACAAACTATAATTGGACATCTGGAGAGCAGCATCATGGAAAAGGTTGGTGAGAATCTTTTCCTGCTTTGTTGCAATCTAAGGCAATCTGGGACACCCTGTACAGTACAGTACAAAACATACTAGTACATGTCTATGGAGCTGTCTAAACAATACGTACCATTGTTGCAAGACTTTCAAGTTTTGTTTTATCAAATGCTCTCCGTCTTCCTCTGTTTGTCAAATATTTGACCTGCTTCTTTGATCTCTTTCTCTGTCAAAGAGTATTAACTGCTCATTATTGTACATAGGAAAAGTACTGTAGCAATATGCAAATATTGAAGTACATGAAACTCTTCTGCATTGCAATACAGGTGGAGATATATGTGCCTTACTGTAGGTTTATTTTGTCTAATACCTGAAACAAGGGGTCTTGCTAGCCTGGAAAAATTGGTAAGGAGTTAATATTGATTCTGGTATCTAAAAGCACAGCTTTGGTCTTGCACAATTAAACATCTGACAAGAATTCTGAAGAATTCTTAAGAATTAATAATGACTGTCAAATGATGACAAGAATTTCTAAAAACTTTGAAAGACTGCAGATGAATGCAATTGTTTTCAAAAAAAGAATTCTCAACAAAGTAGAATGTTGTTTCAGTTAAAGGGTGTTTTGTGAACAAATGGGGTACAAGCATGAAAAGTATTGGGTGAAATGAGTAAAATGCAAGAGCATGAAGATGTTCAGTTATAGACAGATCTATGCATGTGCACATGTCTATGCAGTTTAGAGTTCTCTGAGGCAAGAAAATCATGGCACTGTCCATAAAGCCTATACGGCATACTCATGCAAGTGAACATCACTATACTTGTGAGTGAAAATTGCCTTCAAGGGGCTTGAAATAGCTACCTCAGTCCAACCCCTGCCAGCCAGCACATTCATTGCTCTACACAGCATATTTTTCTCAACATTGATTTTAAAAGCTCTATCGGAAATTTGATAGAGTTTCAAGAATGTGCTAATATCGCTTTTTTATGTTAGTTTTTGCAAAAAGAACAAATTTTTGACAGGGTTTACTATCATAAAAATGGGTTGGTTTGGGGTAAAATGAGTGTGGTGAAAAATCTGAATAAATTTTGTCAAAATGTTTGTTCAAGGTTTTCATTAGCTAGAACTGCGCAAACTGCCCTCTTGACCCAGTGAATGCTTATTCATCAGTGCTCATTTTACTGGTACCTGCAATTAACACTACCTATTTTACCCCCAGCCCTTCCCATTTTACCCAATACATAATCACATTAGGTACAGCTGTTTTGGGAAACCTCTACCAACCCTAACTAAAGTATCATTTCCCTTGTTATGTTACATGCGATATTGTGGTCATTTTTGATATATCTGTAAGAGAAAATGCCTTGAAAATCATGGTAATGCGAAAATTAAATGCCAAGTTCTAGTTTACAAGGCCAGAGGTACACTATCGTGAGTGAAACAATCTGGCAAAACAAATGGGAGTGGGAGTGGACAAGGGATGGCCTAAACTTCATCACATCAGCGAACAAGGTCAAGGGAAAGGAGGTAAATATCAACGAACCTTGCTACTTGTAGGATTTTGAGGTATTGCTCCATCTTCCATAGCAATGTCTCCTGCTTCTTCGATTCGCTGTTCTTCCATTTTGTCGTCGTTTGGTTCAAAGTGTGCTTTCTTCCTAAACTTTCTCACCAAAACATCCACCATAAACCACACTACACGATCAAAAAGCCCGCGAATTTCCCAGCCTCATACCCGCTGAAACCACAGCCCCGGAGCCTCTTATGAGTTTTATATTCACTATGTAGGTGGTTGGTTGAAACATAAAATATAGGAAGATTCATTCCTGCTAATCCATATGGGCTTTTTTCAAGCTACCATTTATGGGGGGGGGGGGGGTTCTTTCCACCCCCCCTCTGTAAACTGCCTTAGCCTGGTCAGAATTCAATACAACTTGGCACCGTTATAGATCAGGTAATTCCTAGCATGTAGTGTGACTTGGGTGTGGCTACCACGCCTTATGGCGTCATAGTGACATCATGAAGTTTAAAATCAGTGAAAATCAGGTTTCCAGTTAAATTTGAATTCAAGGAAGGTTTTCCATGAAAATTTGGTAGTTATTGGGTCAACTTAGCCAAAAATTTGATATGAAGATATCATTTCATTGAAATTAATGAATTTGGAGTGATATTTTGGCAGAAATTAGCCAATCTGAATGACGTCATTAATGCATTGAATTTGTTCTCTGTAGAAATAGACAAAGAGAAGCTGCAAAGTGGTAATACTCCATCACAAACGTATCATTGGAGTGTTTTCAATCGAAATATTTCGAAAATATATTCAAAAGCTTGCTAATTAGCCCAAAATGGCGGCCAAAATGACGTCATCATCAAGAAATGCTGACATCATCAAATTCCAGAAATTCCTGCATCAAATTAAAGATCTTTGTTTACTGATTCATTTGGTGTATAATACTTCATAATTTGATCAAATCTTTCCATTCAAATCATCAAAAACAATGATTTTTCAGCTACCTACTTCCAAATATGGGCATGTCACGTGACCTGTAAGCTCTATTGTTTAAAAATTTTTTGATCAAAATGTTGCGAACAGATAATTAGTGAAAGTCAGAGGGGTTTGGGGGACATAGGAGATGTCTTTTAAACACACGGCAAGATAAACTTCGAGGGGGGGGGGTGGAAAACACCCCCCATGTGGATTGGGGTTAACAAAAGCAAAGGGACAATAACATCCAAAGCAGCTGGAGGCAATAAGAACAGTCAAAGCAATATGAATCATGGTAGTAAAGACAACAGCAAATCAGTTGGAGGTAAGAATGCAAACAAAGCAAAAGAATAAAGTTTTCTTCCACTCTGCCAAAGAATGACCCCACTCTTGATAAGAGCACGTCAAAGCAGAATCCCAACAAAAGCATCACTGGTGATGTGTCCTTGGAAAGAGGGCACCATTCTTGTCATGGGCGACAGTATGCTAAACGGGGTTGATGAAGGAAGTCTGAGTAACAATGGCATGGTGAAAGTTCGTAGTTTTTCTGGATCAGCAATTTCTGATCTTCAAAATTACTACATTAAGCCCCTTCTTCGTAAAAAGCCAACAAAGATAATAATGCACATCTCGGAACAAATGATGTAACCGAGAAAGAATCCACGTCTGACAAGATCCTAGATGCACTTCTGGACTTAAAGAAAGTCATAGAGTCTGAACTGCCAGAATGTGAAGTTGTGATATCCATACCAATTATGAGAACTGACAAAGAAGCTGCAGGTCAGATGACAGAGTCACTGAACAGGAAGTTGAAGAGCTTGGATTTAAACATCATTGATAAGAATAACATTGCAAATAAAGACCTTGGTCGACGTGGGCTTCACCTGAACAATAGGTATCTCTAAATTTGCTGGTAACATTTTAGATAAATTACATGATATTTGATTCAAGTATCACCAGTATCATAAATGGAGGGGATGCCTTACCAGAAAATGGCAGAGGCTATTGTCATCATCCACTAGGATTTAAGAAGGGTCTAACCATCGCATCTCTTAACATAAATGGGCTTAGAGGACATTTTGATGAGCTCTAACTGTTTCTGCAGAGCTCAGGTATTCACATTCTTTCTCTGAATGAGACCAAGCTTGATCGTCAACACCCCAAGGAACTCACTGCCATAGCGGGTTACCAGCAGGAGCGCCTTGATAGGACTTGTAATGGTGGAGGTGTCTCTCTTTACATCAGGGACTCAGTTAAGTTCAAACTTAGAGATGATGTCCCCACTGACAATCTGGAACTTATCTGTGTGAAGATTCAGCCACCCAAAAGTAAGTGCTATCTTGTTGTTTCCTGGTATAGGCCTTCAAGTGACCCTGTTGATTCCTTAAATAAGGTGGAAAAAGTTCTTTCTTATCTAGATAAGGAAGGCAAAGAAATTATCCTCCTTGGAGACACAAATTGTGATCTCGCAAAAAGACCTCAAGACCAACCTGCTGAGAATAATACTAAACACATTAGCAGTCTCTATGAGCTCTTTAGCCTCAAACAGCTTATTGAGGAGCCAACTAGGGTCACACTAACGTCATCTTCCATGATAGATCATATTGCTACGACATCTGCCAGAAATATCATTGAAGCAAGAGTGCACAAGGTTTCTGAGTGATCACTATATGGTCTTTTGTGTCCGAAAGTTTGAGGGTGCATTAAAGAAGGACCATAAGGTGATCACAACTAGATCTATGAAAAACTTTGACAAAGATGCTTTCCTTGCTGATGTTGTTGGCATTTGTTGGGAGCAGGGATTTAATGAAACAGATGATGTTAATATGCTTGTCACCCAGTGGTCAACCCTTTTCTCTTTGATCATTGACAAGCATGCCCCCATCAAGACTTTGCGTGTTTCTGAGAGGTACTGCCCATGGGTGAATAAAGACCTAAAGGAGCTAATACGAAGCAGGGATAAACTTAGAAAAGCTGCTGTTAAAAGCAAATCTCAGCTTCTTATGGGCTCCTATAGGCATATCAGAAACAAAATTAACATACAAAATTCTGAGTTGAAACGGCAGTATTTTTCGGAAAGGCTTGTGCAAGCTAAAGGTAACATGAAGGAATCATGGAAAACAATAAAACAGGTAATAAACAAAAGATCTAAGTCAACTAACATAGATCTTTTGAAAGACTCTGGAAGAGAAATTGTAGATACGCAGGAAAGTTCAAATACTATGAATACATATTTCTGCTCAGTAGGTAAGGATCTAGCTAGCAAGATCGAGGATGTCCCTAACCCCATGCTCACAGGTGAATATAATCATAACCCTGATAATAGGCGCTTCAATTTTAGACCAATTGTGGTTCAGGACATTAGAGATGCAATGAGTAAGATAAAAACATCTAAGAGCCTTGGAAGTGACAACATATCTAGCTACTTCTTAAAGTTAGCTACTCCATACATTGAAAACTCCTTATTTTTCATGTTTAACACCTCTCTTGAAACAAGTCAGTTTCCTGATTCTTGGAAAAATGCTCGGATTACGCCAATTTTCAAGGATGGTGATAGGGCTGAAAAGTCTAATTACCGCCCAAGTTGAGTTCTTCCTGTCATTTCAAGGCTCTTTGAAAAATTAGTATTTAACCAACTTCACCAATATCTGGTTAAGTATAACCTTATTCATCCTGGTCAATCTGGATTTTTAAAACTCTATTCTACATTGACCTGCTTACTTAAAAATACCGACGATTGGTATGGTGGGTTGGACACTGGACAGATGGTGGGTACAGTCTTCATTGATCTTAAAAAGACATTTGACACAGTCGACCACGACCTTCTCTGCAAAAAGCTTGAACACTACGGTGTTCAGCAAAGGGAACTGTCTTGGTTTCAATCATATCTTTCTAGCAGAAAACAGTACTGCAGAGTAGGTGGAGTTGATTCTGAAACTGGGGAAGTGGAAGTAGGAGTACCCCAAGGGTCATGTCTTGGACCACTTCTCTTCTTGATCTACATCAATGATCTCCCAAGTGCTGTCCAGAGTTCAACCGTGTCAATGTATGCTGATGACACTAGCCTTTGCTTAAAGTCAAAAGATATTTCTCAGCTGAACGAGGCTATTAATGTTGATCTTGAGCGCTTAGACTCATGGTTGAAGGGCAACAAACTTTCGCTAAATGTTGCTAAAACACAATCTATGCTAATCGCAACCAAACCGAAGCACCGAACGCTCAACAATATAGCTGAAAAACTGAATTTAGAAGTTTGTGGCAGAGAACTGGACGTTGTCAAGAAGACCAAATACCTTGGTGTTCAAGTTGACAACAGTCTAGATTGGAAAGAACATCTTAAAGCTGTATCTAGCAAAGTATCCAGAGCCATTGGATTTCTAAAACACGCAAGAAATATTCTCCCAATGGCTTCTTTGAAAACTTTGTACTCAGGAATTGTGGAGCCCCATTTTCGATACTGCTGCTCTGTATGGGGTTGTTGTGGCAACAATGATATCAATCAGCTCCAAAAGCTTCAAAATAGAGCTGCTAGAATTGTAACGAATAGCAGCTATGATTCCCCGAATGGACCACTGATTGGCAGCCTTGGTTGGAAGACCATTCGAGAGCCTGTCAATGAAGAGTCCCGATCAGTGGTCTACAAGTCTCTCAATGGGCTTGCTCCACATTACATGCGCAATGTTTTCACTAGAAACTCTACTAGTAACTCTCGTAGCCTCTGAAATTCGGCAACGGACTTGACGCAGCCAAAGAAATCATCTGCAAATGGGCAGAAGTGTTTTTCTTTTCGCGGAGCTAATCTTTGGAATAGCCTCCCAGCTGAGACCAAACAGGCGTCCTCTATAGATATTTTTAAACATATTTTATAATGGACTGACTGTTTTGTATTTAGGTACTTTTCTTTTATTTTTATAGATAGGATTTTTTGGTTAGTTGTATTCATTGTAAATAGTTTTTATCGGTTTTTAACTTGTTTAGTTTTTGTAAGTTTTTATATGGAGGGCCCCTTGTAAATCAACCAGTTGGTTGAAGGGTGTCTCTCCCTAATAAATTGAAATAAATATGAAAATATGATCTTTTAGCCCGCTCCCCCACCAAAGCCTCCCAATTTAATTTTTTCAGCAGCCCTTTCCTTCTAATCACTAGATGCTAATCTTACTAGAATGAACAAATTGAGAAAATGATTGTAACTTCATTTTTCACAATTTCAGCCTATTTTCCCCTGTATCTTGGAAGCGCACCCTCCCCCGCCTGTTCAACATCAAGATTTGCAATCAATGGCCCAGAATACCTCATGTGTGTGTGTGTGTGTGTGTGTGTGTGTGTGTGTGTGTGTGTGTGTGTGTGTGTGTGTATGTGTGTATGTGTGTATGTGTGTATGTGTGTATGTGTGTGTGTGTGTGTGTGTGTGTGTGTGTAATTTTATTTCAATTCGATTATCTACAGTAGCTAACAATATATACATTTTGAACATAAATATATACAAGTCAACTAATCCAAATCGAATTTACAAAAACAAAGGCATTAAACAAAATAAATAAATATTTTCAATTGTACATAACTAATTACAGCTAATTTGGGAGTCATTTGCAGGCACTACATTTGCAATTGGGACCATTCCATTGTTTTACCAAATCCTTAAAATTTTTCAAATTTTCTGCTGACTTTATTTTGTCTGGTAATCCGTTCCAAATCCGTGGTGCAATAGACATCTGGCTATTTGACCCAAATGTTGTTTGGTTTGGTCTAACGTGAGCTAAATTATTTGGATTTCTTACTGAATAATTCGAAGACCGTAATTCAAAAATGTTCTGCATAAAAGGTGGGTTTAACTGTTTCACTGTTTTGAATATCTCTATGCAAAGAATTCTTTGGCGAGCAACAAGCATCATGCATTTATCTGACTTCAAGAGCAAGTCATTGTACGAACTGGTATGATCATTGTAGAGAAACCTTAGTGCACGTCCTTGTAACTGTTCAATTTTCTGTAATAATTTTGCTGATGAAAAATACCACACAAGGGGACAGTAATTAAAATTAGAGTATACAAAGCTCTGAACAAGAATCTTTTTCTCCTTGAAGCCAATGAAATCTTTAATCTTTTAAGAACAATTGTGTTGCAGCTTTTTGCAAAGATTTGAAATTTGCAAAGATTTGAAATATGTGGGTCGAAATCAAGTCTTTAGTCCAACCTAGAAAAACCATATCCCATAAAATCTCTCGGCCGGTGGTAATACACCTCATTCTTTTCTTTTCATATTCAAGATAAAAGTTTACAATAATGAGATTACCGATGACACTACTTATGAATTACTGTACGACACTACGAATACGTGAAAATTCTGCGTGAAAATTCTGTGCGTGAGTGCGTGAAAATTCTGCGCAAAGCTAAATATAATTATTACCAAAACCTAGATTTAAGAAATCTTACAGATAATCGTAAGTTTTGGAAAACTGTTAAACCAGTTTTCACAGATAAGGTACAAGTATCACAAACTATAACACTTATTGAAAATGGTGAAATGGTTACCAATGAACACAAAATTGCAGAAATTTTCAACGATTACTTTGCTAATATCAGCCATGATCTAGGAATCACGGAAACTGGTGCATACCTATTACCTACAATAGGTATAGAAGACCCGATAGATAAAGCTGTTGAAAAATATAAAAACCATCCTAGCATCAAGAAAATTAAGGAGTGTTTTACATACTCAGAATCATTTGATTTTACGCAAGTATCTGTAGAGGAAGTGTTCTGCCAACTTCAAAAACTAAACCCCAGGAAATCATCTCCAATAGGAAGTATACCTGCGAAGGTTATCAAGGAAAATTCCGATATTTTTGCACCAATTCTTCAAAACCATTTCAATGCAAATATCTCGCAAAATGACTTTCCAGAAGTATTGAAAGCAGGAGACATCACATCACTTTACAAAAAGGACGAAAATTTCGTAAAGAAAAATTATAGACCAATCACAGTCTTGCCTGCTACATCCAAAGTCTACGAGAGACTGATGGAATCTCAAATGAAAGCCTATGCTCACCGTTTTCTCAATTCGCTGCTATGCGGTTTTCGGGAAAATTATAGCACACAGCATGCTTTACTTCGATTCCTAGAAAACTGCAGAAAGGCATTGGACAATGGAAACACTGCCGGAGCCGTATTTATGGACCTTTCCAAAGCCTTTGATTGCTTAAATCATAATCTTTTAAATTGCAAAATTAGAAGCATATGGCTTTGGCAGAGGAGCTTTGCAGCTTATCCACAGCTATCTAGATAGAAGGAAACAGAGAGTTAAGGTCAATGGATCTTTTAGCACATGGAAAGAAACCAGCGCAGGCGTACCACAGGGATCTGTCCTTGGGCCTCTCTTGTTCAATATTTACCTGAATGACCTTTTCTTGTTTGTGCTGGACAGCAAAATATGCAACTATGCTGATGACACAACCATTTATGTCTGCGATCGCAATCATGAAAACATAATCAATAGACTAGAAAATGAAACCCTAATACTGTCAGAGTGGTTTCAAAATAACTACATGAGACTAAATGGCGAAAAGTGCCACTTAATGATTTTCGGTGAAAAAAGCAATAATCTCTCAATAAAAGTTGGAAACACAACAGTCAAAGAAAGCACAGAAGAAAAATTGCTTGGCGTCACTTTGGACAAACAATTTTCTTTTAAAACACACGTGCAATCGCTATGCAAGAAAGCAAGCCAAAAACTTCATGCTATATCGCGTATTTCCTACTTTCTTGACACCGAAAAACTTAAGCAAGTAATGCAGGCTTTCATTCTATCCCAGTTTAGCTATTGCCCTTTAGTGTGGATGTTCTGCAACAGACATCTTAATAACAAAATCAACAATATTCATAAAAAGGCACTGAGCATCGCATACAAGGATAGTGTCTCAGACTTTGATGCACTGCTGACGAAAGATAATTCTGTGTCTATTCACAAGCGGAATCTGCAGTTGTTGATGACAGAGATCTTCAAAACAAAATCGAATATAGCCCCAAGCTTTATGACGGAGATTTTCATTGAGAAGAACCATGCCCATCTTCTTAGAAACAAGAGCCTCTTACAGCTGCCCAAAGCCCGAACAGTTCAGTTCGGGATAGAAAGTATTGCTTTCTTGGGAGCTAAACTGTGGCATGGACTCTCAAATGACATTAAAGAGTCACTCAATTTTTCCGTCTTTAAAAAGCACATAAAAAAATGGAAAGGCGACGACTGCGGATGCCAATTGTGCAAGACATACGTAGCACAGGTTGGGTTCTTGAACTAATTTAGTTTTATCTTCATTCAAAACTCACCTGTAAATATGTATTATATGTAGATATCATTTATTGTTAAATTAATTAGATTTTACTTTGCACTTTGTAATTATTTTATCTTAGTTTTTTTTTGTTTAGTAGGCATCAATTAGCTGTAATGTAGCTATCTTAAAAAGCCTACTATAAAGAAATTAATAATAATAATAATAATAATAATGATAATAATAATAATAATAATAATAATAATAATAATAATAATAATAATAATAATAATAATAATAATAATAATAATAATAATAATAATAATAATAATAATAATAATACGGTACCAGGAGGAGCAATATATCATGACTACCCCCTGGCATTTAACATAAATCTAAGAAATGCAAGTCATACAACTACAACTAAATAAACCCTTCAAATAAAAGTACTTAACATGAATACTTTTTACTAATAATTACTTGAGCCGGTTTCATACTGGACGTCAGGCCAACATAGGTGATGATAGAGGATGAATTTGACGTTGATTTTGCAGATACTCTGTGCAGTCAAGATCGATAATCGTTTAAAGGACGTAAGCCTAACATCAAGTGTGAAACAGGCGTACAAAATAAAACAGGAACGAGACTCTACGACCCGGCGGGTCCACTCCTATATAAGAGTTGTAACCATGACAGTCTGGCACTTTTGGAGATGAACCCTAATCTCTGATTTTCGTGCTTTGAGAATAACCCCTTTCCGGCATTTCCTCCGACACAGGACAGAAAATCACTACCCTAATTTTGTGATTTCAAGGAGGTTCCAAAAGACCAAGGGTTAGAGAAAATACTTCAGTTTGGACAGTATACCACACCTTTAATCAGTGATATTCATATGTAGACATCTAATTCAAAGGATTGGTCAATTATCACCAAGACTTTTTGCTGTGAATTTGAACAGACCTTTTTATGACGACATGTTATCCTCGGAAATCACGTGACCGAGGTACATTGAAATCAATGACCATGGTCAAGATAAAATAAGAGAGTTGGAGTTTCTGAATCGATGGAATCAGTGGTTGAATGAGAGTCTTGAATGAATACTGAACTTTGAATCATATTGGAATGAAAGGTGGAATTAAATCATGCATGCATCAGGACAGATGCGAAATGAACTGGACTTATGATTTTCGAATGATTTGTAATACCAATTTTGTGTACGAACCGATTTGTTATGGATTTGGACGATATTTGCATTATTACGTGCATTTAATTCGTTGATGGAGGCTTTGGGTTGGAAGCGCTCGCGCGTTCGTACTGCGATTGTAGAATTATCCTGGCAAGATTTATTTGCAGTATGGTTAGCTCAAAGTTTCCTTAAAGTTATACATCACTTTTTGACTTGTCATTATTTCTTGGGAATGGCATCATAAAGTCTTTTTTGGGAATGGCATCCTCTTGTGGATACAAGCAATCAAGAAGCATGAAAATGTTTATCAATTGTATTTCAACACTATGATGCAAGACATTATATTTCAAAAAGTAGCTCATCTCATCCAACTCATTTCATACTTCCCATCCAAAACAACAAATAATGTCACCTTATCTGTAAACAAAGCTCAAATACATAGCTCTGGTGTGTCCATTTAGGGATTTAGGGTTGTTTGTTTTCAAAACTTAAACATGTAAAAAGGTATCAGTTGAACCTTGCAACTGCCCATTTGCATTGCTTTCCTTTCCATTTGATTTGGGATTGTTTTCATAATATGATAATGAATGCAGCAACATAGCCTGGGTGAGAGATAGTTCATTTAACAACACTGCAGCAACTGTATATGAAGAGCATGCACGTGAACAGAAAGAAACACAAACACAAGTTTTTCATACCACAATACCATACTTCTTGCCCGACTTCTCGCCAGATACACAGATATGCAGATTAAGACCTTTGTGCGCATATGGAAATGGACCTAATTTTCAACAGGGTCCATGTTTAGTTTCAGCTAGATTCATTTTCCCGCCCAAATTGCCCAAGGCCCACCCGTACGAAAAAAGCAGGGGCATTCCCGGGAAATTCCCGGGATTTTTCTGGGATCAAATCCCAGCTTTCCCAGAAATTCAAAAGCCGGGGAAATGAGCAAAATTCCCGGGAAAAGCTGGGATTCATTTGCATTGAAATGTGTGCAGAAATTCCCGGGAAATTCCCGGGAAAGCCGGAGAAACTGGGAATTGTGAAAACCCGGGAAATTCCCGGTAAAGCCAGGGAAGCTGGGGAAATGAGCATTTTCATTTTCATTTTTCATTTTAAATCATTTAAACACAAAATCCCTTCAGCAATTTCAAAATAAGACAAGAAAAAAAACCTAATTACAATAATACATTATGATATATATATATATATATATTTACAGTGAATCTACCTAAGACTTATTTAGACGCAGCTACTCTTTCAGGGAGTCGTGTTTTTGTTTTCTTTCAGCTCTTGAAATAACATTTTAGTTGACTTTTGAATCTACTAAGTGTAAGGAGCTCTCTGATGCAAATGGGAATTTCGTTCCAAGCTTTCAGTGCCGAATAATGAAAGCCTTTCTTGTCGTATTCAAGATTGTTTCTTGGGATTTGAAGATCCCTGCAATTCCTTGTTATGTGGTTGGAGAGCTGGGTCCTTTGATGGTATTTATCCCAAAGGCTTTCGGGACATTGCCTGTTGATTATTTTGTATGTCATAACCAGGGAGCGCCGGCGCTCCCTGGTCATAACTGATCGATCGAATTTCATCAGTTGTTCAACGGTCAACCAGTTATGAGATCAGCCATCCTTTTGTCTGGCGTTATCAATGATAGAACGCGCTCTATCCTGCAGACGTTGGAGGGTATTTAATTTTGTTTTTGGAAGACTCCCCCAAATAACATTAGCATATCGCAGATGACTTTCAACAAGGGCGCGGTATACATGGTCAAGCTGAGATTGTGGAATAAGGTTTTTCAGTTTTTTTAGTGACCATAGACCACCACTCATCTTCCCCTTCACTTTGCTGAGTTGGTTATCCCAATTTAATCCTTCGTCCACAACAACCCCTAATGATCTTGTCTTTGCGACACGCTTTATTTCTGAATCATTAAGATTCAGTGGTTCCGAGACTTCAACGTCGTTGATTCTCCGTGGATGACCAATAATCATGTATTCGGTTTTTTTAGGGTTGCCACTTAGCTTGTTTACTCTCATCCATTCCGAGATGTTTCTTAATTCTCTGTGGGCATTTGTAATCAAATCATCAACGTTGTTAGATGTTAAAGTGACATGCGTGTCATCTGCATGCATACTAGCCCTAGAGAACTCTAAACATTTTTCGAAGTCATTTAGATAGATGATAAATAGGAGTGGTCCCAGGCACGACTCTTGCGGCATGCCACATGTTACCAATCTAGCCCCTGACTGTTGTCCATTAACTGAACAAAATTGTTTTCTATTACTTGAGAAAGTTGAGAACCATGCTCCCGAGATTCCCCTGATACCGTATGCACCTAATTTTTTTATCAATATTCTATGATCCATGGTATCAAATGCCTTCTTCAGATCAAGAAATATGGCTAAGTTGAGTTGCTTTTTATCCATGTTGTCGTACCAGTAATCCGTACCATTTATCAGGGATGTTACGGTCGAATATAGTTTTCGAAAAGTAGATTGATTTGGCAAATTTTCCGGGAAAAGCTGGGGCTGATTTGCATTGAAATGTGTGCAGAAATTCCCGGGAAATCCCGGGAAAGCTGGGATAGCTGGGACTCATAGGAACCCGGGAAATCCGGGAATACTGGGAAAGCTGGGACTCTCGTTTTCCCGGGAAATTCCCGGGAAAGCCGGGGAAACTGGGAATTGTGAAAACTCGGGAAATTTCCGAGAAAGCCGGGGAAGCTGGGGAAATGAGCAAATTTTCCGGGAAAAGCTGGGGTTGATTTGCATTGAAATGTGTGCAGAAATTCCCGGGAAAGCTGGGATAGATGGGACTCATATGAACGTGAGGAAATCCCGGGAATACTGGGATTCATTAAGGATTCGTAATTAGAACGCATCTTGGTGAAAAGTAAAAGTTCCTTGCTGCTTTAGCTTAATCGTCTGTCGAGGAAATCCCTTGGAAAGCTGAGGGGTAGAATTCTCGTAAGAGCTGAGGATACATCAATTAGCAGAAAACCCTTAATCAGCAGAAATTCCTGGGGACTGAGAGACAGCTGAGGATTCTTGATAATCAGACTAACTGAGAACAATAATGTTTAGTATCACGTGATATGGTACTTCAAGAAGGCAAAACAATTGACGATTGTAGGAATAGTATGATGAAAAAGCTGATTACATGCTCCCTTCCTAGGGGCTTATAGTGTGGCAGTTAGGCAGATCCTGCCTTACTTTGGATGCGGAATACGGTTGCTGCAAGGAAATCAGTGCGGTATACGGGTTTTGTATTGCTACGCGGTTGCGAGAATTGGAATTTAAACGAGCGGTTGATGGTTTTTCACTTACTTCATAGGACCTTCTACTAGGTAACCGTTATTATCTATAAGACCTTCGCTTAGTTTTAGCAGTAAGGTCATCGCAAATTGTAGATTCAAACAAATTACCTTGGAATTCTGGCATAATTTACATGAAATAGCTATCCTGACAAGAATATTTATCGTACTGAAGAAGACTGACTGACACAGACGCAGAGTGGTTGACGGGTAAGAGCGCAAATTTTGGCAATTTTGCAGCTTTGATGACCCTATAATAGACCCTCTTCCAAATTGCAATGTTGCATATTTATTCAAAAACTTGTGTACTGTATAATTCTATGAAAATTGCCTCTATGTGTTTTCTTTTTGACCTTTGTCTGCGGTCTCCCATTTTCCTGAAAGAAAAAAATGGAACCATCTTATTTCTCTACCAAGACTGGATACAAGAGGAGGTGGTAATACTGTTGGTTATTAATCAGAGTGGAACTTATCAAAAGATTTGAGTAAGAATCTTAGAAAGGATGGCCTATTAGACAGGAGCTTGATAGATAGAGTTCCTACGGTAAAACAACTAATCTACTCACACACTCTCCGTTATTACACTTTGATATGCTAGATAAATACTTCTAGAAATACACCTAACAAGAAACTTCTCCGATAACTAATCTAAACAAGTTACTTCTTCGATACTCTAAATAAGTTACTTCTAAAATACCTCTCCGATACTGATACTTTCTATAACAATCTAAACGAGATAGGGCTACATGCTTCTCGAATACTCTAAAAAAACTACTTTTACCCCACGATGCTATGAATAAGAAACGCCTTTACTCTAAATAAACTATCTATCTAATACTTCAAATAGATACTTCGCTGTGTACTCTGTAATACGGCTAATTTTGGACACAAGGATGTCCCTTATAAGAAACTCTAGGTTTACATTTAGGCCCTTGTATGAAGAATTTGTTTAGGCCCGTTTGCGTCACTTTTCGTAATCTGTACCCTGGGTGCCAGAGCCTCACTAATAGCGGAAAGGGAGGGAGGAGTGAGGGAAAGGGAAGAAGAAGGAAGAGGCTCTGGATCCATCAATCAGCAATCTCCTTTTGACTTCAGGTTTTTTAGCCAATCAACGTTCAGTATACCATGATCGGTATACGCGAAAATCCGTTCATTTTCACTGCACGATCGATCACACCAAAATCAATGATCTACCAAGGAATGCTTGTTTGCACAATTTGAATAATGGCGGAAGCTCTGAGCGTTGCAGCGAACGAAGTTGTCGAGAGCACTTTCCTCGAATAAATCATTGTCTGTTCAACAACTGGAAATTCTCATGTCGCAATTTTGCCAACAGGACATGAAAAGTCGCTGCCATACCAGAGATCGCTTCACTCGTTGCACAAAAATTGTCGGGCCTAAGGCCATCAACTGGCCATCATGCCTAACTTTCACGTTTCAGGGAAAGAAATATCGTTATTATTATCTCTCCGTTACTTGCGTTAATGAAGGAGCAGGCCAAATCTATGGTTGCTGCTGGTATCACAGCTTGTTGTCTTCACGACGAAAGTATAGCAAAAGAAGACATTTTGAAAGGAAAATTTGAACTCGTATTTGGAGGCCCAAGCAAGGCTTAGCTTGGGTAGAGAGCGACAAATGGCGAAAAATGCTGCAATCGCAGACATATCAGCAGAGTTGATAGCAGCAGGCCAGGCCCACTGCATTCCAAAATGGTAGGATGAGTCCTTCAGTTTCATTTCACATTTAGATTCCACTTCATACAATCTCTTGAATAACAATACTAATAAGTAACTGAGCTACAAGGAAATAACACTTACAGAAAATTGATTTATTGATGTGGAAATTAATACATTATACAGCTACAAAGAGAAAAACATGATAAATTGTATGGAGGGAATTACTTAAAGGATGAGCTCTCTGAATAGGTAAACTAATCAAGGAGAGAGTCTTGGAGATAGTAGCTCATACAGTACATAAACAGAAGTTTGTGAGTACCTTTTGACCAGGAAAAAATCCCATTAACTCAACTGTAAGGCCTATGTATGCACATGAGTGTCCAAACGAGTAGGGTCTTCTAGGGGTAAAATGGGTATGGGCAGGCCCGAAGGGGCATGTAAGCAGGGACATACTGTAGGAAGCACCTCAAACTTGGGGGGGGCACGACACTTTGAGGGCACTTTTTCCTTAAGAAAAAGGAGGCATTTTCTAAAGTGAAAAGGGCATTTCTTTGTTTATTGCAAAATCTTGGGGGGTACATGCCCCCAGTGCTCCCCCGGTTCCTACGTCTATGCATGTAAGGCTAGAGCCCCCTGTAATTTTGAAACAATGATCCTATGTCACAAGCATTAATTAGATATTGCTCTTTATTTTTAAGAAAAATTGCTCCCCAATCAGCAGCTGCTTCCTCTAGCCCTTCTATGGGGTAGAATAGGTAAGGTTGAAAGTTTGGATAAATTTCCCAAAATCTTTGTTTATGGTATTCCTCTAGCTAGAACCGCTCAAACTACCCTCTTGACAATGTTGACGTATCAGTTCCGGGTCTTGCTGGGTTCCAAAATTTTTTTGAAGTGGTGACTTTGACATGAAGCCTCTACCAAGATCCATAGCTTTCAAATGGAGGAACTACAGTTGCATTTTACGGGTTACTTATGGACAGTGGTGTAACGCAGTTTAGGGCACCATAGTTCAAAAACTAAGGGCCCCCGACCAAAAGGGGCCCCAGCAATAAATTTCTTCTGTTATCAATTTTCGAATCTAAATTGGAGTGAAACTTTTAAAGTTGCTATTTTGTTAAAATGGACCTATCCTCAAAATTTTCCTTGGAGTTTGGTCCCCAGGCTCCCTCGTTTTCCTGTCGCCTCCTCCACAGATTGGCCCTGGCCTTGATGCTGGCTTGGACACTGCATATGTCGACAGTACATCATTGCAATTGTTTTATCTTGCCTGCGCAACTTATTTCCAAGTTGAAGCTGGACATAGCACTTTTATGCTCCTATCATATTTGTTACAAATGCTTTAGTGGGGGGCCTAATGTGGAAAAATCCCTAAGGGCCTTGATTGTCTCCGTTACGCCATTGCTTATGGATACTGGATTACAACCTACAAGCAAATAAGTGGGCCTTTGATGTATCAGAAGTTCAGGGGAAATCTGCACATATACATGGGAGAGTAGTGGAAAAAGATTACAGTTGATTTTTCAAATGCTTTTCTGACGTTTTCATAAGAATGGCCTTGGAGAAAAACTCATCCTTTCACAGGAAACTAATTTGAAAGATAGACATCTAGGCTACACATACCTCTCATTCAGAAGAAGACAGGGTCTACGAAACATGAGCAAAAGCTTGCTGCACTGAGTTCTAGATTTCTAGAACTTGATTTATGCATCCTTTGTTGAGATGCGTTTCACACATTATTTGAATAGCAGATTAGGATAATTAAAGATGATTACTTGAGTGGCTGTAGCAAGCTTTCACTCATTGTTTTGTAGACCATTTCTTCTTTTGAGTAGCTGTTGGGTCTACTCATAGGCAAACAGACATCAAGAAACTGCTACTCCTCAAATAAAGAATGTCCTACCACCTAGTATAACCATAACATTTTATAATTTTTGCACATGATCTGAAACTCATTGGCAAACTTTTTTGGTAGAAAATAATGTACATCCTGCTTTGTATTTTCTTGTTTTCCACCAGTTTCCATTTGTCACCCCAGACTCTGGTATTCAAAGCAGCTTTGTCTGTAACAGCTTGCTATGCTTATGCATAGGCAAGGCAAGATTTTGTACAGGATTAAAAACGCTCGGACAACCCTCCCCTTAGTTTCAAGGGCAAGCACATTTCTACTCTAGGTTTATTGGCTACTAGAAGCTTATCATAGAGATTAAAGACTCCAGCACCATTCCAGTTTTTAAAAAGCAAATCAGGTGCCAGAATAGACCTTTTAGCTATCCTACAAAAGAGCCTGGATCGAGCAATATTTTTATACAATTTTATACACAAGGTTTGATAGAGTGGCGTTAGAGCTTCGATCGCAATTGTGCACATTCGAAAATTCTTCAAATTGTGATGAAATATCGTTCAATCCACATTCATTTCGAGAATAGCTAAAAGGTCTATTGTGATGAATATAGCTGCAGGCTTTGCACAGTATTTGTATGACAGGTCCGGTTAACAGGGTTATATTTTCTCCCCTAAACAATAGATTTCCTGTCTGCTTGGAAAAGTTGACTGAGAAGAAATTGGTCATTTCAGCTATTGTTTTATTTTTGCCTACAAGTTATATGAAAATGGGAATGATAATAATGATGATGATGATGATGATGATGATGATGATGATGATGATGATGATGATGATGATGATGATGATGGTGATAAAGATGATGATGATGATGGTGAAGCCAGTCTTTTATATTTGAACTATTTTGTTCTTTAAGGGCTTTTGTAGTATTACTAATGACAATTACAATACAATTGGCAAATGGTCTAACATGAAGAATGGGTATAAATAGTACTGAAGCTTACTGATATAACAGTCGATTCTTTGTGGGTGTCTTCATCCTCAAGCCATTAAACAATTCATCATTCACATCCTTGAATCGCAAGTTCTCCAGGCCCCCAAGGGGACACTCAGCACATATGCATGAGGCAACATAGGGGTAAATTGTCTGTAAAATTGAAAAATCCAGACATTGCTGTACTTTTAGAAGCAAAATCTGGATCTTTCCAAGACATTTATCATGAAAAATCCAGGGCCTTGCATCTGATGAGTTGTTCTTCCATAGGGGGGCAAAGATTTTAACTGGAACCACCCCCCCCCTTGGGGAAAGAATTTAAGAATTTTCATAGGGCTGTTTTGGTGAGGTGATTTTGAACTTCGTTACACTCTGTTCACTGCTGGTGCCAGTATGCTGCTGGTACTACTTGATAAAGCTTGAAAAGTTTTTACTCTTTGTATCGCAGATAATTTGAAGCTCTTCATGTTTTCTTCCAATGTTTTTACAAATCGGTTTAGGGCTACCAGCATTGTTGTAACAACCTCTGCACGATAATTGCAGCAGAGGATCCTGACGTTGGTATTTCAAGCAAAGAACCAATAAATGGTTTCTTGATCTTTTTGGGAGGCTCACCCTCTGCTGATATTTTCCATAATTAGTTCCAGAATTACTGATGTCAAATCTCTCTTTTGCAAATTTTCACCGGTGTTTCTAAACCCGCCATATTTTGCATCAGTCGATTTCACAATTCAATTCAATTACTGATTATGGTCATAATATGATCAGTGATTACACGTGATTCCAAATCACCTTCAATCGCAAATTCATTGCATGGAAACGAGGTCGCTGATTGATGGATCCAGAGCCTCTTCTTTCCTCCCCTCTTATCATTTTATTTTTGTCCCCCATCTTATTATCAAGGCTCTGGTACCCAGGGTACGTAATCTGCTGAAAGTCGTCTATTACGTATGCCTGTTTGTATCAAAAGGAATCCCCTGTTGCGTCAGAAAGGCATTAGAATTACCGTGTGCATTTCCTCGACCTTTGTTTCTTTTGTTTGGAAGGATTCGAGATTGACCATACCTAAGCTGTTTTATTGCAAGGTCATGATTACCCTGCTACCCAATTTGGAAACATGGAACCTTCTCGCGTTATGGAAACCATATTTGGAAATATCTGGTCTCTCCCATGTAACATTACAGTCTGCGTTGAAACATTTTAGAAAACCCTTTTTGTATAAATAGTGCCTGCATCGTTAGATTTAGAGAACAGCAATGGTTTAGAAAGACTAACGTTGGATGAATTGGTTTTTGGCGCAAGAGGCTTGAGAAAGCTCTTGTTGCCCACATTTTAGGTGTCACTGAGGTTGGCATGCTAAGGCTTTGGAGAAGCCCATAGAATCACGTTAGTTTTGGGATTTAGTGTCATATGAGAGTTTGTCTTAAGATCAGTGTACAGTGCCAAATTCATGTGTGCATTTTTTTGAAGACAATCTGAAGCTGCTTCTTGGTTGCATTGTATTATGGAAAAAACAACACAGTTTACAGCCCGTTCTTATAAGAAACTTGGATCCGGCCATCGTACTAAATTTTCTTAATTCAGCATGAAAATTTGTCTATTTAGAACTTAAAGTTTCTCAATTTGTTTCCTACTTTCTGAATGTCATTTAAAACATCATACCGGAATAAACAGTCTTCTGTTGTGTTCAAAATATAAATGGTTATTTTATATTACTCAATAATGAAGGTTCAACAATGTATTCTTGTATTTAACTCTAGGAGGCTTCTTAATACTTCTCAGACATAGCACAAGAGTTTCTCAAGATTTTAGTCATTTTAGCTGGTATCAGTGTCTCATAAACCAGTTTTTTACAAAAACGTGTACTCTATACATAGAATATTTCAGCAATACTCTAAATAAGATACTTGATAACTAATCCTCGAAAAAGAGCTTTAATAGTCAATCACACAATGATTATTTCATGGATGTACTTAACGTACGGAAATTGCGTTACCATTCAAATGATTGCAAACAAAACTAATACCAGCAGTCAAATCAAAATGCTAGGAATAGTCCCATTCGTAGGACCAAGTATTCGACGTTCGTTTTCATGATAAATACAGCAAAAGCTTATGGCCTAGTCCGTGGTGCACGGTTTTCCCAGATAGCCTGTCTAGCGTGTAGTAAATTGATACATACGGAAAAGGTCGTGAAGTATAAAGCATGTTCCCACGCAAAGGTTTATGAAGAACAAGTAACGACTAACCTGTTTGCTCTCGTTGTAAGCAGCCAGAAAACTTCAAGAAACAACATTTGCTTTGCTTTCTTCCTCCAGAAAACCAAAGAAAGACTGTTCGAAAAAAGTGTCGAGTGCAAAGATGACGCGAGCAATTCTATTCGACATTCGAAAAGTCGAATGTCCCAGCTATCCCGCCTTTCCCACCTTTTGGAAACCATAAATTGAAATCATTCCCAGTTTTCCTAGCTTTTCCCTTTCTCGTCAAATCATAGTTTTATGTCAGTCCCAGCTTTCCCAGTTTCCTACCTTTCAGAATTTTTAAGATTTGAAGATTTGAAGCCTGTCCCAGGTTTCCCAGTTTTCAGGGTACTCCATTCCCAGCTTTCCCAGCTTTCTGGGTTTTCAATTCCCAGCTATCCCAGCTTTGAAATCCCAGTTTTCTGGGAAACCTGGGAGATTTCCTGCTATTCCCAGTTTTCCCAGTTCCATTCCCGGCTTTTTTCGTACGGGCAGAAGGACGAGGCCATCATTTTATTGATGTTGTTGTCGTTGTCATTGTTGTTGTTGCTTAAGTTCAGAATTCCATTCAATTTGGAAAGCATGTTTTGATATCGCAAATGGTAAGCCTTTTCTTTCTCAACCTTCTTGGAAAGTAGGAAACGACGTTTTATTTTGATAAACGTTTACAGTTTAAGCCATGAGCATATAAGTAAACAAACAATGGTGGTCTTCTTCTAGTACTACATTACCAATTACAACTTTGCATGCACCAGGATCATCAGGACTAGGTCCATGGTACACTCACTTAGTCATCTTTGATTAAATCATCTACATTGTGTCAGATTCAAAAACTATATTGTTACCATACTGATTTCAGAATTATGCATTTGAGGCAGCTTGCAACACTGAATGATGTCTAATTTCTTTAGTAGGCCTGAGAAGTCCAAAGCAAGAGTTACATACAAAGCCAGGGGAATATTGACAGGCTGATCAAATATTTTGTACATTGAGGCAATTTGCCTTAATGTGAGTTTAAATCAGGGAGCTGGGAAGTGGGCCTAAGTTGTACTTTGGTTGCTAGGAATGCGTCATAGGCTTGCAACGTGCATTTGCATGGCAGTCACAAGGATGCACTCCCCCACATCTACGTATGCATCACAATGGCATCCTATCAACAGATATCCTAGTTCCGCGTTCCTATGTCACAATCACAAATGGGTAAGCAGCTTTCAGCCAATCACTTGTTAGGACATAGATCATATTCCATATTTGGCTTGCCATGCCTATCCCAGTATTTAAGTCTGTCCTCATGCTTCTCAGTCAGTCCAAAAATATTTGGTAGTAGCATTTCATATTCATTCAAATTCAACATACAGTATTTAGGTATCTTTATTGTTGTTAAATGTAGTCCTGTGTAATTGGTATATTTGTATTGTTAATTGTATTGGGAGTAATTCTGTAAGTTGTCTTTGTAATGAATGACAACTTTGGCCCAACACCGTCTTTTCTCATGGTCTTCTGATTTAATTTGTAAACAAATGTGGAAGGATAGAATGTGGAAGGATAGGATAACCACAAAACTTCTTGCAAGATCTTCTCAAGTCTGCAAATTGTCTTCAAATGCAGTTTTTTGTAGACAGTGGACCAATCTATCTCCCATTGCATATATTTTCCAAGAAAGCCAGAAGTTTGAAACATCACACCAAAACTGGACCTTCTGCTTTAAATCAACCAATTTATCTTTGATTGAATGATACTGTAAATGTTATTGTTGAGTGTGGAGGGTACACAGGAATCAATTTTAGTCATCTTGACGAGTGATTTTGGTTCAGTTGTATGTATTTTAACACATTTTTACCAGAGTCATGTCAACAGTCATAAATCTGCAAACGTTAATTTCTGACTCTTTTTGAATTTTGAAAACTCTAGGAAACATTTCTGAAAAAAGGACCCTTTTTCCTAGTTTCTATGTCCCAGATTTTTCACAAATTCCAGACCCTTTCTCCTAGATTCCGTAGACTCTCATGGTTACAATTTTCCATATGAGTGGACCCACTGGGCTCAACGACAAGAGACTTTACGAAAATGGACTAAGTGACGGTTGGTGGTTAAGTGAAGGTTTACAAACTCTACTGTGATATTAATTGAATCGACCAGTTGCGTGGATGTATTGTAGAGTCAACTCGTTTATATTTCTGTTGAGGTTATTTTGGAGATTTTTGTCACCATGCAATAAAAGTTGCGTCAAAACCTCATAGGAAAGATCGATGTATCCATATGGTCGTAGCAATTCAAACACTCTAGCGAGAAGATTTCGACGTTCTACCCTAAAGGAGGCGCAGGCCAACAGAAAGTGTTCCATGGTCTCAATACCATTATTTGAAGGGCACATTGGAGGTCAGTGGCCCTTAGTGGCCAAGTGTTTTTTGCATGTGAATAGTTAAGCTGTAACGCCAGAAGCCATTCTAGCCGATTGGATTTATGTGTTTCATCATTTTCGTGCTTGATTGGAAACCAAAAACAGAGCTATAGTGAATCGATTTATTCTTTTTAGCTGGTACGTGATACATTGAGTATGCAGGCTAACGAAACTCGTCGATAACATGCTAATTTAGCCTTTGGGTAAAATAGTATCCAGATAGACGTCATATTTGGCAGTCGAGGTAATTTCGAACAAATAAGTACAGCTTCAAAGGTTTCAAAGCTTTGTGGCCAAGAACCAAAAATGCAAAAAGCCATCAAGCGGATGTTCTTTATTGCAGTCACGTGCCAAATTCAGGGGGTTACTTCATGCCTTCCGTGAGCTACATTTTCTTCAAGGATTTTTCACGCACAGCACTAGCAGGAGACAATGAGTGGGGTCACGCAAAACCCTAATATATTAATTCCTCACTGTCATTCTTAAGCAGGTACATCGATGTTTTTCATTTTATGAGGAGCTTCTCAAGGTTATTACAGATTTTCGTCGAACATTGTTCGAGTAGATGTCAGTTTCTGACGACTAATTCAGCAAAAGTGTTCCTAAGAAGTTAGTCCAAAATTTTTGCAGTCGGAGTTTTAGCTTCCGACTGCAAATAGTGCAGAAAACATGTTCAACAAAGCTCCAGTGGGCTTCAAGGAATGAGCTAGCAATTGACATCTTTCGTATTTACTCCTTTCAAAGAAAGTTGATAGCAAACGCAGATTTCAACGTGTCGTCGAAAATTCGGATAATTTTGTCTGGGTTTTCGATTTTGTTACAGCTGAAATACCAGAAGTTTGACAAGGAAAATTTTAAAAAGTTCAGAGCTGTCTCAGTTCTTATCCTGACCGCTCAGCGCAAAAGTAAATTCAACTATTAGCCATGAATTGCCTACAATCATTACGACCAATTTCCAAACAGCGAGATTTTCTGAGGGGGCGGAACTTTAGAAATTAAAATTTGCTCAGCCGTAGCTATCTCTTCGATTTCAAAGTGACATTTTTTCTCGCAAACGATAGAAATTCCGCCCGCTTGGAAAATCCACTGACTGGCAATCAGCCTCTATCTTCATCCTGTCATGTTGCTTTCTGTCTAAAATGTGCAAATGGCTTCGCTTTAGGGACCGGTCATCAACTATCTGCTGGGGTGGGCTGGAAGGAATATGGCTGGGCCACGAAATATATTCCAACAAATTGGCTGGGCTACCACATAATTTTTACAGCTTTGGGTGGGCTATGAATGAAATATGTTGATTTGTTTGGTGACAAAGTTTAAAAAAACAATATATCATCTTTGTGACATGATTCTGATACATGTGCTTGATTTTAGACGTTCACAATATGAATACTGAACTGTGACACTGCTAATAACACACTGTTTCAAAGAGAGCTCTATATAATTCCGTTGGCAATGAACTTTCTTATGCACTAAAAAGGGTTGATTGTCATTTCATTTTCTAGCGATAATTCTTGATACAATCAATGACATAAGGATGGGCCATGAAAAATTTTCCTACATGGCTGGTGGGCCACAGAGATTTTGTTTCTTTCACATTGGGCCACCAAATTCTTTGAGAAAATTCCCATTTTCCCTCCGGCCCACCCTAGCAGATACTTTATGACCGGTCCCTTAATTGCCATTCGTTTTGTTTTGTTACTTGTAAGTTCACCAAATTCGTTTATTCAAAGACTATTCCAAGTAAGAGTTTATTCAATTCAAAGTAAGATCATTCAAAGACTAGATTGACTGACATAAATAAAACTTTCCGTCGTTTTTGAACCTCTTCCTTGGCATTGGAAAGATTCCACCTGATGAGCCTTAATCAAAATCAGTTTTCTCTAATTTTACTTCCTCTTTTAGAAAAAACCATAGAGGAAAAAAGTTCAAAAGTCTGATTATTTATGATTTACCCTATCGTCCCTTGCACCATTTCAAACGTGAGGGGTACATTCTCCAATCCATTTCGTTGTTTACATGAAGTAACGGTCACAATTGATTGGCTAACGGCCCAATGTAAACGTTGAAGGCCAGATTCACAAAAATGTGTCACTGTGATTTAAGTCAATATCATCTAAGGAATGCTTAACCAAAAGGCTTGATTCACAAAGATGTGTCACTGTGATTTAAGTCAATATCATCAAAGGAATGCTTAACCAAAAGGCTTGATTCACAAAGATGTGTCACTATGATTTAAGTCAATATCATCTAAGGAATGCTTAACCAAAAGGCTTCATTCACAAAGATGTGTCACTATGATTTAAGTCAATATCATCTAAGGAATGCTTAACCAAAAGGCTTTATTCACAAAGATGTGGCACTGTGATTTAAGTCAATATCATCTAAAGAATGCTTAACCAAAAGGATTCATTCACAAAGATGTTTCCCAATGATTTAAGTCAATATCATCTAAGGAATACTTAACCAAAAGGCTTGATTCACAAAGATGTGTCACTGTGATTTAAGTCAATATCATCTAAGGAATGCGTAACCAAAAGGCTTGATTCACAAAGATGTGTCACTATGATTTAAGTCAATATCATCTAAGGAATGCTTAACAAAAAGGCTTGATTCACAAAGATGTGTCACTATGATTTAAGTCAATATCATCTAAGGAATACTTAACCAAAAGGCTTTATTCACAAAGATGTGGCACTGTGATTTAAGTCAATATCATCTAAAGAATGCTTAACCAAAAGGATTCATTCACAAAGATGTTTCCCAATGATTTAAGTCAATATCATCTAAGGAATGCTTAACCAAAAGGCTTGATTCACAAAGATGTGTCACTGTGATTTAAGTCAATATCATCTAAGGAATGCGTAACCAAAAGGCTTGATTCACAAAGATGTGTCACTATGATTTAAGTCAATATCATCTAAGGAATGCTTAACAAAAAGGCTTGATTCACAAAGATGTGTCACTATGATTTAAGTCAATATCATCTAAGGAATACTTAACCAAAAGGCTTGGTGCACAAAGATGTGTCACTGTGATTTAAGTCAATATCCATCTGAGGAATGCTTAACCAAAAGGCTTGATTAACAAAGATGTGTCACTATGATTTAAGTCAATATCATCTAAGGAATACTTAACCAAAAGGCTTGGTGCACAAAGATGTGTCACTATGATTTAAGTCAATATCATCTAAGGAATGCTTAACCAAAAGGCTTTATTCACAAAGATGTGTCACTGTGATTTAAGTCAATATCATCTAAAGAATGCTTAACCAAAAGGATTCATTCACAAAGATGTTTCCCAATGATTTAAGTCAATATCATCTAAGGAATGCTTAACCAAAAGGCTTGATTCACAAAGATGTGTCACTGTGATTTAAGTCAATATCATCTAAGGAATGCGTAACCAAAAGGCTTGATTCACAAAGATGTGTCACTATGATTTAAGTCAATATCATCTAAGGAATGCTTAACAAAAAGGCTTGATTCACAAAGATGTGTCACTATGATTTAAGTCAATATTATCTAAGGAATACTTAACCAAAAGGCTTGGTGCACAAAGATGTGTCACTGTGATTTAAGTCAATATCCATCTGAGGAATGCTTAACCAAAAGGCTTGATTCACAAAGATGTGTCACTATGATTTAAGTCAATATCCATCTGAGGAATGCTTAACCAAAACGCTTGATTCACAAAGATGTGTCACTGTAATTTAAGTAAATATTGATCTTAGAAATGCTTAACCAAAAGGCTTGATTCACTTGAAGGTGTTTCAATAAATGTTCAGATCTATTATGCATAGCCAAAGCAAATAAAAACTTAGAAGATAGATGTGCCAATATATTATAGCTTGTACTCATAAACATGAAAATGATTCTTAAGAATTTTAAGAATTTAGAAGAATTCTTACATTCTGACAAGGATTTGTACGGATTTCAGATTCTCACATATGGTAGATTTTTACTTTTTTAACAACCACTCCATTAAAAAGCTCTTGAGAATTCTTTGCGAGGAATCTCATGCTCAGCTTAACAAATGTACTGAATCTGGGCAATGAATCTCGACGTTACTAAAACACGGAACAAGCGGAACAAGCCAGTAACAAGCGGAACAAGCAAGGAACAGGTCAGTAACAAGCGGAACAAGCCAGGAACAGGCCAGTAACAGGCCAGTAACAAGCGGAACGGGCCAGTAACAAGCCAGTAACGCATTGAACAAAGCGTGGAATTAGCATGGGTACATGGCTGAACCCCACGAGATAACGTTAACATTGCCGCAAGAGCCGTTCATTCCAACGTAAAAAATTTCCAAAAATTGTTGCGGTGTGAAATGAACAAGTAACCGTATTTTTTTGTTAGAAGAAACTGGTTATGAGAAACAGATTGCCATATAAAGATAAGAAACTCCAGCACTGGCAAAAATATAACGTAAGAAAGCGACTTGCGGATTTTTCTTGAAAAGAGAAGGGTTTTTGCCGAAGTTGAACGGGATATGTAGAAAATAAGGACCCTATGGGGATGTGCGAAGAATTCCGGCGCATGTAAAATATTGGGGCGAGAATCGAGTGAGAATGAATTTCTGTGTTGTCCATAGAGTAGTGTTGTCAAAGAGGACACTACTTGTTTGTTGCTGTTGTATTTCATATTCTTTTGATAATCGAGGGAGAGGTTTGGAATTAAACTTCTACCCCAAAATATCGGTTTTAGTAAACATATAATTTCCAGAGAATTCTTTTTTCCGACATGCTTCAAAAAGCGACCTAAGCCCCCTCGATCAACTTATAAGCAATTTCCTCCCGCAGATAAATTTCCGCTTTTTGCAAGGGTAAAGGCTGAAAGGTGTGGTCGAATTTTCAAGTACTTTCTTTGTTAAAGCTCTTAATGAATGTGGAAGGAAAACGATTGCACATACACATCACTCCAAGTGAGAAAATCATTCAAATTCCTTTCCTGGTGAATGGTAGTGGGTACAGGTTGGCAGACGATTGTCTTTTCTAGCTTACTGTTCTGAGCTGCATTAACTTAACTTTGTTAACAGCTAATTTTCATAGGTAGGTAGGTAGGTATTTATATTTAACGTGGCTAGCCCGCGAAAGTCTGAGAGACTTATTTCCAGCAGGGGCCACGGATGTTTTACCATCACTCCGCCGCAGCTACCCGCCACAGCTACCAGATTTCCCTCACATGGCTCTGGTCGACCCGGGCTAGTGTAACGGACAGCGACCAAACTGTCCTGCGTGGGATTCGAACCTACGGCCGTTCTGACCTTTGGCTTACGAGTCAGACGCCTTAACCACTCGGCCACACGCCCACTATCATAAAGGACGCTGTCAAGTTGCCAGATAAAGTTCAAAATTATCTAGCCTAATTGTAGCCTGCGTGCAGACAATACCCAAGGAAAAGGTATAAGTTTTTCACGGGACATCTTCAATGGTCAAACTATTTCAGATATGCCTACCTATTGTTACACTTTTGGCAGGGGCGAGACTGGGAGGGCTTGTCTATTTTATCACTCTATTTTATTTTGACAAAAATTATCAAAAAAATGGCATAAACTTAGTTGGGTATACCTTTAGGTTGAAAAATTGCGTCAAAATATAAAATCTGCCCCCCCACCACTTTTCCGATTTTTCAGAGCTGGCGCCGCCACTGCGTGAATCCTGCTTTCTTGGTACCTTCTGGTCATATGATTACCATTTTCCCTTACTTGTTCATTTAACATCGCAACGTATTTCGAAATTTCCGTTGGAATGGACGGCCCTTTTCTTCTTATTGTTGCGGCAATGTTAACGTTATCTCGTGAGGTTCAGCCATGTACCCATGCTAATTCCACGCTTTGTTCAATGCGTTACTGGCTTGCTCCGCGTCTTACTGGCCCGTTCCTGGCTTGTTCTGCTTGTTACTGGCCTGTTACTGGCCTGTTCCTGGCTTGTTCCGCTTGTTACTGGCCCGTTCCTTGCTTGTTCCGCTTGTTACTGGCTTGTTCCGCTTGTTCTGTGTTTTAGTAACGTCGCAATGAATCTATGTATCATAAGAAGAAATTAATGAGGAAAAGGATAGACCCAACGAATCGCAAGTAAACTATGATCATGAGTGAACATACATTGCAAGACACTCACCAAGAAATGTGAGAGGGCAGCCCAAGGTAAAATTCACGGTCAGCGTTCAACAATTAAGTATTTTGCAGAAAATAACCACACAATTTGTTTTGATTTTATTTTGAATATGTCTCAGATTCATGTGTTACATTACATACGTAATGAAAAGGCAATGCTGGATAAAATGGATAAATTCCCATTTGATTTAAAGTACCATTTCTATGACTGTAAAAGAATCCACTAACAACGCCACCAGACTGGACATTACTTTTAAAGATTGGAAGGGCTCATTGCTGAGACCAGAGACCAGAATTTCTAATCAATAAATACTATATACTTTCTAAATGACAAAGACATTGTAAGTGAATGTTCCAATATAAAGATTGTTCAAAAAGGCTTTTAATTTTACACACAAGTCTAACAGTTGCAGTATATACATGCACTGCAGTGGGCAACAGAAAATAATGGGTTTTCCTTTTGAATTAGTATACCATATCAATCACTTGTTGTGTGTCTTTGTTCCATCACAACCAATGGTGACAATTTCCTTGCAACTTCTGCGTTCAGCCTGAACAGCAAACAAAATTGCTGTTTAAATTTGAAAGCAGATGTTTTTTTACTTAAGATATGCGTGATTCAACTCCTCCACACATTTGCTGATTGATTGCCAAATACCGGAATAAATGCCTGGTTCTAGGAGCACAGGCATTCTCAGCTAAATTTTAGGAAAGAGTGTGCTGCCAACAGTTTCAAAATGGTACTGTTGGCTAGACTACTTTTTGTGAAAATGATACCTTTGGCTGGAATGAATTCTATATGTAAAAAGTACCATGAGTTGGCATGTCCTAGTGGCAATTTTTTTGCCTTCTCCACACCAAAATCACCATAATTTTGGACTCCTACACAGGGATTACCAAATATTCATACTTCACATATTTTTCATACAGTGGCGGCGCCACAGGGGGAGTGAGGGACTGGAAGGGACTTGTCCCCCCCCCCCCAATCCCAAAAGTTGGGAAAAATTGTCAAAGAAAAATGGCATAAAATTAGTTCGGTCTACCTTTAGATTGGAAAATTACGTCAAAATCCCCCCCATTTCTCTTGGATTTTTCAAAGCTGGCGCCACCACTGTTTTCATATCAAGTTCAATTTAATTTTCATATTGAATTATTAAGGAGGAAGGCCCTGTGGCTGATTTTCAAGGGGCCCTCCACATATAAACTTACTACGAAAGCCAGCCAAAACTATCTGAAAACTACTTAAAATAAATATATAAAGCTAAACGATATGAAAAGTAAAAGAAATATGCATAAAACCATCAGACTGGGAAACTTCTCCAACGACCTAACATGACAGCCCCTGTCCCCAAGCCCAACTCCACAAAACCAACAACAGAGCTAGTGACAGATCTCTGGACGCTTGGCTGTGAGGCAATAAGCTTTCAGCTGGCAAAAACTTATTCAATACTCATACCCAGAAGCACTGGGAGGGGAAGGCAAGGGGGTGATCACCCCTCGAATGCATCAAGGACTATTCTAATTCTTATAATTCTAGTGTAGAAATTACTGGGGAAGGTAAAGGCAGATGATTGGCCACTCGGTTACTGGAAGGATATCATTTCCTAATTGTAGTACCCTATTCATTCCATTTAACAGACCCATTTATCTTTATTTCAGTATGTAAAAGAGGGTATTGTTCACATTTATAGTCAAAGTAGACGGCATGGTCCAAGAAAACTTTTTCTCTTGATCCCTTCATGTAAAAATGTGTATCCAATAAAATCCTGCCGCCCCTAATGTTCACATCCATCATGAAGAAACATGTGCTCTTAGAAGTTGTAAATGAGCTCAAAGTATGAGTTCAAAGATGGACACTATAGTTCCCTACCAGACTGTAAAGTTTTTTCAATGCGCGGAGAATGTTGGTTTCAATTCAGAATAATCACACAGGAGAAATTCCATTGTGAAATGTTTGCATGTGAATTCTATCGCAAAATGCTGTATTTACATATGCTGTTGTGTGCAGAACACACAAGTATGATCTCCGCTGCAGCGTTATTCCACAAGCCTCTCAACTGTATCAAATTTTTTATGTCATTGCTAGAGCGGTCCAGAAAAAGAGCAAAGCTATGAGGATTGTGTTAAAACCACTCTGTTCTGAGCAGATGCCGAACTTGCAACCCTCAAAACTACATGGGTATGCAGCAAACTGTGGGCAAATTTGCGCAGAAAATGGCCTCACAAAGAACTTTGCACCGACGGAACTTTGCACAGAACTTTGTCTTGACAATGCACAGGATTGGGTGTTCGTAAGGCTGTTGAATCCGTTGATTATTATTTATGATTAAATGCAATATGGAACAGGAAATAGTCGCTGCAATTACTGAGATCAGGTACATGAATCATAAGAGACCTGACTGCGATGCAATTTTCAGTTGTATTGCGAAGAAAATGGAAAAATGTGACATCGTCAGGGTCAAGGATGCAGTCGATAAATTGGTAAACGATGGCCTAATTGAAGACAAAGGAAGCGATGGCAATGAATCTTTTTATAACACCTCTAAAGGCTGGCAACATCTCTTGGAGTCCAGAAAAAATCCAACTTCCTCGGAGCAATCCAGGAATATTGATATTAATGATTTGAATGGTTTGCGTTCTGATGTACTTCAAGAAATTGAAAATACGCGCTTGCAAATGCGTGGGAAGGATGATTCTGTCTGTGAGAATGCACCCGATGATTTTGAGAGGTCACATCTCTATCGCCATATGAAAGAGGAAATTGAATTTTTAAGGCAAGAGATACGGAACAAAGATGAAATGGTAAAGTTGGTGTTTTTGAATAAAGTTCCCCATATGATACCAAATATAAATCAAGGGGCGACCCGAAGTATCAGCAAGGATGCAGAAGGTCAAAGTTCAACCAGGGTCGAATCCATTGGAAAACAAAAGGCTGTTGTCACTAACAATAGCGCTCACAATGGTTCAATTGAAACAGTAAACAATGCTCACATTGTCTTGGAAGACATCACAGACAATGATATTCAACCAACCAAAACAAAACACCAAAACAAATCGCGTCCAAACAAACGGCAACGAAAGAAAAACAGGGCTGAAGCCTCGACGAAAAACGCTGAAGATCCAGCTTGCGAGGGTGACCAAGCGGTTATTGCACCGAGCACAACAAGTATTGCAACTGATAAAGCCAGGAAATCCGAAGGAAATTGCAAGCCGCGATCCATACATATACTAGGAGATTCAATGTTGAAAAATTTAAACAGCTGGAATTTTAACAAAGATTGCCCCTCTGGTGACAAGGTCATCGTGAAGTCTTTCAGTGGTTCAACTACTAAAGATATGCATTCATATGTGATACCATCGATAGAAAAGGGGCCAGATTGCATCGTTTTACATGTTGGAACAAACGATCTGCCGGATGCCAAAAAATCTGATGTAAACATTGCCCAAGGTATTATCGCACTTGCAAAAAAGATCCGTGAAGACAAGATAGAAGTCAAAGTATCAGGATTGGTACCAAGGTATGACAAGCATGAACCGAAACGAGTTAAGGTGAACTACATTCTAAGAGACCTTTGCTCAGAGAACAGCTTTGCTTATTTTGACCATTCGAATATCGATCCAGCGAATCATCTGAATAGAAGCAAGTTGCATTTGAACAAGGATGGTAGTAAACTGTTTGCTGACAATCTTTTGAATGCCATTATGGATTTCTGACTTATTGATAATAATGTAGTAGAACCAGGAGTAGGCGTAAATGCTAGGCACCATTCAACCCCCAGCACGCCTTTACCAGCTAGGGGCTCAACTGCCTCTCTCCGCGCAGATGATTCGACACTTGGCCCTGTTGGTACAAAGCTAGGGTTCAGAAAGGGTATGGTTATAGCCTCTCTCAATGTGAACAGTCTCCCTGCTCATATTGATGAAATTAGACTCCTTCTTCATGAGAAAAATATCCATATTTTAGCGCTGAATGAAACTAAAATTGATTCTGACTATCCAAGTGATCTTCTAAAGATTGAGGGTTATCGGTTTGACAGACTTGACCGTAACCGTAGAGGGGGTGGCATTGGTTTTTAAATAAGAGACTCTTTTGAGGTAGATGTACGGGCAGACTTACCAGTCTCCAGTCTTGAGCTTAGATGCATAGAGGTGAAGCCAGTCCAGGCTAAGCCTTTTTTCGTGGTTTCTTGGTACCGACCCCCATCTGATCCGGTAGAGGTCTTCGATAAGTTAGAAGAAGTTTTCAAGTTTTTAGAGTCTGAGGGGAAAGAAATCATCTTATTGGGAGACACGAATTGTGACCTTAGCTCCACTCTGAGTCCTCTAGAAAGCCCAAATTCTGATGTTCCAATTTGTACTAAGCATATTCTGGATTTTTATAACTCTTTTGGGCTGAAGCAACTTATTACCGAACCTACAAGAGAGACACTTGATACTGCCACTATAATTGATCACATTGCGATCAGCAACCCTTCTAATGTTGTTGAATCTGGCGTTGTGAAAACATGCATCAGTGATCATTATTTGGTATACGTGACTCGCAAGTTTCGGGGATCTATCAAAGCCAACCATAATGTTGTAAAGTCTAGGCAAATGAAAAAGTTTGACGAAGACCTTTTTATTAGTGACCTTGCCAAAACTGACTGGTCTGCTATTGCATGCAACAGTGATGGGTTAGACAATGCAGTCCGTTTGTGGTCCTTTCATCTGTCTTCCATAATTGAGAAGCATGCCCCTCTAAGAGAGCGCAGAGTCACTGAGCGTTTCAGTCCATGGATCACCCCTGATCTGAAGCAGCTCTTCAGGACACGAGACAAAATGAAGGTTGCTGCAGTAAAGGCAAAATCTGAACTACTTATGAGTGCCTACAGACAAATGCGATGTAAGGCCAATAATTTGAACTCTAAAATGAAAAGAAACTATTTTTCAAATAAGATTCAATCCTGTGCTGGGGACACTAAGGAAACTTGGAAGACAATAAACCAGTTGGTTAATAAAAGGTCCAAAACAACTGAGATCTTGTCTCTGAAAGATGGCGAACACACAATTTCTAAACCCCAAGATATAGCGGAAACCATGAATAAATTTTTCTGCAACGTTGGTAAGGACCTCAGCGAAAATATACCTAACAAAGAAAACCCTCTTTTAAATGGTGATTATGGTGAAAGAGAGACTGATTCCACCTTTTCTTTTAAACCTATTACTACTGATGAGGTTAAAAAAGCATGTTCTAAGATTAAAAATTCAAATGGATCTGGTACTGATCGCATTTCTAGTCACTTTATAAAAGTAGGTATTGAGATTTTGGCTCCTTCGCTTGCCCAATTCTTCACAATGTCTCTGTCCGTCGGCTGCTTCCCTGACAACTGGAAGACTGCTTGCGTAGCGCCGATTTTTAAGCAAGGCTCAAAAGATGATAGGTCGAATTATAGGCCTATATCGGTGCTACCTGTTGTCTCTCGTTTATTTGAAAAGCTTGTCTATAACCAGCTGTACGACTACCTTGACAAAAACAAGATGATTTTTACTGATCAGTCTGGTTTTCGAGCCCTTCATTCGGTCCTGACGTCTCTGTTGAAGTGTACGAATGACTGGTACCTAAACATTGATAAAGGTAAATACACGGCTGTTGTTTACATAGACCTCAAGAAAGCTTTTGACACAGTTGATCATGATATTCTATTGAGGAAGCTCAACTTCTGTGGCCTAAAAGGAAAAGAACTAAGCTGGCTTCGTTCGTATCTCACCGATAGACGACAATGCTGCAAGGTAAACGGTCGAATTTCCGCTACAGACAGTATAACCTGTGGGGTACCACAAGGATCTTGCCTTGGTCCCCTTCTCTTTCTTGTCTATATCAATGATCTTCCTAGTTGTTTGAAAAATTCCCTTGTATCCATGTATGCAGATGACACAAGCATTTACTATGCCTCTGAATCTGTTTCAGAAATTAATCAGGCAGTTAATGCTGACTTAGAAGCTTTGAAGGGCTGGCTTGAAGGAAACAAGTTGTCTCTGAACGTAGCTAAGACAGATGCAATGATCATAGGAAGCAATGGAAAGCTTAGAAAAATCGACTCTGTCGATTCCACTAAACCGCAATTTAAGATTGGTTCCGAGGATATCAAGTTGGTAAAGGAGGTCAAATACCTTGGTGTCCAGGTTGACCATCAACTAAAATGGACATCTCAATTGGCCTTAACAACTAATAAGATCTCTAGAGGTATTGGTATGCTTCGTTA
Organism: Aurelia sp. 4 Dawson et al 2005; assembly: GCA_964019985.1. NCBI lineage: Eukaryota > Metazoa > Cnidaria > Scyphozoa > Semaeostomeae > Ulmaridae > Aurelia > Aurelia sp. 4 Dawson et al 2005. Next base: position 7,287,111 of record OZ026512.1, on the reverse strand, counting down.
TGCCAAGCAGTACCTTCCATTATCAACCGTCAAGACTATGTATAAGAGTTTAGTGGAGCCGAACTTTAGATATTGCTGTCCTGTCTGGGGAAATGCTGGGGTGACTGTCATTGAAAAATTGCAGAAACTCCAAAATCGTGCTGCAAAAATTGTTACCAACAGTCCATTTGATGCGACCGCTTTACCAGTTATTCGTGCGCTTCAATGGCCCACTGTTAGGGAACTTATTGATTTTGAATCTCAGAAAATAGTTTTCAGATCCCTTCAAGGAGACGCGCCTTCCTACATGAAAGACATGTTCACGAGAGTCAACAATTCCACTGCTCGTTCTCTTAGGAATGCTGAAGTCGACCTCAGGTTGCCATTGTTAAGATCAGCAGGGGGGCAGAAATGCTTCTCGTACCGAGGCGCTAAGCTTTGGAACAGTCTTGGTACCGACGCTAAGAACTCTTCAACCCTGAGAGCCTTCAAGAGAGAGGTGGAAAAATGAACACTTAAACCTTTTCGTTTTTTTTTTGTTGATTTTTGAACAATTGTAATTTTAATTTAGTTCGAAATACTGGTTTTTATTGTAAATTATTAATTATTGTAAGTTTTTAGCATGGCCCCCTGTAAATCAGTTATTCTAACTGAGGGGCTACCATGGGTAAAAAATATAAAATCAAATCAAATCAAATCAAATCACGGAAAACAATCCAGAAATTTTTGCCCCATGCAGACCACATTTTACAGTCTGGGTTCCATAGCTAAATGATGTGCATAAGCTTACAAAATCAGCAATACAATAAGCTAATCTTAGACCTAAATATGCAGCTCTTGAGATAGCTAGTTATTTCCATCAACTTGCTAGAGCTCCAGATTGCAAAGTTTTTTGCACAATGTGCGGGGAATCTCTCTTCATCGAATTCTTTTGTTGTTGCACCAAAACCACAGCTGAAATTTAAAGGGCACACAGAGAAATTGGCCACACGACGCAAACTTTCCAATCTGTCATCAGTGAGCATTCCAATGCCCTCCCGCCACATTTGTAGCGGTGTGAAGGAACATTTCCCGCCAGTGGTTTTTGGCATGAAATATGTACTGTTTCAACTGCCGGGAACTCAAGTTAGTTTTTGAATTAGAACTTTTGGCGTAAATTTTCATGCTTTAATTACTGGCAGAAATATGTGGTGGACAAAATTAACAGAATGCAGACTGGTCTGCCAAGAGCTTGTGCTTGCATTGAATTGTGGACAAGACTGATCAATTTTCTTGAATCAAATATAAATCTTACTGAGAACCTGCAGCATCAACTGCCAGATATCTTCCTCAAGCCACCCCGTTGTCGTCACGTCACACCATTTTCTCTTCACATACAGGATTAGGCATATTGGCCGCCATGCATGGCCTTCTGATCACAAAACTTTTACGTTCCTGAAGAAAAACATTGGTCTCCCTTCAACATAACTACGATATCGAGCAGAGGTACTGCTTTCTGCCAAAATGTGAACAGCAATTTATGAAAGTAAGTAGGACAGCGGTCAAACATCACCTGCTCACCTGCTTGGTAGATGCTCAGATTTGGCGACGTCAGACATCTGCAACTCCTCTGGCCGTACTGTCCATTGTTGTGAGGTCAGGCAAATGCTTCATGTATGGATTTCAGCCCGGGGGGTGGGTACTTGGTATATTAGACCGACGGGGATGTGCCGTTTTTCAGGGTATCGTTTTCGCCTATTTTTTCTAGAACAGGGTATAAAAAGAAGGCAAATTTTCTGGAGCAGGTTGTCAAAACATGTAAAAAGAGGAAATTTTGTTAGAACAGGTTATTATTTAGTCCAATTTTTGTGTTTTTGAGTACCCTTTCCACCAATTTTTTCCAGAACAGGGTATCATTTGAAGGCAAAAATTCTGGAGCAGGGGGAAAAATTTTTTTTTCGTGGGCAAACCCCCGTACAAATTTAGGTCAAGTACCCCCCGGGATTTTAGAAATGTCATGCAAGGTTGTTGGGGGGGGCAGGGGGCCTTGGTCAATTTTACTAATACTTGAGTAACCCTTTGGGTAATATCTGAAATATACTTAACACAATGCTGGAGTGGCTGGATTCTAGAAAAATGATAGAAATAGATGCCATTTTGCAAATGTTGATTGATTGAGTTAATTATAGGTCGTTTGATTCTGCTTGATAATAGGTCCCTAGGGGTATAGATGGATTGTCTGCTGTTAAGGATCTTCTAATACTTGAGCATGCATTAGGGCTCGATCTGAGATATTCATCATTTCTAATATAACAATACTAGATGGTAGAAAATGATAGAAAAAGTTGATATTTTGCACATTGTTATTCATTGAGCTAAATATATTTGTTGATAATAGGTTCCTAGGGGGTTAGGTGAATTTTCCGCTGTTTAGTATCATCTAATACTTTAGTATGCATCATAGTGTAAGATCTGAAATATTCGTCAATTCTCAATTAACAAATACTAGATGGAAGAAATTGATTGGAATAGTTGCTATTTTGCATATTTTTATTTATTGAGCTAATTTTTTTGATAATTGGTCTCTAGGGGGTTAGGTGAATCTCGGCTGCTTAGGCTCATCTAATACTTGTGTATGTATTAGGGTTAGATCTGAAATATTCATCATTTCTAATATAACAATACTACATGGTAGAAAATGATAGAAAAAGTTGATATTTTGCACATTTTTTATCTATGGAGCTACTTTTGGTTCATAATTGGTCCCTGAGGGGTTAGGTGAATTCTTCGCTGTTTAGGCTAATCCAATACATATGTATGTATTAGGGTTAGATCTGAAATATTCATCATTTCTAATATAACAATACTAGATGGTAGAAAATGATAGAAAAAGTTGATATTTTGCAAATTTTTTATCTATGGAGCTACTTTTGGTTCATAATTGGTCCCTGAGGGGTTAGGTGAGTTCTTCGCTGTTTAGGCTAGTCCAATACTTATGTATGTATTAGGGTTAGATCTGAAATATTCATCATTTTTAATATAACAATACTAGATGGTAGAAAATGATAGAAATAATTGACAATTTGCACATTTCTAATTATTGATCTATTTCTTGTTGATAATTGGTCCCTAGGGGGTTAGGTGAATTTTCCGCTGTTTAGGCTCATCTAATACTTGAGTATGCATTAGGGTTAGATCTCAAACATTCATCGTTTCTAATATAACAATACTAGATGGTAGAAAATGATAGAAAAAGTTGCTATTTTGCACCATTTTATCTATGGAGCTACTTTTGGTTCATAATTGGTCCCTAAGGGGCTAGGTGAATCTCGGCTGCTTAGGCTCATATAATACTTGAGTATGTATTAGGGTTAGATCTGAAATATTCTTTGTTTCTAATATAACAATACTAGATGGTAGAAAATGATAGAAATAATTTACAATTTGCACATTTTTTGTTGATAATTGGTCCCTAGGGGGTTAGGTGAATTTTCCGCTGTTTAGTCTCATCTAATACTTTAGTATGCACTAGAGTATTAGATCTGAAATATTCGTCAATTATCAATTAATAATACTAGATGGAAGAAATTGATTCGAATAGTTGCTATTTTGCACATTTTTATTTATTGGGCTAATTTTTGTTGATAATTGGTCCCTAAGGGGTTAGGTGAATCTCGGCTGCTTAGGCTCATCTAATACTTGTGTATGTATTAGGGTTAGATCTGAAATATTCATCATTTCTAATATAACAATACTACATGGTAGAAAATGATAGAAAACGTTGATATTTGGCACATTTTTATCTATGGAGCTACTTTTGGTTCATAATTGGTCCCTGAGGGGTTAGGTGAATTCTTCGCTGTTTAGGCTAGTCCAATAATTATGTATGTATTAGGGTTAGATCTGAAATATTCTTCATTTCTAATATAACAATACTAGATGGTAGAAAATGATAGAAATAATTGATAATTTGCACATTTTTATCTATGGAGCTACTTTTGGTTCATAATTGGTCCCTGAGGGGTTAGGTGAATTCTTCGCTGTTTAGGCTAGTCCAATACTTATGTATGTATTAGGGTTAGATCTGAAATATTCATCATTTCTAATATAACAATACTAGATGGTAGAAAATGATAGAAATAATTGATAATTTGCACATTTTTATCTATGGAGCTACTTTTGGTTCATAACTGGTCCCTTAGGGGTTAGGTGAATTCTTCGCTGTTTAGGCTAGTCCAATACTTATGTATGTATTAGGGTTAGATCTGAAATATTTTTCATTTCTAATATAACAATACTAGATGGTAGAAAATGATAGAAATAATTGATAATTTGCACATTTCTAATTATTGAGCTATTTCTTGTTGATAATTCGTCCCTAGTGGGTTAGGTGAATTGTCCGCTGTTTAGTCTCATCTAATACTTGAGTATGCATTAAAGTGTTAGATCTGAAATATTCGTCAATTCACAGCTAACAGTACTGGATGGAAGAAATTGATTGGAATAGTTGCTATTTTGCACATTTTTATTTATTGGGCTAATTTTTGTTGATAATTGGTCCCTAAGGGGTTAGGTGAATCTCGGCTGCTTAGGCTCATATAATACTTGAGTATGCATTAGGGTTAGATCTGAAATATTCATCATTTCTAATATAACAATACTACATGGTAGAAAATGATAGAAAACGTTGATATTTGGCACATTTTGATCTATCGATATTATTTAGGTTCATAATTGGTCCGTGAGGGGTAAGGTGAATTTTCCGCTGTTTAGGCTCATCTAATACTTGAGTATGTATTAGGGCTAGATCTGAAATATTCATCACTTTCAAATATAACAATACTAGATGGTAGAAAATGATAGAAATAGTTCTTATTTTGTAATTTTTTTGACTGAGCCAATTTTGGTTGATTATAGGTCCCTAGGGGGTTTTGGGTCAATTTTCCGCCATTCAGGCTGAGCTAATACTTGAGTATGCATTAGGGTTAGATCCGAAATATTCGTCAATTCTCATCTAACAATGCTAAGATGGTAGAAAATGATAGAAATATTTGCTATTTTCCAATTTTTGAATGATTGAGCTAATATTGGTTGATATTAGGTCTCTAGGGGGTTTGGTTAACTTTCCTCTGTTCAGGTTCACTTCATTGTCTAATATGCATTATGGATGTTTATGGAATATACGTCAATTTTCATATAACGCAATTCTTGATGGTAGAAAATGATGGAACTGCTTGCTGTTTTCAAATTTTGTTTGACTGACCTAATTTTGGTTGAATTTAGGTCCTAATGGGGCTTTGATCAATTCTCAGCCATTCAGGCTCAGCTATTACATAGGTATACATTATGGCAAGTTCTCATACAACAATAATGCTAGATGGTAGAAAATGATAGACATAGTTGATATGTGGCAAATTGTGTTTGACGGAGTCAACTTTGGTAGATAGCAGTTCTTTGGTTGGGGGCGTTACGCTGGGTAACAGAAAATCTGGTACCCAGGGTAAGGGTTGATTGGACAATCTTCCGCCATGGAGGCTTACCTAATACTTGAGAATTCATTACGGTTACATCTGAGATCTACGTATTAAAATTTACCCTCTAATAAGATTCATTTTCTGATAACCTAATCTTTTGTGCCTTACAAGGGAGAACCTAGGGAGCGCCTAATTTTCTGTATTTCTGGTGCTGGTAAGACAGCGAAAAAAATCACCATTCGATCTTTCGGGTTTTAACCAAAATTTGAATCATACAAATCTGTGGATTATTCTTGGTGCTATGAATTTTTAGAAGAGAGGACATTTTTCTGACTTATCAGTTAACCTCATTTTCCATGCAAAGCTTCATTTCCACGGTGATGGAGCCTCAGTTTAAACATTGGAACGGCTTGAAAAAGCCTCGTTTTGAAAAGCTCTTGACGGAACAGGTGACAACATCAAGACTGTTATGGAACCTTTAAGAAACTAGTAAGAAACTGTTTGTAAAACAACACGTGTATAATTTTTCCAAACTCCAAGGCTTAATCAACTCCTGCCGAACAAAAGTTAGTAAAAGTTATTTTGCTCAACCACTGGGGTTATTTCATTTATTTCATTTGTTACAATTTCTCATCTCAACAATTATTAATGCATTTTGTCTCTCTCGTCTCATCCTGCGTGCCATGGCGGCCCTGAAAGTTGCATATTCAGTTACTAGGCCTCTTGCATGTTTGACCTCTTGCATATTTTGTATGCTTGACCTGACCTTTCACATAGCATGCAAACTTTATTTTCACAGCACCCCCGTTATTGAAGAACAATAAATTTCCGGTTTTCGGTTGCCTGCTTTTTGCGTTTTGCCCTCAAAATTCAGCTCTCAAAACCAGGGATGGTGCTTTACCGCTTGCCTGCACTTGAAATGCAAATGTGTAAGAGTAAAGCAGCACCTGCGAATTACATAGCAAAATCAATACTTCGCTTGACTACATAACTGGTCAAAGCTCAAGTAAGCGATCATTTGAAACTAACAGGATAGCTCTTAAAATTTGCATTCGAGATCCAGTTTCAAGAATTTTAAGGTCATAAATAGAGTGGCCACTTAGGTCCACACACCATTGGATTTATTGAATCTCTAAAATTGTGCTTGAATTTATGGAAGCATAATTTGATAAGACCTACTCTTAGCTGAGTCAGATGAGATAATCCTATTGGGTCGTGAATCCCAAAGACAGATTTAGCAGGGGGACGGATTATGGAAATCAGCTTTTTCTTAAAGATGCCAACCGACGGTGCAAGTCTAATCTCTGGATCTAGTTCATTCCATTCAGCCAGGCAATTGGGATAGAAACTAGATTTGAATTTTTCTGTTCTTGCCGGTCAATGGCCCTTAGTGGCCAAGTGCCTTTTGCTTGCGAATGGTTAAGCTATAAAGCCAAAAGCCCTTCTAGCCTATTGGATTTCTATGTTTGATCATTTTCATGCTTGATTGGAAACCAAAAACAGAGCTTTGATGAACTGCTTTATTCTTTTTAGCTAGTACATGATATATTGAGTATCCAGGCTAACGAAACTCGTCAATAACATACTAGTTTTGTCTTTGGGTAAAATGCTTTCTAGATTGAGGTCAACTTTGGCAGTGGAGGAAATTTCGTACAAATATGTACAGCTTCAAAGATTTCAAAGCTTGGAGGACAAAAACCAAAAATGCAAAAAGCCATCAAGCGGAAGTTCTTTATTACAGTCATGTGGCAAATTCAGGGGGTTATACATTAACTATGTTCATGCCTTTCGTGATTGATTTATACCCTTTTCAAAGATTTATTACACACAGCACCAGCACGAGATATTTCTACTTCAATGTTTATCATTTTGTGAAGTGTTTCTCAGGATCTCACAAATATCATCTCTCGAAATCTTCATTTCTTTGTTCTTAAAATGTCGAATCTTAATGTTGCGGCTCTATCAATATTTCAGATCTCAATATCTAAGGGTTTTAATTTCTCTGGTTTTAAGGTAACTCTGCTTTCTACCCCAGTGAACAGACAGTTCCCGTTTCGCAAAATCACTCTCCAGAAATCAGTTAATTTCTCCATCATCATCCGGCCTAGGCCACATAAGATAAATTAATAGATTCTCATCACAAAGTTTAGGAAACTATAAATTTTTGGCAGATCTGGGTGAATCAGCGAGGGAGGCAAATTATTCTTGTGAATTCTATTATCAACAGTGTCATTGGTGCAGATAAATGGCCCGATGTCACCTTTGGTTGTTTGTAGATAACATGGTTGATTTTAGTAGCTATTTCCAAACACGATGAAAAAGGGTGGTTTCTCGCACGCAGCTCTTTTGGAATCAGTAGTAAAAGTATTTTAGAAAGAATCTTTTGTGAGAGGGAAGTTTCGTGTTTTCCGCGTTCCTGGTCCCAATTCGCGAAAGATAATCACCCTAAAAGCTCTTTAAGTGTGAACATAGACGTAGGAGCCAGGGAGCACTGGGGGCACATGCCCCCAAGATTTTGCAATTAGCAAAAAAGTGCCCCTTTCCTTTTCAGAAAATGCCCTCTCTTTCTTAAGGAAAATAGTGCCCTCGCAGCATCGTGTCTCCCAAGTTTGAGATGCTTCCTTCGTCCCGGAATGTGAAACTCGCGAAATTACGCTCTCGATATTAATCTCCCCAAATTAGCTAAGAAAAGGAGTGAAATATTTATGTGATCAAATGTTTTTACTCTTCTTTAACAACAACCCTTTCGAATTATGTTACAACATGCATATTTATGGAAGATTCTGAGGAGTCATTTAAAGCGTCGAGGAACATTTGAGACATTATAAAAATTCTATAAAGACTTGGTTCGCAAAAGCTAATTCCATCAAAATTTCCCATTTCGGTCTAGTTATGGAAAATAAGTCAAAAAATATATGCTGCTCTTAAAACCAATTTGTATTGTTCCTGCTATGGAAAAGTGTTCGCCTGGAGCACTGCAATCGATCTTGAACAGTAACAATTTTGCAACAGATCGCCACTGTGCCAATATAGTTATACATCGTCTTAGGTTAGCATATCCGTGCAGTTTTAAGTGATATAAAATATAAAACTGTCAAAAATTTTACGATTGATGAACGGGCGTTACTTTAATATTTTGTAAACAAAATGTAAAGAAGTATCGACGCGGGGTTTATCCGGGCGGGCGGTGATGAGAATCTATAAATTCGTTATATATGGCCCTATCAGAAAACGGTAAAAACGATGTTGTTTAATATACCGGGTGTTCCAAAACAAGTAACACATCAAATCAATCGGAAATCATCTTTGAACTATTCCTTGATAGTTAACTTGAAGATAGATACCTTGTTTGAGAGTAGACATTTTTATCTTGACAGTCCAGAAGCTTTTTTATCAAATTATCAAAACCTACGAAACTACAAGAATACATAACTACAAAATGGAACTAACAACACAAGAAAACTACAAGATTAAACAAAACGAAACTGCATGGGGTGTGAACTAGCACATCTCCCCTGCAGCTAACATTTAGACATACATAGAACATAACAAGGACTACGCAAAACGATGGAAATGAAAACAGAAAGGGGGAAAAGAGAGGAAAGAGAGAGGATGGATGCAGCTCAGTTAATTCGACCAGATTCTAAGATGTATTCTAAGGTTGCCGAAATGATGCGTCTATTTAGTGTGCAACTAAGCCTAGAGTCTCCATATAGCAAGATATTTAAAAGAACACACCGAGATAAATAGTTCATATTGATTTCTACTTCAAACGTATTAGTTTAATAAGCCTAGACTTAAATATTGCCAGATTTGTCTCCATCTCGAAACCAGAGCTTTTAGATTTTGGCCTAAGCTACAAACGCGTTGTTATGGGAAATCTCCTCAAGGACAGACGCATGACGTTTGAATTCTGAACTATTCTGATTTCTGAACAAGGACCAGTGTGCTTAGGCACAAATTTGAATGGAAACGTAAAAGCTAAGAAGTGACAAACGTATCAATGAATATAACCACCAAGGAATATCATTCTTCGGTCAAGATGAACTTACAAAATAAAAAAAATTTAAGCACGAGCGAGCACTTTTAAGAATCTTGTCCTTGTGGACACTCATCCTTTAGGTTTACGCGACTGTTTGTTTCTTAATGATTCCAATGGTAAGCAATGCATTTTATTCAAAAAGGACGATTTTTCACAGCCATGAGAATTATTTGGCTGATGAATAATTTTCATTCGGCAGGTATCATATCATGTATCATATCATATCATTAACATTTAGGCGCGATGCCCTATCAGCCAGTTACAAAATATTAAAAAAGGAAAACTACTGAATGAAATAGACGTTTGAATACCTAATGGGCTGCTCTTTCTAGGCATCGTGCCTTAATTGCCATTAAGGTAGATGAATGCGGCCCCTCCCCCTCAACCCTGCAACACCCCCGAAAGGCGGTACCCCACAGGTCCACTCTGGTCCAAAACAGACCTGAGTAAGACCCATAAAGCACCTTCCCCGAAACATTGCGGGCCCAGGGAGACCAAAACGCACTCACCCACTTCAGCTCCTAAGTAGTTGTTTTACTTCGTTTTTGAAGCCGTTTAAAGAGGGCAAGTCTCTATACCTTTGTGGGATCTCGTTCCATGCTGCAGCTCCTGTAAATCGGGAACTCTTTTCGGTAAAGTCAAATCGACGTTTAGGCAGATGCAGATTATGGCTATTCCTCGTTGAATATCTTGAAACCTGGGACTTGCGAGTAAACTTATTTCGCAAATTGTTTAGACAGTTTCCATGAAGGATCTTATGTGTCATAACAAACCTGTCGAATATGATCAATTCTTTGACAGGCAATCATTTACAGATCAAAGATTCCAAGTGACAAACTTATCAATGAAGATAAGGTGTGATTCAAAGGTTTTGCTGAATGAAGAGAGATGTCTCTTTGGGAAAGAAATTCGTGGATTTGATTTCAAGCTCGATTTGAATTTCCATGAAGTATTTTTCCGAAGCACGAGGCTGAGGCAAATCTAGATTTTCATGATAAAAATTTCCACTGCAATGCTCCAATACCAACAAACAAGGTATCTATCTTCAAGTTGACTATCGGGGAATAGCTTAAAGATTGGTTCCAATTGATTCAAACTAAATCCTTAGCGCTAGCCATAATCAAATCTGCTAACTTTTTTCTGAGACACCCGGTAGTATGGGCAGTCAAAAGATGTATAATTGGAAAAGTTTCAGTTGATGCTATTAAAATATCTTAGATCAAATATATTTGCTGATTTGAAAAGTAGATTTATTGCCAAAACTACTCTAAAAAATTTTTGAACATCTTTCGCTCCATCTTTATCTAGGTAGTTTATCTACAACTTTGCCAAAGCTGATTGAAAAGCTATAGGCTATATTTTCCTAGATTTTCGACAGCGAAAGGGAGTTGATCAATAGGTTATCCTGCTGTGAAGCATGCCTGCAGAAGCTCAGGAAGCTCAGGCTTGAAATAACTTTCAGAAGTGTTTCCACTGGCAAGCAAAGGAACGCTATCTGTTGGGATATTATACCCAAGTACCAAAAGACATCCTCGGTACGCTTGTGAAATCGTCTTTCGCATCTATTGATCAAAAGTTCCTGCAAATCCCATAACCATGCTTTGGTGTACTTAGAGACTTTCATGAGCATATCAAGTCATATAAATATCTTTTAGAGTCAACTTTATTTCAAAGGCGGTCAATTCCTTCTGCATGTACTAACTTGTTGACTATGGCTTTGCCCCTTCGACGTCCAGAATAAAACAGAAATATAAAATTCGATTGCAGGAAATCTAGCGTAGCGTAGTTTCTCCATATCAGACTGTTCAAAGTTGTAGATCAACTACCTAGCTAACGATTGGACGAAAACAGTCGACAATTTTTTCGATTTGTTTTGGAGAAGAATCCACGTATCTGATTTCAAAAGAAATATTTGAGTTAAAATTTGAGGAGGCAGCGTTGACGAAAACATTGCTATTCATGCATCTTTCGACCGCGCAGACTATAGCTAGCACAACATGCTTTTTACCGTTTTTCGATAGGCCAAACAATGTTCGAGAAATGAATTGTTTTCTGACGAGGGAGATTTTGCGCATTACTTTTGAGAATGTTTTTAAGTTTGAGTTCAAAGCGATCACTTCATAACTTTCATTCGAAGGTTGAAACGATGATGCGACGATTGCTACACCATAAAGGAGCATGGGAGCACAGGGCCTTTAACCAAAAGGCTGATTCAGAAAGAAGTTTCACTGTTATTAAGTCAATATCTATCTGAAGAATGCTTAACCAAAAAGACTTGAAAGACAAAAATGTGTCACTGTAATTTAAGTCAATGTCGATCTAAGGAGTGCTTAACCAAAAGGCTTGATTCACAAAGATGTGTCACAGTAATTATGTGTCACTGTAATTTAAGTCAATGTCGATCGAAGGAATGCTTAACCAAAAGGCTTGATTCACAAAGATGTGTCACTGCAATTTAAGTCAATGTTAATCTAAGGAATGCTTAACCAAAAGGCTTGATTAACAAAGATGTGTCACAGTAATTTAAGTCAATGTCCATCTAAAGAATGCTTAACAAAAAGGCTTGATTAACAAAGATGTGTCACAGTAATTCAAGTCAATGTCCATCTAAGGAATGCTTAACCAAAAGGCTTGATTCACAAAGATGTGTCACTGTAATTTAGGTCAATGTTAATCTAAGGAATGCTTAACCAAAAGGCTTGATTCACAAAGATGTGTCACTGTAATTTAAGTCAAGGTCCATCAAAGGAATGCTTAACCAAGAGGCTTGATTCAAAAAGATGTGTCACTGTAATTTAAGTCAATATTAATCTAAGGAATGCTTAACCAAAAAGGCTTGATTCACAAAGATGTTTCACTGTAATTTAAATCTGTGTCCATTATCCATGACAATAAGATACAAAAATTGAAACTCAGAAGATAGATATGAGGATATGTTACAGCTTGTGGACATAAACATAAAAAGAATTCTTAAGAATGTGCAAGAATTCACAAGAATTTTTACATTCTTACAAGGATTTTAAAGCCACATGGAAGATTTTCAGTTTGTAACAACAATTCAATTGAAAATTTTTTAGAATTCCTTGGGAGAAAGTTCATGTTCTTCATATGTGTAAGACCTGTGCTGAACATTTGGTCATGAAACAAGATATAATGAGAAGGGATCAATTAGAAAAAGAAACTGTTTATCTCAGTCTCAAAATCACATTTCAGTAACAATGACCTAAAGTGAATATACATTGCAAAATCTCAGCATTTGACGCTCAAGAGAACCTATGCTAAAATGTAGGATTGACATTTGAGATGCAACTATTTTGCAGTAAATAATCACAAACAGATTCACGTGAATACTTAAATGATGAAAAGCCATGTTTTACTGACGCATACTTTCCAATCCAACACAAATTGTCATTTCCATTGTATATCAAATTAAAGTGCAAAGTTCAATCGGTTAGAAAGTTGAGCTCACTGGGCATAGCTTTTCTGATTAGAAGGACTCATTTCTGAAGAGAAGAAACTAGAATTTCTAATACAAATAAATACATTCTAAAATTAAATAACAAAGACGTTGTAAGAGAATGTTCCCTTGGTCTATATCTATTGTTCAAAAAAGAATTTTAACTTTTTGCAAGTCCAACAGTTGCAGTACATGCAGTGGAGTAGACAATAGAAAGTAATTAGCTTTTCTTTTGAATGTATATACCATATCCATGACTTGTTGTGTCTTTGTGCAATCATATACCATAGCTTCTAGTAATTCAGTAAAATTGGTCGACGATGCACACCGGGAGCTTCTCAATATCTCAGAGTGGATGAGAATGAATAAACTAAGTCCTAATCCCAAAAAAACTGAATTCATTGTAATAGGACACCCACTCAAGACTAGGAGTCTTGAACTTCCAGAGGTTCTAGCGCTGGATGGTTCTGATATAAAAAAGGTTGGTCAAGCGAAATCCCTTGGCATCATTATTGACGAAAGCCTTACCTTGGATGAGCAATACAGGCGTGTAAAGGGCAAAATGAGTGCTGGTCTTTCAGCTCTAAAACGACTGAAAAATATTTTACCACAATCTCAGCTTTGCAGTGTGTATTATGCTCTTGTCGAGAGTCATCTGCGTTATGGCGACGTTATTTGGGGTAGCTTTTGTAAAACAAAATTAGCTGCTCTTCAACTTCTTCAATCCTGAGCATGGTCAATAATAGAGAATGCAAAAATTAAAGATCTTTGGTCTAGTTCCTGGCTAAATGTAGAAAATATTATCCGTTATGACAGGAACGTGATGACCTACAAGATCGTAAACAGATTATGTCCTGAAAACCTTTTTGATAAATACTTGCCCAGATCATGTTTTTCTTCATACAATACGAGAAATTCTCAGGATCTTCAAATCCCTAGATGCAGGACAGAGTTTTTCAAAAAGAGTTTTCACTATGCATCGCTGAGAGTCTGGAATGATACACCTTCCACGATTCGTGAGCTACCGACTTTAAATCGTTTTAAACAAAGACTAAAAACGCATTTAAAGGGCTAGACTCATTTTTAAAACACGACTCCCTGGAACAACAGCAGATTAGGAACGTAGGATTTTAGGCTTTTTAGGAAGTTGATTTCTAGATTTAAATTTGTAAGTAGGTTTTTTATATTGATTGCTGAAGGGTTTTTTTCGTGTATAAATAATTTTAAATGAAAATGAAATGAATGAATGAATATCATATGATGGCAACACTTTCCTTCCAACTCCTGTGTTTTCTCTGAATAGGAAACAAAATTATTGTTAGAGTTTGGTAGCAGATGGATTTTCATTTAAGATATGTCTGATTCAGTTCCTTCACTAACATCCCCAAGCACAATCTAGGGATCAACACATCTTTGATATAAATTACTAAATACCCAAATACTAGGGGCTAGGACTACCTCATTAGCATTTACCTTGTGGTGTTCTGGGGGGAGGCTGTAAGAGGAAATTGAAAAAGATTCTTTCAGAGAAACTAACTGGGCAACAAAGGGACCATGAAATGCAAGAATGAAAGGAAAGAGCCATGTTGGAAAGTTTGCGAGATGTACATCAAAGGAAATATCTAAAATTATGTGGACACCTGTTTCATTGTTGTTACACACATTCACTAATATTTACACTTCTACCTATCTCAGTAAACATTCTTACCTTGGTATATTTGTATCGGAACTGCTAGTTGTGCACCAAATTTCCTTGGGGCACATCAAAATTTACATTTTGTATGACAAATCTTCAATTGTGCCCTGAAATTATTTGGTATTCATGATAAACTTTCAAACCTGAAAAATGAATGAGATATAAAATCAGATTATCTATCATCATGTATTCATTAATTGGAGTAAATATTCAAAATTTGAAAAAAATTTTTTTCATAACTTCACCATGGACCTCTTGGACAAATGTTCTTGCCTGCTTGGTATCAAATATGCTTTCTTGTAGCAAGGCTTGCATCCTTTCATGTGTGGATTGCTTGAATCAACATAATTTCCTTAGATAAAGGGAATACTGTGTATGGATTATTTGTTAAAGGCTCAGTCCAAGGAATTCAGTAACATTACCCCATCGCTCGTCTTGACAAGAGGGGCAAATATGATATTTCCTTTAAATGAAAAAAATACCAAACCAAATGACATGAAATATCAGTCAACAACAAGCGACCAAATTTCATTCTATTAAACAAGTGAAAGATGAGAAATGAGGGCAAAGTACTGTTGCAAACTTGGACACTGATATATACCGAGTAAATAAACAAAAAAGGTCCAGTGTATGAGAAAGGGAAGTTGCGGTCTGTACTACCAAGCACTGCAATGGCAGAAGTAGCTAAGTGCTAAGTGAGTCCACAACACCTATGACACTCAAGTGGTGGGACCTTCCTTGGTATTGAACCCACTCTACCTGATTTTTCTGGCTTCAAAGTCAGTGGCTTACACCACTGCAACACCTTCCACATGAAATCTCTTGAGGCAGTAGCAGCATCCCTACAATTTGCATGCTGATTGCAATCTCAAGTCCGTCCATGTTTGTCCCAAAGCAGGGAGTTTTTAAATACTCAAGAACTTTGTTCTGTAGATAGGACAAATTGCCACCAATTGACTGGTCAAAAAATCTTTTGATCAAAATCATTGGAAATTCCATCAATTTAGGGAAACATGCGCATTGAAGGACACATGCCTTACCATCATAGGCATCAATATGCATCATCTTAAAACCCTCTCAGGCGCTGAGTCCCAGTTTTCAACTTTTGGTCCCAGAATCTCAAAAAAATGAAAAATGTTCGATTTCGCTGAAAATTGGTACAGGCCCCATTTCTGACCCGTAGAATTCGATTTTGGGATCAGTTTTGTGATAAAATGCGGTGTAAGGGCAAAAAATTGGGGTTAAATGTGGGGGCTATAATACAAATACAGCAGGAAAATGACCAAAATGTCAAATAGTGCCAAATGGGCTGAAACCTTGCCCCAACACCATTTTTGACCCGTAGAATCCAAATCTGGTACTATTTTGTCAATAAAATTCGATCTAAGGGGCTGAAATGGGGGTTAAAATTGGGGGCAACACAATCAAACAATGTGAAGAATGACCAAAATGTCAAATAGTGCCAAATGGGCTGAAACCTTGCCCTAGCCCCATTCTCAGCCCGTAGAAACCAAATCTGGTACTATTTTGTCAATAAAATTCGATCTAAGGGGCTGAAATGGGGGTTAAAATCGGGGGCAACACAATCAAACAATGTGAAAATTGACCAAAATGTCAAATAGTGCAAAATGGGCTGAAACCTTGCCCTAACCCCATTCTCGGCCCGTAGAAACCAAGTCTGGTACTATTTTGTCAATAAAATTCGATCTAAGGGGCTGAAATGGGGGTTAAAATTGGGGGCAACACAATCAAACAATGTGAAAAATGACCAAAATGTCAAATAGTGCCAAATGGGCTGAAACCTTGCCCTAACCCCATTCTCGGCCCGTAGAAACCAAATCTGGTACTATTTTGTCAATAAAATTCGATCTAAGGGGCTGAAATGGGGGTTAAAATTGGGGGCAACACAATCAAACAATGTGAAAAATGACCAAAATGTCAAATAGTGCCAAATGGGCTGAAACCTTGCCCTAACCCCATTCTCGGCCCGTAGAAACCAAATCTGGTACTATTTTGTCAATAAAATTCGATCTAAGGGGCTGAAATGGGGGTTAAAATTGGGGACAACACAATCAAACAATGTGAAAGAATGACCAAAATGTCAAATAGTGCAAAATGGGCTGAAACCTTCTCCTAACCCCATTCTCGGCCCGTAGAAACCAAATCTGGTACTATTTTGTCAATAAAATTCGATCTAAGGGGCTGAAATGGGGGTTAAAATTGGGGGCAACACAATCAAACAATGTGAAAAATGACCAAAATGCCAAATAGTGCCAAATGGGCTGAAACCTTGCCCTAACCCCATTCTCGGCCCGTAGAAACCAAATCTGGTACTATTTTGTCAATAAAATTCGATCTAAGGGGCTGAAATGGGGGTCAAAAGTGGGGGCAACATAATCAAACAATGTGAAAAATGACAAAAATGTCAATAGTGCCAAATGGGCTGAAACCTTGCCCCAACACCATTTTTGACCCGTAGGAATTAAGTCTGGTACTATTTTGTCAATAAAATTCGATCTAAGGAGCTGAAATGGGGGTTAAAAGTGGGGGCAAAACAATCAAACAATGTGAAAAATGACCAAAATGTCAGTCAGTGGAAAATAGGCCGAAACTGCACCTGTCCAATTTGTTACCCTTAGAAACTGAATCTCGTACTATTTTTGGGATGAAACGTGATCTAAGGTGTTGAAATTTGAGTTGACAGCTGAACATAACATAGAAGGATATGGAGTGAATTGGGGGGAAATGGGGGTAAGACTTTGAATTGACTTCATTTCTGTCTGACCCTGTAAAAACCAGCTTTGGATTGGGAAACCTGTGACCGACTGCTTGGCAAATGGTATGTCCGACAAATATGGAAGTGGTTCCAACACTACTGCTTCTCTGTGGAACGCTTGCCAGCATGAATTTTGACGAGGGCATACATATCAATCAATGAGGCTGAAGCCCGATTTTGACGTTTGGTCCTGGCAGCGATCAACCCAGTCGTACACAGAACGGCGTAGAACTGCAACTCTGGGGGTATGTGGACACAAACCTTGTCAGCATCGCTGTCTTTCACCGACGTTGTGTGCCAGCTTTCTTTCCAGAAAACATATCATTATTGCAGTTGTTCCAGAATGTCACGCAAGGAAGTGGGCTGTTTTCACCCATTGTGTTGCCACAATGATGGATTTTCAGAGGTTCCTTGCATGCTCTAGTAGTGGTAAGGTTAGGAAGCGACTGTCAAGAGCTAGCATATTTCCTTGATTCTTGTGTGCCTCCAACAATTGCTCCACAACATTGTTTGTCTTCCCCTTTGCTGTAGACATCAGTGTCTTGCCCCCTGCCTTCAATATCTGACTTTTGTGATTATGTAGCAGCCGAACTGTCCTTGTCCTTCTCCTTTTTTGTAAATTTTCCAATCCATCTTTGCCGACTTTTCAGAGTTTGCAGGCGTCTTGCTGCAGACTTTTCAATGGCGTATTATCTACTACTTTAGCAAAGTTGTTAATTTACAGTTATTACTTTTAATACGCATGCGCAGCTCTATGAAAACCGCAAGGAGTAACATGATGATTACAACTTGATTGACGTGCCTCCACAATTCGTTGCCTATCAAGTGCCACGGAGTAAGAAGGTGAGTACCAAGTTTGCTATGTGGCAACATGTGGGGGAATAATTCTCATTCTTCCTGAAGTTTCCCTTTACAGGCGTACATGAAACTTCTCAAGGGAAGGATGTAACCCCACTGAGCCAGTTTCCATTTCAAATACAAATTGCCGTATTATACCGCTTCATATCAATGCTGCGTATCACTGGATCTCTACATAGTACAGGTGTTCCGTTTAGTTTGTGGTTATTTTGAGCCAGTATGAATGAGTTGGAGAGTCAAAGATATCTTCCAAAATTCCAGCAATATATTGAAATCCCAAAGTATGGATAACTAGCAATAAAAATCACGCTGTATTGCTATGAACTAAATTCAAGGTTTTTTGTTTGCAGATGTCTTCAAGTGAAAGTGACGGCGATGTTGATAGCTCTTCAGATGATGAAAGTGACATTTATTGGTCAGCAACTAGTTCAGAAGATGAGTTGGGTGAAGATGAAATTCATGATCCCGAAGGAGCCGATAGTGATGATGATGCACCTGGTTGCTGTCACTGGTCTACCAAGAACGAGAATCAACCGGATCAGATTTCTCCCGTTGATGGCCTTGATGAATTCGGAACCTGCTCTGTTAACTTTGATTATGAGTTTGCTCCTCATGATGTAGTCGAATTGATAATTGATGATGAATTTTTAGACAAATGTATTGATGCAACTAATGCGCATGGAGCTGATGACATTAACTATATGTCACGAGTAGGGATCCTTATGAAGAATGAAAAAGGAAGATCCTTTATCAAAGGCTTTTTAGCTATTAGATGGCACCTTTCATTAATTCGTTACCCAAATAAACGTTGGGCATGGAGTGATGACCCCTCGAAATTTCGCTAGAGGCTATTCGAGGACCCTCCACAAAGATTTTGTCACGATCACATACTGGAACGACAACAACGCTGTATGTTTCGTTGACAATGATATCGATTCCAGGCAAGAAAGCTGGGAAACAATGTCCGTCAGAAACCGCGAGGGTAACGAGGTTGGTGTCCACATACCCAGAGTTGCAGCTCTCTACCGTTCTGTGTACGGCTGGGTTGATCGCTGTAATCAGCAACTAGCATATCATAATGCAGAATTTCGAACCGTAAGAAAGCAGAATCGGGTTTTAGATTCATTGATTGAATAGTATGCCCTTGTTAACAGTCATGCCATCTGGGGCAATAGCAATCTTCGGGCGAAGCCCTTCAACGAAAGTGCGGCATTTCGTTTCGAAGTGATACGTGTTTGGTTTGCCAAGTTCAAGCTGCAAAATGCCAGAAAAGAGATTGCCAAGTAGCCAGTCACAGGCATCCCAGTCCCAAGATGGATATGAATAATAATGTTTTAACTGTGTTACTTGTTCATTAATGTTTTTGTGTCCCTAATTAGTTTGAATACAGGACCTAGTATCGTGAAAGCATAGCCCCTCTTAAATGCTGAGATTTTAACCAAAATGTCACATAGCCGTCCTATTTTGAACCCTCCCTTTGGTGTACTATGAAATGTTGGCATTTTTACAATTTGGTCAGTTTTCTGATGGTTTCATTTGTTGCCTCTACTTAAACTACCATTTTACCCCCCAAAGGATAGAGTTTCATTGACAAAATAGTACCAGACTTGGTTATACGGGTCAAAAAATAGGGTAACAAATTGGACAGGTGCAAAGTTTTAGCCCATTTGAAACTGTTCGACGGTTTGGTCATTCTTCACATTGTTTGATCACGTTGCCCCCACTTTTAACCCCCATTTCAGCCCCTTAGATCGAATTTTATTGACAAAATAGTACCAGATTTGGTTTCTACGGGCCGAGAATGGGGTTAGGGCAAGGTTTCAGCCCATTTGGCACTATTTGACATTTTGGTCATTTTTCACATTGTTTGATTGTGTTGCCCCCAATTTTAACCCTCATTTCAGCCCCTTAGATCGAATTTTATTGACGAAATAGTACCAGATTTGGTTTCTACGGGCCGAGAATGGGGTTAGGACAAGGTTTCAGCCCATTTGGCACTATTTGACATTTTTGTCATTTTTCACATTGTTTGATTGTGTTGCCCCCAATTTCAACCCCCATTTAAGCTCCTTAGATCGAATTTTATTGACAAAATAGTACCAGATTTGGTTTCTACGGGCCGAGAATGGGGTTAGGGCAAGGTTTCAGGCCATTTGGCACTATTTGACATTTTGGTCATTCTTCACATTGTTTGATTATGTTGCCCCAACTTTCAACCCCCATTGCAGCCCCTTAGATCGAATTTCATTGACAAACTAGTACCAGATTTGGTTTCTACGGGTCAAAAATGGTGTTGGGGCAAGGTTTCAGCCCATTTGGCACTATTTGACATTTTGGTCATTTTTCACATTGTTTGATTGTGTTGCCCCCAATTTTAACCCTCATTTCAGCCCCTTAGATCGAATTTTATTGACGAAATAGTACCAGATTTGGTTTCTACGGGCCGAGAATGGGGTTAGGACAAGGTTTCAGCCCATTTGGCACTATTTGACATTTTTGTCATTTTTCACATTGTTTGATTGTGTTGCCCCCAATTTCAACCCCCATTTAAGCTCCTTAGATCGAATTTTATTGACAAAATAGTACCAGATTTGGTTTCTACGGGCCGAGAATGGGGTTAGGGCAAGGTTTCAGGCCATTTGGCACTATTTGACATTTTGGTCATTCTTCACATTGTTTGATTATGTTGCCCCAACTTTCAACCCCCATTGCAGCCCCTTAGATCGAATTTCATTGACAAACTAGTACCAGATTTGGTTTCTACGGGTCAAAAATGGTGTTGGGGCAAGGTTTCAGCCCATTTGGCACTATTTGACATTTTGGTCATTTTCCTGCTGTATTTGTATTATAGCCCCCACATTTAACCCCAGTTTTTTGCCCCTACACCGCATTTTATCACAAAACTGATCCCAAAATCGAATTCTACGGGTCAGAAATGGGGCCTGTACCAATTTTCAGCGAAATCAAAAATTTTTCATTTTTTTGAGATTCTGGGACCAAAATTTGAAAACTGGGACTCAGCGCCTGAGAGGGTTAAAGTTAGTTGAGGAGCTAAGCAGGAAGTAAGCTATGAACAGGACAAAGAAATGCCTATCCAAGCTATTATTAATCTGGCTAAACAATAGATACGCAAACAATTGTGAAATTGTTATAGGTGTACAAGGCAAGGGGCCAGAGGGCAAAATCAGCCCCACTAGGGCAAAGTTTTGCAAAAGTGTTAGTAGACAATAGGTTTGTGTTGGACAGCCCCCCCCTTGGAATTTTCCTGTTGTATGCTTATGAAAATCATCAAACATAATGGGTCAATCTTAGACCTGAATTTGCAGCTTTTGAGATTGCAAATATTTCGATAAAGGATGTAGGCAGTTTGCTGCTGCGCGTGGGGTCTCAAAACAACTGAGAACAATGTAACGCTTGTGATATAGCACCAATTTTTCCAAAGCTTTTGGGAGGCCTGAGCCCTACCTACCCCCTGAGGCTTGTGTAGAATGCAAGTCATATTTTCATAGGTCACCGCGGCAGGTCATCATAAGGACCTGGACCTGTTGGCTGTTCAAAGGAATTCTGTTGTTTATGAAATACAAGAGCCTCTATTGTGCTAACATGTAAAAGCTGACTAGATGCTCCCAGTGAGGTTAATCAAGTGAATTGGTAACTTGATAGCAAGGCCCTGATAGTAGTGCGTAACACATTATTTGACTTAATGATGTGAGTAATAGGCATTCCCCTCCTTCTGAAGAGGATGTTTTGACAAAGAAGATGAGAATATAAACAGTTTCATAGCAGGGAAAGAAATTATTTCAATTAAAGCCCAAATGTTCACAACAAGGCAGTTTGCTTTTCAAGCAAGTACAGGAGAAATTTTCTAACATCAAATAACTTCTGAAGCAGAATGACCTTGGATTTAAGGAACTCCTCAGCACGTATTTTTATAAGAAGCTGAGAATTTGGGCCAGTGTCAAAGTTTCAGATTATCAGATTTTGAGTACTCATAGTTTCTTACTAGTTTCTCAGAGATTCCAAAATAACTTTTGTGCTAATTACTTGTGCTTTCACAAACATTTCAAAACAAATTTTGCCATAGGGAATAGGCGCGCTCAGGGTTTTTTGACAAGGCCACCTTTATTTTTTTAAGTCTGTCTTCGTTTTGCAGATCGAGGGGGTTATTCTGCAAAACGAGGACATGTTCCAAGTAATCATTTTATGGTCCGTGTAGTGTAATAATTGTTTCCTTGTGTCTATTTGAAGAAACAAAGCAACTGTTTACCATCTTGGTTGAATTTAAACACTTTCGTAGCATTTTGGAGTCTGTCTTCGTTTTGCAGATTGTGTGGGCCATGCTGTAAAACGAAGACCAAAAACTTCGGCATTTAATTTGGTTGATTTACGATTATTCATCAAATAAATAGCCACACTGAAGGTACACACGGCCAATGGGACAACAGAGATAGAAATTTCCCGAGAAAGTCTACAATATCAGTCATTGGCGATTCCATGCTCAAGAAAGTAAGGAAGCAAGATGTTAACCGTGAAGCCCCTCATGCTAGAACCTACATCAAAACCTTTCCAGGAGCAACCCTTGATCATATGCAGTCGTATATTGAGCCAACTCTACAGTCGAAACCTGATGGCATCATAATTCTCTGTGGCACGAATAACTTGAAATCGGATAGCCCAGAAACGATAGCAAACAAATTGGTCGATCTAGCAAAGGGTGCAAAAACAAAAGTACGAAATGTTGCAGTTTCAAGTATAATAACAAGATCTGATTCTGTAGATTTGGAGAGAAAACGGATTGAAACAAATCGCTTGGTTTTAAGAAAACTTGAAGATACAGAAATAAAATTTTTGGATCATAAAAACATTGAAGAGGATCATCTTGACAAATGGGGTCTCCACCTGAACTACAGTGGTAATAACATTCTGACAGGTAACCTGATAGATTTTATAAATGGTATGTGACTTGAAATCTCAAACCTTTATGAGTATAATCTAATTCCTAAACTTTCAGCTCGCGAGGTAGAAACAGCTTTAAGAACATCAGATATAACTGGCCATTCAACTCACACGGGAAGCCCCCAAGACGCGTCAGTAGATGCCAAGTCTGTCTCCAATAGTTGCTTTGATATTGACTTGTCGCCTATGGGCTCTTTGTTTTCAGAAAAAGATAGTCTATCCATCATTGATTCATCTACCCTATCGGTTTCTTCACCAGTTATTTCTTCAGAGTTAAATGATTCAAGTGACATCGACAAACTTTTCAGCCTCAGGACAGAGTACCATAACCATCCCCTCATAGGTTTCTTGAATATAAATAGTGTTAGAAATAAGATCATTGACTTAAGGATGCTTATGGAAAGATGTCTACTTGATGTTTTAGTCATAGAGGAAACCAAAATAAATTCTGATTTCAAAACGGACATTTTTCTTGTGAACAATTACCAGAAACCTATGCGTCGTGATAGGAACTAATATGGCGGGGGTATTATGTTGTATGCTAGGAAAGGAGTAGTTTGTAACCGAGTACCAGCATTAGAGACTCCCTCATTAGAACTCTTGTGCTCTGAACTAATAGTAAAAAAAAAAGAAATGGATCGTCTATTGTATTTACCGGCCCCCTGATTGTGGCAATATAGATTCCTTCTTTAGCGATCTTTCAACTACCTTAAACTCTGCTTTAGATAAATACGACAACGTAATTGTAATGGGGGATATCAACATTGATTCCCTTAATCGGCAAGACCCTGGACACAGTAAGCTAGTTTCCTTTTGTGATGTCTTCGGGCTATCAAATTTAGTGACCGCTAAAACATGTTTTACTAAGAACAGTAGTTCCTCCATTGATGCAATTCTCACAAATCGGCCGAGATGCTTTCAAAAAACTTCTGTTTTTGAAACTGGCCTAAGTGACTACCACGGTTTAGTGTTGACAGTCATGAAGTGTCACCTCCCTAGGCTTAAGCCCAAGGTAATCAAGTATCGAAGTTACAAGAATTTTCTTCCCGAGAATTTCTTGTCAGATGTAAAGCTGGCAAATTTTGGTGCTACTGAGGATCCTGAGCAAGCTTACGATAATCTTGTTTGCACTTTTCGAAAATTAGTTGACAAACATGCCCCCCTAAAAACAAAAGTGCAACGAGGAAACAGTGCTCCTTTCATGACGCATGAACTAAAGAAGGGAATTTATACTAGGACAAGACTAAAGAAAAAATTCAAAAAAAATCCAACGAAAGAAAATGAAAACAATTTCAAAAGACAAAGAAATAAATGCGCTTCCTTGAGAAGAAAGGCAATCAAACAGCATTTCAAAAAAGCAACAGAAAATGGTCTCGTGTCGAATCGTGCTTTCTGGAATCTTGTAAAACCATTTCTTTCTAACAAAGGAGGATTGGCTAGTAATGATATTTCCCTTATTAAAAACAATGAAATTGTCACTGATGACCAAAAACTGACCGAGATTTTTAATGACCATTACATTAATATAGTGGAAAGGTCAAGTGGTACAAAGCCTTGCAACATAGCTGACACAGTTGCAATTGATGATGATCGGCAAATTGTTAGTCTGATTCTTGAAAAATACAAAAACCATCCGAGTGTCTTAGCTATCATTCAAAACCCTGACAGCAAGTTTCATTCTTTCTCCTTTGACGAAGTGCAGCATTCCGAAGTTAAGAAACAACTAAAGTCTTTAGACGGTAGAAAATCTACTGGTGAAGATCAAATACCTCCAAAACTTGTTTTATTGGCAGCAGAAGAGCTTACATTTCCTTTAACCGATGCTATTAACAACTGCATATGTACCCATAGGTTTCCAGATAATGGAAAACGAGCCGCGGTTTGCCCTTTAGATAAAGGGGAGCCTAATCGTACAGTTGAAAGAAACTTTCGTCCAGTCAGTATTCTAAATGTCTTTTCAAAAATCTATGAAAAGATTTTGAAAAACCAACTCATCCCATTCCTAGATGAGACCCTTTCAATTTTTATAGCTGCTTACAGAAAAGCATATGGTACGCAACATGTCTTGATAAGAATGATCGAAGAATGGAAAGCTAAACTTGATAGTGATAACATTGTAGGGGCCATCCTGATGGATCTATCTAAGGCTTTCGATTGTATTCCACATGATCTGCTAATAGGCAAACTACATGCCTATGGGTTGGATGAAAACGCCCTTGTCCTTATCTACTCTTACCTGAAACGGCGGAAACAGTCTGTGAGAATCAATAACACGTATAGCTGTTTTCAAACTATTCTATCAGGGGTACCTCAAGGCTCTGTCTTGGGCCCTATTCTGTTTAATGCTTACATAAATGATCTCTTTTTGTTTATCAAACAAGCAACACTACATAATTATGCCGACGATAATACTCTGGCCTATTTTTCCAAGACCTTAGCAGATTTGATTGGGGGTACTGGAGGAAGAGGCTGGAGTTGCCTTGACTTGGCTAAAACAAAATCAAATGATTGCCAACCCTGAAAAGTTCCACGCACTCCTTATCAAGAAGGATAAAACAAATACCTGCGGAGAGAACATCAGCATCCAAGGCAAAATGATTAAGTCTGAAGAAACAGTCAAATTGTTAGGTATTCAACTAGATTACAAGCTAAATTTTGAACAACATATCTCTGAGCTTTGTCGAAAAGCTGCGTCACAACTTAATGTGCTAAAAAGACTCAAGCAATTCATTGGCTTTAGTGAAAGGGAAATTCTTGTACAAAGTTTTGTATACTCCAATTTCAATTATTGCCCGCTAGTATGGTACTTTTCCTCAGCTAAGTCTTTGCAAAAAATTGAAAAGATTCAAGAACGTGCTCTTCGATTTTTGTACAATGATCACCGTTCCTCTTATAGCGAATTACTTGAGAAGTCGGAAAGATGTACTATGCATGTTTCCCGTCTAAGAGTTCTCTGTATAGAAATTTTCAAGACTTTGAAAATCTAAACCCGCCTTTCATGAGTGATATTTTCAAAATAAAATCTTCCAGATATTCATCACGAAATCCATATGACTTGCAGCATCATAGACCAAATCAAGTCAAATTTGGTTCAAATAGCCTTCGATCATTAGGACCGCAAATCTGGAATGCATTGCCAAACGAAATAAAATCCACCAACAAGCTAAATTCTTTTAAGCGTTTGATAAAACAATGGGATGGGCCTAACTGCAAATGCAATGCTTGCCAATATTCATCTGAATTATAAGAAAATTATCGATTATGAAACAATAGAAAATATTTATGAAATTATTCGCATTTTTACTTTTTGTTATTATCGATTTAGATTAGCATACTTATATTTTTGTATATGGTAAGCTAGATTAAAATTGATCGATATAAAATAAGATGACAAAACAAACAAAAACAGGCAGGTCTATTTGCACTGGATGAATGGATGTTAAGAATCTACTCTGTGTTGAATTATGGTTGTATGCGTCTTCGTCTTCGTTTTCTATCTTCGGTCTTTGTTTCATAAACACCCCAATAGCAGCTCTCATATCTTGTACACAACAGAATTCTTTGTTGAACCAATGAGCCATTGCCCCTCACAGTGACCTGCTACAGTGACCTGCATTTTACACAATCCAGCTTCCCTCTGCTTCTTATGGGCCTGACTTGTCTAGCTACTTTAGGGGTAGAAACTTGTGCGGGCAGAAAGTTTTGCGATTTTCACATTTTTTGACATTTTGTTGTGAAAGCTTTTTTGCAAAGGCATATAATCTAAGTTCATACTTTGCAAAATTTTTTGCTCACGAAATTACAGAAAATTCTTGATTCGCGAAAGTGTTTTCTATCCAAATGTTTTCGTTTCTTCATGTTTTTAGTCGTCCTTAGTCTCTTGGGCTTTCAAGCCTTCTAAAGTGTCACCGTGACTATGACGAAAATGCATCCTTTTTTCTCAATCGCGAAAGTTTTTGTCGCAAATTTTGCGGGAAAACGTCATTTGCCCTTAATTTCGCGATTGTTTTCTTGCGGAAGTTTCTGCCACTGAAAGTTCCTGCCCCTTACAGTATGTGATTGTCTCAACAACAATCAACTCTTTAGAGACAGAGACTGA
The DNA here is from genome assembly GCA_964019985.1 of Aurelia sp. 4 Dawson et al 2005. Taxonomy (NCBI): domain Eukaryota; kingdom Metazoa; phylum Cnidaria; class Scyphozoa; order Semaeostomeae; family Ulmaridae; genus Aurelia; species Aurelia sp. 4 Dawson et al 2005. The sequence continues at coordinate 7,259,795 of OZ026512.1, read as the reverse complement.
AAAATTTTCTAAGTGAAACATGAAGGTAATTGAGAACCTGCTGCATCAATTGCCAGATGTAAAAATTATTCTTCAAGCAACTCCCAATGTCAGGCAATATTTTCTCTTCACATTCTTAACATGATGTTCTCCTACCATTTCGAGCCATCTGTATTGCACCCAACTCGCATTACTGACTCTTCCTCAATAATTATTGACAATATATACATTAATAATGCTACTGAAAGTAATATCTTTGCAGGTAACATTCTATCCCTAATCTCTGACCACCTTCCTCAATTTGCTGTAGTGAATGAGAATGCTCCGGACTACAAAACCTCATCTTATACTGTCTATGACTACAAAAATTTTGATGAAGCTAAGTTCCTTGCAGATTATAAGGATAGATGGAGAAAGTATGGACCTAGATGGAAAATTTGACACCTTTCTCCTTAATCTCCACAATCTTGTAAACAAACACTGCCCTAAGAAAAAGCTGAATAAGCGGGCTATAAAGCTTAAAAACAAACCTTGGAGTAGCTTTAGAATTCAGAGAATGATGAAAATCAGAGATCGTCTATTTCAACACTTTAAATCAACAAAATCCACAAATGACCTGGAGGCATATAAGCAGTTTCGTAATCGCATTGTCAATGAAATAAGAGAAAGCAAAAAGAACTGCTATCATCAATATTTTGATGAAAATAAAAACAACATGAAAATGCTTTGGAAAGGCATAAAGAGTATAATAAGCATCAAACCTGGAAACTTTGATACTGTTAGATTCCTAAAGGAAGGACATGGTCCCAAAATTGTAGAACCAGTGAAAATAGCTAATGAATTTAATAATTATTTTACTAATGTTGCTAGTGATATTACAAAGAAGATTCCGAGAACACCCAAGTCTCCTTTAGACTATTTGTCAAACCGTAATCTGGACTCTTTCTTCATATCCCCTTGTACAGCAGAAGAAATATCTTCTCTTATTCTGTCATTGAAAAATGGTAAGTCCTGTGGACCAAACAGCATTCCAGTAAAGCTTCTTAAAATTCTTAATTTGCCTGTCTCAAAAAATCTTGCTGCCTTGATAAATGAATCATTCTTGACAGGAACCTTCCCTGAGAAACTAAAGATAGCTAAGGTTATTCCAATCTTTAAAAAAGACTAGTTTCAAGTAAATCTAACTATAGACCAATTTCACTCCTTTCTGTTTTCAGCAAGCTATTTGAGAAATTAATGCACCAGCGCCTGTTCAGGTTTCTTGAGGTCTGTAAGGTATTATTTTGCATGCAATTTGGTTTCCGCACGGGCCACTCAAATGATCATGCATTTACTAGTTTAACTGAAACAATTAAGGCTTCATTGGACACAAAGAGATTTGGATGTGGAATCTTCATTGATCTACAAAAGGCTTTTGATACGGTTAATCATGACATACTTCTGAAGAAGTTAGAGCATTATGGTATCAGAGGTACTGCTCTAAATTGGTTCAAATCTTACCTTAGTAATCGCAAGCAGTTTGTTTCGATTAATGGTCATTCTTCTTCTCTTTCCAACATATCCTGTGCTGTTCCCTAAGGATCTGTCCTGGGGCCACTTCTATTTCTAATTTACATCAATGACCCCAGATTCATCACATTTTCTGTCTTTCTTCCTTTTTGCTGATGATACCATCATTTACTGTGAATCTGATAACCTTGAGCTACTCACCAAAAAGATCAACAGAGAACTTAAGAAAGTAAAGCTTTGGCTTGACTCAAACAAGCTTGCACTAAATATTGAAAAGACAAACTGGGTACTCTTTCACTCCCCCTGGAAGAAATTGACAGTACACAACAACCTGAAAATTGGTAAACAATATATTCAAAGGACTAAGTATGTGAAGTTTTTAGGAGTCCTCATGGATGAACATCTGACTTGGAAGTATCACACAACCGAGCTTTGCAAAAAGCTTTCCAAAACTGCTGGCATATTCTTCAAAGTACGGCATTATGTCCCCCTGCCTACTCTCATCTCTCTCTATAACTTCCTCAACTATGGTATTTCAGCATGGGGAATGACTTATGAATCCTACTTGGACCCACTATTTAAACTTCAAAAGAAAATTCTTTGGTGTATTAAATTCGAACCCTTATCTTCTTCAAGCACTCCAATCTTCCAGTCATTGAAATTCTTAAAAGTCGAGGATATTTTGCACCTAAATATCCTAACTTTTGTTTATAAATCTATTAATAAGCTTTCTCCTTCCTGTTTTCATGATTATTTTCAGCCAAACTCATCTGTACATAGGATAGGTACTCGCCAGGCCACCAGGGGTGATCTCTTCAAGTCATTTAAAAACACTACTTTGTATGGTCTTCAATCAATTCAATTTTTTGTTTCAAAACTTTGGAACACTCTTCACTGTTCATACGCGTTGCTAGCTCTGTTGTCGTTTTTCGTTCAAAATTGAAAAGTTATTCCTTGATTCATATTCACAAAACTGATTCAAACAAACTCACCCACTCATGATCTATCCCACTGAGGTTCATCTGGTTATTACTTGCTGGCTTAATTTTTTAAAATAATTTTTTTTCTTTTTAGTTTCTTTTGTCTTTTTACGGGGCTCTCTCGCGATTAGTTTATCTACTTAGAGAGCTCCTCTTTAATCTATCAATCTTAAATACAATCATGTGAATAGCATTAATTATTATTTTCAATATTGTTAGTTGTTACTTCTTGGTGTTGAATGCAGTAATCATGTATGTATCTTAGTAGTAGTACATATTAAACACAACATTCCTTACAATCTAGCGAAGAGAGTTATCGTCTTCGTTTCTGATTCAGAAAGAGTCGATTTTCGCCTCAAAGAACTCGAAAAGTGGCTGTTAGACTGTCATTACCCATTAAACGTAATACGAAAAGCCTTCCATAATGCAAAATTACAAGGACCTGCTCCATGCCCTTCAAAAGACATCATTCCTCTGGTTACAACATATTACCCACAGTTCCGTTTTAACAACGTGTTGCAAAATGTATCAAACCTTTTGAAAAATGTCAATGATAAAAAACTAAAAACAGTTTTCGCAAAATCAAAACCAGTCATTGCTTTGAAACAACCTAAAAACCTATTATCGACACTCACAAAAGCAAAATTTGAAACTCATCACATACGTCCACAACCTCGCAACCCTGGAATTTCACTCTGTTCGAACAAAAGATGCAAACTTTGCAAACAGTATCTCCAGCCTGTCACGTCATTCACAACCGCAAATAACAGCACTTGGGAAATCAAATCCAGCATTACTTGCCAGAGCAAAAATGTGGTTTACTTCCTCTCATGCAATATGTGCAACAACGAGATGAGTTACATTGGCCAGACAAAAAACTTACGTAATCGTATGAATAATCATATTTCAGAATCGAGAACTGGAATTTCAACTTGCAGCTTTCCAAAACACGTTCACGAATGCGGAAAAAGACACAACAAACTAAAAGAACCTTTTTTCAAAATATTCGTTTTCTTTGCACTTAATGACCCATCTGCTCTTTTATATCACGAAGAAAAATTATTCAAGGAGGGACACGCCCTTTTAAACTCTTAATTAATACCTACGTCATAAGACATTATCCTCACATCTAGAATTTCCTTGTAATAGCTCTTATATACACCTCGTTGATATTTTAAATCAATCGAAATCACACTCTGATGAGGACACGAGTCCGAAAGGCCTCAGTGTGTTAAATCTTAGTATTTTTTGTCGTCCAACCTCTCTATATAAAGTTTCTAGTTATAATTCGTACCAAGTTTTTTTTTCTTAGTAGTAGTGTATCTTTTTGTTAAATTGTATTTAGGATTGATGGATAATGAAATGAAACTGAAACTGAAACTTAACTACGACGGTAGGCCTAATGGCCTAAAAGCAAGGAATATCGCTACTGAGAAAAAGGCATTTGTCTTCTTCAATATAACTTCAACGTAAAGGAGAGCTGAAGTGATGTGTTCTGCCAAATTGTGAATAGCAATTGCTGAAAGTAAGAAGGTCAGAGTTTATACATCACCTTGTTAAATGCCTTAACTTTGGCTCCATTTGGCCATCACAGCTGCTCTTCATCTGCTCTCACTTGCTGCTATCTGCTATTGAGCTAATATTTCTATGGAGTCAGATACTGGACAAAATGGGTCATCCTATTTGGTAGTGGCATGCAATGGTTTGCTGCGGCAGTCCTTAGATTTGGTTGTGGCACTTGTTGATTTTAGGTATTGCTTGCCTCAACTGGTTGTGGTAATCATTTGGTTGTGTCAGTGTTCTTTTGGTTGTGGCAGTCAACTCTGCGAGGATCATGACTTCGGACTGCCAACTTGACTGACAGGTGTCTTGGTCATTGAAGTGGACTGACAAGCATCTTTGGTGGTTGAGCTGAATTGCTCTGCTAAAGTTCAAATTGAGCATGAAATTGAGCATGAAGCAGACATTGACGGATGTTTGTCAAGGTCCAAGAAGTTGATTGACAGCTACATCAGCCCTGTTTTCAAAACTCATCTCGTGCTCGTCATTTCCAACATGGACGAAAACGAAGAAGAAAAAGGCGAAGACGTGAAAGCAATGCGATAGAACGCATGGAAATGCGTATAGACCGATTGGAGCAACAAAGATCAAGCTCCTCAAGCTCAGCAGAAAGCAGCAGTAAGCCTACAGCTGCTGCTGTAGATTTGGCAAGATCGTCGTCAGCAAGACCATCATCATGTAGGCCCTTTCCAATCCGCAGTGGTGAAGTGAGCCAAAACATGCCGTCCTTCATCAACACAGACAGGTTTGATGAGCTTCCCCCTGTTTGATCTCGTCTAGTACTTGATTATGCATTAGGGTTAGATCTGCAATGTTCATCAGTTCACATATAATAATACTAGATGGTACAATATGATAGAAATGATTGCTATTATGTACTATTTGACTGATTTTGCTAATTTTGGTCGATAATAGGTCCCTAGGGGGGGGGGTTTGGTGAGCTTCCCGCAGTTTGATCTCGTCTAGTACTTTATTATGCATTAGGGTTAGATCTGCAATGTTCATCAGTTCACATATAACAATACTAGATGGTACAATATGATAGAAACGATTGCTATTTTGTACTATTTGATTGATTTTGCTAATCTTGGTCGATAATAGGTCCCTGGGGGGGGGGGGTTTGGTGAGCTTCCCGCTGTTTGATCTTGTCTAGTACTTGATTATGCATTAGGGTTAGATCTGCAATGTTCATTAGTTCACATATAACAATACTAAATGGTACAATATGATAGAAATGATTGCTATTTTGTACTATTTGATTTGATTTTGCTAATTTTGGTTTCATTTTCGTTTCATTTTTCATTTCAATATATTAAAGAGGGTTGCCCTTCACCCAATTGGGTGGTTTTCAAGGAGCCCTCCACATAAAAACTTACAATAAAATAAATAATCGGTTAAAAGCATTTAAAACTACTTACAATATATATATATAACTAAAAAGTAAACCCTAATTTGCTAAATTAAAAGAAATGTACATAAAAACCAGTAGACTGGGAAAACTTCGTCGATAATAATAGGTCGATGATAGGTCCCTAGGGGGGAGGGGGGTTTGGTGAGCTTTCCGCTGTTTGATCTCGTCTAATACTTGATTATGCGTTAGGGTTAGATCTGCAATGTTCATCAGTTCACATATAACAATACTAGATGGTACAATATGATAGAAATGATTGCTATTTTATACTATTTGATTGCTTTGCTAATTTTGGTCGATAATAGGTCCTTAGGGGGGTTTGGTGAGCTTCCCGCTGTTTGATCTCGTCTAGTACTTGATTATGCATTAGGGTTAGATCTGCAATGTTCGTCAATTCACATATAACAATACTAGATGGTAAAATATGATAAAAATGGTTGCTATTTTGCACTATTTCAGTGATTTTGCTAATTTTGGTTCATAATAGACCTTTTCACGGAAAGAAAAGCATGCTGGGAAAATGGGGGAGATTTGGAGATTTCGACACCACGCAGCTTCGAATTTCGCCAGGTTGTGCGATCCTTATTTTCGAAACAAACCTCTCTCCCTAATCACGAACAATGATATTAGATATCTTGTGTGCATATCGATAAACTCCTTACACTTCAGAGATACCGAAATAGCAATGTTTTTTGTGAATCGGATTCCTCTAAATCTTTTTATGGGACGAGAAAGCAATCCGAGGAAGCTTCGAGAATCACAGAATCATGCCTAGGCCCTTGCGACCAAACGCCACATTTAGGCACGTAATTCTGCGATCAATGGATGAAATCAACTGAAATTCAAAATGAAAGCACTTCATTTGTGTCTGAAGTCGGAAACAAATTGGCAGACTGTTGCCTAAGCGCATATGAACGGAGGGAGGTCAGACAGCTCAGATCACATGTCGTACTTCCAAATGAAAGTTTCGACTAAAAGTATCTTTGTAGAAACCGGGTTCAATTTTCTTACAAAGCAAAAGAAACCCTTTTACTGCTGATTTTTTCATTCAATGATTGTCGACTGATGTATTTTCTACAGTTTTATTGATATTTCTAGCAACCACAAATTTTGAAGTATTAATCTTACCAGAAATTTATTTCAGCTTGAAAATCCAGGTCAGGCGTAGGCCTTTTGCTGTCCCAAGACTAAACGATGAAACCTGCAAGTGCCCATCTAAGATATTTTATGAGATATTTTGATCATTACCTCTTCACCTGGCATTCACGCTAAGCAAATATATTTGGTATGATATTTAGGGCTAACGTTTCCTTGAGCTGCATGCCCTTCGGGAGAGGAAGATTGATTCTTGAACTCATTTTGAAGCACCTTTTCCTCGCTATTTCTTATCGTTTCGATCTGTTTTCAAAGACGATTTCTTATTCTGATCGCCTCTTGAATCGCTTCTTTGTTTCACTGTAGCAGCCAAAACAAGACATGATTCACTTCCAACAAGTCGAGAATCGGGAATAGATGCAGATAATTAACGATCTACCAACCTGAACAAACCTTCTTTCTTCCGGTCGTTTCTAAGTATGTTTGTGATTTCTTGCACTCCCAAATCAAAACACTTTTTACGGGCTCTGAAAAAACCTAACAAATCAGAAACGATGAAAGAATTATTCTGGGCATTTTCATGAACTCCGTGAGCCTGTATCAACATCGACTTGCAGCAACAATCTATGCATCCACACGAAGAAAATTTATAGGAAATCCAGCATTTCATTCTTCGTAAAATATTGTCCTGGCTTCTATCTACAACTGTTCAAATCAGAATCGAGTTGGAAATTATGTGTGACAGAACTTTAAAGTCATGTGACAATTGCATTCCTTCCTAAACTTTTTGTCATGCACTGTCTCATTCATTGATGAAAGGAAGTATTAATTAATGTAAAAGCATTTTTATAAGAAACTGATTAGGCCAATGCTGAAATTTTTTTACGATTATCAGATCATGAATAATCATAGTTTCTTTCGAGTTTCTTTTAAAGGTTCCGTAACAATCGTCATCTTTGCTTCCTGTGCCATTCTGAATATTCTGAAACAAAGTTATTCAAGTCTTTCCAATGTTTAACTATTATTCATAAATGCCTTTCAAATAATATGATACAAGAAACAAATGAAAATAAAGTAAACATATGCGAAAGATTCCCCGTAGTAAAATACATGGTTTCTCGCCAAGTTTTCCAGTGCTTGACTTCTTCTTAGTTTTTTTCTTAGCAAAAAAAGATACAGAGCAAAATAGTAACTATGAAATGAATAGTGTGAACGGAAGATTAAAGCAACGAGAAATTCATCATAATTTTTGATTGATACTTGTGTGGTGATGATTTGGTGTAAGTTATAACATGAGAAGGCTTTAACTTCGTTCAACACATCTTTTGCACGATTTTAGTACAAAAATGCAGACCTAACCTTTCTAATGAAGTCCTTGAAGTCCTTTCTAGTGAAGATTAGGAGGAGGTGTGGCGGTGCCCCACTCTGCCGTTACTGACCCAAATTTTCACTGATCCCTCAATCTTTGAAGCTGAGACAGTTTGAGCTAAAAATGGAGATCCGGTCCAATACTTGAAAAACACCCAATTTTTAAGATTTCACGAGGCACATTCTTCGCGCCAACCGTACAGCTGCAACCGATTGGAGAAGACGTATTTTAATAAAATCAAAAGACTCAAAGACCAAGATGAAGTACATTCTTCCCTCATAATTTTCATGGGGGTCAGGGGTACGATATTTTTTTAATATTCTGTGAGCTTTCTTCTGGCTAGGATCACAACGACAAATTGGTTGGAGCCATATGGGGAGGGGACAGAGATTGGCATATCTCATTGAATGATAAGAAGAAAAGTTACATCGTTGTTTCGGATATAGCAACCTGAAATAGCCAGACCAGCCTTGTTTTGAGTTGTAATTGGACACTAACAGTGTAGACATCGCTAGCTACGTGAATATTGTATGGTTTCAACCCAAGTTCTCGGCCGACATTGCGTCCTTGCGTGGGTTTCAATGGATGCTTTAGACAGCTTTTCACCCCCCCCCCTAAGAAACACCCCCATCAAGTGAAACTTCAGAAACTTTTCTTTCTACGATAAGCTACCTCCAAAAAATGCACTATACGCCCTTCTTACGGTTTTGGCGATTTCATTTTAAATTTTTTCAAAACAACTAAGACAAAAAAGGCTTCAATGCTAAAAAAAGGCACACAAGTTCAGGAAGGAGTGCATTTGTCACATGACCTAAGTTCTGTCACATACAATTTCCAAATCGATTCTGATTTGAACAGTTGTAGCTAGAAGCCAGGACAATATTTTACGAAGAATGAAATGCTGGATTTCCTATAAATTTGCTTCGTGTGGATGCATAGCTTGTTGCTGCAAGTCGATGTTGATACAGGCTCACGGAGTTCATGAAAATGCCCAGAATAATTCTCTCATCGTTTCTGATTTGTTAGGTTTCTTCAGAGCCCGTAAAAAGTGTTTTGATTTGGGAGTGCAAGAAATCATAAATATACTTAGAAACGACCGGAAGAAAGAAGGTTTGTTCAGGTTGGTAGATCGTTAATTATCTGCATCTATTCCCGATTCTCGACTTGTTGGAAGTGAATCATGTCTTGTTTTGGCTGCTACAGTGAAACAAAGAAGCGATTCAAGAGGCGATCAGAATAAGAAATCGTCTTTGAAAACAGATCGAAACGATAAGAAATAGCGAGGAAAAGGTGCTTCAAAATGAGTTCAAGAATCAATCTTCCTCTCCCGAAGGGCATGCAGCTCAAGGAAACGTTAGCCCTAAATATCATACCAAATATATTTGCTTAGCGTGAATGCCAGGTGAAGAGGTAATGATCAAAATATCTCATAAAATATCTTAGATGGGCACTTGCAGGTTTCATCGTTTAGTCTTGGGACAGCAAAAGGCCTACGCCTGACCTGGATTTTCAAGCTGAAATAAATTTCTGGTAAAATTAATACTTCAAAATTTGTGGTTGCTAGAAATATCAATAAAACTGTAGAAAATACATCAGTCGACAATCATTGAATGAAAAAATCGGCAGTAAAAGGGTTTCTTTTGCTTTGTAAGAAAATTGAACCCGGTTTCTACAAAGATACTTTTAGTCGAAACTTTCATTTGGAAGTACGACATGTGATCTGAGCTGTCTGACCTCCCTCCGTTCATATGCGCTTAGGCAACAGTCTGCCAATTTGTTTCCGACTTCAGACACAAATGAAGTGCTTTCATTTTGAATTTCAGTTGATTTCATCCATTGATCGCAGAATTACGTGCCTAAATGTGGCGTTTGGTCGCAAGGGCCTAGGCATGATTCTGTGATTCTCGAAGCTTCCTCGGGTTGCTTTCTCGTCCCATAAAAAGATTTAGAGGAATCCGATTCACAAAAACATTGCTATTTCGGTATCTCTGAAGTGTAAGGAGTTTATCGATATGCACACAAGATATCTAATATCATTGTTCGTGCTTATGGAGAGAGGTTTGTTTCGAAAATAAGGATCGCACAACCTGGCGAAATTCGAAGCTGCATGGTGTCGAAATCTCCAAATCTCCCCCATTTTCCCAGCATGCTTTTCTTTCCGTGAAAAGGTCTATAGGTCCCTAGGGGGGGTTTGGTGAACTTTCTGCTGCTTGATCTCGTCTAGTACTTGATTATGCATTAGGGTTAGATCTGCAATGTTCATCAGTTCACATATAACAAAACTAGATGGTACAATATGATAGAAATGATTGCTGTTTTGTACTATTTGATTGATTTTGCTAATTATGGTCGATAATAGGTCCCTAGAGGGGGGGGGGGGGGTTTGGTGAGCTTTCCGCTGTTTGATCTCGTCTAATACTTGATTATGCGTTAGGGTTAGATCTGCAATGTTTGTCAATTCACATATAACAATACTAGAAGGTAGAATATGATAGAAATGGTTGCTATTTTGCACTATTTGATTGAATTCGCTAATTTTTGTCGATAATAGGTCCCTAGGGGGGGGGGGGGTTGGTGAGCTTCCCGCTGTTTGATCTCGTCTAGTACTTGATTATGCATTAGGGTTAGATCTGCAAAGTTCGTCAGTTCACCTTTAACAATACTAGATGGTACAATATGATGGAAATGGTTGCTATTTTGCACTATTTGATTGATTTCGCTAATTTTGGTTGATGATATTTTTTCTTAAGAAAGCGGGGCATCTTCTAAAGATGAAGGGGGCACTTTTATTTCATTTGTTAGAGTTTCACATCTCAGCAAATATTAAAACATTTTTGTCTCTTTCATCTCATCCTGCGTGTCATGGCGACCCTGAAAGGTGTACATTTTCTTGCTTGTTTGGCTACATGCACGCGTGACCAGCACGCCTTATTGTCACAGTATCCCCGTCATTGAAGAACAATAAATTTCCGGTTTTCCGCCTGCCTGCTTTTTGCTTTTTGCCCTCAAAGTTCAGATCTCAAACCAGGGATGGTGCTTTACCTCTTGCCTGCAGTTAAGATGAAAATGTGGTAAAGTAAAGCAGTACCAGCAAATTCCATAGCAAAATAATTATTTCGCTGAACTGCATTACTGGTCAAAGCCCAAGTCAGCGATCATTTGAAACACAAAGGATAGCTCTTAAAATTTGGATTTGAGATCCAGTTTAAAGTATTCTATGGTCATAAATAGAGTGGCCAATTAGGTCCACGCACCCTTGCCCTTATTCGCCCAATGACATCCTGATTCCAAAGGGAGTAATGAGGCTGTTGAAGCTGAGGGACTGGATCCAATGTACATTCTGGGAACAGGTTATTTATCATTTTGTAAAACAAGATAAGACGTCTACTCCACCTTCGGGAACTCAGTGACTCCCAACCTAGCTCCGCATACAGCTTCTCTCGTGATGTGTCCCTTCATGTTCCCGTAACGGCTAGAGCAGCAGAATGCTGAACAGACTCCAATTTTTCCATCAAACTTGGCAAAATAGTGTTTCCACTAAATTCACATACTTTGGCCGGAATATGAAAGATAACTTCTCCGTATTCCAGGTGGGGTCGTACATAGAGTTTGAATAGTTCGTTTAAGGTATGTCTGGGAAGGTACTTGGAGAGATATTTCAGCGAACCGACGCCCTTTCTCGCTTTAGAGATAGCTGCTTTCATATGTGCCGAAAAACATAGCTTCGAGCCCAGAATGCTTCCCAAGTGTTTATTTTCGTCAACTTTCATCACTGGTATGCTATTAAAACGAATTTCTGGGTGATCTATTTCAATTCTTTTCGTAGAAAATATTAATTCAACTGCTTGTTTTTGTGGATCAGGATTAAAGGACATTCTCTAATCATAGGCCCACTGTCTTATTAACTCTAGGTCGTGGTTCATATCACTGGCTGCTGTGTTTGAGTCTTCCACTATTGTGAATAACGACGTATCATCAGCAAAAAGCTCAACGTTACTCTTTACGTCAGCAGCTAGATCATTAATATATACGAGAAAAAGCAAGGATGCAAGAATAGAGCCCTGGGGTACTCCTGCTGAATCATCTCCCCAATCAGAATTCTTTCCATTTAGAACTGTTCGCTGTTTTCTTTTCTTAAGAAAACTCTGGATAAGCGAAAGAAATTCTCCAGAGACGCCACAGCGTTTTAGTTTGTAAATCAGACCGTAGTGCCATACTCTATCCAACGCTTTAGAAATGTCAAGATACACAGAACGAACATCAAGCGGTGGATTACAATCGAAGGCTTTAAAGATCGTATGTGTTAGGGAAATCAGTTGATTTATGGATGATTCACCGGGACGAAAACCTGATTGATTTGGATTGAGCAACCTGCATGAAACGAGATGTGAATATGGGGGATCATTCATTAGTTTTTCAAGTATTTTCCCAAAAATTGGTAGAAGAGAAATCGGTCGATAGTTCCCCTTCAAGTTTTTCTCATTTTTCTTATGCACCGGGACTACATTTGCATGTTTCCATGTTTCGGGAAATACACCACGCCTCAAGCAGTTTTCGAATATTATCTTCAGAGGGACAATAAGTGCAGCATCACTCAATTTTATCATTCTGACAGATATTCCATCCCAACCATGTGCTTTATTAGGATTTAATGGCCGAATAATGTTCAATATCTTTTCATCAGAAATAGGAAAATCACTTATAAGGGAAGAAGGTGCTGGCACATAAGGTGGAATTACACTACCTGTATCGATCGTCGTACACTGGAGTAAGAAGCAATCATTGAATATCTGTGCCTTCTCGGAGACATCCGTGATGAACAACCCGTTTTCTAAAAGAGGTGGTATTATTGGTATTTTAGCCTTGTTTATGACTGTATTGATTAAAGACCAATGTGTTTTATGAGATGTTCCGGGGTCGGCCAAAATGCTTCCTGCCTTAAGAAAGTAATTCCGTTTCGCATCCTCAATCAGTCTCGAACCTTCGGATATCATCTTTAGTATCCCCTCTTGCTTGTCACTAGGCTGCCCGTTCCTCATAAAATTCATGTAGGCGCGATTATTTTTCCTAAGAAAGTTTTTAACCTTTTCTGTTATCTAGGGTGCTTGATGTGGTCTAATCGTCTTAACTTTGTAAGGAATAAAGTCAGAGAAAATATTTAGTAGAACTTCATTAAGTAATTCTACTTGCTCATTAGGACATGCCAGGTTGTCAAGGTGCTCTTTCCAGCGAAACATTTCGATACTTTTCATAATGGCAATGAGATCTGCCTTGTCATAAAACCAAATCCTGCTTGTGCAAGGAGGTAGCTTTATATTTGAAACAGATAGTTTTCCATAGACTACTTGATGATGACACTGTTAATGGAGTGAAGGATAAACACCAGACTCGATAACGAGGGGTTAGGCTGATAAGTAAAAATAAAATCAATACAGGATTTAGAATCGCCCATCAGATATGTTGGTTCTGAGATCAACTAGTGTAGGCCTAGATCCGATGTTAATGGCTCAAATAGCTTTCCCTCGTTGTTCTCTATATCATTTTCCAACCATTGAGTTGATCGGCAGTTGAAATCACCAGTAATGATAACGCAAAATGGATTTTCAGCATACATTTTGGATAGCATCAGCTCAAAATCTATTGTGAAGTTATCAAATTCAGTCTGATTCTGACTTGGACTTCTGTAAGCTACGACGAAATAGTAATTTTTTCTGTTCAATTGGATCTCATAAACAATACACTCGGGGAGGGTCACTAAGTCAGAGCGGCTTTTTGAAGGAAGGGAATATTTGATGTAGAGCCCAACACCACCTCTTTTCACATTTTGTGGATGGTTTGCTTTAATGAAAGAATAGCAATCTAGCGCAAGCCTATCTTTATCAATAGTGCTGTCAAGGTGAGTTTCTACAATGCTAATTAAATCATAGTTGAGAACCGAGTTATATGCCTCGATGAGTAATACTCGTAAAAAGTCATGTGCTGTAATACTATTCAGATTCAAAAAACAAAAGTCCAGAGTTTCTGGACCAAGATTAGTTTCAACATCCCCACTTAGCAGAATGTTCCTAAAAACTGACCATTGTATATGTAGAACGTAATACGTTATGCAAGCAATGTTCAAGTAGGCATATTGACAATGAAGTTCCTTGAAGGCAAAGTATTTATGTCGAACGAGAATAATGACACCAAACGGGATACGCTTTAGAAGTTCAGCAATAACATACAGTACTATCTTCGTAAAATGATGTATGCGGGGAACAGGGGGAAGAAACGAGACTGCGTTGCCACGCAATGCAAAGCAAGAAACTGTATCAACAACGCAAAAGGCAGAACGAAGATTGAAATTGCTAGGAATCCATAACAAAATCAAAATAAACGAAAGACTGGAACAAGAACAGGAATAGGCCTAAAAATTTTGCTCATTGGGACGATATTTGTATGGTTCCACGGAAACACCCTATTGTCGCTCGCCATTGGCTCACTTCAACCGGCATCATCGTGCAGAAATCTTCTCGCTTGTCCTAAGGGGCAATAAGTTTCAATATAGCCATCATTGCAAAGTCCTAAAGAAAATACCATACAGGGTATAAACACACATAGCTGGTAGCTATTATCACGAGGAATGGGAGTCTCGTGGGATATGTGCTGGGAAAATGCACAGGTTTTTCAGACTTTGAATATCAGAATATCAGTATCTCCGATCAGAATGAATTGAATGAAACAAATGAAAATTCATACGTTTTTTAAAGATGTGTACCAGATTGAATTCTCTACTGAGCCTTCTGACGATCAGCACGTACCAAATTCACAAATAGTTCAACGTGAAACGTTCAATGGCGAAGTAAACAAAGTAAAAAGTGTACACGTCCACTGATTCACCCACCGCACGGACAAGAGGATTGTAGGCTGAAGAGATTTCGGGTCTAAATAATTTAAAATGAAAAGAAGAAATGAAGGGCGGGTCACTTATGAAAAACAAGACTACAAGGGGCATTTCACTCCCAAGACATAATGTCAAAATTTTTTAGCAAGTATCCTTTTTCTTCGTTATCTAGAAAAACCAATCAAAGAAGAATGTGATGCAAAAATCAAGAAAGTTTTGAAAGCCCTATTTTCCGGCAGAAAGACCTCATACACATGTGGATAGAGTGAAGTGTCCCTTGCTTGAAATAGGTGAAACTGATTGTGTAAACAAATTTCATACTGTATGCCAGTGTAAAAAAACTGATAGGTTTTAAGGATTCATCCACCTGAAATGTACGGATGTGGATAAGTTCAGACCAGAAAACAACGCAAAAAGCTACTCAATAACAAAAACGAGGTCATTCGGCTTCTTCTTGATCTTCAGGGTCATTGCTTGCTGCCAATATTAGTTTTGTAAGTTCTTCTTCCGAGTTAAAGAAAGAGAATTTGTCACCAATCTTCACGCGTGTTCTACAATTTACGTCAGCAAATGCAACCAGTCAGGGTGTGGTTTCAAAATTTCATTTCCTTGGATCAGTAAATTCAATCTCTTCTTGGTCAAATCAAGACGGAATTTTATGTGCTTGGGAGCTTTTTTCCTTGCACGATATACCATTGTTTTGTGCCTCCAAGTTGTAAATCTGAGGATTATTTGTTGAGTGACTTTGCCTGAGGATTCTGTTGGTTTTTTTGGTCTGCCAATCTCGTGGGCACGATCTATCACTGAGTTTGGGATCTGAACGTCCATTTTCTGAAAGGTTTTCAATACCTTATCAAGACACTGCTCACTTGTTTCATCCTCACCTGGCGGGGGTAATTCCATTCCATCAATGCATAGGCACAATCTTCTAGAATATCATTCATGATCATCCTGTCCTGATATCAAAAGATCCACATGCCTTTTGAGAATCTCATTTTCAGACTCAATTTTCTCGATGCGGTGTTCTTGTTCCGCAACATTTTCCTCAAGGCGATTTAATTTCTCTTGTTGTTCATCCAATCTTGCCAAAATTGAGGCTATATCTGTTTTTAATGCCTTGACATCATCCTTGGCTGCAAGACTGACTAGGAGTTGATCAAAACAATGATCCAGGTATAATTTTAAATCATCGGACATTTCAGTGCCTGAGGCCTTGTATGAAGCTGCACGTGTTTTACCTGCCATTTACTTCCAAACCGCTCTCAAATGCCGTAAATTCCATCATCCAAATATTAAAACACTTTTCAAATCTCTTTAAAACTCCATAAAGATCCTTTGTGAATAATTGACTAAAGAAGCCTTGCCATGTCCCAACCAACTGAAAGTTTTCAGTAGAGCGAGCAAAAACGTGACCGCTCACTGCAAGAGACCATTGTCACCTCATTCTCTCTCTGGACTAACTGTAAACTTTCATAGGTTGACAAAGAACTCCAATCCTCACATCCCTTAGCTTCCCCCCTCCCCTCATGCACTTCTTGTGATTAAAAAATTTTTTTTTAAATAACGGTTAATATGGCTATCTAAACTGACATGGAAACTGAATTTGACAAAGCAAAGAAGTTTGAGAAATCTTTCTAGGTCTAAAATTTCCTCAGACAATCCTTCACAAAATATATTGAGGCCAACATAGCAAATCTCAAATATTTAATACCTCCTTGTCTCCTCTCAGAAAACATATTTTTTTCTTGCCTCTGTAACTTTCCCTCCCCCCTCAGTCTATTTTGTGATTCTAAACAATGTTTTAAATGCAAATTTACATGCAATGACATCAAGATAACACCAATCAACATTGACGGAGGGGGAAGGGGATGCAGTCTGACAATTTTTGTGAAGAATTGCTTGCATAAGTGAAAATAAAGAAGTCAGAATGAAAGATCACAAATACAAAGAATCACATCTTCAATCTTCCTTTGCGCACTCACTGCAATGGCTATATTTCACGGCTGAAAGAGGGTCAGTATCATCTTTGACTGTAAGTAGCTATTGAATACAAAAAGTAGATATTTTACACTTTGTTGAATTATCTCAGTTAATTCGAATAGTTTTTCAATATATTCAGCATAGATAGATCGCAACATGCATCGAGCTATATGCGATACAAATTTTTTCAAGTCAATGATTATTGAGCAAAATGGAAAAATATGTGGTATGTTCTAGTGCAAAGGATTTCTTGAATAAGCAGATACATTGTTAGAAACCTCTAGAAATGTTCAACATAATTACACCTAATTAGGTCATCGTGAAACAAGCAAGCAAGGCAAGGTAAATACAAATACAAATTACTAGACATCGTTTGTATAGGAATAGATCATAAAGAATAGAGGTACAATGGATAGGGATAATGTCTTAGACACAAGACAGGCTTTGTGGTAAATGATACTTTGAGTGACCTTCGTAATCATGATCGTTTGCAGGCTGTATCCCATCCCCAAACCAATTGCTTTTACTTGACATTGCCCATTCTATTTCATATATTGCTTCAATGCTTCTACTTGCGACGAAGCAGTCTTCAAGAAATAGCTTGGACCTTGATAATTTGCCACGCAAATATGCAAAGTAGGCTTGAAGGTGATATAGTCTTGGAAGTATGACTGAATACTTTTGAGCAATTCTTTTGAATCTTCTTAGGGCCTATTAGGAGAGATTAAGATATAGAAATCACGTATGAGAACAACCATAAAGAGTCATTAGAACCAGTTAACCATTTCTTACAATCCACATTTCTTTCCATAGCGATTGAGTCTGATAAATCACGTGCCTCGGTGCCCTCCTTGCCCCCATGCCTAAATTCATCTTTTGCCCTCGTGCTTTCCAACCCTCTGTGCCCTTGTAATTCTATGCCTGATTTATATCGTACCCTAGTGCCCTCAAACTCACGCCCATGTGCTGTGCCCATGTAGTGTATGATTGTCCAAAAGAACGATAAAGTTTAGCACTATGTCCTGGTATAGAATGTCTATACAAAGAAATGAATCATAGGAGATGAGCTTCCAAAAGGAGATATGAATTGCAGTCGCTTATTGGTGACCCATTCATTCAATCATTCATTCATTAAAAGAAGTTGGCATACTTGCTATAAATATATAAAAAAGCATATCACTTTTACAATTCAAAATTTAAAACAAGTTAAAACTTTTACGCCTCTGTGGCTAAAACTACACTAATTCAAACATTATTGTTCGCAAAATGGCACTGACAGTTTTCCGTACTGGTAATGATTGACAAATCCAGAATTTTCTTAAGCTTCTTTTGAATATCCCAAGATTCTTACTGTTTCTAATGTCCAAGTTAGGCCTGTCCGCCGAAGGTCGAATAAACGCTATTCGGTTATTTGATCACTATTCGAATAGCAGTAAAGCGAAACGATTATGCGCTGCCATCCGAATAGCGCGAATAATGCGACTATTCGGATAGGATGACCATTCGAATAGAGCGATTATTCGGATAGTATGACTGGTTGACTGGTTGCAATGCAAATGATCACTCAAAGAAACCGAATATGTTGACACAGCAAATATTGCGATTCGTGTGGCTGAGCGATCGAATAGATAAAAGTTTCTTGTCTAGACAGTGCGTAGATAGCAAGACAAAGGGTAGCCTGTGTTCCAGACCACTTGAAAAGAAAAGTAAGTGGTCTGTGCAACTGAGCGCGAATTCGTGTACGGAGATTTTCCCAGAATCTGAGGAAAAATTAGCATATGTAATGAATAATTTGCATAATGACCATTTGTTTTGTTATGGGATAGAAAAGCCTGTCTCTTGCGAATAGCTACAGGAAACTCCTATTAAAATACAAAGAATAGGATATTTCAATGCCTGCTAAACCTCTGGAATGTTACGTCTGTAGTGAGTTATAACGACCGGCTCGTATTGTTTCAAACACATAGATTCATAAAGTCATCCGTTGTGTTCAGATTTGAGTTAACTGCAGCCAATTAAATGTGTAAGAGATTGCCTTTAATTATTTCGCAATTCAGTTCATCGTCTGAACACAGATTTGCGCTCAGTTGCACAGACCACTTACTTTTATTTTAAGTGGTCTGGAACGCAGGCTAGACAAAGGGCAATGGCAGGCACATCATTATGAAAAAACAACAAGTATTGTTAGCCTGTTGTATTTTTCTGCTTTTCTTGATTGTATTGCATTGAGGCTTTTCTAAATGGCGTCTGCTGTTTGAAGAAGGAAACTTTATTCAGTTATGGCACCTTAGTAAGACATAGCACTGCTGTTGGACCTGGAGAGATTCCTTTCCTGACAGTTTGCTGTACACGGATTGATCGTTGGCAACATTCAAATAGTTTCAATCATTCAGGTATCGGGACCACACCCTAGCCACACCCCTATTCGCCGAATAACCGAATATTCGTTAAAATTCGCACCGAATATTCGAAAAGTTATAATCTTTCATTTGGACAGCTCTAGTCCAAATGCAGTTCTGACCACAGCAAAGGTCCCAAGTATCTTATCAAATGTTTCCCATACATCACAGTTCTGCATCTTGATACATTGAATTCGGCGTTTCTCAGTTCGTATTGTTTGGTTGGTCTTTCAAACTAGGCTAGGGGCCAAGTTATTTTTGACCTCTTCCTTGAGAATAGCGATGAGAGAAGAGTTTTTAAGATGGCACTCACAGGGCTTTTGGCCTCAGGGCATTTGTGCCAGATATTTGTCGCAAATAGCTCCTGTTTGATGAAGATGTGTTGGCCAAACATGATGAAGGACTTTGATGATCAAAAGCAAATCGGCTTTACATCGTATCGTAACGTTTCTGATAGAAAATTCCTAGGTAGAGCAATAGTTTGGGAAAGAATCTCGAAGAGCCTATTCTCAACACGAAGCAGAACAGCGAGTCGCAAGAAGACAAGTTCATTCCATAGCCAATGTGGACTCAAGCAGTATATCCGCATCATGATTATCTCTCTCAGTGGTGATATTTCTCTAAATCCTGGCCCTGAAAACTTAGATAATACCCCGCCACTATTACTTCAAGGAAATTTGGAGAATTACTGCAGACATGAGAGTTGAAAGTACTTTATCAAAACATCTGTGTTCTGGTAAGGGTTTACCATACCAGAGAAGCAGAGAAGATTTTGGCTAATCAAAGTTCGGGTAGTGGCTAGGCCCATCGAAGGCTCTTGGCCTAAGCTCAAAATGGCGGCAATTAAAGAGTAATGCAAAGGTCGTCAAGTTAGAGTACTCAAATTAGCGTACCTGTGTCATAACCAGAACTTCTTTATAAGCCTCGCCGACGATAAGCAGCACTACCACAAGAATGAAAAGAGGAATGCCAAGTGAACTGTGCATTGCAATAATCTTACTGATTGTAACTTGCAGCCTGATATCGTTCAGTGACAAATTTAATATCAGTTACCAATGTTTCAAAAATGAGTTAAACTTGTTTAGCTGTGCAGCATACCAAGCAAGCCTAATAAACAGGAAAGCTCCATACAAAAACACTCAAAATCTGGATACAAAAACATTCTTCATGTTATCGCTATTATTGAGTGGGGATATACAGCTAAACCCTGGGCCAGTAAGGAATATGTGTGGAGTATGTGAAGAACCTGTTGCAGGAAATCGTAGATCAATGAAATGTGATTCGTGCAGTGTACTGGTCCATACCAATTATTATTATTATCACCATTATTATTATCATTATTATTATTATTATTATTATTATTATTATTATTATTATTATTATCAATTTGTTTTAGGTTGGCAACTTACATAGCTAGAAAAGCTAATTCAAGCCAACAAATTTAATACAATGTTTAATAAATATATATAAGAAAAACAAGTCAATAAATTTACAAAGTTCATACCAATTTACAAAGTTCATATTAAAAATAGTGTAAAATCTATAAAAATCCAAGCCGAGGAATGTACTGCCTGCAAAGTCTGCAGTCGCAGCCTTCATTTTTCCAACATTTGATGTTATTCTTAAACTGTTGCACAGAATTGGAATCCTTAATTTCCTATGGAAGAGAGCGCCAAATACGCTGCCCTCTGTATCGGATTGTTTCAGTACCATGATTAACTGTATGTACCATAGGAAGTAAAAATGTATTGGTATTTCTCAAATTATATCTAACACCTCTTTTCAAGAAAATTTCGTCCATAAAACTGGGGTTTAAATTATTTGTAGTTTTGAACATTTCAGTCATTAGCAATTGCACATTTTTCTGGTGTATTGTTACAGATCCATCTTTTTCCAACAAAGATTCAAAGCTGGAAGCAGAGTCTTTATATGCAATTCGTAAGGCTCTTTCATGCAGTCTATTATTTTTCGATTTTGTTATTCATTTTTCTGCTATGGAACATCCATACCAAAGGAAAGTATTGGAACTGGCTAGTTACAACTGCTCTCATTAACAGTCTTAACTTATCAATTCCTAGATATGTGGACATGCGTGACAAGGCAAATAATTTGTTTCCAGCATATTTAGAAAATATTGCTGACATGCTTTTCAAAGTTGAGATTTGAATCAATCAAAACCCCTAAAAGTTTCTCTTCTTGTGAATTATTGACAGTACAGTTGCCAATATTTATGCCTACATCTTGATTTGTTCTTTCACCAAAAATCATAAAATGGCATTTATCTTCGTTAAGTTTCATGTAGTTATTTCGAAACCATTCAATTATGATTTTGGAGTCATTTTCTAACCTGGAGACTACATTTTCTAGACGCGTATCTCACGTAGAAATGGTTGTATCGTCCGCATAATTACATACATCTGTCTCCTGAATCGATAACAGAAGGTCATTGATGTAGATATTGAAAAAGAGAGGTCCAAGGACGGATCCTTGGGGATCACCAAGCTGAAGATGCATATAGCTACTGAAAGATCCATTGATTTTTACTCTTTGTTGCCGATTTTCCAGATAGCTGTGGACAAGCAATAAAGCTTCACGGCTAAATCCGTACGCATGTAACTTAGCAATCAGTAAATCATGTCGAATACAGTCAAAGGCCTTTGAAAGGTCAATGAACATAACTCCAACTTTTCCACCCTTGTCGAGGCAAGTTCTCCATTTTTCAATTGCCCGTATCAATGCATGTTGTGCATTGTAGCCCTTGCGAAATCCGCAAAGCAGAGATGATGAATACTGAGACATATGTGCTGATATTTGAGTACCCATGAGCCTTTCAAATACCTTTGACACTGTTGGGAGCACACTGCTAGGTCTGTAATTACCCTTGAAGTTTTTGACGTCCTTTTTAAAAAGAGAAGATACATCGGATAATTTCAATTCATCGGCAAAGGAAGAATGTTCTACTGAGTTATCAAATATGATTTGCAAGAGTTCAGACACTATTTCCGACACAGATTTTAACAACTTTGGAGGGATACTCTCGAAAGTGGTTGCTTTAGAGGGGTTCAGTTCACTAATCCCATTTTTGATATTTTCAATTGAAACCTTTTCCAATGAGAGAGAACCATTGTTTACATCGAGTGAGCGAATTTTTTGAATACTTGGGTGCCTCGAGAATTTAAACACTATTTGATCGATGGGGTCACTAAAATCTTCAGAAGCAAGAACAATATTTTCATTTTCGATAATCTATATACATAAGGCAGGTAAACGATTATCCAATTAGCTTTGTTCTTTTGTTCTCCATTGTAAAGTTAACAATTAACACAGTAGGAAGACAAAGGAAGCATTCGATGAAAAGTCAAGGGGACCATTCGATGTATATCCTCGTTTATTCACTTTTTGATTGGTTGTAAAATCAATAGCTTTGGGGCTCACCAGGGCTCACGATGTCATGTGCTTTGGCCCTATTGTTTCCTGCACTGTTCTCAATAGCCACCGCTAATTTGCATATTACGTCACTGAAATAGATCGTAAATGCGCATGTGACGTGGAGCCTTTTGGGGATTCCTTGACCTTCACAACTTTCCATGTCGTGTCCCTTGCAAATGTTTCAGTTTCAGTTTCAGTTTCATATTTTAAAATTCCACTACCTACAATTCTATAAACACAAACTAAACATACATATTACAAAGGAATAAAATTAACATACTAGGCGCATTTCAAAAATTAAATCAACAACAAGAGGGATTGTAGGCAAGGGAATTTCTTAAGGAGGAGCTCTATCAGTAGCTAGGCTAATCGAGGAGAGAGCACCCTCTGTTTTGAAGCTACTTAATGAAAATTTCTAATCATAGATGACATAAATTTGCAAAAATGTTACATTTCTATGGTTGGTAATTGTTTTCAAATAAGAACGCTTTAAGTTTTATACGAAAGCTAAAAGCAGATAGGTACTCTTGATTTCCCCAAAACAGTCCTAATGTATTTCTATCTGTACGTGTAATACCTCTTAGTGACTACGGGAGTAACTTTTCTTTTCCCAGCATGAAATCAAGAACAAAAATTACAAGAACACAAAACTTTTTGTTTTCCAGGGAAGCCCTGCAGTGCTCTACTGCATCAATCTTTCTTCAGGGAATGAAAACAAAGTCAGCAGGGGTTTGGCATTTTCTTATGTCTTTGCCACATGTAGCTGTATTCTTGCAAAATGCCTGGTTTCTTAGGGTGTACATATGCTTGAACACATGTCTGCAAGTGCGTTTTTCATTAATATTCAATCGTTACAGAATAACTAAAATACAAATAATGGCCGCTATAAATTTGTAGGATGAGGGCCATTTGATACATCTCAAACTGGGGGGGGGGGTGGATGACTTTTCAAGGAAACTTTTTCCATTAAGCAGAAGGAGCACTTCCTGACAGTGGACAGGGTCTCTTTCTTTTTTTGCAGAATCTTGGGGGCCTGTGCCCCCAGTGCCCGACGATCCTTACGGCTGTGTTTAATGTAGAATTACGAAGTTGAATCAATCAATCATGATACTATCTTCAGACAGTATTTTCTGCTAAAGTTTTCCCTTCCGGTAACCCCTATCCCAACTGAGAAGTGGCCCCAACAAGGATGTATCTCATCTTCCCTCCCCAGCACTCAGCCTTTCATGCATCAAATAGGTGCCTCGTTTTCATTTAGCACTGGCCAAAAATAAGATGGAAGCATTTTGGCACCTTGATGATTCTGTTAAATTTTCAGGTGCAAAATGATCAATAGAAACTACATGAAGTGATGTGATGAATTCTTGATTTCCAAAATAAGAAGTTTATGCAAGGGGGACTAATCTATGTCGTTACGAGCAAAGCACCATTGCCAGAAAGTTCCAGGCAATTACGATCGTATGGGATGAGGCTTAGGCCTGTGGCTTGCTTGACTTAATGTTTGGTTTCAAAGGCAAGAAAACCTGATGGAAAATCAAGTGATAACAAGAAAAACCAAAGGGATATCCAATGCTTGAATTCTTTATTAGCAATTGGCTCCACGAATCGAGGAGGAGAGAGGGGCAGGGACAATCATCGATGAAGACTGACAGACATTCCTAGACCCATCCATTGGCATTGCCATCGATCGGTGGAAGAGGAGCAGGCAACGTCTGCTAAAAATATGAAATTGAATGTCAAAGATATAAGGGGCTGTCCAAAAATCCATTTCGTCACGGATAACGGAATTTGGCCGTTACGGGGGGAGGGGGTTTATTACTAATCCGTTAAGCGTGACGGAATGGAACCTAACAATGTTTTCAATCAAATTTTGCAAAGTTTCAACACTGGATAATGCAAAGAAGAGACAGAAACGGCCTAAGAAGAGGTTCTCCTTGTTAACAGTTGAAGGTTTCCAACGATCGCGATGAAACAGTTAGCGAGATAGGTATATACTAAATTCTGTAAGTCCGTTAAACGGAGGGGGGAGGGGTATCTGAAATTAGCGGCCAAATTCCGCTATCCATGACGAAATGGATTTTTGGATGGCCCCTAAGTATAGTGAGTAGAGGTCTCGCTCACAGTAACATGTCTTTCCTGCCTAAGAATAAATAAGAATATTCTTAGTTTCTTTGGAATTCTTGTTAAAAGAACAGCTTCAGGGTCACTTTTTCATGCCAAAAGAAGAGACCTTTTAAAAACACTGCATGATTTACTGCAGAAACTATATACATTTTTTGCATAATTTGTTTGATTTAAGATCTCTTCAGCTTGAATGGAGTATTGGTTTATTCATGTGGGATTTTCATTCATTCAAAATTCATTTTCATCCTGTGAAGTTGATGAAAATGTTGGATTCCATATTCGTGGCTGAAAATTTCCTGTGAGAAAAAATTCTTTCCTGTGATTTCCTGTGACCAATGGTCATGTGGTCACGGGGAAAATAACGCCCTGGTGAATGTACCATTTGCAGTTTGTGCCATATGCAATGTAACAATGTGCTGTCCTTCTTGATGATGAACATGAACATTGGTGTCCAAATTAATGTTCCATACAGTGCTCCCTTTTATTGATTGTTGAAATTCATGGAACAAAGATTTCAAGATCAGTCTAACAAAAACATATTGCAAAGGTTTATATGCTTTATACCCTGTATTTAGGATTTTATTTTATTCATTTCCTTTAGGTTCCTGGAGACCAGATTGGAAGGCATTGCATGATTTGGCCTCTGCGTACTGATGAGTGAAAGAAAATCAAAGGTGCAACCACAAGTAAAGTTTAAAGGCTGTGAGGGTAAAAATAGATCCTTATCAGATGCAAAGAACCTTTGCTGTAGCTGCAAGCTGCAAAAGTTGTACACCTTATGAACGCAAGTTTTCTAAGCTGGCCAGCAGATCAGACTGCTACTTTGCTAAGGTTTCAGGGCACCCAGTTTCTAGACTCTTTGATATAAGAAACATTACGGAAAAGTGGGCTGTATTTTTCAAATGATAACATGGGATCATTTGATGCAAAATGAAGTATTTTGGTGACAAAAGCATTATCTGGGACTTATATCTATTGAATTAGCAATATTTTGATGTTACAATCAAGGTTGAGACAATAAACAAGCTATTATCACTGGAAAGGGGTGCTTCTTGGAATGATCATACTAGGATGCAGATCTTGGCAATCTGATTGAAGTGCACAACTGCACCGCATATGGATTCCAGCCATAAGTTGAAAACAATTGACTGTATTTTCCTTTGATCCAGTGTTAGAATTTATGTAACAGTTATTTCAGGATCAGCCTGACAAAAATATGCTGTGAAGAAGTTCTACTGATAAACTGAAACATGATGCAAAGTCAAGAACTCACTGCATTTCGTATATTGTTACAATGTTATGAAACAAATATATTCAGGTCAATCGTATGATGTGAGATGTAAGCTCATGGTACCAGCCACAGCACATTGATCAAATTTATTGTCAAAGGTTCTTTGAATTCTTAACATTTTTCAAGAATCCTTCACTTTCAAAAGGAATTCTTCTTTCATTTGTGAAATTTAAAGAACTGGACACTTCTGCGCAACACAAATAGAGGTTTCTTTATACCTGGTGCGGCAAAATGAAATTAATGACAATAATCTGTTGTATCAAATTGCTCAAATCCAAACAAAAACAAATTAAAGATGCTATGTGAGCTGATTTTGTTGTGGTTCAGAAAAAGGCGGCAATTGGTTCATACTGCAATGGATTATTTTGTCAAAATCCAAACAATCGTTCATTTTGCCAAATGTGCAGTCTTCCTATTTTCTTACTCTTTCAATTTACACCTCAGAAACACTGCATGCAGGCTAGCGCAGTGGGCATTTGCTTTATGCTTATAGGCACTTGAGGTGAATCACAGCCATTTTTGGGTGTGAATTGTGGCAAGAAAATATTATTGCTTTGTGAATGAACTTAAGAACATGAAATAAATTTCAGAAACCGAAGAATATTCACAATCAACCTTCTAAACAACAGACTGCACAAAACTTTCCACTTCGATAGATGCATAACAGGAAGTTTTAATTCACAATTACAACTATTTATTATACATTCAGCATGGATTATGAGATATTCTCTGAAAGTCCTTCGCAGGAGCTAAGAATGTTGAAGCGCGAGCGAAGCGAGCGCTTAACTTCCTAGTTCCAAGAGAATCAGTGATTGTGACAAAAAATTTATTGAACGTTTCAGCCACATCAGACTCGTTTGACACAACTTTCCCTTCTTCAACCAACGTTATTCGTGATTTTGATGAGCTCTTATCCCAAATAAAAGGTTTGACCGTTTTCAAAATTTTTTGTTGACTGTAACTGCTGAAATATCAATTTGATTATAAGAATCTCTTTGTGCCTTACGGGTCATTTTAACGCAAAGATTGCGCTGTCTGCAGAAAGCATCCCAGTTTTCAGCCGTTCTATTCTTATTATACTTATTCTTTAGTCTCGTGCGAAGCATGAACGCCTTGTGAAGAGTTCGGTTCATAAATGGGCTGTCATTCGCACGAATGTACCTCTTTTTCATCGGTGCACACTTATCTAAGACATGTCCAAAGGTACTCTGAAAAGATGTGTAAGTCAAACGTTGTACATCAAGGTCAGCAATTTCTTTCTGAAGATCCTGTCGAAATACTTCATCTCTAAAGTTTCAATAGTCTCTGCAGTTAACTACGTTCGGTTTTTGCTTGTCAAAAGAAGTTTTCAAAACTGTAACGACCATTTTGTGAAAATCTGATAATCCATTTTTAAAGCTGTTGTTTGTTGAAAGTTCCTCCCTCTACTTGTCAAAATCAAATCAATGCACCTTGGGTTACTGGACTTAAAACACGTAGGCTCTCTTGCGAGGTGAGTGGCCGAGTGGCTTATAAAGTCTTCCTCAGGTGACTGAAGTTAAGCTTGGTCAAGTGAGATCAGATTTCGGATGGGTGACTACTAAGGCCTGACCTCGCAACTCACCTCGCCGTCCTTCGGAAGGGACGTTAAACTAGGGGTCCCGTGCCTGGATGCGGCATGCACAGTGGGCCTAAATTAGCTTTCAGTAGCTAGAAATCCTGACAAGCCCACTCAAAACAAATTGAAAACAAAAAAAAAAAAACAAACGAGGTTCTTGAGGTCGAAAAGATTCATAAAGTCGATTACCTCTTGATCCGTTTCAACTGCATTGAAGTCACCAACAAGCATTAGATTTTCATATTTTTCGCTATGATGGTCTATTGCTAAGAAGTAAGCCTGTTCTTGTGACGGTGGTCGATATATGCAAAAATGGACCCATTTCTTTCTACGAAGGTTTATCTCAAAGCAAATGCATTCAGTGTCAACTTTAAAGCTGAAAAACTATAGCTGGGATGAAGGAATATCATCTCTGACATAAACTAATAGCCCACCTCCGTTACTGTTCCTGTCTAATCGAAAGGGTTTACTGAAGCCATGGACGGAAAATTGCTCAATAGGAAAGGAAGAATCGAGTTTTGTTTCCGCTATCATGAAGATTTCGATATTGCTATCAACA
This sequence comes from Aurelia sp. 4 Dawson et al 2005, assembly GCA_964019985.1. Taxonomy (NCBI): domain Eukaryota; kingdom Metazoa; phylum Cnidaria; class Scyphozoa; order Semaeostomeae; family Ulmaridae; genus Aurelia; species Aurelia sp. 4 Dawson et al 2005. The sequence goes on along the minus strand of OZ026512.1, from coordinate 7,231,630 downwards.
ATTTCCACTAAACCTTCAAACTTGTTCCTTATTGAGTTGATATTGATGTAGCCAATTATCAAGCGTCCTACATTATTTGCTCTTAATTTCCCAAGCACAGATTTTCCATCCATGTCTTCCGTCTCTAAAACTAAAGGCTGCTGCTGGTTACTGGGAAAATCATCTTTGCTTAAAAGGGGATCATTCTCTAAGAGTGGTAGCTCAAGGGGAGTTGGGGGAGGGGGAGGTTGCTCTTTATCATCATAACCTTCACAATTCAGTCAGTAACCCATTGCCCTTATGAAATCGTTAGCTAGTATGATTGCTCCTTCCATATCAAGATGCAGTCCGCTTCCATTTAAATGAGATTCTGGGTCAATGTTTGAGTTGTCAATAAATCCCAGCCGCATACGCTCGCATTCTCTTTCCACAGCCTTATTGACTTCTAGTGCTTTACCAATAAACTTGTCTCTTCTTTGAACAATGCTTGAGACCAGCACTTCAGTGTCTTTGCTTTCCATCGCCTTAGCGAGTTCAATGACATCTTCGGCTATGGTCCAGGGGATTGTTTCGGGTGCAAATCATTCGAACCGCAATGTAGTATGATTCGGCTAGGGGATTTTTTCATGGTGGAGCAGACATAACTGTTCATGGCATCAGTATTTGCTCCTGGAAATGATCGCACGAACACGTTCTCCTTATGTGACACTGCTTCCTTCATTTTGAAGTCTTGAATTCCCTTCACCATTGAATCTCCTAAAATCTCAGTTTTTAATCGTTTTCTAACCAAATGTGTAATTTCAGGGGCAGTATTGCTAACAGAATCGGAAGAATCATTATTATTGGGAGACCCACTGGTGGCAACTTGATTCGCTGTATTCTCAGGAATATTATGTTTGCCGTCCTCTATAACCACAGGAGGGGTATTAATTGCCTGCTCACTATCCGGCACTTGAATCATTTTCGAATTTTGCGCTTGATTTGTATCTTGCTGTTGGGTGATCTTCGGTTCAGTGTTTTGTTTTTGTTTATTAATTCTCCTTGAACGTCTGTTTTCTCTCTTTGTGTTCGTTTGAACAGGTCTTTCAATCTCTATAGATTCGTACACAATAGGTGTTACAGAAATTGAATAGGCACTGGCTGTTGTTTCTTTGTTCACGCGTTGATTTGATTGTTCTCGTTTATTGTTACAGTTGCAACCCGCTTCCATCCTTTCTATCTGCCGTTTTAAGATAAACGTTTCCTGCAAAAGACTACGGCTGCACTCACGCTCCTTTTGCGGCATCAAATTTAATTCAACCAGACCCTTAGCTAGTTCTGAAACGGAATTATTATCTCCAGAAGTGGGTTTGGTGGGAGACTTGACAGTGAACTTGTAAGGGGCGAGATCTGATTCAAAATTTTCCTTGTTAATACAGTTTGGCAAGTCTTTTGGCAGAGAGGCACTTTTCATTTCAACAGAACGATTTACACGATTCCTCGTTGATGTTTTCTTAGATACCTTCTCAACTGGTGATTCAGCGGATGCTTCTGACGGTTTCGTATGAACGGAGTCGTCCGTGAGCCAGTATGATTCTTCGGGCTCGATACCTCGGTTTTCGATTAGGCCCTTTGCCTCGAGATTTGCTAATGTTGTTATAATATCTTCAGGAGTACAGCTGATTCCTTTTTTTACCAGAGAGGCTCGAATTGCTTGTCTATTTGGTTGTTTTTTAGACTTTTGGATACACTGGATGGCTTCTGTCCCCGGGGGGGGGGGTAACTTGAGTTTCCAAGATACGGGGTTGTGCCATTCAAATCGTAAAAGTACCACCCATAAATCCGGAGAAATTTCTCAAAAGTATACCCATAAATCAGGAGAATTTCTGGAAAATCATGCCCATAAATCCGGGAATGCCAAAACAGCTCACCAATAAATGATTTCTGACAGAAAACTATACCCATAAATCCGGAAGATGCAAAAAATTGTTGAAAACGATACCCATAAATCCGGAAACTCTCATGAAAAAGGTACCCTAAAAAATGGCACAACCCCGTACCATAGACAAGTTAAGTTACCCCCCCCCCCCCGGGCTTCTGTCACAACAAGCTCCATTTTCTGTAATTTGAAACACGTCCGATCACTACAAACACAACTGCATTGCATTGTGTAATTGTGATGAAATGTCACCAAAGGGATATTTAAGAAAAACAGATGGTGAATTTGGGAGTGCTTGTAGTGCAGATGTAACAATATTTCAGATTCATTCTGTTTAGCAGATGGGATAGAATCGGGTCGTCACAATGGCGGACGCAGTTACGCACGACCTGAACGAGGAAACTCTCGAACAGGCAACTGGTAAACTTCCATCCGTTGAACCTGGAATGAAATCAAAGGATGACCTTCCGGAAATCAAGAGAAGCATCAAAGATGCAATAAACAAGCTGAAGAAAAACAACAAGCGTGCAGATTCACTATCGATTGCCAAAGCACTCACCACACGGCTAGGCCTATCAGACAGCGTCCTGTCGACAGCAATGAATGAGATGATAGCTTCTGGAATGATTGTGGTTAAAATGTATGGCGGTAGAGAATCATTTTATGTGTCAGATGTTCTACATTGTTAGGTTTCTGAATCAGAAGGAAGTGATTTTGCTTCACCAAATAAGATCTCGCCGATGAAATTCTCTGACGCCTTAGATTTAGAGACCCACGAGCCCATACCCTAAGCGTCGCAGTCTTGCCCTCCACCGACATCGACGGAAACTGTTTCAGTTTCATTTAACATGGCATAAGACCTGCTCAACAAAGAGCGTCAAAAAACCCAGGACTTATGGCAGGAAATACTGAATTAAAGTTCCGAATCAAAGATCTGGAATTAGGAGATAAGCCCACTTTCACAATGTCATCATCGAGAACCTCCATTGACCCCCAGACGTACGCCATTTGAGACGGTAGATCAGTGCCCACTTGCTGACGATATTATTGAGCTTAAAAAGTTTATTCATGGCGAAATTCTCTCATTGAAAGCGCAGATATCATGTCGCTCAATATCGGACGCAGGAAGATCACTGAGCCCCCAGCCCCCCAGGTCCCCCCAGATTATGAGAGAATGTTGATCAAAAACCTGGAAGACAAGATTCTCTCCCTAGAGAATCAGTTAGACCAGAAACAAAAGATCATTGAAAAACTAATGGAGACCCCAAAGGTCGATGCGATACCCTACTCATATTGAGAAAGAAAAGTCCGTAATGCCCAAGAGCACCAGCACCGCAAATGACTCTGTTCAACTTATTGATATAAATTCAAAAGAAGATGTCCAAGCAAAAGCCTCTAAGAAAAAGAACAATCCGAAGACCAACAAAAACAACGAGAGCGGCAAAAATACTGATACAAATCGGGATCAAGAAATCGTCAAAAACGGTAAACAAAAACAGGTTGAGAACGAAGTGCAGAGTGAACAAGCTGCCTGTAGTAATGAGGATGGAAGGCGTAGCAATACAGCACAAAAAGCAGCAAATGAAAATACCAAGGAAAAAATATCTCTCATTGGTGATTCCATTGTCAACGGAATCCAAGAAAAAGGACTTTCCACGAAACACAACATCAGAATACGCAGATGCCCAGATGATACTACAAAGGATTTGGTCGACCATGTAAAACCAATTGCCAGAAAGCAGCCTGAATTGGTCCTTTTCCACTTTGGAACGAACGACATCACAAATGAAGTTAATGCAGAGGAACACATGCAAAAGGCCATAGATCATTTACGTAAAGAACCCCCTAACACGAATATTGCAGTTTTGTTGTGCACAAGACGGTTTGATCAACCTGGTTTAGACAAGAAAATAGCATCATGCAACAAGGTTTTAAAGGATATATGCTCAAGGAACAATTTGAGATCTATCGACAACAGCAACATTGACGAATCATTTTTGGGAATCAAGAAATTGCACTTAAACAGAAAGGGTAGGTCGTATTTGGCTAACAATCTTAAGCATTTCATACAAGATATTTGACTCCCTGAAAATACAACAGACAAATGTGGAGAACATTCAAATAGCACTGCTGATTCTCCTAGAAATGTGCTCGGTTTTAGAAAGGGAATAGTGATTGCATCACTGAACGTAAACAGTTTAATCCCTCATTTAGATGAATTAGAGGCTGTTATGGTAGATCATGGTATTCACTTCCTTGCCCTTAATGAAACCAAAATTAGTAGCGATATTCAAAGCGAAGGCTTAAAAATCAATGGGTACAAATTTGGTAGAAATGATCGAAACCGTCACGGTGGCGGAGTATCTTTCTACTGTAAAGATACCCTTAAGTGCGATGTTAGACATGATGTCCCAGTATCAGATTTAGAAATCTTATGTGTCGAAATAACACACCCAAAGGCAAGGCCTTACATTATTCTTCTGTGGTATAGGCCCCCCAGTGATAACAAAGATACATTTGAAAAGCTTGAGAATGTGCTACTCTTTTTGGAACATGAGGGGAAGGAGGTTATTTTACTAGGAGACACAAATTGTGATCTCAGTGATGCAAACGGTCCATGTCATGTTAAGTCTATTAAGGACATTTATGCCACATATGGTCTAAAACAGTTGATTAAAGAACCCACTAGAGAAACCGTTCAGTCATCAACTTTGATTGATCACATTGCAGTTAGTAATACCGATAACATTGTTGAATCCGGTGTACTGAAAATTACACTCAGTGATCATTATCTTGTATATGCTGTTAGGAAGTTTCTAGTTGGTGTCAAACGTTAACACAAGTTCATCCGAACGAGGCAAATGAAAAATTTAGCGAAGAGGCCTTCCTATCAGAATTAAGATCTATTGATTGGCAGTTTATATTAAGATCCTCTTCTGATGTAAGAGAAATCGTACATAATTTCACTAGTGTGCTTTCTGCTGTAATAGAAGAGTATGCGCCAATGGTTGAAAAACGAGCGTCCGATAAATATTCTCCCTGGCTATCTTCTGAGCTCAAACGCCTGTTTAATACGCGAGACAAGATCAAAATCGCTGCAGTCAAAAATAAATCAGAGATTTTAATGTCCGCTTACCGGCAGCTACGGAATAAGGCGACCAAGCTGAATAAGGAGGCTCAGAGAGCTTATTTTACGAATAATATTCAAGCTTCTGAAGGGAATCTTAAAGAAACTTGGGCAACGATCAACAAACTTGTCAAAAAAGGTCTAAAACTACCAATATATCGTCACTGACTGTTGATTGAAGTTCGGTCTCTGATTCTGACGGTATTGCTAACTCAATGAATGAATTTTTTTTAATGTCGGCAATGAATTTTGTAAAGATATCCCCGGTACAGATAACGGTCTCCTGAAAGGTGAATATACCATCAACCCTACTAATGCCAACTTTATTTTTTCGCCTGTGGTATCCAAACAAGTGATCCGAGCAATGAATAAATTTAAGACGTCCAACGGGTTTGGCCTTGATGAAATTTCCAGTTTTTTCCTAAATGCCGGAATATCTATCCTGGCCGAGCCATTGAGTCAGCTCTTTAATTTGTCATTGTCGGCTGGAATTTTCCCCGATCAATGGAAAATTGCTAGGATTGCTCCTATTTACAAGGATGGTAAGAGCGATAACAGATCAAACTATCGTCCAATCTCGGTTTTGCCTGTAATGTCTAGGTTATTTGAGAAGCTTGTTTACGACCAGTATTATAATTTTCTTGTGTCGAATCGTCTTTTGTATTCACAACAGTCTAGCTTTAGACTGTTACATTCAGTATTGACATGCCTATTAAAGTGTACAAACGACTGGTATTTGAATATCGAAAATGGTACACATACCTCGGTCACATTCATAGACTTGAAGAAAGCTTTCGACACGGTGAACCACGAAATCCTAATTAACAAGCTACAACTCTATGGAGTTGCAGGTAAAGAGCTACGCTGGTTTCAATCATACCTTTCTAACAGGAAGCAGTGCTGTAAGGTTAACGGGAAGCTTTCTGACCTTGGAGAAGTAACTTGTGGAGTTCCGCAGGGATCATGTTTAGGTCCCCTACTTTTCATCATCTATATGAATGATCTTCCCCTATCTATTAAGCACTCGCAAGTTAATGTGTATACCGATGACACCAGTTTATCCTTCTCCTCAAGTAGCATCTCCACAATAAATGAAAAGGTTAATGAGGACCTAGAATGTCTAAACACATGGCTTGCAGGAAATAAATTGTCACTAAACGTTGCTAAAACAAACAGTATTGTGACTGGAAGTCGGAAAAAGGTTAATGATATTCAAAATCCATCAGCTATAAAACCGTCACTTGTCATTCGTGATGAGGACATTTCGATGATAGAGCACACAAAATACTTAGGGGTACATGTGGACCAATACCTGAGTTGGGATGTACACATCGCCGAAGTGATAAAAAAGATTTCAAGGGCGTTAGGTATGATACGCGATGCGAAACAGTATCTCCCCTTAAGCGTATTGCAGACCATGTACAGAAGTATGGTCGAGCCTTATTTCCGTTTCTGTTGCCCTGTCTGGGCTGTTTGTGGCACCACAGCACTCAACAAGCTTCAGAAGCTCCAAAATCGTGCAGCTAAAATCGTGACAAATAGCCCTTACAGAATGTCTGCACCACCCATCATCAAGCAGCTGGGATGGCTAACGGTCAACGATCTCATAGAAACTGAAACATTGAAAATGGTCTACAGGTCTATAAACCATGAAGCGCCTGAGTATCTTACAGGACTGTTCCAAAGGTTATCTGAAACCAGCGCTAGACAGCTTTGCAATACCAGCACTGACCTTCATGTACCATTGCTAAGAACTGCATGTAGCCAAAAATGCTTCTCTTATGGAGGAGCTAAACTTTAGAATGATCAAAATAGAGAACGTAAGATGGCAAATACTTTCACCCAATTCAAATCGTCACTGAAAAATGACAAATCCTGAGCATTGTCTCACATCCCCTTTTACTTTCATTACTTTTGTATACATACTTTTATCTTGAAATTGTAATTTTTTAGCCTATTTTCTTTTGTAACAAGGCAGTTGTAAATCAACTTCACTTTGTGTATTGAATACTTACCCTGTATAAATATTATAAAATGAAAAATGAAAATGAGAAAATAGTTATAGCCTCATTGTTTTATCACATACAATTGAATCAAGTACAAATGACTATGAGATGAGACAAGATCACCAACTCAAGTATGACAAGAGGCCTCAGAAAATCAGGGAGCTCAAGATCATGACTGTTAACTGCAGAAGTCTAAGATCAGAGGAGAAACAAAATCAGTTACTGGGGCTCATTACAGATCATGAGCCAGATATCATCTTCACAGTTCATATAAGACACCAGAGATCTCCCCAGAATTGTACTCAGTTGAAAGAAATGACAGGAAAGAGGGCGAGGGAGGAGTATTTATAAGCTGGAGCACTATGGCATTACTGGAAGTATAGGATGGTGGATTAGGAAGCGGCAATCAAGCAGTATCCAGCAAGTGACTCTTAAGGGAGAAATATCAGATCCAGTGCATGTGAGGTCTGGTGTCCCCCAGGGCACCGTGCTAGGGCCATTAATCTTTCTGTTAATTATCAATGACATCGGTGAAAAAGTGATATCGTCGAGGATCCGACTTTTTGCGGATGACTGTTTGTTATATAGAGAGGCTAACTGTACGCCAGACAAAGATTATTTCCAAGCAGACCTAGTGGCCAGAAGAGAGAGAAAGAGAGAGCGAGTAAAAGGACTTTAGAGTCAACTGTACGGAGTTGAGTGGACAAGTGATAGTAAGAGCCACATTCGGGCTCAGTGACGGTAGCAGAGAAATTGTAGTTGAAGCGAAACACAAGAGAGAAAGTAAATTTTGAGTTATCTATCGATTGTGGTTATCTTCGAACCATATTGGTAGCAGAGGGTAGCTGGACAAGTCTACACTAAGTTACAAAAATTGTTGCGCCATGTCAAGGAACAGGAGAAAAACTCTTAAATCGGCTGTGGATAAATTTGAAGCAGATCAAGAAGAAAGAATTGAAAGTATAAAGATTTCAAAGGCAAAGTCAACATCTTTATTTACAAGCAGAAAAAATCAGCTTTTAGATTTGCTTGAGTCGGGAAATGCTGGCAGCAATGAGATAAGAGAATTAAAGGGGAAGTCCACTCAAAAATCGAGATTTGCAATTTAGCTTGTTTTTGGACTAAAGAAAGCAAAACTAACATTTGCCTGCGATTTTATGCCGTTATTTTGCCGCTTTTTACCTCCAATCATCCGAATCATGAAGAAGTCAATCTAACCCCTCAAGGGAGATTAAAATCTGATATAATCAATATGAATGGCAAAGGCAGGCTTCAAAAAGTTGGTACCTGGAATGTGAGAACACTTTATGGAGCAGGAAAGCTTGATAACTATATGCAAGAAATGACAAGATTAGACACTGATATCTTAGGCATAGCAGAGACCAGATGGATGGACTCAGGTGTGATCGATAAAGATCAACATTTAATGTATTTCTCAGGAGGACAAAAACATGGAAACTGTGTAGGCATCACTTTGAATAAGAAATGGTCAAAAACAGTACAAGGCTTTATTCCAATATCAGATAGAGTGATGATGTTAAAAATTGAAGTAAAACCTTTTAATGTTGTAATAGTACAATGTTATGCATCAATACAAGATCACAGCGATGAAGTAATTGAAGAATATTACAATGAGGTACAAGAGTGTTTGAAACTAGTTAAAGTACTGATGTCCTCATTGTGATGGGAGACTGGAATGCAAAGGTAGGGAAAGAGGAGACCGCTCATATAACAGGCAAATTTGGTCTTGGAGATAGAAATTTAAGAAGAGAGAGATTAATTCAGTTTTGCCAAGAAGAGAACTTGATTGTCACTAACACATTTTACCAGCACCATAAACGTAGGCTTTACACATGGACGAGCCCTGGTGATCAACATCGTAATCAGATAGACTTTATTTTAGTAAAAAATCGTTTCAAAAATCACGTCAAAGATGTTGGTACATATCCAAAAGCAGAGGCAACGTCCAACCACAATATTCTTGTCACAAAGCTAAAACTTAAGCTGAAATTACCAGAGAAGTCCCAGCGACAGGATAGCTAAGAAGTGCATTTGTTAAAACAAGGTGAATATAGAGAGCAGTTTGCAATTGAAGTTCGAAATCGTTTTGATACATTGATGAGCAAAGAATTAGAGCAATATGAAAAGGAGGAAGATAAAATAAATCAACGATGGGATAGCTTCAAAGTTAGTATCATTGCAGCGCAAGATAAGGTACTTCCTAAGAAAAAGAAAAAGAAAGATAAGATGTGGATGGCAGAGGATATACTAGAAATGATGAAAGAGAGAAGGGAAAAGAAAGGAATTTCAGAGTATCAGTGAAAAGACAAGATGATAAAAAAGAGATGTAAAGAACGCAACGAGGAATGGTACAATTCATTATGTAAAGAGGTAGAAGATCTTGAAAAGTCCCATAAAGTGAAAGAAATGCATAAAAAGTGAAAGAATACATGGACAGGAAGAGAGGGATCAAAACGTCGAGTGGATGTATCAAGGACCGGAACGGTCCTGTTCTTTTTGACAAAAAGGAAGTTGCAAAGCGATGGGTAGAATAGATCAAAGAACTGTATGAAGAAGAGAATAGATCAGAATCTGAAAATAGTCAAGTAGGAGATGGGCTAGAATTACTTCAGGAGGAGATTATATTAGCGATAAAGGGCAGAAAAACAGGAAAAGCAGCGGGGACGGATAATGTGATGATAGAGCATTTAAAGGCGTTAGATGATACAACGATTAACATTCTAGTAAAGATTTGCCAAGAAGTTTACAAATCGGGAGTTATGCCCAACGATCTCACCCATGCTATTTTCATTAAGATACCAAAGAAGAAAAACACGCTGGAATGCTCAGAACATAGAACAATCAGTTTGATAAGCCGTGTCACCAAAGTTATACTTAAAGTGATCCTGAAAAGAAATGAGAAGACAATAGATCAAGAGATCGCAGAAACACAGACAGGTTTTAGTTCAGGTGAAGGAACGAGAGAGGAATACGAAATCTAAGGCAGATTTTAGATAAACATTTGGAAGTAAAACAGAATGTGTTTGTCTGCTACATTGACTATGAAAAGCTTTTGACAGTGTCTATCTTGATCAGCTAATGAGTAAGTTAAAATCGTGTGACATAGATGTAATGGATCTGAGAATGATACAAAACACTGAAATCAGACAGCCAGCATAAAAATAGAAGAAGGAGAATCAGACAGTTTTACTATTCAAAGAGGAGTGAGGCAGGGATGTATTCTATCACCAAAATTATCTAATGTATATATACAGAAGATATATTGAAGAAAGCCGACAAGTTACCTGGTGTGAACATAGGTGGGAAAAATATAACCAACCTTAGGTATGCAGATGACACTGCCCTAATTCCGGAGTCGGCGCTTGGCCTGCCACTAATCGTAGACGTAGTTAAACCAGAAAGCTCAAAGAGAGGCCTGTTTTCTATCACCTTCTAATGAATATATTCTGTTCTATCTATAATATGAATATAATATGAATGAATATATATTTTCTATTCTTAATATATTATATTCTATCTAATGAACATAAAGAAGACAAAAACAATGGTAGTCAGTTGAGACCAAGTGAATCCTAAAGTCGATATAAAGGTGGATGGAACTAATCTAGAGCAAGTGGAAACTTTTAAGTACCTGGGACAAAAGATCACACCTGATGGTAGATCAGATACTGCAATAAGACAACGTATTGAAATAGCAAGACAGACTTTCCTTAATATGAGTGATGTTTTAACAGCAAGAAACATTGAGATTGAGACAAGAAAACGCTTAGCCAGATGTTATGTTTTATCAACACTTTTATATGCAAGTGAAACCTGGACGCTTAACGCTGATACATGGAAGAAAATAAACAGCTTTGAAATGTGGATGCATCGAAAAATGCTTAAGATTTCCTACACAAGTCACACTACGAATGAGGAGGTGTTAAAACGTATACATGAAAAAGGTCTGTCACTAGAAAAGAACATCAAAATGAGAAAGACACAATATTTTGGACATTTAGTAAGAAAAGACATGATGCAAAAATTATTTTTGGAAGGAAAAATATGTGCGAAAAAACCAAGGGGACGTCCACGTAAATCATGGATGAAGAACATCATGGAATGGACAAAGTTAAACTTCGAGCAATGCATAGGAGGAGCTGAAGATAGTGACTACTGGAGAGGAATAACGACGAATCTTCTGACTTGAAGCAGTCACCGAATGATGATGATAATTACCTCCAAATCTTGCTTCTTGACTGCCGCCATCTTGCCCGGCAAAAAGACTGGAGCTAGTGTTGCTGTTTGACGTCATCACGTGCAGAAAGCAATATGAAACACACTGTATAGTACAAAATCCAATCATAAAAATCATCCAAACTCAGCTATGGGCATGAAAATTGGTGGAGGGGGTAGTTTGACATGCTGAAAAAGATAGGGTGTGAAACAAACCCAAAAATACCCCCTGAGGCTATTTTTAGATAGTGGGGCTATGGGGCTGCAAGTCCTTAAATCGGTTATACCTATAACTTTGTCACCAATCGTAGTACCAACTTAAAACTTTGATTTCTAGGTAAAGTCGACTCACTTAAAAGGAAAGTATATGAAATTGGATTGCAAAAGACCCCTTGTACTATTTTTAGACTGGGGTACTAGGTTCCAGGCCCCCTAAAGGCTTCTTGTGATAAATTTGTTGCAGTTTGTGGTAGGGACATGAAACTCGGTTTTCAGGGGCAAGTTGATACGCTGAAAAAGACTAGATGTGGGCAGGAATTGCAAAATGTCTTGTCATTTTCAATTTCAATTTCATTTTTATGACGTCATATGACGTCATAATGTTAATTATGCTCTAGCATCAACAACAACAATGCTAATTAAACCATTGTTTCACAAATTCATTGTTTATTTAATGGACAACCTTTGTGGCAAATTTGGCTGCCATATCTCAAGCAACAACAGAGATAAACAGGGGCGGTGGATTCCACCCCCAGCTATTGACCTTTTCAAATCACCCAGGTGAAATAGGGTTAATGAAGTCATTCTTCTGCATCCAGCACCAACCACCATGTGGTGAATATCCTAACACCAAAGGTTATTCTTATGCATACAATGCCAGTGATGTACTATTGTCTTTTCAATCATCAGCTTTTCAATCAATTCATATTTTTACAACATAAAAATGACATTGTACATAAAAACTGTGCATAAAAATGACATACTATAAACCATAAGGCTAAATATAATCTATTGGACTGCTTATTTGTAATCTTCAACACCTTGTCATCACAAGCATTAAAGAGGTTTAGTAACAAAGAAATTAGATGATGGGGGATAACAGTTTGAACAACTTTGAGTTTTTCATTCCTTCTTTTAGATGCTTTCATGTCAGCTTTTCTGATGTTGTGTTGGCAATATTTAAGCTTGAGATGAGGAATTCTAGATATCAGATGGGTCTCCCTGTGTTAATTGTGTACTATGTATGGTAATGTCAAAATCAGTTTAAAAATATGCATACTGCACTGCATGTCTCCTTCTCTGTTCACGTACTTAGATTATCAACAATTGCCTTGAAATATTGAGGCATTTGCCATGCATCATTGATTGCACAATTCACAAAGTGAATGATCCACAATTTTAAGAACCAAATTAGTTTTTATGTCCATCTTAAATCAGATGTCAAGGTAGATTGCTGACAAAAAACAGCCAAAACTCTTCCATCATTTTTAGTTGTGGACATTTAGCAAACATCTGATTTGAAACCCACCATTAATCTTCAAGAGAAGAAACTTTGGGAACAAACTCTTGTTGGGTGGCAAAAAACTGCAAAATTTTTGAACTGAATTTCACCACCCTGATTTCACAAAATGGAGATGTTTGAACTCTTGAGTAATAATTTTTCAACCCCCCAGTTTTACTCCAACCCCCTTTAATTAGCTATTGAAAATTTGTGATGATTGTGATGCATAATGCTTCAATCTGTTTTCATAGATATTGAAAAGATTAATATGTCTTTTACTAAGAAAACAAGTATATGTATTCAATTTTTCTGATCACCACCCTGATGGTTCCAGCCCCAATCCTTATCATTGGGTTTACTGGGGTAAAATGGGTAGACTGGGGGTAAAATTGGTAGTTTTGATTACTGGAAAACAGTTGACTAGCAACTGATAAATCAACATTCACTATGTTCAGGAGGGTAGCTATAGATGTGGCCTAGCTGGAGGAAACTGTGAACACTGATCTTATCTACATTTTCACCATACCTGTTTTACCCCAGATTTATCCATATTCTATCCCAGTAGACACTATCAAACCACTGCCAAACCCCCTGCTTATTTGATACTTGGGAGTATGTAAAAAATGTGCTGAATTCTGTGTTTGACAAATAGGGTCACTTTTACAGGAAACCCCTTTAAGAACTAAACTCTTGTATAAATCAGCAACTGAAGAAATTAATTCCTGAAGCAAAATTATTTCCGAAGTTTATTTCAAGCAGTAAAAAGAATTAAAAAAACATTGTTCCTTGTTTTACAGTAAGTTCAAGTTGCAGATAGAGGATTGCGCTAAAGATGGCGGCTTCACATTTTTTGCAAAGGATGACGGTAAAAAATTCCTTATCAACAAGTTACGTCAAAGTGCGGCCATAGCAACGCAAATTTCGTGTTGCAGCGATAAAATCCCGAACGATGCACTATCAAAGATTTGCTTAGGCCATCGATATTTTCATGCATTTTATAATAATTGAATAGAGATAACATTGATTTTTAATTTGTTTATTTTATTGACCATGTAAACACGGATAGTTAATCGATGAAGATGTAGATTGCTGTGCATTTGGTGTCTCTTCTGCTGATTTTATGCTTCAGTGCAGCCGGGCCAGTTTCAAGAAATTTTAACAATGCCTTCAAAGCTGCAATGTATCGTTGCTTCCTGCCCTGCACGAGGAGTTTTCAAGGACGACAGGGATAACATAACTCTGTACAAATTTCCTGAAGATGAAAAGTTGTTTGTGTACATTGAGGCAGTTTTGCCTTAATGTAAGTTTAAATCAGGGAGCTAGGAGTTGGGCCTAAGTTACAGTTTACTGAGCATGGCTAATGCCTCATTAATGCGTCATTGCCTAGTCATCTCTGCATGGCAGTCACAAGATGTAGTCACAAGATGCACCATAATTGCGTCAATTGTTTCATTCAATCTCTTGGTTTCTGGTTTATGTCGCAACACACATACGTAAGCAGCTTCCAGCCAATCATTTGATAGGATGCATTTCCTCATTCCATATTTGGCTTGCCCTACTAACTATCTCCAAGTCTGTCCTCGTGCTATTCACTCAGTCAGAAAATATTTGGCAGCAGTGCAAACTTCAATTTCAGACTTCAACTTCATCGCAGCTAACATTTACAGTCAAACGCCGGCCCCCTAGAAGTCCTTGGGCTTCTTGGGGTCCCATTTCCAATTCTAACGATGGATTTTTCATCTGCACTGCATTATCACGGCGCCTAAACAACAACAACCGCAATGACTGGCATCATTGTTTTTACTTGACTCGATCTTCTCAAGATTTGGCCTTTGGCCTAATCGGTACTGGCCTACCTAATCACAGGATGATTCTATGTGAACTTTCCGCTTCTACCGACATCATTTTGGCTCGATACTCGCCGGGAACAGGACACCGTTTATTCATCGCTTTGCATCTGTGCATGGAGAATTCCACCAACTGCTGGCATGTGTTTTGAACGTCCTTGTTGCTGCCGGGTTTCGATTTATCAGAATGTTATGTCTTCCGTGCATTCAAGTCACTTCCGCCACTTCCTTCTCTCCGCTATGCTGCTCTGGACAGTTCTGCTTGATGGCTGCTCCTCGCTAGGATGATGCTCTTCAACTGCTCCCAAGATGGAGTGATCCCATGTTGCAATTGTTGGCTCTGATGGCAAAGAGACCGCTCTTCACTCAAAGTTTGTTCACCTCAGCTTCTTTGACATAACTCTTGAACATTTTATCTTCTTTAATTTTGTTTGCCACGCCTTGTTTTACATAATATGAAGTGAGACCTTGTCTTCTAGGCCAGTCTACGCTGCCCCATGCTTGCACTGGCCCTTGCATTCAGCCTTCTTCCAGCCAAGACTACGGCTCACTGTATTTTAGGCCCAACCCAATGGGTTTCTGGCAGGCCGGTTCCTCCCTAGAAAAAAATTTACTACTCAATGGTCTCACTTCATATTATTCCATATATATATTGCGCCTTTAGTTTAGTGTATTTTCGAACGTAAGTTATTACTGGCCTTCAAGTAGCAAAGCACTCAATATTTTCTCACTTTGCACCAGTTCCTGGTTTCCTGTCATAAGTATTGCAAGTTTCTCTACAAGCTTTCAGTAGCTGTCAATGCGTACAGGAGCAGGATTGCTTTTTATGGGTGGTATGCAACATGGCAATCCGGGGTTCATTCAACTCCTCACCTCTGTGAGTTGTTGGTCCTTTTCAAGACAGGTAATATCCTTGCATTGCATCAAGTTTAGTAGCATCACACTTCGTGGCATTGATGGCATCACATTGGTAGTCCTATGTCAGAGGCCTTAAAGGCCTGTGCCCTTACCTTTACCTGCATGTATGGGTACCTCTTGCTGGAACCTGCAGCAATATATGGACCTATTTTGGCCCGGCCCTAACAAATCTCACGATAGTTCTACAACTAGTTTCAGATGGGACTGGTTTCCCACCTGTCCTACAGTTCCTCATATTGGGTATTTTTCACCCCTTTTTTATACGGTCTGGTTCTCCTCTTTTGCTACTTGATGGCTTGTCTTAACATTTAGCAGCATTTTGTATAGGTAATTGTACAACTTGGCTTTGCTCCATTCCAAAGCTTGTTTATAGGGTACATACTTGTACCTGTATTTTGTACACAGGGTACATCATGCTTGTACGGTCCCCTACTCTACATTCATTGTTCAATTCTACATTTGGCAAACATAGGTTTTACAGCTTTGGTATGGGGCAAACCATCTGTCGTAGTTCGTGTTTAGCAGGTTCGTGGTCACCCTTCAAAACCATTTCGCATATAGGTTCGTGGTCCATTCAAACCACTTCGCATATCGGTTCGTGGTCACCCTCAAAACCATTTCGCATAGGTTCGTGGTCACCCTTCAAAACCATTTCGCATATAAGTTTGTGGTCCATTCAAACCACTTCGCATATCGGTTCTTGGTCACCCTTCAAAACCATTTCGCATAGGTTTGTGGTCAACCTTCCAAAACCATTTCGCATATAGGTTCGTGGTCCTTTCAAAATCATTTCGCATATCCGTTAGTGGTCACCTTCAAAACCATTTCGCATAGGTTTGTGGTCAACCTTTCAAAAGCATTTCGCACAGGTTCAAACATTTCGGTTTGTGGTCAACGTTTTTAAACATTTTGCATACAGGTTTGTGGTCTTACTTCACAAACTAGCGGTTTGTGGTCCACCTTTTTGAACATTTTGCATACAAGTTTTCTGTGGTCCCCCTTCAAATCAATTCGCATATAGGTTCGTGGTCAACCTGCCTACAACATTTCGCATACAGGGTGTGGTCCCCCTCCAATACCCTTCCTATGTAACAGTACATGGTCACTTTTTAAACATTTAGCATGTCAAGTGTGGCCTCTTTCTCTCCAGCAAGCATAATCCTTGCTACCATTCTTATCTAGGGTCACCCAAAACAGTCACATAGGTTCACTGGGTCCCCTTCACTTGCCCCTGTACATTGTCTCAAAAGCATTTTGCGTATTAGTTTGCAATACTCTTTCCAAAGCAGTTTGCCTATGTTGGTTCCCAGTAACATCACAAGCAAATTGAATTTTGGCATAGCCCGCTAACATTTGGTATAGGCTCACTACTTTCTTTCAGAACATATTTTGCAAATGGTTCACAGCAATCCCTACATATCAATGGCACAATCAATCGTGGCTACCCTCAAAAATGTTTGTTGTCCCTATATTTGTGGTAACCTATACTAACCCATTCACATGGGGGGGGTGATAACCCTCTACAGTACAGCATTGCAACTTGATCCTCAATCCACCTTTCAAACGCACGACCAATTCAGGCTGTTTCAGTCACTCGGACATAAGTCTTTCCGTTCTTAGTTCAAATAAGGCTTGCCTGCAAGAAGTTTTAAATATTCACGCAACCGGGGTAAATAGTGGTGGTAGTTTTACACTCCCCTCAGTCGAATATCTAAAAAATCAGGTAAATCCTAGTCATCCATGTCAGGATATTCTATCCTATCCTATGTCAGGATATTCCTACTGTAATCCCCTTTAGAACAGTATCATACTGTCCCCCTTGTATGGTGGATCCTGGGGTCATAATAGTCATCCTCCCCATTCTGCCTTGCGCTCACCTACTTCAACTGAGGGAAACTATACTAACAACAAACAACTCATACTACCACTATTCACATTCACAACACCCATTCCACATTATCCTTTGGATTTGGGGAATATTTCATATTCATTCAAATTCAACATTCAGTATTTAGGTATCTTAATTAGTGTTATTAGTGTAATTGTTTGTAATTGTTGTATTGGTATTGTTAATTGTATTGGGAGTAATTCTGGAAGTTGTCTTTTGTAATGAATGACAACTTTGGCCCAACACTGTCCCTTTCTCATGGTCCTCTGATTTAATGTGTACATTGAGGCAGTTTTGCCTTATTGTAAGTTTAAGTCAGGGAGCTAGGAGTTGGGCCTAAGTTGCAGTTTACTGAGCATGGCTAATGCCTCATTAATGCGTCATTGCCTAGTCATCTCTGCATGGCAGTCACAAGATGTAGTCACAAGATGCACCATAATTGCGTCAATTGTTTCATTCAATCTCTTGGTTTCTGGTTTATGTCGCAACACACATACGTAAGCAGCTTCCAGCCAATCATTTGATAGGATGCATTTCCTCATTCCATATTTGGCTTGCCCTACTAACTATATCCAAGTCTGTCCTCGTGCTATTCACTCAGTCAGAAAATATTTGGCAGCAGTGCAAACTTCAATTTCCCCACCCTCCCTCCCCCTTTTCACCTAGTATTTCAATGCACATTTGACTAGGGGGGGGGGGGGATATTTCATATTCATTCAAATTCAACATTCAGTATTTAGGTATCTTAATTAGTGTTATTAGTGTAATTGTTTGTAATTGTTGTATTGGTATTGTTAATTGTATTGGGAGTAATTCTGGAAGTTGTCTTTTGTAATGAATGACAACTTTGGCCCAACACTGTCCCTTTCTCATGGTCCTCTGATTTAAGCAACGATGGAAAGCACAAATTCATCCACATAGAGAAGAAATAGCCTGCGCGCAGACTTTACTACTGCGAAGGAGAAATCGAGAGAAAAGGAAAAGTAAAGTCTGCGCATCAGCGTCGCTTATTTCGTTTTGCTGACTCTGCGTTTCGTGCAAGGCAGTCGCGAAACTGTCATGGTGGAATGAATCATGGAAGAGCAATGTGTCATATATTCAAGTAAAATTGTGAAGGCAAGCGACAAATTTTTAGTTGAAAGTAAACAAGCTAGGCCATCAGCATGTGTCGGCCTAATCCAAGTAAAGAAACAGCAGAAAGATTGGCTAGACGATGAATGTATAGGACCTTTGGGTGCTGGAATTTTCTGCTCAAGCACACCCAGGAGTAAGACAATAACAAATTTTGAAAGGGAACAGCAGAGCAGAGAGAAAGAATTACTAGCAGAAAGCATTCTCAATCAAATCATTGAATCAAAGAAAGCATTGAATCAAATGAAATGAAATTCTGAAAGGAGACGTGGCAAATTCTGATGTACAGCCTCCGGCAAATACAAACATCAAAGTCCTAAAATCTGTGGGAACTCAGACCTTGAGGAGTAGATCTCTGTTTGGGAAGAGCACAGTGGAGAGAAAAGGAGGAACTACAGTAAGGATACGGGTTGAATGGCCCAGCGCTACGCGTGAAAGGGAACTTGGAAAAGATTTGGAGCAGTTGGGGAAAACACTTTGCAGAGGAACGTATAAGGAAATAGCTGCTGCTGCATGGAAACATGAATCAATAAGAAGTAACCTTGTGCACCTTTTTTTGAGGAAAATTTATCTTGAGTGCAGCAATATTTGCTCAAAAAAGAAAAACAGCATGCTAAGGAAAACAAACAAGGAAGAAATGAAAGCTTTGAGTTTGGTGCACTGGAAGAAGAGCTCGAAATAGTAACCCCTTTGTTCTGGTCAGTTTTGAAAACAGCAGCTTTTTGTAGCAACAGAGAGGAAGGTGATGGTTCAGAAGCGGCTTTTAGTCCTGCTGTTTGTATGGCTGCTAGCATTTGTTTGAAAAATAGATGTGCAGCAATGACAGCAATGCAGCTTCTGGTAACAATTATTCTCCAGCACTCAGGAATGATGGTGAGCATAGACATAAATGATTATTTATCCATATTTTCATATTTTTGAAAATTAAATGGGAACATACCGCAACTTCTTTAAGGTTGACATTGATCATGAGAACGGCAGCCATTGCCTATAGGAAAGTTACTTACTTTACACCAAATTATATTTAGTGCTGTTTCAGCTGTGTGATCGACACTGCAGATGCAATATTATTTGTGAGCCCATCTGTGTGACCATCTGTGCAGGAGATGATACAATGAGGCCGAAATGCAGTTACCACTTGTTTTAAAACCTTTTTCACTGATTAGGTCAGTGAGGTGCACAGATGCTTACTTTCACACAGCAAGTGCTTCATCAATGCTGTTGGATCTAACTTAAAGTGAATGATCTGAGATATATAGAGCTCACCTATAAACAGGAAAAAGAAATGCGCAATCCCCCCATTGTATCTTGGGCCTTGCTTTCTTTCTTCACGAACTGGATTACCAAATACAATAAGGCTATTCATAAACATATGCGATCTCTTCTTTTAACTCCTGTTATTCACTTTAAGCTGCCATCTTTTTCCTAGTCAACTTTGCAAAGACTGAAAGCCCTCCGCATAACAACTTCACAACATTATATGTACAAGAAGCTTGATGAATTTGGACAAAACAATACAGTTCATATCCTTGAAAAGGTAAAGTTAGCATGTGCTGAATGCTTGATAATTTGTACAGAGTGGTTACAGTACTACAGTGCCATAAAGGACAAAATGCTTTGCACACAATAATATGACAAAAACTTTTTTCATTATATATTTTAAGAATTCTTACATGAAAGTTTGTGAATCTAAACAAGATTTCTTATGCAGTTAAAACTTAATTTCCCCCTTTCCCACTCAGAAAAAATATTGTGTTGTGGTAAAGAAGTTGGGATGACAGATGATCCGTGACTCTGCTGGAATGGTTGGACAGTAACCTTTTAAATCAACATTGTTTCGGGAATGAGGGGGGTTTTTAAACCTTATGGCTATGGTTAAAAATGCGGATTATGAAGAAATGGCCTAAGTATTCCAAGGACTTTTGGCAGGCATAGAAGATTTATTACAAAATCAAACAGATTTTTTTTTAAGATTATGGGTTATCTGCCATTTGACTTTTTGAAATTTTATCGATATTCAATTCCAAAATCTTGCCTTGTCTTGCATACTGTAGTTGTACAATATTGTATACATGTATAGCATGGATAATCCCTTCATTGTTTACATACAGTATATACAGTATAATGATATCTCGTAGTCTAAGAATGTCCTTTACTAGGTCTCTGCTAAGGTAAACTTTATAAATGGCTGGCTTCATTACTGTCCGCTCCAAGGTTTGGAAGTAATTAAACTTTAAATGAAGTCTGTAAGACATCTTAAAATTTAAGTGACTAAAATTTTTCAAAACATTCAAGTTAATTTCATACAATTGCCTAAGATTTGCCATGGTAAAGTAAAGGTTCTCCCAGTGCTACAGCTCTGTCCACCTTACCCCCTACATGTGACCTATTTCAATGAAAGTTTGACATGATACAAATGAAAAGAAACCACATGCATTGTTGCTATCTCTTCAAAAGGTTGCCAGAGAATCATAGAAGACTTGAAAATATAAACAAGATTGGTGATCCAATGATTTCAAGAGATGCTGGTCGAAAACTGATCTTTGATAATGTTGATCACAGAACTCAGGTGCACACAATGACAGAACAGCATCAAAATGAAGATGAGCACTGGGTAGCAGTAATGGCAACTGAAAACAGAATAACTGATGAAGCATATTCAGATAAGAAGCCTAGAGATGAAGAAATCCTGACCATGGAGAATGGGAAATGTTTGCCAAATGCTTCAGATCACAAATCCCAAATCCAAAATTATGCAGCTCTTGTTGGAAGAATAATGACCAAGTATATTCCCTGCTTGAAGTTCTTAGAAGATGTGTCTGTGGCCCACATTCGCCATAGGTATTCAACTGAGAGTATGAAACCTACTGAGACGGTAAGCACAGCCTTGTAGTAAACTACTGTACAGGCATATGTCAAAATGAGGTAGCACTTTTCAATATTATTTTGACTGAACGTTTCTTAGGAGAAGCAAAACACTGCAAATCTTTCTTACCTGATTATGTAATCAACAGAAGAAGCTTGCATAGCAACTCTTGTAACAAATTGACTATTTTTTGACAAATGGAAGATGTAATTGAAAAACTTTTTGACAGGAAAGACACTGTGCGATAACTTCTGCTGCACCATAATTTTTCAGAAGAATTTGACAAAGCATGCAAAATGAAAAAACAAAGGTCAAATTTACAGAACAATATTGAAAAGAAGCATATGACTACTTAATGTATGTGAATCACCTAGGCATAAATTTTACCAAACTGTCCTTCAAATTGAAGCACACAGGAGTTACACACTTTCTGAAATCAATGTATCATTTCTATTAGACCTGTTATGACCAGCAAAAATTATGTTCAGCTGTTAGCCTTTTTTATACACCCATAGAGCACTAATGGCAAGATGGTGTCTGCACTTTAATAACTAAACCTCATTTACTCATTTGTTTCTGCTCAATCTCTAGAACTTCCTGGGAATCATTTATGAAAACGAAAATGAAGCATCTGGTATGCAGAAGGTGCTTGAAGAGCTGCACTCAAAATATGTGCCATTTCACGGAGATGATGAACATAGGAGATATGGAACACAGGCACTAGTTGGAGACCAACTAAGTTGTGAACGAGCTGCAAATGTCCTTGTTCAGCTGGAGAATGGGTTCACACCACAAGAGCGTCTTGATGGATTGCATGTGGAGATTGCAGATTTCCATGGTGGCATGAAATTTTTGCAGGTCTGTAGATCAATTCTTTTGTGTCTTATTAACGAATTACAAAGCAGCCTATAAACACTGAATTAAAATGTTTCCACTGTTTCCCACAAATTTTTTAGTTGTTATAATACAGGTGATGTTGCAGTTTTCAAGGTCAAACACGATACTTTTACCTGAATTGTACTTACTGCAAGAAGATCTGGTGCAGGATGCCTTGTCATGATGCTTATGTGTTGGCGCACTTCCTGAAATTGACCCTGATCCAGACTGTTTTCACTTCAATATCCGAGAATTACACCCTGCACCATAACACTGTCTATAGAGGTAAACTTTTGGCAAATATGGTTGATTTGTATGATTGCATGGAGGATTACTAGAAAAGCTTCAATGAACATCACTTTTTTAAGATCATGATTTCATTGAATTTCTTGTGGGGGAATCACACATGTAAATGGGGCATTTCAAATAGCACTTTATCACATCATGTGTGTAGTGTTGCTTGTCAAGTGTGATGACAGACAGTATGAGGTTGTATTAGTCCATTTAATTTTGACTGTTTTATGACCCATGGTTGTGTCCTAAAAGTCAGTGCTACCAATGCCAACTCCTAACTTAAGTAAAAATGCCCCCATTAAAATCTTTGTGGAGACTATGTTATGCCTATTTCCACTTTAGCTTGGATACGATACATTTTACAACACAAAATCAGCTGCTGACAAGTGCACACTTTATAGTGATAGAGTGCTTATAAACAGAAGAAATGTCACACATGATGTCAGTAAAAAGTTTGATGCTTGCAAAAAGTTCTTCTTATTGGAAGTGGAAGCTAGAGTGGTGGCTGCTGCCCTATTAACATTGGATCTACCTTTGCTCAGTGGTACACCAAGTGATAGCACTTTGCCACAAAGTCTTAAAGATGCTGACAGGATCACAAAAAGAGCCTTTCTTCAAAAACTGTCGCAGGCTGTTGTAGAAAGATTCATTCAAAACAGAGACAGAGATAATCTTCTACGGAAGAAGGAGTATCAAGATTGGCTTATTGTTAACAACCCTACAACTCCTGATGGTAGGTTCAAGTGCAGAGAAATTACATGCACTAAAGCCTTCATACATGATGGCAAACGACGTATTGACCACGAAAAAACACATGGATTGCACAAAGATGTCATCGCAAGGTCAACTGATGGCAATGATGAGGTGTACAATTATCAGATGTCATTCCTTGATTATGGTATGCTTGTGTACAATTTTTTTGATGGAGTTAAAGAAGGTAATGGTGCACGTGTTATCCGCTGCTGGAAATTTCAGCTTCTCTATCTGAAGAATGATTGTTTTTCCAAGCAAGAAGTACGCCCTGGAAGCTCTTTACCTCCAATGTCAAATCAATGCAATGTTAAGTCAAAAAGATGCTCATGATCTGATATGGAATCGTTTTCATAAAGCCAAGTTTGGGTGTGGGAGCCAAATACCTTTGGACCTAGCCCTGGAGCATTTCAACAATTTCTTGAAGACCATACTACGTCACTTGGGACCAAATTCTACAAACAGAAAAGCTGTCAACCGTTATTGCAATGCACTCACGTGCAATAAAGTTCTGCTGAACAATTTTGACAAAGATACCAAAGTCATTCAACATTCAGGAAAGCACAGCTGCACATCTGCTGAGGGTGACTTGCGCAAACTTGTGAGCAACCTGCTACAAGAGAATGCAATGGTATCAACCAACAGGAGGTCCTACAGGGTTTGCAAGGAAATGAGTGTTTGCATGCTTGAGAACTTAGATATGCATGCCATGTATTCATGGATAAATGAACACAAGCAAAATATTTATGAAACAAAGCTGGCAAGGTGAAAATGAGAAAAAGACCTTTTATGCAAGAATGGAGCATAGGCTTGCATTTCAAAGTTATTAGAGGGAGGTTTGATTTTTCATGATTTGAAAAATTTCCCCTTGCTTGGAAAATCATTCGGTACATTTACTTGCGCTATAATCATCAAACATACTGTACTTTTCTGATAGCTACGAGACTGAAGTGTCTTCCATTCCCATTGCTAATTTTCAAAATAGCAGCCATTGTAAATTTGAAAGATTCAAAAAAAGTAGTCACTGGATATTTTGAAAAGGCCTGAAACACACAATCAAAAAGGCATCTCAAAGTAAAAGAAACCTAACTTGCCAGTTTTGCTATTTTCAGTATGTCATTTTCAGATGGCAAGTCTGCGCAAAGCCTATTTTTCAGAGTAATAACAAGGAAAGAACAATTGTTCTTTCTTTCTCAGTTTAAGCTCATCAAAAGGATTTTTGAATTGAATTCAGAGGAGATTTGAACATGTTTTTCGTGCCATTGTCTGCTTCTTCCATAGAGCCGATTTGTTAAATCCCTTGATTCACCAATGGCTGCCACTTTGAAAAATTACAAAAAGACATTATTTATATAAATCTTCAATCTTTTAGCTATTAGAAAAATCAGTCTCTGTGAATATAGTGCAACCTACTTTGCAAAAATGATTTTCCAAGCAAGGTGACATGTTTTGAATCACACAGTGTATATGTATATAACTACTGTATGTAAATTTTGGCTGTGCAAGGAAAATTTCCTGGCTACCCATGAACTGACTTACCTGAGACTTAGTAGAAAACCTTAGTATGGCAAAATTGTTGCTATTTTAAACAATATACTGTGGCACACAGTGCAAAGAACCTCGAAACTTAAAGGCAATTGGCAGATTGAGTTGTATTCCTTTATAATTAGGGCAAAGTGAAATCCATGCGCTCTGTTAGCTGGTGCAAATTTTGAAAATTTCAATACATTTTTTGCTCTTGCCAGCACACTGCAGGGGCGGATCTAGGGTACATCCATTGGATCCTTGGATCTACTCAAAAATTTTTGGTAACCTGCCGTTTTTATTCCATTTCATATTCTCCTGTTTGGTACCTTGACGGTCCGTGCTTTACACCATACCATTAGAATAGGCCGGTCTTGCTGTGTCTGTCGTGTGACTAATGTTGTCGTGTCTGGATGCAGCCACTATCGTCGCTGTGCCATTGTAAGTTAATCTGAAAGCCCCATATGTGTCATGTATGGATGGAGGATGGATTGAGAAGTTCTTTTGTTCTCTGGGTCTGATTAGTGTCTGGATCGATGCTACAATGGAGATGTAAGAATGTCGGCTGGCCCAGTGCTGAAGCGAGGTTAACTTTTGCTTCGCAAACATATGGGAATAAACATGGAGAATGGAGTTGCGAATTGCTGTTTACGGGAAGCTTTTGAGTCGGTTTGTGATGAACAAGAGTTGAATGTAGTGACCGCGTGAACTTTCTCGAAACTAAAAGCCACTGTTACTGCTGCGTCTAAGGCATGGTCAAAAGGCCCTGCACTGTCAGTTATGCCTACCACCTAAAGTCAAAGAGGGCTAGCCTATTATGGGCCAGATCAGCAAGAGATCAATGGCACAAAACATGTGCTTAACAAGTTAAAGGACGATGGTTGGGTCCCCTGTGGTATGCTTAAACTTTTAGGATTATGGCTGAAGGTACTTGCCAACAAGGATATTTTAGCAGAGGGTTTTAGGCCCAGGCCTAAAGTTCGTGTGCAGTTTATCTTCACTTCAAAGCTATCATTGATTGATTGATGACTTTGATTGAATCAAAGTCTTCATGAATTGGTGGTGACTGAGGAATTTTATGAATGATTTGTCAACTGTGTATTGCATTAATTATTTGTTTTGATTGGAACTTGATAGTGATATGAACTGGACTGAGCAGTGGAATTTAAGGCACAGTAGGTTGAAGTAATAAAGTTTTATATATTTTCCAGGGTAATTTAGCATGACTTTCATTTCAAATTATTAAGCCAAAAGCTAATGATGCGTTCTTTCAGATAGATTCATGTTCTTCAGCTACATCGGATTCACCTACAGGGTGATTGTAAGTCTCATGATTGTACTTCAATGAATGCTGTCTGCAATCAACATAAACCAAGGATTGTACAATTACAGGGTTATAAGGGAGTAGGGGGAGCCCCTCCAACAGAAGCATGTAGCCTCCCTGTCAGAAGAAAAATGTACTTCTAAAACTGTAATAGAAAAATGTCAAAATGTAGCCTAATGCACTTTAGGAGTAAACTTGGGACAGTGAGGTAGAAAGGTGCACCTTTTTCATAGAGACCATAAAGTAGGGCCCTTCTACTGGAGGCTCTTTCCTCCCTGTTGGATAATGCCTGGTGCCACCCCTGACTTGAAGATTTGACCTGAAAATTTAAAAAACCCCAAAGCTGGGGCAAAATTGTTTTTCAAATAACATTATTCTAAAAGCATAGCAGGAAATAGTACAACTGACTTTGGAGATTCAGAATACCCATACTTATCACTAAGGAATATGATATATCCTCAGTTTCTAAAGCTGTTTAGTTTTGCAACATTGCAGTCACAACATTGCAGCATTTAGTGCAATAACCTTGAAGGCGTGGTCAAAGAACGTTTTCCTGAAATATTGTTTTAAGCCAATCTAGGGGGCGTGGTTTCAAAAAATTTTTCCGGGGGAGTACCCCCGGACCCCCCAATATCCCTCGCTCGCTTCGCTCGCCATGAAAGTGGATCTGGTCAAGATTTTCTCTGGATCCGCCCCTGCACTGTTTGTGAACATATCTTTTAACCTTGCCAATTACCGTTAAGAATGTACAGCATGGTCTGCTGGCATCACTTCAGTTATAACATTGGTCAGAAACTCACTAACGTTAAGAGTTTCATCAACCCTATGTGATGCATCCGAAATGCTGCTTCTGGTTGACATGGTTTTATCCAATCCAATGTAAAAGAAAGAGTCATCTCTTATTTCTTGCCACTGTGAGTCAATGTCATACCAGCTATCACTTTCTGAACAGGAGAATGACTCATCTGTGATGTCCTGTTTATCATCTATGTCACCAAATACCTCACTCAAGGCAAGAAGAATGCTCTTTGCATAGCATGCTCTCCATACTTCTATGTGGGTAATGATATCCTCCAAGGTGAATAAATGGCTTGCATGTTGCAACACTTGATCAATTTGATAGCGATTGAATTCATACAATATATTGGGAAAACCAAGTGTCATGCCCAAGAACTAGGTCGTTGTGAGGGTGACAAACAAAATTGGTCGAGAATTCACATCAACATCACACACATCAATAAAAACTCAATTCTTACACGGTCGAGGAGAAGTTCTATTCCTGCCTACTTTTGTAGCACTCGTTCTCCCTCTCATTCTCTTCCCGCGTACGATTTATTACTTACAAAAAAATATTATTTTGGTCTTTTACAGTTCCACCCACTTGGACGGGGGTACATGAGTCGTCGCTCATGGGATGTGTGTACGTGAATAGTTTTACTTACATAATTCCTGTCCCTCACACTCTCCACCTCTTCGAATTGAAGTTCAACCGAACTTGTAAAATAACGATTTGTATTAAACGTTTATTAGCGTTCATCGGAATATTTCTCTCTCTTGCGAAAGTCTGTTCTCTTCAATCACCTTGAAACAGTCTTTCTTCTCTGGTTGTCACGGTGTGTCTTCTTAAGCTCAAATCGGTGGTACCGTGTCCGTTTGATACTTTTTAACAGAACGACACAGTCTGCAACAAATCTCTTCGATATCTTAACGTTCTCAGCGATAACACTCTTTAAAGAAACATCAACAATTTGAAGTTGTCTGTGTAACAAGTGTCTTTAAACCATTTTTTTGATGGGAATGACTTGAACAAGATATACATGTTTTGACGATAGGAGTCTGAACTCCGCTGGAAATCAACAGGAATTTATGTATATTTTTCTGTATGTTTCGAGTCAATATCTCAACTGAACAATGACTTCAAAATGTATCTTCGAGTATACGATGCGATGAATAAGTCTTGTAAAATCTGATAATGTGAAATGAAATGTCAAACAATTCAAGCGGATAAATGAGTAAAATGAAAGTTATGTTTGTAGAGTCTTAACAACAAATGTACCGCACAGGTAAGTTCCATACAGGTACAGGCACCCGAATTGGTCGTATTGGTTGATAGAGTGACGGTGCTCGAAAAGTCATGTTTGAATATGGACTTTGCAGTACATTCACGAGTGGAAATGAACTTGGATTTCCAAGAGTTTGATAATGAAGATGTTCTGGTGGTCTTACATTACGACGAGGTCTTGTATACGGTTCTGGTGATGAATCTACTGCTGAAAATGACGTTTCAGGTGATGCTTGGTTGGTTTGTAGATCATTTCCGTCGTTGGGATCATTGTTCTCTGGATTATCCAAGACATCCTCGTTGGGCTGTGAATTGTCTGCTTCCACTTCGGCTGCTGGACTTGATGTCTCCTCTCTTTCAGAAACTCGATATGGTGTTGGGGGTCGTCGCGCGACATTAGGCGTTGACTCCTGTTCTAGAATGAATAATATCTCGTCATCACTCTCTGGTTCTGAATTTGCAGCTTTTTCATTTGACACATAAGGTACGTGACGTTGTCGTTTCCTCTGGTTGGGACGATTTTTACGCTGAGTCATTTCCAGGTTTTCAAAAGGTAAATCGTCACAAGGTAACGATAGGTTACGATGTAGAGTAAGCACCTTTGATTTCGGATCTCGTTCTGACACAAGCTGATAAACGGGACTGTGGTCACCAAGCCTCTTTACTACACGGTGAATCTCTTTTTCCCAAAACGAACGTAGTTTGCCTGGTCCACCTCTTTCTGTTAAATTACGTACTAGAACGCGATCGCCTTCCTGCAACACTGTGGATCGAACTTTCTTATCATAATTCTCTTTGTTCTGCTGTTGACTACGTTGTGTTCTTTTGGCGGCAATATCGTAAGCTTCTTTCATTGCTCCTCGCCATTTTCGGACATATTCCGGGTAACTTTCAGAGCCTTTACTTCCGACAGTTGGCTTAGTATCAAAAATAACATCGATTGGTAGTCTTGGAGAGCGGCCATATAGTAAATAAAAAGGTGAAAATCCAGTAGCGGAATGTCTAGTACAGTTATACGCATGGACGACCTTTTGCAAATAGTCTCTCCATCTTGACTTCTTATGTTTGGGCAGCGTACGTAACATGGACAAAAGAGTCTGGTTGAAGCGTTCCACTTGTCCATTCCCCTGAGGGTGATAGGGTGTTGTACGAGAATGACGTACCCCACATAGCTTCTCAAGACTGTCCAGTAGCTGGTTCTCGAATTCTCCACCTTGATCGTGATGAATACGCTCGGGATATCCAAATCGCAATACGAAATCGTTATATATCTTCTCTGCTACGGTAGGAGCTGACTTGTTTTTAGTTGCATAGGCAGCAGCATAACGCGTAAAGTGGTCCATGATAACAAGAATATATTCATATCCTCCCACGCTCTTCTCGAGATGTACAAAATCAATTGAAATTAATTCAAATGGTTGTGTTGTCACGATACTTGATAACGGAGCTCGTGAGGGAATATGCGGGCGACGTTGCTTCAAGCAGGAACATATTCGTGTTGTGTAAGTTTCAATATCCGCACGCATGTTTGGCCAATAAACTCTTTGCATGGCAAGCTGAAACACTCTTTCAGATCCAAGGTGTCCCATTTCATCGTGAAGTTCGCGATAAATGATGTTTCGAAGGCTACTCGGTAACACGATTTGATCATACTCACTTGTCTTTCGTTTCAATACTCCATTTGAAGTGACATACAACTTGTCCCATTGACGCAGTAATGCTTTGGTTGCAGGTAATTCTCTATCGCTTTCCGTAGCATTTGGTTTTGAGCCTCGACTTTTCAATTCAATGATTCGCGAAATTGCAATATCTTGATGTTGAGCTCTTTTTAAGTCGAATAAATCGAGTCGCAAATCATTACTTGGTTGGAGTGTCTCGTTTGCTTGAAATTTCACTGATTCTTCCATCGTTGATAACGCTGAAACCCATGTAGTATCACCCAAATGTTGACTGCTAGCAGCGACAGCGGTTGCCTGAAAAACATTACTGGCGGCTTCTTCCGTGCATGTGTTAATGTATTTCTCAATGTCTAATGGCATCCTGGATAATACGTCTGCATCTGTGTTATGGCTACCTGGCCGATACTTGATGTTGAAGTTGAAATTTGAGAGATCAGCAATCCACCTATGTCCTGTTGCGTTCAATTTCGCTGATGTCATGACGTAAGTTAAAGGGTTATTGTCAGCATAGACGGTGAAAGAAGGTGCGTAATACAATAGATCTCTAAATTCGTCACATACAGCCCACTTCAAGGCTAAAAATTCTAACTTGCCAGAGTGCATGTGGTAATTCTTTTCACTTGGTGACAAGATTCTTGAGGCATATGAAATGACTCTCATTGCACCATTTTGCCTCTGGTATAACACTGCGCCTAGGCCTTCCTTGCTTGCGTCCGTGTGAAGGACGTAAGGGGCGTTAAAGTCAGGGTATGCAAGTACTGGTGGGCTAACAAGGCAATCAATCAGGCGATTTAATGTAGTACGATGAATCTCACACCATTTAATTGGACTATTCGATGGAGGCTGTCCCTTTCGATTCAATTTAGCAGAATTGTGTTTCTTGGAAATTTTTGCTGTTTGTTTTGTAGTGGTGGAATCCTGCTGAGGTGCTTGTAGCAAATCAAACAAAGGCTTTGCCAACTTAGAAAAGTTCTCAATGTACTTACGATAGTAGTTCAAAAGACCTACTATGCGACGCACATCACCTACTGTTTTTGGTTCGTATTCCTTCATACTTTCAACTGCCTTGACATTAGAGGTATCTACACAATATCCGTCTGATGAAACAACATGTCCCAGATATTTGACATGATCTTGAAATAGAGAGCACTTTTTAGGCTTCAATTTGATACCATGGTCACGTAAACGTTGAAGAACTATTCTTAGATGCTCAAGGTGTGAATCGAAATCTTTGCTAAAAACAAGAACATCGTCCAAGTAGGGAATGCAAATTTCGTCTCTAATACCCTCCAGGCATCCTTCCATAAACCTCTGGAAGCCCCCTGGGACATTGGAAAGCCCAAATGGGACCCTAACCCATTGATACAGGCCCCAGGGAGTAATAAAGGCGGCTAGATGTTGGTGTTCTTTTCGCACAAACCCTTGATGATAGGCTTTGCCTTGATCCAATAGGGTAAAGAAACGGTTCCCTCCGAGACTCTCCAATGTGTCCTTAATTCGGGGGAGGGGATGTCTGTCCGGGATTGTTCGCTCGTTCAACTGTCTATAATCCACGCACAATCTCAAGCTGCCATCTTTTTTCCTCACACAAACAACTGGACTCGAATAGTTTGATCGCGACTTTGTAATGAACCCTTTATTCAGTAAATCTTCGATATAATGTTTTACTTCTGGGTACAAAGGCTTTGGAATGGCGTTATAAGTTTTTTGTACAGGTGTCTGATCTGATAAGTTTATCGATAATTGAAAATCTTCAGCACACCCAATGTCATCTTGCCCTTTAGAAAATGAATCTGATTCTTCGATTAACATGTTAGAAACACGGGACTTTTGATCATCATTTAAAGAACTTAAATCAAACTGACTCAAAAAGTCGTTGTTCTCCTCCTTAACCTTATCAGATATTCCCTCCTTAACATCAACTGAAACTGATGCACTGTCTGTTTTGACTTTGGCCTTTGCATGAGAATGAGACTCTTCTTGCAACTGAACCTCAAAGGGTGTTATAGATTTAACCAGCTCAACACGACCTAGTACAGTTCGGCCTTTGAGTAAAATTGGGTGGTCAGTACAGTTGTAAATCTCGATGTTTATTCGAAAACTCTTTCCTTTAGAAATGGTGGCTAACGTTTCATTTATTTCAAGTCCAGGGGGCCATGCCCGAATTTCATCTGGAGTGAAAAGAACGGGTGTTTTGTGTTCATTTATCACAGCATTTCCACGGCAATTGAGACGTTTTAACGTTTTGGGAGGTATTGAAATGCTCGCTTTAGGAGATTTTATGCAAGCTAATTCATCATTTGAACTGTCCAAAATCAGATTTATGAGGGCTTCTGCATTTTGCTTGCTACTCTGTTGAAAAGAGTTCCGAACAGAATTTATCATCAATTCATTCGGCATGATACTTTTTAGGTCAGTTGTATTGCCCTTTGACATCTGTTTAATCACTTCTTCGATAACGTTATACCCGATAATTGGATTGGTGATATCGGCCTTTGATACCAGAAAAGGTACTGACAAAGCACCTACGCTATTTTCATTCAAAAGTTCGAACTCAATTTCAACATATCCAGTGTACGGTACGGGGGTATTGTTGGCAGCCATAAGTTTCAAGTCACAGTCTTCGTCTAGAATTTCAGACAGCTCGTGCGGTTCAAGGTTTGGAAAGTTTTCTCGTAAAAATTTGTCTGACAAAATTGAAACTTGGGATCCTGTATCCCACAAGACAGTTGATTCAATTTTGCCCAATCGACAAGAGACTTCGCATTTCTTTCCAACTATACTTGAAATTTTGATTTGTTGTTTCGCTGATAAGTGGGTAACAAATGAACTTTTTCTACCTTCGTTTTCGTTGATTTTCGATAATGTGTTCAAAGCTTCACACAAAGGTTTATGAGTTTTCCAATGTCTCTTTTGGCAATTTTTACTGCGATAATGAACCGTTTGACATTGTTCACACAAGGAGAATTTCGAATCAATGTTTTTGCAGCAAAAGTTACAATAGTGGTGGGACTGTTCTTTTTCCTTGGCTACACCGCGTCCCCCCGATGAAGCCGCTTCTGGTTTCCCTGCTTCGATTTGCGCTTTTTGCATCCACGAGCAAAGTGCTCAGAGGATCCGCAGATGAAGCAATGCTCACAGTCGGTTTCACCTTTATTTTGACAAGCTTCACAAAGAGACGGGGGCCTCGCTGGCCTCTGAAACCCTGTTTTGGCTTCTTTGTTAAAAGACTTTGACTGAATGGCTTCTTTCAACACATCAACATCCGCTTTTATAGCTTCCAAAGTGGCTTGCAAGGGGTTTTGTTTGCCTGCTTTTTGCTCCGTTGGTTTTGACGGGGGAGCACTAACTGAAGCGGTTGTTGTTGCGTTGGATTTTTGAGCCTTTTTTCTTGACCCAAACTTGTTTTGCCTTTCATTCTCTGTTGATAAAGCGATATTGATTTCTTTGATGAGCGTTTCATCTGTGACATTTGGGGTCTGCAAAAAGGGGCGCATACGTGTCCTTATTGCCTCATCTGACAAACCGGTCTCCACAGCATTGACAAAAACACTTTGCACTAAATTCTGATCGTATTTGATTTGAGAATCACGCTCCTGGCTAGCTAGCAAAACTTGTTGCCTCAATTTTAAAGCACGCATCAAGAATGTTAGAGGTGATTCATTCGCTTCTTGCACGATATTTGTTAATTCGTGGTACACTTCGCTCGCAGACTTCTCACAATAATGACTAAGAAGAATTTGTCGTAGTTGCGCAAGACGCAATGACTTAATACTCTCTAAATACGATTTCAAATGAAGGCTAGGTGAAACCGCATTAATTATTCCATCTATGATTTCCCGTTCAGGGTAACCTCTCTCTATGGCACTCTCAATTTGTTTGTTAAGGCTGTTATAAGACAAACGATTTTTCTCATTTGAAATAACGCCAGTTATTTTGAACTCTTTGATTCGAACAACGTTTTTCATAGAAAGGTTACCATGAAAAGGATCAAACTTGACATCATCCCCAGGACGAGGGCTTGGGGCAAAATTTTGGGTGGAAGATCTACGTTTACTACTTCCTAACAAACCAAGACGCTCTTTTGCTTCCGCAACTTTCTTCTCATGTTTCGCCAGTAGTAACGCGAATTCTCCTTCCAAAATTTCAAGATCTTGCTTCGCTTGAGCCACTTCACTTTCTGTCTCATCGTCATCAGTACTTTCTTCTCCTTCCAGTGGTGGAGGATCCTTTGACATAACTGCGAGTATATCCTTTAGATATTCCCCGAGTTTTTCATCAGGTGCTTCTGCCTCTTGCAATGCCTTTAAAGCTTTCTCGATGCATTCTCGTACTTTCCGAATGATGTAAATCATTGATTTGTCTTCGTCGACGGTAATCTTCAGATAATTTGCAACACATACCAGTTTATCCATCGGGATCTCAAACAGTTTCTTCTCGATTAACAACTGAAGCTCTTCCATTTTTTTTTCACGGCTACTTGTCTTTATCAAATCTGTAAGTCACTCACAACATCATAAACCTCAGGCCTTCGTGAATATACCATTTAACTACCACAAATGAGTGGTAACTACCCTCTGCTACCAAAATGTCACGCCCAAGAACTAGGTCGTTGTGAGGGTGGCAAACAAAATTGGTCGAGAATTCACATCAACATCACACACATCAATAAAAACTCAATTCTTACACGGTCGAGGAGAAGTTCTATTCCTGCCTACTTTTGTAGCACTCGTTCTCCCTCTCATTCTCTTCCCGCGTACGATTTATTACTTACAAAAAAATATTATTTTGGTCTTTTACAGTTCCACCCACTTGGACGGGGGTACATGAGTCGTCGCTCATGGGATGTGTGTACGTGAATAGTTTTACTTACATAATTCCTGTCCCTCACACAAGTACTTCATTTCCAGCAGCTTTCCCACTGAATCCTGATTGCTTGATCTCCAGCTGATTCTTCAGTACTTCTCTTTGTGTTTCTGAAACTTCCCTGATTTTTGTAATTGTTTCTTTTTCACCAACCATGTAGAATGGCTGTCTTAAGGCTCTGCACTCATCTGCTGTACAAGTGCATTCTTTTGCACATAGGTCACAGCAAACTTTTTCATGTTGGCTTTGGATCTTTCCTGGAAAGACGTTTTTAATCACTTGTCTTCTGCAGCTCTGTTCATACAAAAACTTTTTCATGTCATCAGAACAACGACTTGCCAAGAAACCATTATATAACACATGGCATATGCTGGTTTGGGTTTTTCTTCCAGCCCTCCCTGTTTCTTGGACGTATGACTGGAGACTCTCTGAGGGGCCAAAATGTACAACTCTATCAACTCCTTTGCAATTTATACCCATAGCAAAGGCAACAGTGCATACTAGTATTCTAACATGACTATTTTGCTTCGAAAATTCTCCAATTATATGTTTTTTACTTGCACTGAAGTGCCAGCATGATACATCTCCACAACTCTTTTCTTAACATCTTCTGTTTCATTGAAATAAAACTTCACTCCAAGTTTGATTTTGAAAATTCTCCAGAGAAGGGCACATTGAGTTCTAGATTGACAGAAGATCATTGTTTTTGGGGTATGCATTGCGGAATCATGTACCTCTTGGATAAGACTGCCAAGCACAGTTTCTAATTTTGTGTCCTTATTTAAATAGTGGGCTGAGTATAAAATGTTTCCTTTCAATGGACTTATCTCATATACAAAGGTGTTGAATTGGTTTAGATGAAGTGTCTCAAAGATTCTGTATTTTGTTTCTACAGTACCAGTTGCTGTAAAGACAGCAAATGGAGTGGATGATTTTACCAAAGCGAGGAGCTCACCAAGACATTTGTAGTACTTTCGGAAGGGAGAACTGTTTGGGTTTGAACCATATCCCCTGAAATTGGAAGGAAATGAAAGCATTAGAGTGTGTAGAAATAAGGAGTTTGTACTGTAGTAATACAACAATGTAATAATGAGCGAGCATTTCCTGTCATTTTTCATAAGAGAGCTGTGGAGATGATTTCAACGCTATAGATGTGCATGATAGAAACAAATAATTCAAAACTATGCATGTATTCTCTGGTAGAAATTTATATCTGCCTGATCATCCACCTACATACTTACAGTAAATACTGACAATTTTGCCTCCCCCACATATAGATTGTTGTCCTGTTACTTAAACACAAATGTATATTTCAACCTCTGTAATTGTAGATACTGTACACTGTAAATTGTAGTTCAGTTCACTTTTATTGGAGAAGTAATGTATGTCAAAATGAGCTTGTTATTATGAAGGCCTTTTTTGTAAGGAGTCAAAAATGTACTGTGGGTATGATAAACAATTATTTTTGGATTAAATCTTTCTGCTTGAAATTGTTTCATTCACGTTCACTGGATGTTTTGTACCCCTACCTGATGCACACACCTGTCCTAGATATACTTGCCAGGGCATCCTATGCAGACATAGGTAGACTATTTATGGAAGGAAACCTGCACAAACTAAGGTATCATTTTCATTACAACTGATAGCTGATGGGGAATAACAGCTCAGAAACCTACCATGTACTGATGCAATGAGCTTCATCCACTGCAATGCCAATGCAATTCATGGAGAACGTTTC
Source organism: Aurelia sp. 4 Dawson et al 2005 (assembly GCA_964019985.1). Lineage (NCBI taxonomy): Eukaryota > Metazoa > Cnidaria > Scyphozoa > Semaeostomeae > Ulmaridae > Aurelia > Aurelia sp. 4 Dawson et al 2005. The sequence goes on along the minus strand of OZ026512.1, from coordinate 7,195,100 downwards.
TGAGGACATGAGTTTGCGCCATCGCTCCGTGGCAATCATCGATTCTGGGGACACAAAGACGACATTTTTGATACCCTCTTCTATGTCCTTGAGGACACACTCATCTTGATCTTTGAAAATGGCAGCAGCATTCAGGCCAATATTGTTCAAGTACTCAACTTGATCAAGCATCAATGAATGTAGAGGAAATATCACTATCAAGATGCTTGTCCCGAGAGCGAGTTCCAACAGAACATCTGCCATGTAAGGTAGGGCCTGGAAAACAAACGATTTGCCAAAGCCTGTTGGTGCACTGAAATAAATATTCTTTCCTTTGAAGAAGCTTCTAATTAAAAATTCTTGCTCAGGTTTCACTCTCTCGATATGGAAAAGTGACTTTACGGTAAACAGCGCTTCCTGAAATACGTCTTCGTTGATTTCTGCCCCTCGTTTTCTTCGTAGCACATCGAAGCTTCCTGCTGCCGTGGCCGCCATGTTTTCCCATTGACATAAGTAACCAGTCTTTGATCACTTTGCAAAAGTGAAAAGTCAGCACCCATTGGACGAAAGTCAATAGAAGTAAATATGCTAATTTATACCCTTTTGGAGAATAAACGAAGTAAGCGACGCTGATGCACAGACTTTACTTTTCCTTTTCTCTCGATTTCTCTTCGCAGTAGTAAAGTCTGCGCGCAGGCTGGAGAAGAAACAAATATGAGTAAATCAGAAACTCCACATTGTTTTCTATATATATGTATATTCTAATAAAAAGTTACAATATATGTTACAAGCTACACTACACAACTTACAGAAATACTCTACAATATAAGCTACACTACACTACTTACAAAAATGACTCTACAATACTACTACAACGATGCCCCGAGGAGCAAAGACAATGTCTACCCCGAGGCCATTAAACATATAGATATATATATATATAAAAGAAAAGAAGAAGAAACAAAAAAAGGATTGAAATACAAGACAAGAAAATTACGTGGACAAAGGGAACAATTAGAGCTACATACAATCTACTCATACATTTTTTTGATAAACGGGGGAAGGTGGTGGAATGTAACCAGGTTTGCAATTATCTCAATCAAATCGACCAGTTTTATGGATATACTGCAAGGTTAATTGTAATATATCTCTATTAACGTCATTAGAAAGACCTTTATCGCCATACAATAAAAGCTCAGTAAGAAACTTGTTTGAAGGATCGATATATCCATATGGTCGCAATAGCGAAAAAACTCCAGCGAGAAGATCTCGTCGTTCTTCGTCAAAAGAAGGCAATGCAACAAAAAGTGTTCAGTATCCTCGACACCATCATTTGTGGGGCACATTGGATTTATAATATCCCTAAAATTGTGCTTGAATTTGTGAAAGTTCAGCGCGCTAAGACCAACCCTTAGTTGAGTAATATAGGATAGTGCTTTAGGGTCATGAATACCAAAAACGAATTTTGCAGGAGAGCGTATTTTGGATAGCAACTTTGACTTAAAAACAGCAACAGATGGTGCAGTTCTAGTTTCTGGATCAAGTTTATTCCATTCGGATAGGCAGTGAGGATAGAAGGCAGACTGAAATTTTTCTGTCCTTGCCCCGATTCGCCCAACGACATCCTGATTGCGAAGAGAGTACTGTGATTGTTGAAACGGCCCGAATTGGATTTATTGTATAAGCAGGCGTTAAATCATTCATAAACTTGTAGAACAAGGTGAGACGTCTACTCCACCTTCGAAGATTTAGTGATTCCCAGCCAAACTCCATGTATAGTTTCTCACGTGATGTTCCTCTCCATGTTCTTGTCACAGCTAGTGCAGCAGAATACTGGACAGATTCGAATTTTTCCATCATGTTTGACAAAATGATATTCTTACTGAAAGAACATATCTTTGCAGGAACGTGGTATATCACATCCACATAGTCTAGATGGGGTCACACATAGAGTTTGTATAAATCATTAAGGATATGCCTGGGCAGATAACTGGAGAGATATTTCAGCATACCTATACCTTTTCTTGGTTTAGAAATAGCTTCTTTAATATGAGCAGAAAAAGACAACTTTTTGTCAAGGACAATTCCTAAATGCTTATGTTCATCTACTTTCTTCACCGGTATGTTATTGAAGAGAATATTTGGATGATCAATTTAGATTTTTTTCTTTGAAAACGTCAATGCAACAGCTTGCTTTTGACGATCAGGATTAAATGATATTTTCCAGTCGCGAGCCCACTGACTTATCAACTCCAAATCATGGTTCATGTCATTGGCAGCTGTATTGGGATCTTCAACTACTGTGAACAACGAGGTATCGTCAGCAAATAGCTTTACACTGCACTTTAGATCTCTAGTTAGATCATTTATATACACAAGAAAAAATTAGGGACCAAAGATAGAGCCCTGGGGAACACCAGCAGAAATATCTCCCCAGGTAGAGCACTGCCCATTCAGAACGGTACGCTGTTTTCGATCTTTTAGAAAACTTTGAACAAGAGAGAGAAGTGGTCCTGATACACCGCAGCGTTTTATTTTATAGACTAAACCATCATGCCACACCCTGTCGAATGCTTTGGAGATATCAAGATATACAGAACGAACATCCAGTGGAGGATTGCAGTCGAAGGCCTTAAAGATCGTATGTGTTATTGAGATTAACTGATTGATTGTTGAGTCACCGGGACGAAAACCAGATTGATTCGGGTCTAGTAGCTCACATGACACAAGATGTTTGTCCACATTGTTTGTCCTGGGTTGTGAAAAGGAGCGATAGAGTATACAGTTTATGTTTTCGTGGTGGAAGAAAGCTCGGGGAAAACAATGTTCCAACTATTTTTGATAGCAGCTATTACACGAAAAAAGATAACAATCATGAGAGGTCACCAATGATGGAAACAGAAGCAAATGAGGAAGATCCATTAGTTATTGAAACATTTACGAAACCAGCTGAGGAACGGATCGTTGAAACACCTAAGAAACCAGTCGAAAAACTAAAAGAGCAGTCTTTAATGATAGATGACCCCATGGATGAAGAAAACAGCGAAGAAAAAATAGAAATAGAAATCCGAGCAGAATGTAAAGATCCAGATATGGAGAAGCAGCCAGGTATAACGGAAACTCGAAAAGGAGAAGAACATGATAGTGAAACAGCAGCTACCAATGATAATGTCAAATTCAAAGAGCTATTTGATATTGAAGATTTTCGTAAAGATGATCATGGAATAAAAAATTATACAGGACTACCTGATTACCAAACATTTGCCGCATTATTCAATTTTGTAAAACCAAAGAGATGGCTATCAGCTAAATTATCATAACAACAAAAGGCAAAATGTTGCCAGGGAATCTTCAGTTAATGATCGAGGCCGTCCGAGAACACTTAGTGCTGAAAATGAATTGTTTCTGACATTGTGCCGACTACGAAGAAATCTAGCTGAGGTGGATTATACTACAGATTTGGTATATCAATAAAGTCGGTTTCTGAAATATTTCTTACCTGGTTAGGGAGTGGTCATTAAGTATGTGCTATACTGGGGCGGAGGGCATTTGGGAGGGGTACGGAATTTTTTAAGCACTTTAAGGTGGGGTATGAAATAAATATTGACACGTTTGCAGGGGTATGAAATCAAAATTACAGTTTCTGAAAAAATTCTTTCATAGTGTTGTGTATAAGAGTTATTCAGTGTTCCAAGTACAGTAGTTGCTTAAATGTTCTGAGTAGCTGCTTGAATGTTCCAAGTAGTTATTCAAAAGTTCCAAGTATGTAGATATTCAAAGGTTCCAAGTATTTATTAAAATGTTGCAAGTAGTTATTCAAATGCTGAACTGTCAGAGTCATCAGACTCTTCACTTTGGCTTGATTCAGACTCATCAGGTGAAGCTGTAGAACCGCTACTGGCAGATGGTGAAACCCACTGAAAAATTGTTCTTTGTGGCTTGGGTTTCAGACGACTCTCCTTCCTTTTCTTATTTCTCTGAGACGTTTTCTCTAGTTTGTCCTGCATTTCATCAACGAGGCTTTGCACAAACGTATGGGCAGCAGGATCAAACAATTTTTCATCAATAAGCCATAATAATGCTTTACGATGGTATCTTGGAACAAGTTTGGCATCCTTCTCTAAATCAGAGAGCTGAATCAACTTTTTTGCATTACCTTTTTGCAAAACATCCAGGGTAAGTCCTCCCTTCGTCAACAATTTTTTCACTTCCTTTGCTTTCACAATTAGCCTTTGATGTAATTCTTTTGCAGACCGTTTTTTACTTTCTGTCACTCTCCTCCTCTTTCTTTTCTCTTCAGCAGTCTTTTCAGCATAGGGGTTAATCTTACATTTCAAAACATAGACATTTATAATGATAGATGATTGCATTTTCTCTGCTGAAGAAATTATCTTCTCTAAACTTCCCTTGTTTGAGTTAAGAAATTTCAGCTCACTTGCTTTCCATGATTTTACATTCATGTCCTTGTCAAACAGACTTGTGTGCCAATCGCAAATCTCTTTTACGGCTTTTGAGACATCTTTGATGAGATTCTCTAAAATTTTATTTGCTGATTCAGCTTTAGAGATGTCTCCACTCTTCATCTTAGCAAGTTTTTCCACAGAAAAGTGGACAATGTTTACAGCTCGTCCATCTTTACCCTCTGAGCTCAAAAGAATGTTTGCTTTTCTAGTCAAATTTTCAACTTTGACGTTTGTCCTCCAACGGCTAATCCGCTGTTTTGTCACATAGCTTTTGAACTGCAATGGTGCCATCAGCTCATAACATGATTGGAAAAGCTCTACCAGCACTTTATTGTAGTATACAAGTTGTGGAGTTAGTGGGTTTGGTATCCAAAGATCCTTGACCAATTTTGGCCCTGAAAGGAAATGAATTATAATCTAGATGGACTACACATCAGCAGAGGTGCCAGGGTGATATAAAAAAGTTTGCAACAAACTCTTACAGTACTTTTGATTCATAACATAAATAAAGAGCCCATTATCTGCAAAGAAGTCTCGTGGTGGAGCAATGCTTTTAAGCTACTTTTGGTTCCATATTTTATTAAATTAGTGTCATTCTAGCATGGTAATTCTAGCTTTGAGACTTGACTTCTGGAAAGGATATTGCACTGTAGTAAGATCACAAGTACTGGTATATGACTATAAAGGAACATTTCTTTGCTACTAACTAAATACAAAACAGCCACAACCGCACCTGCCCTGTATTCAAACAGTGCAAGTGCACTATCCACTGAGTTCCCAACCAACCCTCTGGGCTGGTTGGAATCTAATTTAGGTGCAAAATGAATTACTTACTTTTAGCACTATCATCCTGCTGTTTATCAAACTGTTTTGTAGTATTATCCTTTGATTCGTTTTGTGATGGCTCGCCATGTTCAATTTTTGAAGACAATATCTCCAGAGCTGCTGTGAATCTTTTTCTATGACCAGGTTTGTCAAAAATGCCAACATCCTGCATTAAGCTAGTGAGCTCTGAATTACAGGTTGCAATGGATAGAATTTGATCCATGTCATCGTAACCTTGATCAGAAAAACTGGCAACATATTGAGAAAGTTTATTTTTCTCAAGAAACTGCTGCACATCTTCCATGTTGGCTGGGCGCAGATGCGAGTGGTCGTTGCTGCTGTTGTTGTTGTTGCTGTTGCTGCTGTTGTTGTAGCCTCGAACCTCAAAGAAACTCGAAAGAAACAAAATGGACCCCAAGAATAAGGTGCGATCTGCAGTGAGAAAGAATTCAAGACTTTCTGAGCAGGTACAGGCATCTCTTCAAAAGCTGTCATCCACTGATTGTGAAAAGTACTTGAGTCAAAGAATTGAGTATTTATCGCAGACAAAACTTTCTTCAGAAGAGACAAGTTATCATGTGGATAATTTGAAGGGCCTTCGGGCTGTGCTAGAAATCCTTATGGCAAACATTCCGCTATCTGGGAAAGAAGTACGTTTGTCCTTCGTAGAATTTGATGAAGCACTTTCTGTCTTCATGTCATATCATCCATTATCAGTTAAATCTGGGTTGAAAGATAGACATCAGAGGAAGAGGTTCACTGATTTAATGTGTCATCCTAGTCATGGAATCCCAGTATACATTGTTCAGCGGAAGTATCTCTTGTTGATCTCGAGTGACGTCGATCTTGATCTTTTTTTTGAACACATGTTCAAAGATCCTGAAGAAGATGCCGATAAATTTTCTTCTGATGACATTCAAGACATATTGGAAAGCTTAGATACAGCATGGGACAGGAAAGTTATGAAGGTGGTACTTGGTGATAATCTTTCAAAAAGTGAACGGCAAAAACTGGGGATTGGATCACGTGTAAATAAGTACCATAAGCAGGTATTGAAAACAATAAAATCTAAAAAGGTGGTTTGGGATGAAGCAAAATTTGCAGTAACAGATGACTTGCAAACCCGAATAAAGAAAATTGAGAAATGTATTTGGAATGAAATACAAAAGTTAGAGAAGAAATCACAGTGCTGGACCAAAACTCAATTGGATTAACTGGAAGAGAAAATTGAAGACCTTGAAGAAAAAAAACATAGGTTTCAGGAAATAGTTGAGCATAGTGACTCAAAAAGCTTCAAAGAAATGGTTTCTAGAAAATATGAAAAAATCATTGCAGAAAGAAGAATTGGTATGAGACGTGCAGGCTCAGGGAGGCAAAAATCGTTGGATGAAGTGGATGAGTCATTCCTATTGGATTGCATTGTGCACAAATCAACGGCGCATGGACGAAGGCATGATGCAGTAATGTACACAGGCCATCGAGTTAAGAAAGGGATTTTTTAAAGCTTGCAAATTACAGTAGACTTTCACGAGGTCTTAAGCCAATAAAGTCAGCAACCACTATATACAACAGGGCGTGCCCAAGAAACCGTAGAAGTCTTCAAGCGAAAAGACACCTTGGTCGTGGACTGTTTTGTAGCAAAAAACCACCAAAGCTGCAGGAAACTGACAACATTCTCACACATCATCAACGTGCGTTTAAGAAAGGAATACTTATCCGACAAATCAATGAATCACAAGCTGTTGGGGCAGACTACAATTTATTCATTTCAAGGGATGACAAAGCCTATATTTGCCCCGGAACTAGTACAGGTAATTGACCTAAAATACAAATGCACATGTGGTATATACTAATAGACATGGAAAGAAAGAAAAGGGAGGGGGTTTCCAGTAGCTCCAAGAGTGCTTGGAAAGTTTCCTCAGAATCAGGAAGTGGGAAGGGAGATTTGTTTAACACTCATTGGTTGATATTTTGTTTCATGCTTGATGTTCATTAAATTGCACCATGATGGAAGTTTATTTGAAAAGAAGTTTAAGCTCTGATCACTGCAAAATCCTTGGAAAGAATCTACTGTATTCATGATTTTAGTTTTGCAGATCATATCTATCAACACAAATTTACGCTTTTGACTCCACACAATTTTTCAAACAGCATATGTTTTTGAAATTAAAAGATTGCAAAACTTCTATGCATTATCAGTTGTGTTATTTGGTGGTGACAGCCTTTCTTTAGTTCCCTGTCAAATAAGTTTTGGTTAGATATACCAAAGAAGGTCATGTTGAGGTTTTGATTTTCCATTTAGAAAAAGCTATCTTCTTGCTGGTATCCCTCAAATTTGCTGCAATGTATAACATTTTATTGATTAGAAATTGTCTTTCAGGTGTTGCCAGTGCAAGAAACCTGAGAGTACTTCAACCAACTGATGAAGCAGCTCAACGAACCTTGCCACGGTATGACTTCCCCACCCGGTTAGTAAATGCAACACCTGGTGTTAACAGGGTGATGAACTATGAGCTGACAAGAATTGACAATGAATTAAAGATCAAGATAGCCAATGACAGCACAATCGTTTATAACCCCCCAAAGTTTTTCGTTGGTAGCAATGGCTCAGTTTGATCTTCAGAGTTTATGAGACTCCGCTACCAAGTGCCAGAACTGTTTACCATGAATTACAATGATCAAGTAGTAGGAGCAAATCTTGAATTGATGATCATGTTAAGTGACAGATTAAGGTACTTTTGGCTGATGACCATTAAAGATGACTTTATGATGATCACAAAGGAACAGAACTGCCCATTTCGTGCGTATGAACTGAGGAAAATACAAAGTTTGAAACAGGTGGTGAGCAGCTGCCTTGAGTCATGTGACAAAGACTCCACTGAAAAAGATAAACAAAGTCCAGCAAGCATAGATTTCCAAGGGATGCTGGACACTCTCTTGACTTCAGTTGATATGCTTGAGCTTTTGTTCCAGTCTAATGATGCCATTGCTGATATCTGGGAAAGTGTGAAAAGATTCAGTTCACTATGTGATCATTTCTGGAGAAAACTTTGTTCTCACCTCCCTGTGTTTAAATGCAGAGTGCACGAATTCACTGACGCTGGACCCGGTGTTGGTGTGACAAATCATGATGTTCAGTACCGCATAGCTGAAGTTATCCTTGTCACAAACATTGACTATTACATTCGTCATCATTTTTCAAATGGAGATAGTAGCCATAACGAGGTTGAAAGGATGCAGAGCTATGTGGGAGATGCCATTTGTGATGGAGGTCCATTAAACTGGGAGTATAAAAGGCAATATGAGGGATTGTCTGATGAGCAGCTAGGAAGCATGACCTATGAAGAACTTGAACATAATGAGCTAGAGAGAATGAAATGCAATGCATTTAAAGTATGTGATGAATTATCTCTTCGAATAGATGGTGCTGCAGGGCCAAACAATTACATGAAGGCATACACATCACAAAAGAGTGAGGATCTCTTCTTCAACAATCATGCTAATCTGAAGAAATACTTGGCTGTATCTGAGAAGAACAGAGTTTCTTTACCAGGAAGCCATTATTTTAAATTGCTACAGGGCTTCATCCAAAGCCATTTTGAGATTGGAGAAAAATATATTGAGTTTTTGCGACATTCGTGCTCAGCCTCCCCATGCTTTCACTGTGCTGAGTTTGACTGGGTGGGCCTGTATGTTCCAGGATACCAAAACCGTTCCCAAACTATAATGCAAATGGTATGCACTACTTAGATGTGCTCAAGACTCCAGTAGAGGTAGATGGGAAAGTTCGTGCTGTAGATGATTTTCAGCCCCGAAAACAGTGCAAGGACTATTTACGTGAAGGCAAGCTATCATCAGAGGAAGACAGAGAGAGTTTTAGCAACAGGTTTATCGTTGATAAGGTGCTGTTAAAGCAATATATGGAACATTTGCAAATTCTGGAGATCAACAAACGAAAAAAGGCTGAGAAAAAGCAAGTTTATCTGACAGAACAGAAAAATAAGACCTACAAGGACTATGACTGGATGACACTTTTCAAAAATGGATCTTTAAACAAGTTAAAAGTGAATGAGTTGGACAAGTATCTTCACTACCACAAATTGTGTAAGTCTCTCAAGCTAAAGAAAAGGGAGAAAGTTAATTTCATAAAGGCACATATAGCATCAACATGTTTACAGGAGGAAACAGCAGATGAAAATTATTGGGAATCTGATGATGATTCTTTGATTGATTCTGACGATAGCGCAGATGACCTTGTTTTGGAAAATACAGTGGCATCAAGTTCAGATTCTTCAGATATGGAGGAGTTTTCTGACATCAGTGATAATGAAATGGGTGAGCAGAGAACTGTAGAGTCTATCTTTACAACAACACGGGGAGGAAGAGTAGCAACTTACTACAGAGCAAAAGACTTTGTAAGTCTTGTTTACCTTACTTTTTCCATCTATATTATGCATACCATCTTTATCACTTTTTGCTTCCTACCAGGTATATCTGCAAAACATTCACTGTTGAACACCTCTAAGTGTTTGGTCAGTCATATTGAGAAACTCTTTGGCAATGGATGTTGATTGCCATGAGTTACGGCTCTTGTTCCGGTTTTTTTGTAAAGCATAGTTTATATTTGAGATGCAGAAATGTCCATTTTTCAGATTTGAAATGATACAGTCCACAAAAGATGTTGAGGCTGGCAACATTCGTCCTGTTGTATCATTTTGATGCGGAGAAACAACATGCAAGCAGTGGAACGTTTTCATGGCATCACTAAATTTCACCTGTTAGAGCGGAGCAGGGGTATGAAATAACTTTCAAACATTTTGCAGGGGTACGAAAAATATTATTGAAAAGTTATGAGGGGTTTGAAATTTTCATAAAATTCTATGAATATCCTCCGCCCCAGTATAGCACATACTTAATGACCACTCCCTTAGATCGCCTGGATTATTGCCTTGGTTTTCTTGACAAAATTCCTGGATTAGATGAGGGCTTAGCACAGTTACTCCCAGAGAGTTTCATAGGTGGTTTTGAAGATATTGATTTAATCATAGATTGCACCGAAGTATGGATTCAAAAGCCATCAGATCCTATAGCTCAAAGTGCAACGTGGTCGGAATACAAGGAACACAACACCGGCAAAATCTTAGTTGGAGTGACTCCTGTCGGTTTCCCTCGATTTGTGTCGGATGTTTACCCTGGCAGTATTTCAGATGACGACATCACTGGTGCAAGTGGCATCCTTTCTCTTGCTCGAAGAAACAAGCGATGGCTGGCTGATAAAGGTTGGCAGTGCAACGGAGATAAATTCGGTTTGATCATTCAAACGCCGGATCGATTAGAAGGCAAAATGCAGTTCTCTGAAGCCGAAGATGTTGCAAATCGGAAGATATCTCGCTTGAGAATCCACGTTGAGCGCCTCATCAGGAGAATAAAAGTCTACAAAATGTGTAGCAAAGCAATTCCAATTCGTTATGTTAATGTTTCTTCAAAGATCTTCAAAGTTTGTGCCAAACTAACTGCCTTTCTCCCACCGTTGATCAAAGACACTGATATTTACATTTTAAACGAAGAATAGCACGTGACATTGCATTTTCATGTTCGATCCAAATAACTGAACAATGCAGGGGGTTCAGCTAGAAAACTACATTTCGCAACCCCGTTGTTGGGACATGTGTTGGGATGTTTTGATGACGGAGTAAATACTTATCTTGACATAGCCAGTTCAGCCTCCACAGTTCAAGTTACGGGAGGATTGTTTTTTAGTATGAGATTCAGTCAGAGGAAACCTAAGATCAGAAGGAAAAGAAGTTGTTTCAAAACAAAACCTTCTGTCATATCATCAATTTCATTCTGTCGCTTGAGGGAAATTGGAAACAGTAGTAACAGTTCTTTTTTTATCAAGAAGAATCAATCAAAAATTTAAGATTCTGCTTGTTCCGAAAAAATATCGTATGCTTTTTTGAAAAGTGAAATACCCCTTGATTCTATGAATGACTGAGACAAATTTGAATGAGAAGAATTTCTAGAGGGGGGACAGGGTAGTGGTACCATGGCACCAGAAGGGTGGTACCTGGTACAATATTGTGCAACTGTGGTGGAACCTGGTACCAAAAGTAGGGGTACCGGTACCAAGCCTATATGAGTAGGTATCGATAAAAATGTCGTCCATGGATGTTTTTGGAAGTCCTAGAACTAATTTTAGCCTTTAACAGTGCAGACAATGACACGGATACCACGGTGACATGGTCAGCAATGACTTGGTCTTGCCTATTGGTCTCACGAGGAACTGACGTAGATTTCCTTTCAGAATTCGTCATATTCTTGATTAACTGTACTATATTAATTATCAGTAATTATTAGCTCCTTCCCCCAAAATTGGTGGTACCAATACCTTCAATTTGGGTGGAACCTGGTACCTTATGAGTTGGTACCGGTACCAGAGACTCCCCCTGTCACCCCCTCTTTCTAAATGGTTTGCCTTAAAAGCACGATCCAGTCTTTTTGCTATTATGCCCCCATGTTTCTATAGAGCTTTCATGGTACGCTTGTTCATATATATTTGTTATTTCATATCATGGGTATTTCATTTTCACACTTTGATTGGTTGTCTAAAACCCCTAGCGCTGTATCGGGCGCTAATCAGGGGAGGGGTCAACATAGAATCAAATAATCAATATCTAAGTGCCTTAAAAAGAAATTTCTCCCTTTCTCTATCTTTTTTTAAAGCAGGGTGGATCCAGACCGATGCAACCGATGCAAATGCATCGGTGAGTCCCACATGATCGATGATCTAGAAGTCGGTGCACCAGATTTTTTATCAGACGCAGATCATTTCAACTTTCCAAATGCCCCCTTCTCTTTGTTGCCACTGCTTCTACGTAGCAGCCTCGTAAACTCAGACTCAGGTACAAAAGCCCAAAAGCCCAAAAGCCAAGGCCGACAATTAGACCCATTATCCAAAACAATAAAGTGTTCTCCAAACAGCTACGGTAAATCCTATTATTATTCTAATCCCCTATTCAAAGTGTGTGACGCGCGTCTCGACAAAGGCAACAAAAGCTAACGCATAAACAGGAGAACCTTGCGTAATCATATTGATGAGTGCATCGGTGTCAATCATGGCAGCTTTGACAGCTCCTTTCTTCTCAACAAACGATATCCAAAATGCATCGGTCCCCAGACCCCTGAGTGGAGAAAAATCAGCGTTTTGCACCGGTTGACCGATGCAGTCCAAAGGTTAACATTGAGCAATAGATTGCCCTACCATCATTATTGTTGTTCGCTGTTCTGTTGTCTCGCTTCCTCTCGTCTGAATGAAAAGTGCAGTGGACCTAAACTCTTCTTCAACGTGTTAGAAGACCAAATTGTGGTTGACTGGATAAATCAGTCCGTGGAGGGGAACTTTTCTGGCAATACCAAATTAGTAAACAACGAAATCTGGCCTGTCTAGGCCAAGATGTAAACAACACTACGAGAAGCACTGGCTTGAATAGCTCTGATTTGAGGTACATGTTCATATCCCAGTGCCTGAAATAACCTTCAAAGAAAGGTCTTCCAGCGAAAAAAAAGTGTAAAAAGGGCGTTGCCTATGTTTTCCGAGAGTCTGAAGGGCGTGGTCACCAAAAAATTTCCCGGGGGCTTCGCCTCCAGACCCCCTCGTTTGCATCGGTCGCACAAATATCTGGATCCGCCCCTGTTTTAAAGTAAGATTGATTAGAATTTGAGATTGCTTCGCTACGGTAATCTATCTGATTGTTGTCTGTATTATCATATCATAACTATGAGTATGATTTAACATGTCAAACTATGGTCAAACATGTAACTATGCTACAGCAACTCTCGATAGTTCTTTCTTTAACTTTTCCCACATGTTTACAAACAACAAGAACTAACACATTTCTTCCACATTGTGAAAAGTGAATTTGCTATATTTTTGGCAGAAAAGCGCCTTACAAATGACCGTGAACAACGGAACATTGGCTGAATTTCACCGGACACTGGTCACCGCAAATCAGCTCCCAAATTCCACAGAATGTATGCAAGGACGAGATAAGCTCCCTTGAAACGTCCCCAAAAATCATGGTCAAGTCTTATCAATATCAATATGTACAGCCTTAAGGATTTATCAAATCCTTATCAACATCACATCAATATCAAATTATTTCACCAACAAAACTTATCATTATATCTTGTATTTTGTTTGTGAAATATGTCTTTTTAAGATTGGCATTCATCCTATTTGCTTTATTTCTTACTTGCCTATATGCAGCCATGAGGATTTCAGATTTTGAATTGACTGCAGCAACCTTTAGTTTGTTCCTTCTCCTAAGCAAGTTCCTCAGACTGGAAGACAGCCAAGGGATATATCTTTCAGAAACTCGCTTTTACATCATGGGGGCATGAGTCTCTATGATTTCTATGATTACCCACATCATTGATTGTCGATGGGGCAAACGAGATAGCTGGCCCTCTCTCAAAATTGATCAATCGATGCCTCGAAATGGCAGTCTTCCCATCTTCTGAAAAATTTTCCAAAATTGCACCAGTTTATAAGTCAGATGAAAGAACGATTATGGATAACTATAGACCAATATCAGTACTCCCTGTTATTTCGAAAGTCTTTGAACGGGTTGTGCACAATCAGCGCTATGACTATCTTGAGGCCAATAATATGCTCTCGGAGAGACAGTTTGGTTTTTGTAACAAATCATCTACTCAACACGCAGTTACTTTTTTCTCAGTTTTCATCAGAACCAATATGGACAAGGATCTCATGACTGGAGCCGTATTTATTGATCTGCAAAAGGCTTTTGATACGGTGGACCACGCGAGACTCCTATCTAAACTTTCTATCTATGGTATTAAAAACAAGGAGCTGAGCTGGTTTGAGAGCTATCTGTTTGGAAGAAAGCAAATTGTGTCATATGATGGAGCTTTGTCAGGAATTCGAGCTATTTCCTGTGGAGTACCGCAGGGATCCATATTGGGTCCACTGCTCTTTACCATACTTATGAACGATATCGATAAAAATTTATGACAATGTGAAATGACCCTCTATGCTGATGATTCTGTTTTGTATGTTAGTGGCAAGACATGTGATGTTATCGAAGAAAAGTTGAACAGTGATCTAGAACAAATTGCCAACTAGTCTGTCCAAAATAATCTCGTAGTAAATCCTAAAAAGACCAAGACTGAGTGTGTCCTTTATGGTACACACCATAGAACTTCGGAATGTGAACCTTTGGAAGTTAAGATCAATCAAACAAAGATCATGGAATCAGACGTATACGAATATCTAGGAGTAAAGATGGACAAAAATCTGACGTTCTCTGATCACCCCGAAAAAACAATAAACAAGGCCACATCTAGAATAAACTTATTGTCGCGCATACGGCATAATATCAGTCCTTACACAGCAGAAACAATTTACAAGGTAACAATTTTACCAATTCTGCTTTATTGTAATAATGTGTTCCTTCACATGGCGCCATCAAAGAAAGCCCTTTTCGAGAACATTCAGAAACGTGCACTGAAAGTGATCAACGGCAACAGGCACAGTGTAAAGCTGGAGAAATTCAGCACGATACGAAAGAAGATGTGTGCTCTTGAAGTCTTCAAAACTTTGAATGGTGTATCGCCAGACGCCTTTCAAAATTACTTTACGAGAGTAAACCACAGCCAGCGTACTCGTGCCAATACAAAGAATATCGTTTTGCCTGAAGTTAAATCTGAAGCAGGAAAGAAGGCCTTTTCCTTTCAAGGGGCAAAAGTTTTTAATAAACTAACAGACGAGATGAAGACTGAAACTTCAATTTTAAGATTTAAGGATCTCTGTAAAAATTTTAACTTTGACTTATAACTATTATGTATTTAAAGTATATTGCTATGTTCTCTTGTAATTAGGTTTGACAGGTCCTTGATTGATAACAGCATATTGTTGCTGAACAAGCTTAACCTGTATAAACATGATATTATTATTATCGTCATATCGTATACTGTCTAAGTCAGCAGGGATCTTTTTCCTTGAGGTTCGGTGACAACAAGTCTTCTCAAATCTCAAGAACTTTCCTGAGGATCCTTCCAGAATACAAGATTGCACTCTTCTGCAATTCCACTATCTTTGTTTCGATACCAATGTCCTCCAGTCTCTTTCTCAACAGTTTTAGAGTTGTTCCCAAAGCTCCAATTATGATAGGGATGACTTTCACTTGCTTGTTCCAAATCTTTCTAAGCTCCCTGGCTAAATCTTGATATTTTTCAATTTTTTCCATTTCCTTTGCATCTACCCTGCTATCATAAGGCACTGCGAAATCAATTATCTTGCATATATTGTTCTTTTTGTCTGTCACGATCATGTTAGGCCTTCTCGCTTCAATCACATGGTCTGTTTGCACTTCAAAATCCCACAGAATGTGAAAATCATTGTTCTCTTAGACTGCATCTGGCTCATGCTCGTACCATTTCTCGTTGACATCAAATCCACACCGTTTACTGACTTCCCAATGCACTTTCTTCCCAACCCAGTCGTATTGACGTTCATATTCCTTTTGTGCTATTTTACTGCACTCGCTCAGAATATGATTGACACTTTCGTCAACTTGACCGCACATTCTGCACTTACTTTCTTGTTGGGTCTTGTCTATCTTTGCCTTGATCAAATTAGTTCTGATTGCCTGCTCTTGAGCTGCCATTATCAATGTTTCTGTCTCCCTTTTCAACGTGCCATCCTTTAACCACATCCATTGTTGTTCGTCCGCTAGATTTTCTGTCTGCCTAATGAACTGCCCATGTAGCGTCTTTGCTTTCCAGTTGTTTTGTCTTTCGTGTTTTTTTCGTTTCTTGAAATCATTCTTACTTTCAATAGCTGCTTCCCAGTCTGTAACTTCATCGGTACCTCTTGCAGCACTTATGAACCTCTCGTCACTCATTTTTACGTATCCTTGTAATCCCAGTTTAGCTAAAGTCACTGTATCTTCGACACTCAGGAGTCCTCTTCCCCCTTCACTTCGTGGTATGTACAGACGATCAACGTTGCTCCTAGGATGCAGCGCATTATGCATAGTCATTAACTTTCTTGTTCTTCTATCCATTTCTTGTAGCTCACTAATGGTCCAGTCAAGGAAAGAAGCTGAGTATCTTAGCATTGGTATGGCCCATATGTTGATTGCTTTGATTATGTTGCCACCATTGAGCTTGGTTTCAAGTATTTTCCTGACACGCCTTTTGTATTCTTTTCCAACTTTTTCTTTCATATCTTTCCGCTGTATTTCGTTTGATTGTAATATACCCAGATATCTATAGCTATCATCTTCCTTTAGTGATCTTATCTTCTCGTCATTTGG
Organism: Aurelia sp. 4 Dawson et al 2005; assembly: GCA_964019985.1. Taxonomy (NCBI): domain Eukaryota; kingdom Metazoa; phylum Cnidaria; class Scyphozoa; order Semaeostomeae; family Ulmaridae; genus Aurelia; species Aurelia sp. 4 Dawson et al 2005. Next base: position 7,178,494 of record OZ026512.1, on the reverse strand, counting down.
CAATTCTATTCCTTCTGACTTGATTATCTTTCCTCTCTTCATCATCAGAACTGCACATTTATCTAACCCAAATTGCATGCCTATGTCGTTGCTGAATACTCTGACTGTCTGGACAAGTGAGTCTAATTCCTTCTCATTTTTCGCATATAACTTGAGGTCGTCCATGTATAGTAAGTGGTTGATTTTCTTTTTACTCTTTGTGAACTCGTAACCAGATTTTATCTTTCTCAGAACATGTGTGAGAGGAATCATTGCAACAACGAATAAAAGAGGCGAGAGTGCGTCGCCTTGAAAAATCCCCCTCTTGATGTTCACTTCTTCAAGTTGCTGGTTTGCACATGTCAGTTCAACTCTCCAAGTATTCATTGTGTTTTCAAGGAACAGTTGTATGTTGTCGCTACTACCTAATGATTTCAAACACTCCAATATCCACGAATGAGGCATCATGTCATAAGCCTTTCTGTAATCTATCCAGCTCATCGCCAAGTTCTTTTTTCTCATCCTGGCCTCTCGCAACACCAATCTGTCAATGAATAGTAAGTCTGTAGTTCCCATCGATTTACTTTTGCAACCTTTCTGCTCCTCCGGTAGTAGTTTCTCTTTTTCTAAGAACTCATAGACTTCATCAGTTATCAATCCAGTCAGTAGCTTCCAAACAAGTGGTAAGCAGGTTATTGGTCTGTAATTACTTGATTCTATCCCCTTTTACTTATCCTTTTGAATGAGAACCGTTCTGCCTTTCGTCATCCATTCAGGTGTATCTCCTTCAAGTCAACGAGCAAGATATTGTGTCAAATATGTGTGCATGCTGGTAAAATTCTTCAGCCAAAATCCTTGCAACCCATCGGGACCTGGCGCCTTCCAGTTAGGGATCTTTCTAAGCAACTTTTTCAGTTTTGGCTCAGTTATTTCAACCCTTTGTTGCTTTGGTATATCCCCCATTTCCTGTTTGAAATCATTCAGCCATTCTGCCCTAACGTTATGTTTTACCTCCTTACCCCAGATGTCCGACCAGAATCGCTTTGATTCATCAGCATCAGGTATAGCATTTTCATTATTTTGCCCTTCATCATTATTAAGTTTCTGATAAAATCTACTCTCGTTGTTCTTGAACATCCTATTGTGTTGGTATTGATTGATTCTTTGCTGGTATCTTGAGATCTTTGCTGTTTTTGCTTTGATCTTTTGCCTTATTTCTTCTATAACTATTTGCAACCCTTTCTGTTTGATTCCATATTTCCTTTGTAAGGCGTCTTGATGTCTTTTCTTTACAGTTCTCTTGTCTATCAATGAGTTTACTCTACCGAAATCTTTGCTCATCTCCTTTATCTGTCTGACAAGCCTCTTCTTCCACCTTGGCTCTTTTCTTCCATCTATCTTCTTGTTTTTAGCACCAAGGATTTCACACACAATAGCCGCTCCATAGCATATCGTATCATTCGTATCTGTGATATTATCTATTTCAAGCTTTCCTAGTACACTATCAACTTTTTTCACTGTTTCGATCAGCTTTGCACAATCCACTCCTCTCATTAGTGGCAATCGTGTCCTTGGTTTCTTCCTAATTTCCATCATCATTTTCAATATCTCTCTGTCCTCTTCCGTCAATACTGCACCGTCCTTGATTTCAACCCAATCTACTTGTTCGTCGTGTTCAATTTGTGGACTTACTCCTTCACTGTCATCTCCAGTTGCTGTCCTTTCAGAGTCTTGACCACCTTCTTCAACGATCAACCTATCAATTTCACCATATGCTGCATCATCAACATTCCTTTGAATTTCTTCCAGTTCAAGTGAACTTAACCACTGCTTCTTCACAATTTGGAACTTTTGATCAATCCGCCGCTGTTCTGTGACATTAAACATCCCTCTGTCGTTCCATAACACATGCATTCTTTTCCTATAATCTCTCGTCTTTGGATCACTCAAATAGAAACACTCCATAACTACTCTATTTTCATACTGTGTCTATTTCCTTCTCATCCTCGCAGCAGTAGCTGGATGACGACCGGGCCCATGCTGCTGTGCCATGGGACACCTGCCGGACGAAGGACCTTCACCATCGTTGGCTCCAGCCCAATTGACTTCGTTGTTTAACAAACTGTTTGCATTCATTATACATCACTTGCATGAGGATGGTTTCAGCATCACCAAAAAGCAGTGTTTTTCTCTTGACACCATCAATAGGAGGGTTGCCGGCCAAAGCTGAAGACCCCCTCCTGGCCATGAGACAGACTAGCCCCCGCCGGACGCCAACCCGGTACTTCATGGTCTCGGGGAGAGCTGATAGGTACTACACCTTGCTCAAGGGTGACCTGGAGGTAGTTGCAGCAAAGGGTAACCTCATTATCCCACGTCGAAACTTTATTATTATTATTATTATCATTATCATTATTATTATTATTGTTATTATCATTATTATTATCATTATTAACGAAAGCATACCAATCCATTTTTCAACCATCACATTAATATCTTCAGAGCAATACAGGATACTTGACCAATCATAGGCAGAGAGATCCCGAAGGAAAGCTTCCTCATTGAAGTTTTTCATCTGCCTAGTATATATTTGTTTGTGTTTGTGATATATATGACATTTGATATCTCATTTTATTAAGGAGGCAGCCCCTCAACCAAAGCTGTTTTACAAGGGAACCTCCACTTAAAAACGTTAATATACAATTACAAATGATGAAGAAAAAGTACAATATAAAGACCATAATATAAAGCCTAATACAATATCCACAAAGTCTATTATAAAAGAAAAGAGAAAATCCTAAATATATTTTTAAAACTAGTCAGGGAAGATGCGTGTTTGGTATCAGCAGGAAGGTCATTCCATGCTTTAGCTCCAAAATGAAAATTGACCAAAATCTCAAAAGAAGCCAAAATTAAGCCAAAAGCCCATCGTAATTTTTGAAGCCAACAATAAGACAAAAGAACCAAATTAGCAAAATTTGGCTTAAAAGAAAATTTGTTGTCAAATTTACTTTAATCTAGGTAAGTGATAATCCTAGGGCGTTTTTTAAGGAAACTGTATTTCAATGAGGTCACCAACACTGAAAGCTCAACTTCTCCTCTCAAGCTCGAAAACGCAAGTTAAAAACATTTCATAAAGATAACACAATCTTTGTAGAAAAGAAAATGTTTCTGAATACTTTTTTGGGCAACTGTTCATTTGCACTGAAAACTCTCAAATTTCAATGAGTTTCCTTGAATGTTTTTATTTGGGAGAGTGCTCTCTACTTTGTTACTCGCTTTCCCGAGGTGAAGGACCTTCCAGATACATTCATCAAATAGTTACAAAACAAACTTAGCCGTAGGAGCCAGGGGCACTGAGGGCACGTGTCCCCAAGATTTTGGAATAAGCAAAGAAGTACCCTTTCTGTTTTTAGAAAATGCCCTTGAAGTGAATAGCGATCTTTTAGCCAATTTAGTTCATTAATAAAGGCTAAATAATCTATTGTAACATACCTCCATGCAAAGGCATTTTTCTCTAGGATCATCTTTATTCTCTCGAAAAGACAACAAATTGTACTCAACAACTCTAGCATATGCTCGACAGTAGAAAAGCGTGTTATGGTACTTTGGTTCAAGATCTGAAAGGCAAATATGATGTGTTATTGGTTTATTTTCTAACGAAGGGAGATATGAATTGAACCACAAATTACTGTTACATTATGGTGTGGTATTCTATGATAGTTGGAATATGAGTGATAGGACAGTACTCATACATCAGTGAGAATTTTGATCAGTAGCAAGCAGGGGCGGATCTAGGCTTGGAGTTTGGGGAGGGCGACTAAGAAGGAAACATGGGGGTCTGGGGCCACGCCCTTCGGACTCTCGGAAAACGTAGGAAACGCCCCTTTTACTTCATTTTAGACCATTAAGCTTATCACTTAATCTTCATTTCTCCTGACATACAAGCTGGAATTTGTGTGCAAAACCTTATGGGCGAACGGTTGGGAAAGTACGAGACCACCAAAAATATTTTTATCATAAGCACCGGTTCGGGAATGTGTATCGCGGAAATAAGCTCCACCATCATGGAAATGAAAATTTGGCTTAAAGATGAAATTGTTCTCAAATCCACGATTCAAAGACATTTCAAAGTTACGTGAAAATCCCGTGAAATTTCCCATGGCAAGTTCCCTCATCGGAGTTAGCTATCAAAATTCTCTTCGCTTTGTCACCTTCTAGAAGCTTCACTTGTATTCAAAAGTGTGTTCTCCCTCCAGCAACATTTTATAACTATCACAACAGAAGACACAAATCTTTATCAAAAGTCTCTATCAGAGCGAAATTTATCATAAAATAAACTTCCACAGCAAATTTTACTGGAAGATCTTGAAGCACCGATAAGCGAATGAAACAAATGATTTTCAGTCTCGAACTCACGCAATGAAATTTCTTTTAGAATTCAGATTCGTATATTTTCAAATCTATCGTGCAGCTGTGCTATGGTTATTTGTGGGTTGCTTTAGGAAATAAAGGTTCAAAACTTATTCTTTTATCTACAAAAGACAATGGTTCTTACGAGAACTCTTACACTTTGGAGGTGGCCATGGCCCCCCGGCCCCCCACTAAATCCACGCCTGGTAGCAAGTCACCTAAAAAGTGCATATCTAGCCAGATTCAGAGTTATTCTTAAGTGATTACAAATGTATGATAACACATAGTGTCGACTACGGCAAAACAACGCAAATAAGAACATAGTAAAAATAAGAACCTGCAGACTGATTTTGTGGAAAAGACACCCAGAGATAACAACCACAACAAATTGATTTACTCCAATGTTTTCTGAGATGGTACACTTAATTAAGAAATTTCATTATACATATCAGTGTAAACAAACTCCCAACTATCAATAACTGAACACCGTTAACAGTTTTCAGGGATATGCAAATTGTTTTACCAAGTTGTATGATATGAAGTGCTTTGTTAATGGCAAAGTATATACCCTCTAATATCTAAACTCAGCCATCCCACTCTTAAGTTTATTAAAAAATACCGTATAGCTATAGATTTATCATAGACGTGACCTGACGTGTCCTTGCGATTAGTCAAGACGTACGGGGCTTTACTTACGGGGATTGCGGGGTTTTAATGTATTTTTTTAAAAATTTCCTCTTTATCTAGGGAAATGGCTCTTTCAAGTTGCACATTTTGGCCAAATCCAAAATATGCTGCGCACTTACGAAAACGGTATGAAGCGAACTTCTGCGAGGTAGATTCAGGAAAGAATTCCCATACTGGGTGTCCCAAAAAAAACGCAACGGATTTGAAAAATTCTGACACGAGCTGTTTCAAATTAATAATTGAATTATTATTTTTCTCTAAATTTGCAATAATTGTTTTAAATTTTGATATATTTTTCAGAATTTTTGAAGAATTGGTTAAAGAGTTAAAAATCAACAAACATTGAGTTTGTTGTCAGGGCAAAACCAGATCTGGGAACTGCTATACTGCATTAGTGCAAACTACTATACTGCAAAGTTGCAAGCATGGTATACATGAAACTTCACAGGGTTACAGACAAGCACACAATTTGATCAAGAAACTGTGACAAAGGGATCCCTTGCTGATTCATAAGTTATCCAGTTGTGAGGGAGTTTTCAGTGTTAATTTCCAATTAAAAGTATAACTCCAATCGATGAGGGCCTAGTCATCTTATAAAGAGTAACCGTGCCTTGACCGAAATCTTTATAAAAGTGTCTGCTAAATGTTTAATAAACTTGTGTGTTGCATCCTTGTCAGCAGTCTTCAGTAATTGCTGGAAATGTCATGTTTTATCATATGACACTGTAATTCAGTATTGCTAATGCAGCAGCTCTGGCTTTGACGTAGGGGCAATTTTGAAGTTTGCTGATTTTTAACTGTAAAACCAAGTCCCTAAAAGTAACGGAAAATATATCAAAATTCATTCTAATTATTGCAGATTTCAATAAGAATAATCATTTGATAATGAGTATGAAACAGTTGCCATTAGAAATTTTCAAATCTGTTGCGTTTTTCCTGGGACACCCGGTACAGGCCTTTCTCGGAGAGTCGCTGTCGTGTCACCTCTGTATTACACATCTCTAATCTAAAATAAAATCTTACGTTTCTTTAGATTTTGCTATTTTCATTTCATTTCTGAAAAGTTCACTGCTCTAAATGCCGCAGTCTTCTTGCAATTTTAAGTTTAATTTCGTGCAAAATGGCTAGGCCATGCAATTCAACGAGAGGGCGAGGAATCCTGGTTTCGTGTTGGTATAATTCATGGAATGCGGCTGTTTATGAATTTTCATCATATTCCGGAAGTCCACAAAGTACATAACATGACACACTTCGATGCAAGCTTGACATGATGGAAAAAAATGAAGGACCAGAACGACAAAGCTACTGAACAACTGTTATCAAAGTTCACAGATGTAATCTTTAGCCAAGTTTTTTTGTGCCAGAGAAGGCTGGTTGCTTTATCCAGGAAAGGAAGAGTACAATGTTACAGTGACTTCAATATATTGAGGAAAATGAGACACGTCTGCCAAACCAAGAAGGTATCTTTTATCATAAAAGATGTTATCAAAAGTTTGCTGATGTTCAAAAATTGGAGAGAGCCAAGCAGGACCTTGCAAAAGAATCACAGTTCCCAAAAAACAGCGACGAAGGTGCACTAATTGGGGATATTTCATATTCCATATTTGAATATTTTTTAAGGAGGGTAGCCCTTCGGCAGATGCCGTTATTTAAGGGGCTCTCCGATAAAAACTTAATTACAATATACCGATAAAGATAATAAGTCACTAATATATAAAAACCATAATTCAAAAGCATATTTACAATTAAACAATATATACAATAGAAAGTAAAAGTTAAGCCATTATTGATTTCTTAAAACCATTCAGGGAAGACGCCGCTTTAGACTAAGCAGGAAGGCTATTCCATAGTTTAGCTCCCCGGAAAGAAAACCTTTTTGCCCATTTGCTGAATTTTTCCCTGGCAACCTTAAATCAGTCTCGGTGTTCCGGAGATTGCGAGAGGAGCAAGCTGAGTTTTGGTGAACAGGTTACACAGGTATTGTGGGGCCAGATCATTGAGCGACTTGAAGACCATTGTTTTAGACTCATTACCAATGAGTTCTTCAGTGGTCTTCCAGCCCAACTCCACAATAAGTGGTCTGCTACGGGTGTCGAAGCTGTTATTTGTAATGATTATAACAGCACGATTTTGGAGCTTCTGCAGCTGGCTGATGTCTGTAGATCCAGCACAACCCCAGACAGAACAACAGTATCGAAAGTGGGGCTCAACAATACTTGTGTAAAGTTTTTCAAACTAGCCATAGGCAGAAAGGATTAAGCGCGTCTCAAAAATCTGATCGCCCTGGAGACCTTCATAGAAACTGCCTTAGTTTGCTCTTTCCAGTCTAAAGAGCAATCGATTTGCAGTCCAAGGTACTTTGTCTTTTGAACTACTTCGAGTTCATTGTCGCATAGTTTTAGTTCCAAGGTTCACTTCGACTTTTGAGAGAGTTGTGTTCTGCTTCATTTCATTTTAATTTCATTTCATTTTTACTCATTGATACAGGGTAAAAAGCATTCAGTTGCTAAGAAATAACTGTTTTACAATGTGCCCTGTTAAAATACAAAAGAAAACAAAAACAAAAGCAAAAGCAAAAAGAAAAATTAGTTAATCAATAATCTCCAAATACTAGTTAATACGTTGAAAAGCCCTATTTTAAATAGTCCTATCGAAGAGAAAATGAAATTAAATTGCAACAGAAAGGAAAATTAATAGAACTAATCCTTAATGCAAGGAAGTATGTAAAGTTCACTTTAAAATCCTTCCTTTAGTTTTAATTTGAAATTTGATAGCGAGGGAGACAGTTTCATCTGGTGGTCTAGACCATTCCAAACGGTCGCTCCTCGATATGCAAATGACTTTTGTCCATTGTTAGTTCTAAACAAAGGAAGTTTCAAGTCAGTTTATGTGTTTCTTTGCGTCCTTTGTGCCTGTTCACGTTGTCTTTGAAACATTTGGGCCATATAATTCTGGCAAAGTTGATTCGCAGATTTGAAAACAATAGCTGCCGTTTCAAACCTGATCAGCTCTTTGACTGTTAGCCAGCCAAGCCCTTTAATCAGAGGCCAGGAGTGCGCATCACAAGCACTATTTGTCACAATACGGGCTGCACGATTTTGGAGAATATGCAGTCTTTTTAAGTCTGTCTCGGTGCAACATCTCCATACCGTGCAACAGTATCGTAAATAGGGCTCGACTATACTTCCGTACATGGTTTTTACTGTACTGAGAGGGACGTACCTCCTTGCATATCTCAGCATCCCTATCCCTCTAGAAGTCTGCAAGGCAATAATGTTAATATGTTCATTCCAACTTAAATGTTTTGTCTATTTGTATTCCCAGGTACTTAGCTTCGTTTATCACTGGAACAACTTCGTCATCAATGTCAAACCTAGGTCTAATATCATCACAGTTAGAAATGTTCTGGAGTTTTGCCCTGCCACCGATAAGTATGGCTTGAGTTTTCGAAACATTTCGAGACAACTTATTGCCTTCTATCCATAATTTGAGATTGGAAAAATCGTCTTTGATTGCTGAATTGATTGCATCAACTGATTTAGAGGAATGAGAGATGCTGGTATCATCTGCATAGTAAACTTGGCATTATCAAGCAAAAGTGGAAGGTCATTAATGTACATCAAAAAGAGAAGTGGTCCCAAGCAAGACCCTTGAGGAACTCCATATCGAATACTTTCAATTTTTGATATGTGCCCATTCACCAAACAGCATTGTTGTCTCCCATTAAGATAGGATCTGAACCACTCAAGCTCAATACCCCTAATACCATAAAGTGACAACTTCTCTAACAGGATACTATGGTCTACAGTGTCGAAAGCCTTTTTAGGTCGATGAAAACGACCACAATCATTCGTGCTCTTGAGCAGACATGTGACACAAGAGTGCAATGATCGGAACCCAGATTGGTGTAAGTAAAGCAACTTATTTTCATCCAGGTATTGGTAAAGTTGGCCATACAAAACTTTCTCCAATAAACGCGAAACCGTTGGTAGAACAGAAATTGGATGGTAGTTAGATTTTATATTTTCAGGGCCATCTTTGAAGATAGGTGCAATCCTTGCTGTTTTCCAACAATTAGGACGTACACCGCACCTCAAGGAATTATTAAAAATGGCACTCAATGAACTAGCTAGGATAGGCATGCCGACTTCAAAAAATAACTTTAAATGCCGTCCAAACCAAATCCATTTCATGTCTTGAGGCTTTTCATTGCTCTGCGTATCTGCACTTTATTAACATTCTTCAACCAGTCAGTTTTTACTAGATGGCTTTTCAAAGCCCGTCAGGTTTGATCGGAATCAACATGGAGGTGGTTTACTGATTTATGTCAGAGAGGGTGTTCCCTTCAAAGAGATATCTGTCTACAAAACACCAAATGACATTGAATGTGGCATAATTGAAGTAACTCTAACGAAGCAAAAATGGCTACTTTTCTGCATTTACCGACCTCCAGCTCAAGCTGAAAGATATTTCTTTGATGAGATAGGAAAGAGGCTGGATTTTTACAGTAGCAAATATGAAAGTTTCTGTGTGTTAGGTGATTTTAATTGTGAACCTAAAGATAGTGCTATCAGTAATTTCATGGATAACTATGATTTGATTAATCTGGTCAAGAGCCCAACCTGTTTTAGATCTGACAGCCCTAGATGTATTGATCTGATCCTGACGAACAGGAGGAGAAGTTTTCAGAATACGGTAACGGTGCACACAGGGCTGTCGGATTTTCATGCCATGATAGTCACGGTACTTAAGGGTGGATATAGGAAAAAAGGGCCCAAGATCATTACATATAGAAATTACACCAACCTCTGTGCTGAGGACTTTAGGAAGGATCTTTGTGATCAGATAACGTCTGAACTGCAGGATAACGAGGACTACGGCGCTTTTGATGCTGTAGTTACAAATACACTTAATAAACATGCTCCTCTGAAGAAAAGATATTTGCGTGCAAATGATGGTCCTTTTATGACAAAGGCCTTACGAAAAGCGATGATGCATCGCAAGAAATTACGCAATAGATACATCAAGAGTAGAACTGAGGATAATCTTAAAGCTTTTAAAACGCAAAGAAATTTTTGTTTGAAACTCCTGCGCAAGACGAAATCTGATTACTATCGGAACCTTGACCTTGGAGACCTTGCATACAACCGTAAATTTTGGAGGACAGTCAAACCGGTTTTCTCAAATGAAGTACAAACAAATTCATTTGTGACTCTAATGGAAGATGGAAAAATGATAACTGAGGACTTAAAGATAGCAGAAATTTTTAATCATTATTTCACAAACATAGCAGAGAGTTTGGGAATTTCCAAAGACCAGACACTGCTCTCACCAACTAATGGGATAAATGATCCAGTGGAAAAAGCTATCAAAAAATATGCTAATCATCCCAGCATTAAAAAGATCAAAGAATGCTGAGAACTGAGTCGATTTGAATTCAAACCAATGACTATTAATGAGATACTTTTACAGATTCAAAAACTGAACTCAAAAAGGGCGTCTCCCTTAAACAGCATTCCAGCTAAGATCCTCAAACAGAATGCAGATATTTTTCCTGTTCTCATCCAAAAAATCTTCAATTCGAATTTGTCGGAATGTTATTTTCCAAAGGAACTGAAAGCTGGTGAGGTCTCGTCCCTGTTCAAAAGTCTTGATGCTTTTATCAAGAAAAATTATAGACCTATAACGGTCATATCATCTGTGTCCAAAATTTACGCGAGAGTCCTGGAGAGTCAAATGAAATCTCATGCCCTTAGTTTCCTCTCTCCTCTTCTGTGTGGATTTCGAGAGGGCTATGGAACCGAACATGCACTTTTACGACTCATAGAAACCTGCGAAAAGACTTTAGATAAAGGGGGTGTTGCTGGAGCACTGCTCCTGGATCTCTCGAAGGCTTTTGATTGCTTAAAACATGAGCTTTTGATTGCAAAATTAAGTGCTTACGGTTTCAGTATAAGTGCATTGCGGTTGATCCATAGCTATCTCAATGAGAGGAAGCAGAGGGTAAAGATGAATGGGTCCTTCAGCACATGGAGAGAAACAACGATAGGTGTGCCGCAGGGTTCGGTCTTGGGACCTCTTTTGTTTAACATATACCTCAATGATCTCTTCATGTTTGTGAATGATGCTGAAATATGTAATTATGCAGATGATACGACTATCTATGCTTGTGACAACAATATTGAAGGTATCATAGAAACATTAGAGAGTGATGCCCTTAAAATTGCAGAATGGTTTCCAAACAACTGTATAAAGTTGAATGAGGACAAATGCCATCTGATGATCTTTGGAGACAAAAGTAATGATATTTCTTTAAATATCGGAAGTGTGAGGATTAAAGAGAGCAAGGAAGAAAAGTTGCTTGGAGTGATTCTGGACAAAAGATTATGCTTTAAACAGCAAGTAAAGTCCATTTGCAAAAAGGCTGGGCAAAAGCTACATGCTCTCTCGAGAATCTGTCATTTTCTTGACACTGAACAACTAAAAAGAATAATGAGGGCATTCATCTTGTCCCAGTTCAACTACTGTCCTCTTGTTTGGATGTTCTGCAATAGAACACTTGACAACAAAGTCAATCGTATTCACGAACGGGCATTGCGGATAACTTAAAAAGATATGAGTTTTGACACAATGTTACTCAGAGACAATGCGGTTACAATCCACACAAGAAATTTACAGTTGCTGATGACTGAAATTGATAAAACAAAATGGGAACTCAATCCTACTTTCATGAAAGAGATCTTTGTTGAAAAGCACAGTACTTACGGGTTAAGAAGCTGCCATAATCTACTACTGCCACAAGCGCGCACTACTTGCCATGGCTTAGAGACGATCTCGTTTCTAGGAAGTAGATTATGGCAGGCACTTCCCAATGACATGAAACAATCAGATGCCCTCTCCACGTTTAAGAGGAGAATAAAAACCTGGAAAGGAGAGGAATGTAACTGTAGAATGTGTAGACTTTTCGTGGCTCAGGTAGGGTTCTTAAAAGGATAAATGCGTTGCATTGTAAATACTAAAAATTTCTGTAAAAACATTGTAAAAATCTGTATACACGTATTATATTGAATTAATCCTTATGTTAGATATATATGTATTTTTCTTTTATTTTGAAACAATTTTACTTTGTAGTAGGCTTGAATTAGCTTTTATTTTATAGCTAGCCATTATAGCCTACTTTAAATAAATAGATAATAATAATAATAATAATAATAATAATAATAATAATAATAATAATAATAATAATAATAATAATAATAATAATAATAATAATAATAATAGTAATAATAATAATAATAATAATAATAATAATAATAATAATAATAATAATAATAATAATAATAATAATAATAATAATAATAATAATAATAATTGTAAGTAAAGATTCTTTCGTCTTGATTGTCTAAGTGTAATAGATTCAAGAAAAACAAGAACTTTTCAGTAAAATATTTCGATCTTGTGTAGATCTTCTTCAGTCACAATGTGAGTAAATTACAAGAGTGTACTATAACGATAAAGGGAAGAATTATAAATTCGATTTAAGAGTTCTAAAGATATCCGTGGAATTCTTGATTCTAATAATCTGGCGTCGATTGCTGATAACGAATTGGATAAGCACATAAGAACATAAAGCCAGAAATAAGAAATAAATACAAGGAAATGCTATTACATATTCAAAAACTTGGGAATAGTTTATAATGCGTTTTTGCTAGTTCACCCATGGTGCTGTTCATTCCATGAGGTTCTTTTGTGTCCAGTCTAGTGATTCATTTGTCCTCAAAGTTACCTAAGTCGGTTTCATTTCCTTCCACTTGCTGCAAAATGTGCACTTTCAAATTCCGATCGAAATTACAGTCTTGACTTACAGTCTTTTATATCCTTTAAGAGATTATCAATAAAATTTGTCAGGCTTTCTGATCTTTCTTCCCTTACTTTTGCTGGATACCAGTTTGGGTTATTAATTGTCCAGTTAAGTCTTAAACGGTCTGGTCCTGTGCTCTTTTCAGTGCCTTTGGTGGTATCTTTTTGGCTCTCTTCATTATTCATTTCATGGAAGAATTCTTTGAGTTTAAGTCTTCGGATGAAATTGTGCATGTCGTTTACAAATTTTTCCTTGTTAAAGTTCTTTTGACTTGGAGTAAATGACAAGCCTAATTCTAAGACTGACTTTTCGTCCTCTGAGAGGACATGCTTCGATAAGTTGTAAATTGCTGATTGGCTTTGACGATTTTTGAAAGGACTTTTGCTGCAACAGCCATTGATGTTTTTAGATTCATTTCTGGTCTTATCTGATTTTTTAACCCTATTTTGTTTGTCGAGAATACAGAAGCGGTTTGATAAGGGAATATCCTTTCTCAAGTGTTTGCCTTTTAACCCAATAAAAGTTTTCTTTGGAAATGTCCATTTGTTATTAGGATGTGTCTTTTTACCGATACAGTGTTGATTTGATCTGCTGCCGCTCGCGGATGTCATATATATTCAAAAAAGATATTCTGGGGAAAACGGGGTTGTAAAAAGTTAAAACTAGCAATAGTAAATACTAAATAATAATAATAGTAATAATAATAATAATAATAAGAATAATAATAATAATAATAATAATAATAATAATAATAATAATAATAATAATAATAATAATAATAATAATAATTAACGTCCTGGGTATGACGTTAAACTGCATCCGGTTGTGGAGTTTCGACGTGGGCGAATGAGGTTACCCTTAGCCACAACTACCTCCAGGTCACCCTTGGGCAAGGTGTAGTACCTGCTAGCCCTGGGTAGGTGGAGCTCATAAGCCTTGGTTGGCGGTCCACCTAGGAGAAGGAAAACTCTGATTTCAAACCAGGGTAGATGGAGCTCTTCAACTTTGGTCGGTAATTCATCTAGTGATGGTGTCATGAAAGTAATACTGGTAGTGGCGCAACCTTACAAACGCAAAATCTCATTTATACAATGATGGACGCAAATAATGACATTAATAATTGCGTTAACGGGGCTGGAACTGTTAATTGTGAAGGCTCCGCGCACGGCAGGTGTGGAGTGAGGGATCAGGCTCCCACAGGTCGTCATCAAGCTACTGATCAGAGGAGAAAGAGACTGAAATGGGAAAAAGAGGTGAATCGGATAGTGATTGAATGCTGGGTTGGGAGTGTACCAACAAAGCGGGGATATAGAAAAAGAATGAAACGATTATGGGATGAAAAGGGAGTATTTGAAGTGAGCGAGCAGAGATTGGCTGACCAGGCTAGAGCAATACGAACTAATGATTGGTTGACAACAGTGGAGATAGAAGAAATAAAACGAAATGTGGAAGAGGAGAAGGTAGATAGTGATAACAGAGAGAGACTAGAAGGGGACATTGAGAATAATGAGAATGAGGGTGAAGACAGACAGAGTCAAGAAAACGACGCAAATGTGGAAGAAGAGATGATTGATGATATAAATATCAGGGATGAATCAGTGAGTAATAACACTGATATAGAATGGTTCAGTGATGAAGATCGCGACATTTTGGAAATGATACTGACAAGAATGAGAAAAGAACAAGATGACATCCCTCCAAACCTCCGTTATGTAGATAGATCCAAAGTAAAAGCAACGACTCAGAAAGTAAATCAGATAATACAAATGATTGAAACTAGCAACATAACTGAAACGAATCGATTGATTATAGCAGCAGCCAATGTTGTGGCAGACCTCTTGAAATGTAAACGAACTGAGCTTGGAGATAAGAAAGAGAGTAAAGAACCAAAGTGGCGAAGGAGAATACGGTGCAAGCTGGAGAAAACAAGGGCAGACCTTGGACGAGTGGATAGACTAAGGAAAGGCGAACTCAGAAATAAAAGGGTTGCAATGATACTCGAGAGAGAATATCAAGTGACACGAAAAGGCATAGAAACGGTGCACGAGGAACTAAGACAGCGCGTGATAGCTATAGCAGCCAAACTGCAGAGGTACGATTCTCGAGATCTGCAGTTTAGACAAAATAGATTATTCCAGTCAAACCAGAAGCGACTTTTTGAAGAAATCGAGGGAAAGGCACGGCAAGAAGCGGTGGTTCCAGATGCAGAGCAGAGTAAGGAGTTTTGGAGTGGCATATGGGATGTACCAGTTGAGCACAACAAGAATGCTGAGTGGCTCAAGAAACTTGAAAATCATACACGTGATGTTCCTAAACAATTGAATGTGAAGTTTGAGATCAATTCGTTGAAGCAGAAGCTCAAAAAAATGCCAAACTGGAAAGGCCCTGGCCCAGATGGGGTGCCAGGATATTGGCTCAAAAACTTTACATACTTGCATGAGCGAATAACATTTCAACTGGATGAATGTTTGCAACAGGGAAATGTTCCAGACTGGATGACCACAGGTAGGACATTACTTTGCTTGAAGGACCCAAAGCAGGGCTCTCTAGTCTCCAATTTCCGCCCAATAACATGCTTACCACTAATGTGGAAGTTATTAACAGGAGTGCTGGCAGAGAAGCTATATCGCCATTTGGATGAAATCCAACTACTGCCTGTGGAACAAAAAGGTGGCAGGAAGGGAAGCAAAGGCACCAAAGATCAATTGCTCATCGACAAGATGGTGATTAAGGACTGTAAAAGGAGACTCACAGGATTAGGAGTGGCCTGGGTGGACTACAAGAAAGCTTATGATATGATACCACATAGCTGGATCGGGAAAACTTTAGAAATGTTTGGTATAGCAGACAATGTGAGAAACCTAGTGAAAGAAAGTACGCAAAAGTGGAACACAGAGTTAACAGCTGGAGATAGGATATTAGGGAATGTCAAAATTAGACGTGGGATCTTCCAAGGAGATAGCTTGTCTCCTCTTCTATTTGTGATTGCAATGATACCACTAAGTCTGATACTGCGGGATGTAAAAATAGCCTACGATCTTGGAAAAGGAAATGGAGAATTAAATCACCTATTGTTTATGGATGACTTAAAACTGTTTGCCAAGAATGAAAAGCAATTAGAAAGTCTTATTCATACTGTAAGAATATTTTCAGATGATATTAGAATGGAGTTTGGATTGACAAAGTGTGCATTGCTAGTTATGAAAAGAGGGAGATTTGAAAGAAGTGAAGGAATAGATATGCCAAATGGAGAAAAAATGAAATCAATTGAAGAAGGAGGAGGGTATAAATACCTTGGTATTTTGGAAGCAGATGGAATCAAACATGGAGAGATGAAAGAAACTGTGAGTAAGGAATATATAAGGAGAATCAGGAAGATTTTAGGATCAAAGTTAAACGGAGGAAATATCACCAAAGCAATCAACTCCTGGGCTGTTTCAGTCATAAGGTATGGGGCTGGGATAATTGACTGGACAAAGGCAGAACTGCAGCAAATGGACCGAAAAACGAGAAAGTTGTTAACCATGTATGGAGCCCACCATCCCCAAGCTGATATTGACCGATTGTACCTGAGAAGAGCAGATGGAGGCAGAGGGTTAATTGGTATCGAAGACTGCGTACGGATGGAAAAAGAAAGTTTACTAAGATACGTCGAACAGAGTAGGGAGAAGCTGATACTTTCTGTTGGAAAGGAGGAAGTGTTGAAAGCTGGCAAGGGGGAGAAAGACAAGGAAGGAATACAGAAGGAACATGCCGAATTGAGAAGAAGTAAGCCATTGCACGGACAGTTTGAGAAGGCAACTAAGGAAGTCTGCGGAAGAAGATCATGGGATTGGTTGAAAAAGGGCCATCTGAAAAAGGAAACTGAAAGTACAATTGTAGCTGCACAGGATCAAGCCATACGAACCAACAACATCCGCAAACACATCCATAAAGAGGATATATCATCAATGTGTCGAATGTGTGGAAAATTTGATGAAACAATAGCACACATAGTAGCAGAGTGCCCAAGTTTAGCACAGAACGAATATAAGAAATGGAGACATGACCAAGTAGTCAGGATGATCCACTGGAAGTTATGTGAAAAATGGGGCTTTGAGAGGGGTGAGATGTGGTACACCCACAATGCAGAGAAGGTATTAGAGTCGGATGTTTGTAAGATTCTGTGGGACTTCTCCATTCAAACGGATAAGAAACTGAATCACAACAAACCAGATATAACTGTGATAGATAAAGTAAATAAAACATGTCTCATCATTGATCCATCATGCCCCTTTGACTCTCGTATAGTAGTGAAAGAAGAAGAGAAATTATCGAACTATGACGAACTCAAATACGAACTTGCAAGAATTTGGAGCATGAAGAAGGTAACCATCGTACCCATAGTAATTGGAGCTTTAGGAACAGTGACAGAAAGGATCGATTCCTGGATAGAACAGATTGGCATAGACTGTCCAGTTGCACTGCTGCAGAAAGGATGCCTCCTTGGATCAGCTAGGATCATAAGAAAAGTAATGAATAGCTAAGGATAAGAAGAAGAAGACTATATATGATAGCCATGGCTGCAGGCAGTAGCCCGCTATGCATATAACATCCACCAGGAACATGAACGTACCTGAGAACAAACACAACAATAATAATAATAATAATAATAATAATAATAATAATAATAATAATAATAATAATAATAATAATAATAATAATAATAATAATAATAATAATAATAATAATTATTATTATTATTATTATTATTATTATTATTATATTATAATTATTATAATTATATTACATAATATATCATATTATATTATATTATATTATATTATATGTTATATTATATTATATGTTATATATTATATATTATATATTATATTATATATTATATTATATAATTATAATTATAATATAATTATAATTATATTATAATTATAAATATTAATAATGGATACAACCTAGGAAAAGACAGGGGTAACTTGAATCATCTTTTGTTTATGGATGACTTGAAGCTATATAGTCTGGTAAAGTGGAAGAGCTGGATACCCTTGTGCAAACAGTTAGGCTAATCTCCGAAGACATCGGCATGGAGTTTGGCATTTCGAAATGTGCAATGATTGAGATGAAACGAGGGAAGATAGTAAAGAATGACGGAATCGAATTACCGGACGGCGAAAGAATACGGTCATTAGAAATAGATGAAGCCTATAAATACCTAGGGGTACTGCAAAGCGATAAGGAGAAAAGCAAGGAAATGAAAGAAATTGTAAGAAAAGAGTATTTTCGAAGACTGAGGATGATCCTAAGGTCCAGCCTCAATAGTGGAAATACTGTGCAGGCAATAAACGCCAGAGCTGTTTCGATAATTAGATATGGTGCAGGAATAATTGAATGGACGAAAACAGAGTTGAAGGAAATCGACCGAAAAACCAGAAAGATGTTTACCATCTATCACAGTATGCATCCGCAAGGAGATGTAGATAGACTTTACTGGAAAAGAAAAGAAGGTGGCAGGGGATTGTTAAGTGTACAAGACGTGGTCAAAATAGAAGAAAACAGTATGGGCTTCTACATAAAGGATAAAGAAAAACGTTACTCGCAGAGGTTGTCAGAGAAGGCCTATTTGATGACAGTGAAGACCCAAAGAAAATGAAGGATGAGGTTGTAAAGAAGCATAAGGCAGCATTTGAAGAAAAGACCCTGCATTCAAAGTTTATCAAGGAAACAAGTGATGTGCGTGATAACAAGAATAGCTGGTTATGGTTGCGGAAAGGCTACCTTAAGAAAGAAACGGATGGACTGCTGCTAGCAGCTCAAGATCAAGCATTAAGAACCAGGTGGATAATGAAAAACATAGACAAGAAAGATGTCCAAGACAAATGCAGGCTGTGCGGAGAGAGGGACGAAACAGTTGCGCATATAGTTTCTGAATGTAAACAGCTGGCCCAGAATGAATATAAGAAATGTCGACATGATAAAGTGGCTGCCATGCTGCACTGGAGCTTGTGCCAACAATATGGATTCCCTTGTACAGAAAAAAGCTATGAGCACGTCATCACTAAAGAGATGAGGGTTCTAGAGAACAATGAAGTAAAGGTATTGTGGGATTTTCCGATTCAGACTGATGAGAAGCTGGAACACAACCGACCAGACATTGCCATTGTAAAGAAAAAGAAGAGAACCTGTATGTTAATAGACGTGGCGTGTCCTTTTGACACCAGAATAGAGCGAAAAGAGAAAGAAAAAATAGAAGTGTACACAGACCTAAAATATGAGATCTTGAAGTGCTGGAGGAACGAAGTGAAGACAGTCATAATTATCCCGGTCGTTATTGGTGCTCTTGGCATTGTGACAAAAAATCTTGAGAATTACCTATCAAAGATAGACTTTGCACCAGGTATCGAACCACTTCAGAAAACTTGCCTACTTGGAACAGCCCGTGCACTGAGAAAGGTTTTGGACTACCAGCAGTAGTTAAAAGACACAGAAGACATCGCCAAACAGACAGTTGTTACCCTAGGCTACTTGTTGTGGCCCGGTAGCAATTGAAAATAACCGGCTCAAAGCAAGATCAAACATTAGCCGTGAGAAGCAGTCAAATAATAACAAAGAACCTAAAGAATTTAGAATGCTGATTTATCTTAACATTCGCGGATAAAAGAGGATTTCTCCTTGTTGGAATTTTGCTGCTGAGCTTTTCTCCGATGTTACAAAAATACTGGTTCATAGCGTCGGCAATTTGTTGAGAGTCAGTAATATCTTTATCACCATCCTCGAGAGAAGAATATGAGTAGTTTTGGATCTCTTATTTATCATCTGGTTGATGGTTTTCCAGGATTCTTTCATGTTGCCCTCAAAGGTTTTATTTTATTAGAGAAAAAGTCCCTTTTTAGCTTTTGGCTCATATTAGTAACTTTGTTTCTGATTTGTTCATATGCAGCAAGTAACAAATCAGATTGGTTTTTCACTGCAGCTTTCTTTGTTTTGTCTCTTACATTCGAGAGCTTACTTAGCTCTGAATTGTACCAGGGCGTGTATCTTTCGGCCACCCTCCGTATTTTTAAAGGAGCATGTTTTTCGTTGGTCCTGCTCATTGTGATCAGTACCATTTTGTAAGATCAACTGCCAGTCAATTAATGCAAGGTCCTGCAAAAATGCACTCTCGTTGAATTTTTCATCTGACGAGTTGTTACTACTTTATACTGAGTCTTG
Source organism: Aurelia sp. 4 Dawson et al 2005 (assembly GCA_964019985.1). NCBI lineage: Eukaryota > Metazoa > Cnidaria > Scyphozoa > Semaeostomeae > Ulmaridae > Aurelia > Aurelia sp. 4 Dawson et al 2005. Next base: position 7,158,348 of record OZ026512.1, on the reverse strand, counting down.
AGGGCTCCCCGGAACTTTCTCACACAGTAGACCAAGTAGTGATCGCTAAGACTGATTTCGAGAACTCCAGAAGATACAATATTGTTGACGTGACTTGTTCAATACTCTGCTGCCTTAGCTATAGCGGGAGCTTGGAGGGGAACGTCTCGAGAAAAGTTGTACGTTGTCCTTGGGTGGGAATCTCTAAGCCTCCGAAGATGGAGTAGACGTCTTACGTTGTTTTATAGAGTCATAAACAATTTAACCCCTGACTACACAAGGGACCAATTACCACCACTTCAACAGGTCCAATATTCATTTCATGAACGTGACACAGTCGGGCAAATGCGAGCAAGGACAGAAAAATTTAAATCTAGTTTTTATCGTCACTGGTTGTCCGAGTGGAATAAACTTGAGCCTGAAATTAGATTGTCACGTTGCTGTTTTTAAGTCAAAGATATTATCTATAATCCGCCCCCCTACAAAATCTATGTTTGGAATTCATAACCCGAAGGGCCTGTCTCATCTTACTCAACTCAGGGTTGGTCTCAGCAAGTTAAATTTTCACAAATTTCAACACAACTTTAGAGATACAATAATCCCAATGTGCCCAAGTAACGATGGTATCGAGGATACGGAGCACTTCTTGTTGCTCTGCCCCTCATTTGTTGTTCAAAGGACTGATCTCCTCGCTCGAATATACACTCTTGTACGACCATATGGATATGCAAATCTTGCAAATGATGTTCTGTTGCAAATCTTCCTGTACGGCGATAAGAATTTTCCAAACAATCTCAATAGAAACATCCTTGAGTTAACAATACGTTTTATATATAGTTCTGGTCGCCGTGAATAAAGTATCTCGCCTCGATCTCCCCTAGTAAGCCAATAACCATTTAGTTAATTGTCATATGTAATGTCGGTCTCAAATTATATATGAGGTGAGATATGTGGAAACGCAAAATTACCCTAAAATGCAGCAACATCTTATTTGCTTTTATTCGTGAACATTTTTCACCTGATATCTAGTTTGAGACAGAGTGTAGTGTTCTTTGCTTCTTTTTCATGTCTTGTATTTATTTTCCTTTTGTAATTCATGTGTAAGTCGTCTTAGTTATTTGTGATGCCACGGAGTAGTCATTTCATTTTGCACCCAGTGGCATCGTCCTCGTAGTGTCGTTAAGTATTCTGTAAGTAGTGTAAGTGGTAAATTCGTATTGTAAATTTCTATTGGAATGTAAAAAAGAAAAAAAAGTGACTTGTTGCAATGTGGTCAATAAGGGTAGACTGTTGAGAAGTTTCCCTAGTAGGTTTATTAATGAGTTGTTTAAGCTCATACGAACTGTAAATTTGCTGCATGTGCTTGCTAGGATTATTCAGGCAAGACATATCTGACGTTCTTGAAACTTAAGAAAGTTGCAACTTGTATCACCAGTGAGTATAAGCTCTTTACTATCGGTCTCAAGAAACTGCAAGGTCCGATCAAGTTTATCAAAGGTTTCTATAGTTTCACTAGGGGGTGGTACCATGAGATAACGATAAATGGTCGACCTCAATGCACAGTAATTCAAGCGATTTTTCGGGCAAATCTTTGCATACATGGTACTTTAAGCCATCCCTCGTATAGAGAGCAATTTAACCACCTTCTCGATTTCTGTCATATCTCTCAATTCTAGAATTTTCAATTTTTAAGAGATCTTTAGAAATCTTACAGTCGAGCTTAGTTTCGTTGAGGGCAAGTAAATGGATACCATTCTCAAAAAGAAAGTTACTAAGCTCATCATGGTGCCTAAGCAAACTATTGATATTGAGAGATGCAAGCTTGGTGGATATCAGTAGCGTAGCCGGGGGGGGGGACGAGGGGGCGGCCACCCCAATCATTGTAAAAGATGAGTTTTGTGATTCTTCTAAATGATGATGATGATGATGATGATGATGATGATCATGATGATGATGATGATGATGATGATGATGATGATGATGATAATGATGATGATAATGATGATGATGATGATGATGATGATGATGATGATGATGATAATGATTCATGAAAAAGCACTGTTAAAGCTAACTACATACTCTTTTATACGCCCCAGAGAAGCAAAGCTTTAGCTTAGTTGGTTTGAGTTAGTTGCTCTATTCTTAGAGTATACTATGTTTGTACCCAACTTTAAATAAATTCTTTATTATTATTATTATTATTATAAAGCTTATCGAGCCTGGGGCGCTAACAACGAAACAGAACAGTGTAATTACAATACTTAAAGATTTGATATATTCTAGTTAGGGCAAAACTAACAACAATTATATTTCTAAAAGCATAGCAAATTAATAACAATATTATAAAATCTTAAAGACGAATGACGGATATATAGCGTCTAATTTAAAAATAAAGGAAAAGATGGGCGCCTGCCATCATTTGTCCAATTGTTTCGATAATCTCTTAAGATCATCAAATATAATGAAATACAATAGACTATATTTAGGTTGCCCAGGCTCCTGATTTAAGTCACATTATATCTCCGTCATTTGTCTTTAATGCATTGAAAAATAACATCACTAAGATGAGGCTAACATGCTATAAAATAATCTAAAAACAAACTTGTGTCATCAACATCATCATTCATAGGAGTCTAACTTAAACTGTTTGCGGTAATTTAGATACTTCTTTTTCCCTGCAATTAACCTCAGTTCAGCGGATTAGCTGTTCAATATCTTTGCTCCTTTTATGGAAATTGCACAGTCACCGAAACATTGTTTTTGGAATTTCAAATATATCTTCATTCCTTGTCCGATAGCCATGAATAGATGATCTTGTTCGAAACGGATTCTGAAATACATCAGGCAGGTTTTCCTTGTTATTAACGTAATAATGCATTAGATTTAGGATTTTAAATGATCAGAAATTTTTAACACATTGAAATTTTTATGTATTTCGTTAGTAGTAGCCAGTCTCCTTTTGAACTGTAATATCTTCAGTATCCTGTTTTGGTGCACTTGAACACGTTGGATTGCTCCCTTATTCGCATCTCCATATATTTCAATCGCATAATCTATCCTAGACAGAATGAATGCATTGAATAAGGACTGCAAACAATTCGTGGGAGGCATATCACGGACTTTGCGGAAAATGGAGGCATATTGAAATATTTTGCCCCCTTGGTCATCTATGTACTTTTCCCAAGTTAGTTTCTCATCGATAATTAATCTTAGTCACGTGACGCTATCAAACTTTTTTATCACATCGCCGATTCGAACTTCGCAATCGTATGTTAGTAATTTCTTCTTTGGAGAATAAATACAGTATGTTGTTTTGTCCAAGCTTAGCTTACAGTAGTTTGATTTGAGCCAAATATCTAAATAAAGAAGCTCATGATTTGTGTTTTGTTCTAAATGGTCAATACTTGAGTCAGCCGTGAAAATATTGGTGTCATCAGCAAAGAGACGTGGCTGCAGATTTGATGCATGCTGCATATCATTAAAATAAATTGTAAAAAGTAAAGGTCCTAGTACAGATTCCTGTGGAACACCGATGATACTAACACCAAGTCAAAATCCGTTGAGAATGTAAGGACTATCATATCCCCACTATACATGTGTATCGATAAAGATGATCTTTGAAAGATATTGAGAATAAACATTACTGATAAAGTCCCTAAAATGCGTGTATTGCCAATGAATCTCCTACAGATAAAACTGGAATGAAATTTAACTATCATATCCCCACAATGTATTTGTATTGATAAAGATCATCTTTGGAAGATATTGAGAATAAACATTACTAATGAAGTCCCCACAATGTGTTTATTGCCAGTGAATCTCCTACAGATAGAACGGGAATATAATTTAACTATAATGTCCCCACAATGTATGTGTAATGAAAAAGATCATCTTTGAAAAATATTTAGAATAAACATTACAAATGAAGTCCCCACCATGTGTATATTGATAATGACGCTCTTAAAGTGCCACTAAACGTTCTGGGATTCTTGCAGAAATCGATAGAGATTATTTTTCTCAGCCAGAAACAGAAAAAAATTTTTCTTTAGGACATCTGGTTATTTTTATATGATTTATCAAAGTTGCGTCTTTGGCCCAATTTGGGATGTCAAGGACGCGGAAAAACAATCCAAGAGGAGGCATGGGCACGAGACTTTCTCACGTCATATCGGGAAGGCAAAGCGAAAGCACAAAAACGCGTGCAGGAAGCTCACATTGGAGTGACAAGACTTGCTGCTCTGCAACCCAAGCAGATACCTGCCGGACACAATTTAGCAGAATTTTTGAAGGATTAGTACTTCATCCTATTGCATCTCATCTTGATGAGTGACTTGGCCGCAAAAAATGGAGATAAACGACAGAATTGAACCAGCAGAAATTCTTCGCCTAAAGTCAAACCGGGCTCTGGAAGCCTACAATCCTCGCCAAAACCCTTGACACAAAGCGGAAAAATGTAGATCTGAAGAGTAAATGCCCCCTTTGCCCCCCCCCCAAGTCAATGTTGTTGATATCTGTAACGTAGACAAAATCATGCAGCAAGTGTCCTGAGTCGAGACAATCAACATTGACTTGGGGGGAAGGGGGGTTTGCAAAAATATTTCAGCTGAATTAGAAGGAGCTGTGATTTTTTCGAAAAATACTGAAAATCTTATTTTGTGTCAAGAGGTTTTGGCGAGGATTGTCCGAGAGAAAAAATTTTTGGAAGAGCTCAAATGTAAACTTTTTCAGTTGTATGGTACTAATTCGATGGCGCTTGTTCCAGATATGAGGTCTGTTTTATGATTAGTGATCTTGATCGTTCAATTTGACGTCACGAAATGAATGGGGATGGTCTATGGCTCTGAAATCATAGAATTTCTACCTTCAATCAAACTAAACAAGTATACTGGCAGCCAAATAGCATCAATTTTATGAAATGATGGTTTCTTAGTAGACTAGCATAGTGATACTGCAGAAATTGGCACGGGTCACACTACGGGTCACACCACAGGTCACACTACTAAAGGGTGATATCCATTGAAATCATATAGAAATTGGCACGGGTCACACGGGTCACACGGGTCACACTGATTTTCATAAAAAAATGGTACATACTATTTCTTTATAAAAACAGGTGTGACCCGTGTGACCCGTGGTTTTCTGTAGAAAAAGTGCATTTCAGCATCTAGGAAGGGTGTGATCCGTGCTGTGACCCGTGCTGTGACCCGTGGTATAACTCGAGGTGGGACCACACTCTCCTATCCAACAGTCTGAATTTGAACAGAAAACCAGCCTCCTTCAATTGATGGAAACATTCAAAACTTCGACAAAATGAGAGTAAAAGCTCTCACAACCACATACAATTATCGTTTTCTAGAAAACAATTTGTTCATGGGCTGCAGAAAGCTCAATGACTGACTCAAAGAACATTCAGTAAAATTTAACTTAGATTATGATGGTAATCTTCCCTCGAAACCGATGGTACTCCTCACCCTAATATATCCGGTAACAGTAGCCCTCCGCAGGGCGTGAAATTAGGCTTTCGTAAAGGAATGGTCATTGCATCACTTAATGTTAATAGCCTTCCTGCTCATAAGGATGAAGTGGAAACTCTTTTGAAGGATCAAGGCATACATATTCTAGCCCTTAACGAAACTAAGGTAGATGATAACATTGCTAGTGACCTCCTTCAAATTGACGGCTATGGATTTGTCCGACATGATCGTAACCGAGATGGCGGCGGAGTAGGTTTCTACATTAGCAATACTATTGTTGCTGATGTACGTGATGACCTCCCTTATTTCTCCCTGGAGATGCGATGCATCGAGGTTAAGCCTATTAAAGCTAGATATTTTTTCGTTGTCACGTGGTACAGATCTCCATCTCATCATGTTGATACTTTCGATCGTTTGGACCAGTTCGTTAGAGTCTTGGATGCGGAGGATAAAGAAATTATCTTGTTGAGGGACACTAACCGTAATGTTGGAGCTCCCCAAGATGATCATGATATTCCACCTTGCACAAAACGTATCGTGGAATTTTATGATACTTTCGGTCTTCAGCAACTTATTTCTGAGCCTACACGTGAGACTGCTAGTTCATCTACGATTATTGACCACATTGCGACGAATGATCCTCGCAATTTTGTCGAGTCGGGTGTACTACAGACTTGCATTAGTAACCACTATGTGGTATACGTAGTTCGTAAATATTTTGGTTCGCTAAAACCACAGCATAAAATGATAACAACACGACAGATGAAAAATTTTGATGAAGAGCTTTTCCTCGGTGATCTTGCCTCGGTAGACTGGCGGTTTATAGTGAGTGACTCAGGGAGCTTGGATGATGCTGTTAGTCGATGGTCTGATACGTTGTCTCAGATCATCGACAAACATGCCCCCCCCTCCGGGAAAAGCGAGTCTCAGAACGGTTCTGCCCCTGGATAACACTCGATCTAAAAAAGATATGCAGGGCTAGAGACAAACTGAAGATCGCTGCTTTGAAAGCTAACTCTGAGCTTTTAATGAGTGCTTGCAAGCATATGAGATGCACAGCAAATAATTTAAATCAATCGTTAAAAGCACAATATTTCACAAATAAACTTCGTTCCTGTGAAGGCAATATCAAAGAAACCTGGAAAACTATGAACCAAGTAATTAATAAGAAATCAAAAACCACGAACATAAAGGCTCTCCAAGAAGGTGATGAAACCATTACTGACAATAAATCCATTGCCGATACTATGAACAGTTTTATCTGCAACGTAGGGAAAAGCTTAGCTGAAAAGACCGCTCCCAAACCTAATCCCCTTCTTAATGGCGAATTTGGAGATCCACCCAGCTGCGAGCCTTTCATGTTTTCCCCTATAAACGAGGAGACTCTGATTAGGGTTTGTAGCGGTATTAAAGCTTCAAATGGGTCGGGTGTTGATTGTATATCTAGTTTTTTCTTAAAAATTGGTATTTCAGTATTGGCACCATCTCTCGTGCAGCTGTTCAACTTATCTCTTTCTCTAGGGTGATTCCCTGACAGTTAGAAAAGTGCGAGGGTAGCACCTATTTTTAAAGATGGAGCCACTGATAACAAATCAAACAATAGACCCATTTCTGTGCTCCCCGAAATTTCTCGACTTTTCGAGAAGCTAATCTTCGATCAGCTGTACGACTACCTTAACCGGAATCAGCTCATCTTTCTCCTACTGTCAGCGTTCAGGAAACTACACTCAGTCTTAACGTGTCTAACGTGTATTTAAACATCGACAAGGGGAATTATACTGCTGCAGTCTTTATCGATCTTAAAAAAGCTTTCGATTCTGTGGATCATGAAATCCTTTTGAACAAACTGAACTACCATGGCGTCAAGGGTAAAGAACTGAGCTGGTTTCGGTCGTATCTTTTCAATAGGAAGCAGTTTTGTAGAGTGAATAGTCATTCATCTGAAACTGAAGGTGTTGATTGTGGAGTTCCCCAGGGCTCCTGCCTAGGACCCCTTCTCTTTCTAGTTTACGTGAATGACCTCCCCTACTGTTTAAAGACTGCTGATGTGGCAATGTATGCTGACGACACCACTATCTATTACTCCTCTCCTTCTATGAACGATATCAATACTGCAATAAATGCTGACCTTGAAGCCCTTTGAGGTTGGCTTGAGGGCAACAAGCTATCGCTTAATGTCGTAAAGACTCAAGGGATGGTAATAGGTAGCAGGTGCAAGCTTCATAGTATAGATTTGCCTAGTTCTTCCAGACCTGACTTTCACATCGGAAACGAAGAGTTCACTATGGTTAACAACACCAAGTACCTAGGTTTGCAGGTTGACGATCAACTGAAATGGGCTACTCACTTGTCCTCTACAATAAAGGAAGCCTCTAGAGGTATCGGTATGCTGAAATATTCTAAGCGATACCTACCTAAGGAAAGCCTTATTATGCTGTATAGAGGTCTTGTTGAGCCCTATTTTAGGTACTGCTGCCCTGTTTGGGGATCCTGCGGTGCAACAGCCCTAGATAAGTTGCAAAAACTTCAAAATCGAGCTGCTAGGATTGTCACAAACAGCCCCTATGACGCATCAGCTCTGCCTTTGATAGGGAGTCTCGGCTGGCAAACCATTAAAGAATTGATCGACTTTGAGACGAGTAAGATGGTCTATAAATCTCTGAATGTCCTCGCCCCAGACTACTTGCGAAAAATATTTCAAAAGATATCTGAAGCTACTAACCGTCAGCTGAGGAAATCTAGCACTGACCTTAGATTACCATTATTGAGAACATCAACTGGTCAGAAATCGTTTGCTTACAAAGGGGCTAAGGTCTGGAGTGACCAAGATAGTGTTGTCAAAGCTTCAACATCTTTCTCCTCTTTTCGAAGAAATTATAAAGCCAAACTATGACTCAAATCATTTTCCTTTCCTTTTTGTCTTAGATTATTGTAAATAGAATTACATTGTATATTATTAGGTTTTATTTTAGCATGGCTCCCTGTAAAGCAGTATTATTCTGAGTGGATTACCATGGATAAAAAGTTAAAATGAAAATGAATGAAAATGAAAAATGAATGAAATGAAATCGTAGCATGACTGCTCTTCCATGCAATGCATAACAAACCACATAGAAAGAGGCTGAGCAAGGGATCAGCTCCTCAGTTCTTTTTCATATTTTTGATGCTGACACTGCCGCACCCTCTAGTCAGAAGATGGTGATTATGGAAATAGTTTGCGATGACTATGTCTTGCAGGCAGACATACCCCTTCGAGTTTTCAATGATTTCCTTGCGTTCACTTGTTTTTTGTTCAGGCATTATTATTATTATTATTACTATTATTATTAATTTCTTTATAGTAGGCTTTTTAAGATAGCTACATTACAGCTAATTGATGCCTACTAAACAAAAAAAAAAACTAAGATAAAATAATTACAAAGTGCAAAGTAAAATCTAATTAATTTAACAATAAATGATATCTACATATAATACATATTTACAGGTGAGTTTTGAATGAAGATAAAACTAAATTAGTTCAAGAAACCAACCTGTGCTACGTATGTCTTGCACAATCGGCATCCGCAGTCATCGCCTTTCCATTTTTTTATGTGCTTTTTAAAGACGGAAAAATTGAGTGACTCTTTAATGTCATTTGAGAGTCCATGCCACAGTTTAGCTCCCAAGAAAGCAATACTTTCTATCCCGAACTGAACTGTTCGGGCTTTGGGCAGCTGTAAGAGGCTCTTGTTTCTAAGAAGATGGGCATGGTTCTTCTCAATGAAAATCTCCGTCATAAAGCTTGGGGCTATATTCGATTTTGTTTTGAAGATCTCTGTCATCAACAACTGCAGATTCCGCTTGTGAATAGACACAGAATTATCTTTCGTCAGCAGTGCATCAAAGTCTGAGACACTATCCTTGTATGCGATGCTCAGTGCCTTTTTATGAATATTGTTGATTTTGTTATTAAGATGTCTGTTGCAGAACATCCACACTAAGGGGCAATAGCTAAACTGGGATAGAATGAAAGCCTGCATTACTTGCTTAAGTTTTTCGGTGTCAAGAAAGTAGGAAATACGCGATATAGCATGAAGTTTTTGGCTTGCTTTCTTGCATAGCGATTGCACGTGTGTTTTAAAAGAAAATTGTTTGTCCAAAGTGACGCCAAGCAATTTTTCTTCTGTGCTTTCTTTGACTGTTGTGTTTCCAACTTTTATTGAGAGATTATTGCTTTTTTCACCGAAAATCATTAAGTGGCACTTTTCGCCATTTAGTCTCATGTAGTTATTTTGAAACCACTCTGACAGTATTAGGGTTTCATTTTCTAGTCTATTGATTATGTTTTCATGATTGCGATCGCAGACATAAATGGTTGTGTCATCAGCATAGTTGCATATTTTGCTGTCCAGCACAAACAAGAAAAGGTCATTCAGGTAAATATTGAACAAGAGAGGCCCAAGGACAGATCCCTGTGGTACGCCTGCGCTGGTTTCTTTCCATGTGCTAAAAGATCCATTGACCTTAACTCTCTGTTTCCTTCTATCTAGATAGCTGTGGATAAGCTGCAAAGCTCCTCTGCCAAAGCCATATGCTTCTAATTTTGCAATTAAAAGATTATGATTTAAGCAATCAAAGGCTTTGGAAAGGTCCATAAATACGGCTCCGGCAGTGTTTCCATTGTCCAATGCCTTTCTGCAGTTTTCTAGGAATCGAAGTAAAGCATGCTGTGTGCTATAATTTTCCCGAAAACCGCATAGCAGCGAATTGAGAAAACGGTGAGCATAGGCTTTCATTTGAGATTCCATCAGTCTCTCGTAGACTTTGGATGTAGCAGGCAAGACTGTGATTGGTCTATAATTTTTCTTTACGAAATTTTCGTCCTTTTTGTAAAGTGATGTGATGTCTCCTGCTTTCAATACTTCTGGAAAGTCATTTTGCGAGATATTTGCATTGAAATGGTTTTGAAGAATTGGTGCAAAAATATCGGAATTTTCCTTGATAACCTTCGCAGGTATACTTCCTATTGGAGATGATTTCCTGGGGTTTAGTTTTTGAAGTTGGCAGAACACTTCCTCTACAGATACTTGCGTAAAATCAAATGATTCTGAGTATGTAAAACACTCCTGTTACATGCCTAAACATGCATACCTCCATTCACTCGACCTCAGACAATCCTCGCCAAAACCCTTGACACAAAACGGAAAAATGTAGATCTGAAGAGCAAATGCCCTCCTTTGCCCCCAAAGTCAATGTTGTTGATATCTGTAACGTAGACAAAATCATGCAGCAAGTGTCCTGAGTCGAGACAATCAACATTGACTTGGGGGGAAGGGGGGTTTGCAAAAATATTTCAGCTGAATTAGAACGAGCTGTGATTTTTTCGAAAAATGCTGAAAATCTTATTTTGTGTCAAGAGGTTTAGGCGAGGATTGTCCGAGGGCAAAAATTTTTGGAAGAGCTCAAATGTAAACTTTTTCAGTCGTATGGTACTAATTCGATGGCGCTTGTTCCAGATATGAGGTCTGTTTTGTGATTAGTGATCTTGATCGTTCAATTTGACGTCACGAAATGAATGGGGATGGTTTATGGCTCTGAAATCATAGAATTTCCACCTTCAATCAAACTAAACAAGTATACTGGCAGCCAAATAGCATCAATTCTATGAAATAATGGTTTCTTAGTAGACTAGCATAGTGATACTGCAGAAATTGGCACGGGTCACACTACGGGTCACACCACAGGTCACACTACTAAAGGGCGATATCCATTGAAATCATATAGAAATTGGCACGGGTCACACGGGTCACACGGGTCACACTGATTTTTATAAAAAAATGGTACATACTATTTTTTATAAAAACAGGTGTGACCCGTGTGACCCGTGGTTTTCTGTAGCAAAAAGTGCATTTCAGCATCTAGGAAGGGTGTGACCCGTGCTGTGACCCGTGCTGTGACCCGTGGTATAACTCGAGGTGGGACCACACTCTGCCATCCAACAGTCTGAATTTGAACTGAAAACCCAGGGCCGCCGAGAGCGAGGCCGGGGCCCCGGGGCAGCTTATGGACACGGGCCCCTTGCTTGACACTTGCACTGAACATAATTTCCAGAATTTAAAAATTGTAGTGGATCTTTTTGTCGGATGTTGAGACTGAAGTGCCACACAATGTTTCCCTGAGATTTCTTGTTCAAATGCATATTAAGAACATTTATAAAAAAGTTTTAACTTTCTAACAGAGTGTATTTTTTCGAAAACATCAGCAATGGCATGAGCAATAGTTCCTTTTGCTTAGTCTCAAGATGATTTAACGAAACAACTTTGCAATAAATTAACGCATTATTCTCCCATGCATTTTCTTACATTCCGTCTAAAACTTACAGTACGTATTGCTAAATTACTCTCCTTGTAGGGTACTTTTTAATAACTAGGGCAAGGCCACTGGGAGCAAAAACTATGTCTATTTCATGACTATTATCCTATCACATGAAAATAGAAAAGGGACATCAAGCTACCCGTAACTGCTACAAAAGGAAGCACACCTAATAAAGGGGCCGTGGTGGCTGTGTGATTTAAAACCGAGTTTAAAATTTTCTAGATCAAACACGAAGTTTCGTAGAAATCTTTTCTACGATACCATACATTAAAATCTGAATTAGGAACTTGTTTGAAAGATGCGATGTCGAAGTGTTTGTAATAACGCAGAAACTCCTGTGAGAAGATCTCTACATGGTACTTCAAAAGGAGGGCAGGACAACAAAAAGTGCATTCGAGACGGTGCACTCCCGCGCATTCTAAGTTGGAATCCTAAACGTTTCTTTGGTAGAACACGGCGTATCTTATCTTAGTAGGAGTCCCTCACTCGTATTTTTATAGTAATCCAGAACCCTATGCCTTGGCAAAGCTATTTGTTAGTCATTGCTTTTTTTACGTTCTACTTTAATCAAAATGCATCGACATCTTCAGAATAGTTATAGTACAAATATATTATCGGTGATCTAACCTATTCCATATTTTCTCAAACAGACCTTTTTAGCTATTCTAAACAAGAATCTGAATCGAACGAGAGAATTTTCAAATGTTCACTATGGTTAAAGGTGCTCCAACTCAACCGAGCCTTTTGCATAAAAATGTGTGAAATATGGCTCGAGGTCGTATAAATATCTTTTCTGGAGTAGCTAAAAGGTCTTTGTGGATAGTCTACGTCTAAGTAAACCGTTTAACTGCAAGAAATGAAATCATGTTAAACAAGACATTTGTAGGTCATTTTCTGTGTATTGTCAAATAGGCAAAGAATTTTGCCGGCACGTTCGTTATTGAGCGCTAAGAAGTCCTAAAATGTCTATAGATTCACTTTGCGAGCCTTTTTTAGTGCAAAGGTATTAATTACGCTACTGAAGTCAATTTTTCGTGTAAGTTCGCTCTCGATGCTTAGAATAGCTAAGTCGTTCAATCTTTCTTGTGTCATTGTACTCCGCAAAAAGTTTTTGATGAGCTTGAGCTTGCTGAAAGATCGTTCTGCTGAAGCAACTGTAACTGGCAATGTACAAAATCTCGTCTCCAAAGTTTGCGGCATGAATTGCTTTTAGGTGTATCGTTTCTTCTCTCAATTCATCTTGCAAGATATCACCCTCGTATTTCTTTGCCAGGATAGCACAGGCTGCCGAAATTTGCTGCTCCGTTAAGGCAAGATATCTCCAAAGGAAACCAAACATGCCATCTATTTTGTATGCAGCATCATAGCGTGTTGAAAGGCCAGCAATGACTGCATCGACGATGACATAGAAAACATCACGTTTAAATGTTGCTTCTTCCACAGATTCAACTGCACCGCCTTCTGGAGAGACCTCTTCTTGTGTCTCGTCAAAGAATGATCTCCTTTTCGTCTTTCGTTTGGCAGGAAGATTTGGATCAGTTTGCATTCCTTCCGCAACCAACTTCGACTCATTCAAAATTTGAGGCCATTTACTGCGCAGATCTTTAAGGTCGTGGACAAGTGATTTAAGATTGGTGACCTCTATATCAATGGTTGCTTCCCTTGCTTGTATGATCTGGTTTCTTTGATCGATTGCTACCAAAATCTTCAACCATATTGCTGACATTAGGATGCAAGTAAACGAAGAGATGTACCTTATGGCGGCGTTAACTTCAGTGGCAGTCTTAGGAGTAAGATTCAGGGTATGAAGTTGCTCCAGAGCTGAACGTATACCTGGAAGATGAGCCGCAAACGGTCGCACACTTGCCACACGATCCGTCCATCTTGTACCTGACAGGCCATGCAATGAGGATCCAATGCTTCCTTGAAGTATTAACCATCGTTGCGGACTGCTGGAATATAGGTTGTACACAGTTTGTACCATTCCAAAAAACGTCACTGCTTCTTTACAGCAAGCTGCAGAGTCTGCTCCACATAGATTCAGTGAATGGCATGCGCACGGTGAATACAGGCACAAAGGATTTTCAGTGAGGATGTGTTGTTGGGCTCCATTGTATTTGCCAGACATGTTTGCAGCGTTGTCATATCCTTGACCACGGCAGTCTGCAACTGGAATCCCAAACTGTTTCAAAGTTTCCAAGATTAACATGGCTATTTGAACACCAGTCTTCTTGCAGCAATCAACAAATGTCAAGAATCGTTCTTGGACAGCAAATTCTTGAAGCTCTCTCGTCAAATACCGGATGATGAAGGTAGTTTGCTCAACATGACTTGAATCAGGTGTTGCATCAACCATGATTGAATAATATTTTGCATCATCGATTTCATCCAAGACATGACTGCGAACGTACTCTGCACAAAGACCAATGAACTCGTTCTGGGATGAAGCTGAAAGATAATGAGCTTGAAGTCTTTCACCTTTTTCCTGGGATACTTGAATCTTTGTTACATGCTCTCGTAGAAGTGGATCATAGTGGGAAAGGAGCTCAATGAGACCCAAGAAATTTCCATTGTGAATGTCACCAATTCTTTGTGAAGATCCACGAAAAGGCAGTCCTCTTTCACCAAGAAAGACAACAACATCAATGATTCTTGTGAGAATCTTCTTCCATTTCTGAGCCTCTGAGAGAATTCTTTCGTCAGTGAGCATGTCAACTCCAGAAGATTCTTCCAAACGCCTCTCCACTTCTCGCCAGGCAAGGTAGCATTTTTTGTGCGCCGTACTGTGTTCGTGCTCGGGAAGCCTGTCGAAAAGCTTCGCCATTTTTGTGCTGTGCTCCATCCATTTGCTGAAGCCAAGATTGACTGGGATGATCCTTGGTCCGCTGCACTTGGGAAAAGTCTGCATGGTAAGCAGAATAAAGCACTCTTAGCAGGGCTGAGCACGAGCCATCGTCTGGAACTCACTTCACCATTCTGTTGTTTGAATTTCAGCACAGACGTTGGAAATTTCCTGCCAGTAATATCATTAGGAAACTGCTGTGGATGTGGTAGATGGCCTTTCCGTATCATTTCTTCGATTTCCAGTGTTGTAGGAGCTGCTGGAGACATTCCTATGTCAAAACCAAAATGACTAGGCTTGGTTGTTTCACCACGAGCGAATGCAGATTCCTCTTGATTTATGCTTGCTTCTAAAGATGCTCCAGACATTGATTCATCGGGTTCGGGTTCTGAGAGTTCTGGCGAAGCTGAAGCTGTCGGTTGAGGACCAGCTTGTTCTTCATGTGCGGGGCCAGGGCCGGGGCTTTCTTTTTCAGGTTGAGCTTGCTTTTTAACACCAACATCAAATAACGTCAGTGCACCTCTCCTTGTTTCTTTATCCCTTTGCTCCTTTTCTCGTCGTTTCTGAGCACCAGACTTGTGTTGGTAGAAGGACATATCCGCTTCGATTTTCTGCTGTGCTGTTCTCTCAAGAAGGTCTCCAAATCTAATCTGAAGCTATTGATGACTGCCAAGCTTTTATGTTAAAAAGTGGCTATTTTTGTCCAAACGTTATTCCTTTTAAGGAGCTATTTGTAATATTCAATTTCGTCATCGTTGATCAATCTCTTTCCAAAAGCAATTAAAGCAACTATTGAATACGAAAGAAACCAAAGTATAGGTCATTACAACGTAACAACAAATTACCGCCCAAAAGCATGACGTCAAAATACGCATCGAATTACGGATGATGTAACGCTACGATTTGGTTTGTTGTCACGACACAAAGTTTATTGCTAATGGAATGAACTGAGGCCCGTGATATCAATGCAGAGTGGAACGGACAAGATGAAAGTTTGATTCTTCCGGGCCCCTTGCGGGGCCCAGTTCGATAATATCACAAAAACATATAATGGAAAAACAAAGCTTAATTTTTACGGGCCCCTGGCGGGGCCCGGGCCCCGGGGCAGTTGCCCCGGCTACCCCCCCTCTCGGCGGTCCTGTGAAAACCAGCCACCTTCAATTGATGGAAGCATTCAAAACTTCGACAAAATGAAAGTAAAAGCTCTCACAACCACATACAATTATCGTAGCATGACTGCTCTTCCATGCAATGCATAACAAACCACGTAGAAAGAGCCTGAGCAAGGGATCAGCTTCTCAGTTCTTTTTCATATTTTTGATGCTGACACTGCCGCACCCTCTAGTCAGAAGATGGTGGTTATGGAAATAGTTTGCGATGACTATGTCTTGCAGGCAGACATACCCCTTCGAGTTTTCAATGATTTCCTTGCGTTTACTTGTTTTTTGTTCAGGCGTTACATGCCTAAACATGCATACCTCCATTCACTCGACCTCAGACAATCCTCGCCCAAAACCCTTGACACAAAACGGAAAAATGTTGATCTGAAGAGCAAATGCCCCCCTTTGCCCCCCAAGTCAAATGCCCCCCTTTTGCCCCCCAAGTCAATGTTGTTGATGTCTGTAACGTAGACAAAATCATGCAGCAAGTGTCCTGAGTCGAGACAATCAACATTGACTTGGGGGGAAGGGGGGTTTGCAAAAATATTTCAGCTGAATTAGAAGGAGCTGTGATTTTTTCGAAAAATGCTGAAAATCTTATTTTGTGTCAAGAGGTATTTTGGCGAGGATTGTAGGTAGGCCTACCTATGAATTGGATATGTTGGACCAACGTTTTTTCTGACAAAGTTTTCGTTCATGTGGGAGCAAATACTGTTCACCTTCAAGATTTTGGAGTTCCTGTCGTCCTAATGGTACTGACACCATTTGAGAAGAAATGGAAGCTGCGTCAAAGGAAACAAAAACAAAGGTACAGTAAGCGACTCTTGCAAAAGGCCTACCATGCGTTAAGTTTTCGACGACGGCACGGCGGGTGGTGGGGGAAGATTAGTTCAAAACTGATAAATATTTCTTTTGTTACTTCAGTGTTTGCCATATTTGTCTGGATAAGGCCATCTGCTTTCTTCTCATGTAATTCGATTCGATCAAAAAAACATTGTCCAGGCAAGGCCTAAAATCCAGACAAATTTGGCAAGTACTGATGAAGTACTAAAAGAGGTATTGGTCAATGTAAGCTAATTTCCCCACAATCTGTGATGTCACCAAATAATATTGATCAAGCCCCTTGAAAGATTTCAGGGATATTGAATTGTAGTATGTTTGTGAGATGATTGAAATCCCTCCCCTTCACTGTGAGATATTAAAATACTTCAAAATTACAACAATGCCTTTTACTTCAAAGTTGAAGAGGGTAGGACCAAAGGCAGAAGTGTTCTCACCACCACTAAATTATAGGTGCTTGTTCTTCCATTTCTGGTGACAGATACTGTATAGATACCTTTAAAAATTATCAGGATGCAACAAAAAAAAAGAAATGTAAAGGGCTAGTCAAGGGAATCATTTACTAGATCTTTGTGACCGGCTTCCCAAATTTGATGTTCAAGATTTTTAGACTGCTTGTTTTTTCTAGGATTTGACTCCTACTCCATACTTGAATAAACATTCCTTTGGTGATATAAGCACATGAGCCAGATGGACAACACCCAGCCTCAGATGTCGGATATGTGTAAAATCAGCTACATTCACTAGTGGAGAAAAGTGTTCATAATCAATAAATTTTTACAGCGGCCCCGCTTTCCTTCAAATACTGTTGAAAGAGGCACTGGGAAGCAGTGGAATGGCATGGCACAATTTTCCTCTGTGGCACAAGAAGCAATTGAATGCAATCCATGGCATAAGTTTCCTCTGTGACACTTTGTACAGGAGAAATGACACCTTATCACCCTGGAAGCAACTTAGCTTTGTCTTTTTTATGTATAATTGATTTTTAAGAAAATGTATTCACATTGTCAATATTCTTCAGAGTATTCTTCAACATTCTCCAGACTAACTTCAGGGAAATACTTTGGGATCAGTATAATTGAGAGGCGTACAATTCACTCTTCCAAAAGAGCATGAGATTTTTCACAACAAAATGATTTTCAGAGATTTTTTAGCGACTTTACTTGAAATACGCAAGCATGTGCCCCTCAACTGTAATTTCAACAGAAATAGAATGGACAAGATCAGCCAAGGCTTGCTACCCACTTCAAGTCAAGTGATGATTCTCTTGAAAAACAACTCTTGATTACTGTAGAATTTTTTGTGGTACGGAAACCTATGCCATAAACTAAAATTGGTACTATAATACAAAATACCTAAGAGTAAGGTCACATGACTTGAAGTGGGTAAACAAACTTTAGTAGGTTTTGTCTTCACTGTTCATATATTCTGAAATTGCACAATACAAAAGTTCAAGTTGCAAGCGATGTCAGTATGTTAGGTAGTTGGATGTATGCAAATTTGACAAAAAACATTTATTGGATTTGAGCAACATCATTTTGCTTCCAAAAATGCAAGTGCATTACTTTCAGGGAATTGTCGACTGTGCATTTTATGGTTGTTGTGTCAATATGAATAATCTCTTCAATTTTTTGTGAGAAACTAAGAATTTGGGCTGAGGCTGGAAGTTTGTTAAGACTATGAAATTTTCGAGTACTCAGAGTTTCTTATGAGTTTCTTGAAAAGTTCAATGACAATCTTCACGTTCACTCTCTGTGCCATTGTAAACATTTCAAAACAAGCCAGGTTTTTCAAGACTTTCCACCATTTAGATATCTGTCAAGTAGGGTATACTAGAAAGGAGTAAAATGGGTCAGTTTTTGATAAAATAGGGCGTGAATTTTGATCAATTTTGCCCATAGCTTTGTTCAAGGTTTTCCTCAAGTGAGAACTGCTCAAATAACCTTTGTAAACATGGTGAATGTTGGTTTACGAGTTTTCAGGGTACACTATTCCTGCAATCAGGACCAACCCATTTTACCCGACAAGCCCCTAACTTCCAAGTAATATGATACAAGAAAGAAGTGAAAACAAAAGTAAAAACTACCTCAGATCAAATAGATGGTTTGTCGAGAAATAGTTTCCCATTACTGGAATTTCTTTATTTTCTTAGCAATCTAAAAGTTGAGTTTCTGATAAGTTTTTTATAAAAAGATGTTTACTGTAGATAATCTATAAAACATTAATGGCTAGTTTGTCCTAATCAATGACTATGAATGAGCAGCCAGTCTGCAGAATAAATGAACCAGATGTGGATAGCAATTGAAAAATGTTTTTTGGCATGATCAGATAAGTTGAATTTAATTTTCTTCAAGCTCACCTGCAAAAAAGAGAAAAAAATTGTCACACAGTTAACCTGGCTGAAAGGAAGTGAATAGCCATCAAAATGAAACTAAAATCGTGTAATCCATCTTGAAGACCTTTATCATGGAGGGGGCAAGGATTTTTTATACTGAAGATACCTTGGGATGCCCCATTCTCAAGGTTATATTTTACAGAATTCCTAGTACAAATGAAGGCTTACTTTTTTGCATTCTTGGCCACGTTAAAGTATAATTTCCAACAATTTACATCAATAGAAAGCTAAATTTTGGCTGTTGATGTCCAAGGTCTACTGGGGGTAGAATGAGTAAGTTAGGGGCAAAGTTGGGTTGGTCCAAAATCTTGCACAATCTTTGTTCAGATTTTTCCCCAAGCTAGTACCACCCAAACTATCATCCTTGACATGGTGAGTGTTGATTTATCAGTTCCAGCTCCACTGCTTCCCAGCAATTAATACCACAAATTTTACCCTCCTAGCCTCCGATCTCAGTAGACCCTACAAAATACTAGATTTCAGGATTGTTTGCAGGAAATCTAATGTTTCAGATCACATGTTTCTGTGAGATATACTCACAAGGTGAATTACAGGTTCCTATACACAAATAGGGTAGGCTGATGGCGAGGACGTGTCAGAGTTCTCGTCATAGATAGAAGTTGAAAATTCATCAAGCAAGCACAAACACAAAGATTAAATCTTGAAAACTTCGATTATGAAAGAACAACAAACCTCAGCAGCTGTCGTTGCGTTAACCAACTTCAGAAGACTCTCTGTTGCAAGCTCGAAGATATTATTCTAGAGCTAAGAAAAGAGCAAGCCAGCAAATGGTTTGTCTCGAATCAGTCCACACCATCACACATCGCAAATTTGGGCCTATGCCTTTTCATGCCAGTCACGAAGCACAACCACGGCCTAAAGAAGCTCTAATTCTGCAATCTCTGCATCGTTGTCACCATCCAAAAACATGATTGAAGTATTATTGGTATACTCAGCAATTCCACAGTACAGAAAATCGACCTTCTTCGATGGCGATCTCTCTTTTGCTGTTCATGCTCTGTTGTTCAATGACGCTTCCCTTATTGAAAGGAAACGTGACTTCCCGATATGACGTTGAGGGAGATTCGTTCCCAGTTCCCCTTATGACCCGTCATTGACACCAGAAACTGCATGAAAAATGCCCCCGTTTCCGCAGAAGGAATTCGAATTTATCAAAAATCTTTGTGTCATCATATTCTACGGGTATCAATCTGTCAAAAAGCAAAAAGTTCCTGGAACCTTTAGTGGCAATTTAAGAGTAAAACGGGAATGAAATTTTACCATTTTCTCCCCTACTATACATGTGTATCGAAAAAGATCATCTTTAAAAGATATTGAGAATAAACATTACTAATGAAATACACACAAAGTGTGGATTGTCAATGAATCTCTTAAAGATAAAACGGAAATGAAACTTAACTATCATGTCCCCGCAATGTATATGTATCGAAAAAGATCATCTTTGCAAGATATCAAGAATAAACACTAAAAATCTAAAAACCAATGAACTTCTGAAATGTAAAACAAAAAGGAATTTAACTATCATGTCCCCACAATAGATGTGTATCGAAAAAGATCATTACTGAGACAAATATTGAGAATCAACATTACTAATGAAGTCCCAACTATGTGTGTATTGCCAATAAATCTCCTAAAGATAAAACGGGTTATGAAATTTAGCTATCATGTCCCCACAACATATGTGTATCGAAATAGATCATCTTTGAAAGATGCTGAGAATAAACATTACTAATGAAGTTCCAACAATGTGTGTATTCACAATGAATCTCCTAAAGATAAAACGGGAATGAAATTTAACTATCATGTCCCAACAATGTATGTGTGTTGAAAAATATGGAGCGTTGTTTGCGTCTTTATTACAATTGATCTTTTTATATGGTCTTTGTCAACTTTGTATGGCAATGCTCTACAAATGTTTGTCAATTTTAAGGCCAAACCAATTAATTCTGAATGGTCTTTGACTTTTATATGGCCTTCTCATTTCGTATGGCGTTTTCAAATTTCGTATGGTAATAAAAATTCTTTATGACGTTTTGAATTACATATGATCTATTTCATTCCGTATGACGTTTAGAATTTCATGTGGTCTTTATCATTTCGTATGGCATTTCGAATTTCACATGGTCTTTATCATTTCGTATGGTATGATGCATTGCGGCATGGTATGATGCATTGCGACTTTTAAGCTTTGGCAGGGAAATGCTGAAACTGGCTGGGTCTGCTATTCTGAAGATGCCGAATTAAAACCACATTACTTGGCCTAAACTGCCCAGCGTGAACATACCCGTATTTGTTACAAAAGAAACTGAAGTCCAAGGCTGTTGGAAAGTTTCTAAAATCTTAGGCCATTATGCTACCAAAAGTTTCCTACGTGTTGCTTATATTTTTTAATGCCAGAAGTGTTACCAAAAGTCTTTTAACATTTGTCTGGTTTTCTCGCTTTTTAGACGAGGGCAAAAACCTATTCCCTGAGGTCAACACAAAGTCGCCGAGAAGGAGCCAGGGGGAAATCAGCCCCAGGACCTCAAGGCTTAGTTTAAGGGCTCTTGCCACCCTCTGGTTTACCCCTGGTAAATGTTGATAAAAGTAGGACATGTGTAACGAGCGATGAGATGATTTTTTACAAACAACCCAGTCCGGCTGCACTTCATGCAGCTTACGCTGGACATGTCAAGTTTGGAGCAATGATTTTTCATCGTTCTCAATCCAATATTCTCCTAAAAATGTCTTGCATTGACTTCACACGGAATGCAGTGTGACCCTGAAGTTGCAAATCATGAAATAAATGTTTTGGTATTATTCAAAGGATCAAGATGCTCAAATTAAATTCATTCAAAAGACAATTATAGGTGTCCCAGGAATAGATAACAATATTTGGGGCCTCCAAAACATTGGACTCAATCAATATTTGGGGTCCCCAAAACATTGGGCTTGATATGTAGGGGTCAGCAAAGAAATAGTGGCATGGAATATTGAAAGTTAGGGGGTACCCCCTAGGACAGATTTCAAACAAATAAGTTGTTTCGTCGTGTTATTTTGCCGATACATATCGCTGCGTGCAAACTAATATTATAAGAGTAAAGTAAAATATTCCGGTGTTTTCTGCCCGTTTCACTCGCAAGGGGGATGCAGATCATTATGGATCTCTCTAAGAAACTCGTAAGTTTCTTACAAGTACAGAGTGCTAAAGATCTCATAATTTTAAGAAATTTGCAGCACTAGCCCAAATTATTGGTTTCTTATTTCCAACCGGTATGTGGGGTATGTGTTGTTATCTTCTATTGCATGTTTGTGAGGTATCGTTATTGTAACTGTTGTGACAGCCCACCCGTCCTCTGCAATTCTTGTGGCAACCCATCCGATGATGCCATTTTGTGCAGAGCAACTTAGGCCAGGCCCCCAAGGATCGACAATGCTTATTTTCTCTTGAACACGGGCCTGCCAAGTTCTTGAAAGTCGCAATACATCACACATGTCGCAATGCATCATACCATACAAAATGATAAAGACCACATGAAATTCTAAACGTCATATGGAATGGAATAGATAATATGCAATTCAAAACATCATAAAGAAATTTAATTACCATCCGAAATTTGGAAACGCCATACGAAATGAGAAAGCCATATGAAAGTCAAAGTCAATTCAAAATTAATTGGTTTGGCCTTAAAATGGACAAACACCATACACAATGTAGAACATTGCCATACAAAATCGACAAAGATCATATAAAAGTTCGATTGTAATAAAGACGCACACAACGCTCCATAGAAAAAGATCATCTTTCAAAGATATTTAGAATAAACATTACAAATGAAGTTCCAGCATGTCCATATTTCTAATGATCCTCTTTAGGATAAAACGGGAATGAGATTTAACTATTATGTCTCCCACTATACATGTGTATGGAAAAACATCATCTTTGAAAGATATTGAGAATAAACATTAAAAATCAACAATCCAATGAACTTGTTAAAGGTAAAACAGAAAGGAATTTAACTATCATGTCCCCAAAGTAGATGTGTATCGAAAAAGATCATATTTGAGAGTGATATTGAGAATCAACATTACTAATAAAGTCCCCATAATTTGTGTATTGCAAATGAATCTCTTAAAGGTAAAACGGGAATAAAATTTAGCTATTATGGCTCCACTATATATGTGTATCGAGAAAGATCATCTTTCAAAGATATTTAGAATAAACATTACAAATGAAATCCCCACGATGTGTATGTAGCTAATGACCCTCTTAAAAATAAAACGGGAATGAAATTTAACTACTATCTCCCTAACTATACATGTTTATCCAAAAAGATCATCTTTGAAATATATTGAGAATAAACATTACTAATGAAGTCCCCACAAAGTGTGCATTGCCAATGAATCTCCTAAAGATAAAACGGGAATGAAATTTAACCATCATGTCCCCACATTATATGTCTATCGAAAAAGATCATCTTTGAAAGATATTGAGAATAAACATTACTAATGAAGTCCCAACAATGCGTGTATTGCCAATAAATCTCCTACAGATAAAATGGTAATAAAATGTAACTGTCATGTCCCCACAAATGACACCAGTTTGTGTCACCAGGCATTGAATATGACTCAGCTGAATGGTGCTGTTAATAATGATCTTTAGCGATTGGACACATGGCTTCAAGGCAATAAACTTTCTTTGAATGTTACAAAAAAAACTCCATGCTTATTACAACCAAGCAAAAACGTAAAGTTCTCAAAAGTACAAATCAGAATCTGGTATTGAACATACGTGGCAATGAGCTTGACATTGTCAAAGAAACAAAATACCTGGGTGTCCAAATTGATTGCTCTTTTTAGATTGGAAAGAGGAAATAAAAGCTGTCTCTGCAACGGTCTCAAGGGCCATTGGCTTTTTAAAGCTAGCAGCTTTTCAACCAGTTACAAAAGCTTCAAAATGGAGCTACCAGGATTGTTACCAATAGCAGCTTTGACATCCTAAGCAGGCCACTCATCGAAAGGTTCAGCTGGAAAACCATTGAACAACTCATCAGCTATGAGTCGAAAATAGTGGTCTTCAAGTCACTCAATGAGCTGGCTCCGCAATACCTGAGTACCCTCTTCAAAAGAAATTCACAAGGCTCCACCCACTGCCATCGAAATACCGAGACTGACCTGAGGGTACCAAAGAAAACTTCTGCAAATGGTCAGAAGTGCTTCTCTTTTAGGGGAGCAAAGTTGTGGAATAGCCTTTCAGCTGAGTCAAAGCAGGCATCCTCCCTAAATAGCTTCAAAAAGTCTGTTTAGGGATAACTGCGGGGGCGTGGCGCAAACCCTAACCTGTATGTATGTATGTATGTATGTATGCATGTATGTATGTATGTATCTATGTATGTATGTATGTATGTATGTATGTATGTATGTATGTATGTATGTATGTATGTATGTATGTATGTATGTATGTATGTATGTATGTATGTATGTATGTATGTATGTATGTATGTATGTATGTATGTATGTATGTATGTATGTATGTATGTATGTATGTATGTATGTATGTATGTATGTATGTATAATTTAACCAAATTAAAGAATATATAAGTTTATTAAAAGAAAAAAGACTAATTTACAGGCGTGTGATACTAGTTAACTATAATACAAGATTTAAAAATATTTACTCTAAAAACACCCCTAGATAAAGTGGCAGGGATCGCATTAAAAGGTCACTGCGACCTTGTTTACATAATGGTCCCTCCAATGGTGTCAATAAAAGAAAAGTTTACAAAGAAGAAACGAAAATTTTTGAAGTGGTTAAAATACAGCTAATTTGTACCAATATGGACTGAAAGACCGAAACGCGCGAAAGAGAGGGTGTACGGTGTCAATAGTACACATATGTCATCTTCCTCTCTTTGTATCTTTTTGAAGAAATTCTCTTTGATCTTGTGTTTAAATGTGTTGACATTGTTGGTAGATTTCAAGTCAGATGGGAGACTGTTCCATATTTTGGGTCCTTGGTAAGATAGACACTTTTGGCCTGTGTTGTTCTTGCGAAATAGAACGTTTAGTCTAAACTTAGACCTTCGCGTTACTCGACTTTGATCAGCTGGGTGGAATGTTTCATCAGATTAAGCTGGAGAAGTTCCATTGAAAAAGTTCATCACAGTGACAGAGATATTTTGATCCACTCTTTGCTTAGTGGGGAGCCAGTTTATAGCTTTGAATTCTGTGGCCCCAACGTGTGCTGTGTTTTTTAAGTTAAGATAAAATCGGATGCACTTGTTTTTGGCCGACTGGATTTTTTTTGGATAGCTTCCTATTTAACATAGGGTACCATGAGGAGCATGCATAATCAAAATGAGGCTGAATAAGAGCATTTGAAAGTAACCTGCGGAGGGAGGAATTCAGGAAGTTTTGTTCTCTGTACAGGAATTTAAGCTTGCCATTTATTTTTCCAAGCATTTTGGTTGCCATCGACTCCCCAGAGAGATTCTCATCCAAAACAGATCCGCGATATGTGACCTTTGACTGTTGCTGTTACTAAAATAGGGAATCGGGGAATCAGGGAATCGGGGAATCGGGGAATCGGGGAAAATGGAAAAGGT
Organism: Aurelia sp. 4 Dawson et al 2005; assembly: GCA_964019985.1. NCBI lineage: Eukaryota > Metazoa > Cnidaria > Scyphozoa > Semaeostomeae > Ulmaridae > Aurelia > Aurelia sp. 4 Dawson et al 2005. The sequence continues at coordinate 7,132,699 of OZ026512.1, read as the reverse complement.
AAGAGATATCGGTATGCAGTTTGTGGTATAAGAACTAACTACCAAATACAAGTCTATTCCCAAAAAGTCAAGGGAATCCCCCATGGGATGTAGCTACAATACTCAGTCAAAAGTTCAGTTTCTGAAAAATTACTAAAAAGGGGAATATGAAGAGACTAAAAGCTTTACAGAGGATAGAAGCATATCAATCGATAGTCCTTGGCCTCCAGGTTTCAAAAATTCAACAATCTAACTCATATGTTAAACATGGATTCCACAATCGGGCAACAAAGTCGGGGAATCGGGGAATCAGGGAATATGGAAACTACATAAGCTATGAGAAAATTTTGAACGACAGCATGCAGTTCTCCTTGAAATTAAGTCAATTTCCAAGTTTCGTATTTATATCTTGGATAGTTTAGCCGTAGCAGAGCTCTGAAGTTTGCATTTTTTGTCATTTGGGAACATGAAGCTATTCAATTTATTTCTGCGCGGCACGACTTGGTGTCATGTCCTCACGCAGCTTAGTTGACGGTGTTAATAGCATCTCTCTTGGGCTATGTTGAACAATATTCAAGCCATTGAAAACTTCTTTTGTCCATGGCTATTGAGATATATGCGTTCCAATAGTACATTCATTCATCCTATTGGGGCACTGGTTTCATCAGCTTCACGGGGGCTCCATCGATTCTAAATCAATCGCTTCAATGTTGCATGTACATGAAACCCTAAAGCCTATACTTTGACAAAATTTATCGAAATTGAGTGCATTTGGAATGGAATTCATGCATTCTGAAAGAAGGACACAAATTAAGAAATTGTGAATATTAAGATACAAAAAGTTGGATTGTGTCTGAGGAGCACATACTAAGAAACTTTTGTAAGTTAAAGGCCATTAAAGGCAAGTATCCTTCTGTCCTTTCAAAAATTAAGCTGTTAGACAGTTACATGAGGCCAAAGGAAATTGTCACTGCCTTGGAAAAGGAAGCAGGTGGACCAATTGAATTTTCTTCACCAAATGATATTCCAAGCAACAGAATGCAAGTATGTAATAAGCTTCGTCAAATTCCAGATAGGCCAAAAGCTTGAAATACTGGCAAAGACAAAGCACCCGACTATACCAAATTAGTTGCTCTTGTTCAAGCTGGTGATTTTGTACGTGATTTTTCATTCCATTGAAATGACAAGAAAGATGCAACAATACCACGGGTATTTGCCACCACTGAATGCAATTTAAAATGGATAAAGAAAGTTTGCTCACTCTCCTCAAAAACAGCAGTACCAATTGAGATGACCTACAAATGTGGTCCATTTTATGTCACAACTGTAACAGTGGAGCACCCGCTTTTCATATACCGAGACAGACAGGATCATCACCCTGTTATTTTGTTATCCATAATGACTAGTGCCGCAAAAGAAGAGTCAGACTATGAATACATGTCCACACAGCTATCTACATCTGGTGTGAAGAATTTGATATATGGAACTGATAAAAAAAGCATTTGAAAAAGTATTCCCTGTTAGTGATTCTGGTTTGAGCATTCACCTACGATGCTTTTCGCATCTTGCCGATGACATTAAAAGGTATCTCACAGGTAAAGGAGTTAATGATGAAAAGATTAAGGAGATTGTTGCAACAATTTTGGGTAGGGAAAAAGATGGAGTCCGTATTGAAGGCCTCGTAGATGCAGATGATGAGGAAACTTTTGACACATTATTAAGAGAAAGAATGGAAGAGGGGCCTGAGCACTTTAATGATTGGCTGAAAATGACCAAAGGGAGAAATCGCTCAATTCCTGAAACAATAAAAAAGTGCATGCTCATGCCTGTACGTCGATCAGCTAATCTTGGAAATCCACCAGGGAAGTTTACAAATAACACCACAGAGAGTCTAACTCTCGTGATTAAAGAAGAGCAGCATCATCAAAGCCTTAATATTTGCACTTTCCCAGAAAACATTAAAAAAAAAGGTGTATGAACAGCAGAAAGGAGAAATGATCAAAGCAGTATACCGTACCGGTGAATATCGCTTTTGTGAAGAAATGCATCATCTAAGTGTAGCACCATACGATTGGCAACAGATGAATGTAGATCAACGGAAGGCACTTTTGAAGAAGATTTTCAGCTCCGATGTAGAAAACATTCAAAGAAAGAGTTTTGATATTGGAAGACCATTGTCAGTCTCATTTGAAGATCCTTCTATTTCCATGGATCTTCCTTTTACAATCCTTCGCCAACTGTGGAACAAGGCAGAATTTGTATACGAGAATTGCTCTATCTCTAAACAGTTCAGCGGTAACTTTTGCGTAACAGATTATGATAGTTGGCATACTGTCTACTTTGACAAGAATAAGTCCCTTAGTTGTCTTTGCAAAACTTTTACGGCTATGGCCGGCATCTGCTCTCATGTCATGGCTGTTGCTGAAAAGAATGGCGAGCTGTTGCAAGTCCTCAAGAGCTACTGCAAGAGAAAGAATCAATTTGCAAAGATTGTGGATGCCAACCAGCCAAAACGCCCGGCAGCAAAGGCGCACGAGAAAAAACGACGAAAAGGTGCAAAAAATGTCAGTAAACGACCGATAACCTGTCGCATCCAACTTCAAGCAGGTTAACCAGACAAGAAAAGGGCCGCCACTTATGACGATGAGCTGGACATAGAAAAAGAACGTGACTTCAAAGACTACTGGCATAACGACGAGCTGTTCTACATAGTCCATCTGAATGACCAAGAGGAATGTAAGAATGCCGAATCCTGCGTTTCTTGCGAAATGCCTTTTGCAAAGAGAAAACCAGTAAAAGTACTTGGAGAACTAATTGTTAGTCACAAGGAGAGATACGAGAGACCAATCAGAGATGAAAAGGAGACATTCCTGCGGTGGACACTAACGAGTCCTAAGCACCTTGGAAGAAAATACTATTGTGCAAAGAAGACATCCGATTAAACGACATTGATTAAACGATTTTGATTAAACGATATCCGTACTTCTGGAAAGGACTTGTTCGAATCCACAAAAGCAGCCTACATTTCCTTGAAGACAAGTATTATGAATATTAGTTTGACGAGCTTCATTTTCAAAGGTGCGAAGCTTAAAGTGACTGAGTACTGAAATAGTTTAATATGATATTAATTTTCAAAGCATTAAGTTTCACAAAAATATGACGGGTAATAAAAAAAGCAATCCTTGTTGAAGGGGGCTGTAACGAAGTATAGAACAGAAGGGATGGAAGGAATTTTAAATTTCTCTGTAAAGTTTTGTAGCCCAGTGCAAGAAGCAAAAACTATTTACATAGTCCCTGAATATCTGCAAAATAATATGATGACCCCAGGGCTTCGTCTTCAAAATGAATTGTGTGGCTCCTAAAGTTATTGAAGAAAAACTCTCTGCACAGCTCATTTCAACTTCTTCCGTTAGTGCATTATGTTCTGAATACCGAAATTGTGGGATATTCGGTATGACGCTATAAGAGACAGGAACAACTTTCAGATAGCGCTTAACTAGAAGCAGAGATGGAAAGCAACAGAAAAGCTACTGAAAGTGCTTGAAACAATTGTGAAGTAGCGCAAACAAATAGTTACATGGCCCATGTTTATCACTTGAAATTGTTTCTTTATTTTTAACCGACTGTTTATATTTTGCAAAATACAGCTTCTTGAAAAGGTGCTCCCTATGCATCAAAGAATGATATTGGCAAAAATATTAATTATTTGTGGATATGCTCAAATCCACATTAGAATTTACATGAATGATGATGATGATGATGCACTGATGATGGATTTTGCCAAGAAAGCCCCCTTCAAGAAACTTTGATGCATGATTCCGTTCTGTTATGTTTATGCACTATATGGTTCATGTTAAGTTGTGTTATGTTTTTGTTAAATGGCCTGTCCCACCAAATCCTGTTTCACCGCATAAGAAGCACTCTTCTAGACACCATACACTTGAAGGAATTTGTTTTAATAGGCCAATTGAGATATTGTTCGCAAATTACAAAAAGATTGAGGTATTTTGTAATTTGCGAAAGGAGTTGAGATTGTCCAATTTGAGGTTATAGACGTTTATAAGCGCGTATTTGGCTTTAATGGCGATCATTCACTGGCAAATAACAGCAATTGGATTTTTCTTAGATCTCATTCGGAATCGAAAAGGATTTAGGCCATGAGCCTAGCAGCAGCAAAGCAATACAACACAGCGGTTGTGTGACGGAGTTTTCGTTGTCCTTGGCCTACTTAGCGTTGATCATTGACGAGAAAGAAACATCAGCGGAGAATTTTCACATTTTACAATTCCAAGTACCTGCTTTGTAATTTGCAAAATTTCGCACTTTTCGCATGATGTGAAAATTAAAATTACAATAAGCCTGTTTACAACCATAGAATATAATCTTGTAGGTTTCAGTATAGTCTGTTGTAGTGTTTAGATATACAGGTAGATTATGCAGTAGAGGAATTGATAATAAAGTAGAAACAACAAAACACAGCGGTATCGGTAACTTTCTCTCCTCTTCGGCATTAGGAAGATACGAAATGTCTGACGCCTTGTAGTGGACTTCCATCCCAGAACCACTTGTAAGGTGGCGCATGCGATTAAACCAAGTTTGACCTTACTTTGTGCATTGTTGCACCCAAGGGGCATTCTTTAGCAAACATTTTTCGTTTTCGTGAAACTCTGTCCGATATCCGTATAAATCAATCTGTTCTGGAGTTTTTTTTTGTTTTCAATTTGTTTTGAGTGGGCTTGTCAGGATTTCTAGCTACTGAAAGCTAATCTAGGCCCACTGTGCATGCCGCATCCAGGCACGGGACCCCTAGTTTAACGTCCCTTCCGAAGGACGGCGAGGTGAGTTGCGAGGTCAGGCCTCAGTAGTCACCCATCCGAAATCTGACCTCATTCGACCAAGCTTAACTTCAGTCACCTGACGAAGACTGTTTAAGCCACTCGGCCACTCACCCCGCATAAAGTTTGAATCTTGTTTTGAATGAGTGAAATGCCCGTCAGCTCCGGACGAACTAAGGCCGACATTGTTCTGATCGCATTTCATGGTATTGATAAGCGAAGTCAAACTTTACCTAGTTTCCTTTATTTCAACCCTGTTTGCTTCCCGAGCGTCGTTGACAAGCAGACAAGACATAAAATTACGCAAGGGTGGTGGGGAAAGGAGGCAAGCTCTGAAGGCTGCAAGGGTCCCATGCTTTTTGGTTTGTAAATACTGAAGGAGGAAAACATTTCTTTATGGGTTTCTTAAGACGGTTAAGAAGCCTTTTGATATGCTGTACATGCGATATCTATCGGGTAGTGCGGTTCCGTCAAGAAATACCCGGTGCGAGATAGGCTGTTCTCGGCGGACTGTGCTCAGACCAGCAATCCAAGGGCAATACATGTATATCAAAGAGTGTGCGAAGCCCCATACAATATACATGTTGCGTCTTGGTAGGGAAATTTGTCTGAAATTTGAGTCATTTTGGTGAGAAAAGTGCTTGTACGGGAGCACTCGCTGCTGAAAGAATGTTGCCTCATTTTTTGGTCAAACAAACGATTGTGTACAATATATAAAATGTCTTAACCCTACTGTACCCAGGGGGTGGCAAAAAATGCCCCCCCCCACACAAACTCTTGATTATGAAATAGAGAGTAAAAAGGAAAGAGAGCTGAAACATCATTGACTTTTCCTAATTTTTAATTGCCAATTAAATTTTAGGTCTTTCATTGTTATAATTTCAGTCACGTGAACAGCAGATATCCATATTTGGAGAGTAGTCACAAAAGAAATCATAAAAATAACCATAACTTCTTTGTTTCAACTTTGATCAAGTTGCTTTTGGTACCAAACGATTGCCTTAAAAAAGTACTTTCATTTGATATATACATTATTCATACTTGCTGACATTAGCAAATGATAGGTTTGATGACGTAATTCAAATTGATGACGTCATATTTCTAATAAAGAAGGATAAATTTCAAAATTTTGATATAAATCGATGGAAAGTGATCCTCTCTTCACTTTTAAGTCATTTATTCAGGTTACAAATACCATTTTCTGAAATAAATAGCAATTGTTGATTCTAAAGTACAGAAGCTTATAGCCACATGGTCCTATTAATTGGTTGCCTGGCAACAAACCACGTGACCTATTAGCACCTGATTCTACAGTATAAATAGATTTCTATTAGATGTTATTACGATTGTACGAAGTTACAATAAAATGTTAATTATGGCTTTAGAGATAATTGGGGGCATTTTTGGCCCCTCCACCCGGCAGACCCGAAGAGCCCGGTACAATAGGGTTAATAGTCATTATCACTTCGCAGCTCGCAGTAAATTACTTGTAAACATAAATGAAAGTTCATAGGATGTAAACCTAGTTACAAATACACACAGAAACGTCACTGAAAGGAGTGATTTAAACGCTTTAGCAGGGCTTGTTTTTCTTTTAAATAGGCGTGAAGTTTGGGTAAAATTTTTGTTTCAAATTGCGATCTGCTCTTGTCCAGATGAGACGAAAGCTGGGATGATCCTGGCGGTTCCAGGACACGTCTTTTACGCAGTTAATGCGTTGTGTTCGTTTTTGATTGATTAGAAATGTGTTCACGTGATTTGTTTCTCCTCCAATGCCACAAGGTTGTGTGGGATTCATTTCGAACTGTTTGTCTTTATAGAAATCGATCCTGATTCCAATGAGGCATTTATACCATGAGCTACAGGACACGAACTGAGTCGATTGGGCCTAAGCTGGGGTGATCTCGATTCCTAATATTTCTAATTTTGGGATTATATTTTGGGATTCTAATTAATAGTATTTCTAATTCTAATATTTTTAATTTCTAATATTTCTAACTTTGTTCTTCTCTGTCGTAGCCTAACCTTGAAATTCCTGCAAAATAGAGCAAGTAACGGAGCTCGATTCCCCTTCCATGACAGAACTTGGCGACTTTCCTGTCGACGGTTTGTGAAATGTGCTTCCGTGCCTCCGCACTCACCTTTTCAAAAATACGCGCTGCAAGCGCGCAAGCGCATCGATGAGCTGTTCCAGCAGCAGTATGTTATATTTAGAAGGCTTTTAAGTGCCCTAAATATTGATAGAAGGCACTTTTCTGGATCGCACGCCATCGCACGCCTAAAATATTCAAGGCGTGTGAACAGCAGCACGCCACCGAATTTTATATTACCAGGACTGGCATCATACAGTATGTAAGTCCCAATGCAACTATACAGTATTGAAGAAAGGAAGAAAATAATGAAATGTACAGGTAGATCATAACATCAACAGGAAGAAAATTTCTTATCTTGAAAAACATACCACAAGCTCTAGCCACTTTTTTAGAAAGTTCAGATAAATGGCATTTCCAGCTAAGATTTTCATCCAAATAACACTAAAAAATTTTACATACGTAGACTGTTTTATTGGTTAATTCCAATTTTGATATTTAATGTTTCCAATGATGAATGTTGAGGAGACTTAGATATTATGAAATCAGTTTTATCGATGTTTAATGACAATTTGTTTACATCAAGTAGTTTATTTTATGTTTTATTATACTGTTCTATGTAAAATACTGTTCTTGGCACAGTATTTCTTGTTTTTGTCGCAAGGATTGCTCAACCTCACTTTCACAATTAAAGACTTCAGACTGAGAGAGAGATGATTTGTCACATGATTTCAACAGCTCTACACTTGACCATACATGATTTCCTTCCTCCTCGTGGTCTTATTTAGTCTTTTCTCGTATGCATCAACAAGCCGGCAATTCATTGTCGAATATGAATATTTAAAGTGTTCGAAAATTGGTAGAAAATTGTTACAAAGTGAAAAGGCTAACAGAAGAGTATGCAACTCTTTCTTCACCCTTTCTTAGTTAGCTAGTGCAGTGTTCCGCAGGATGAAGCAAGCTTTGAAAACATACTTGTGCAGTGGCCTGCTGGTAGGGGCGAGTGAAATATGAGGCTATGAGGGGCACCAAAATGGCAATCTCAAACACTAGGGCACTGTCGGTGCCCTTGTTGAGTTTCTAGGTTTTCTCCAAGGATTCTTCTTCAAACTTGAAGAAACATTTTCCAGCAACGCACAAACGGAATGGAGACAAATAGGCGACTTATATTGGATTTTGTGTGACTTTCTGTTGTTGCTGCCCTCAAAAACTTCGAGACGGGAATGAAATGGGGGATAAACTTTTTTGAATGAAATGAAAAAAAGAAGAGGAAACTATTCCCTTGATGGGAGGACAAGCAATAAAATGTCAATCCCATACTGACAAACAAAATCATAGCTCTTTTCAGCTTCGTAAATTGTGCTAAGCTTTCTTATCATTGTAAACAATACCAGCAACAGCTTTCATTGCAAATAGCTCGCAAGTTCTGACTAAACATTAGAATTTAACTCAAAAACTTCTTGGTGATGCCAAACTATGTTCTATGATAAAAATAAAATTGCTACAGAATACATTTTAGCAGTGCAAAATATAGTAATGGTTTGGAGAAGTTATTAGAAAAAGTACAAAATGGGTTCTCAAAAATTTTCCTTGAGGCTCCAGGCCAGGCCCTTTCATTTTACATTTCCCTTGTCATCTTGCTGCAAAGTAATCGCCATGTAAACAGCGTAAAACAGCATTGAAGGTTGAGGCCAACTAAAGCCACAGAAAATATGCGGTAGGAGATCAATGATGCATCTTTGGTGCATCTATGATGCATCTATGTTGAGTCTTTGGGGCGTGCCATAATGGCCGGACGTGTTTTCCGCAGCTCCTGAAAATTTTCTTACTGCAATGGATAGCTGTAGATTCCGACTAGAATAATATGTGAAGAGTGGAGTTACTTAGTTTCTAAATGTTCTGATAACAGTTTCAAGTTGAATTAGGATTAAAAAATGGCGTCAAAGACAAATGCAAGACCACGAACAAAATCGAAACAGCAGCATTACGAAGTGCACGAGGATACTGGCCTAGGCCCTGATGAGGACAGCCACGAGGAGCAAGGTGAAAATGAACCAGATGATTTGGTGACTAAAATCAAACAGATTCTTGATGTCAAACTTGCAAATTTAAAGAGCGATTTGGCAACAAAACAATGCATCTCCAGCCTTCGTGCCACGATAGTGGAGCAAGCTCAGACCATCGAAAAGCTTGAAGCGAGAACCGTAATACTTGAAAGCTACGTCAAGCAAATAGAGAAGAATGCAAAAGAAGTGAAGCATCTCTCAGAAGACAAGTTTCAAAACGATGCCGTTACTGACCAACTGGAGAAAAAGGTTGATGGTATGGAACAATATCAACGTAGATTATGTCTACGAATTAATGGTATCCCGTGTGCCAACGACGAATCTGCAGAGGATTGCTTACAAAAAGTGAAGTCACTGGTAAAAAATGACCTGAAAGTCGACATCTCCGACCTGGCTTTTGATAGGGCTCACAGGATCGGAAAAATCAGTCAAGAAAAAGAAAATGGAAAGACCTATCAGTCAATAATAGCGAGGTTCACCACTTGGCGTCACAGGACCATTGTATTCAGAGCTCGGAAGAATACAAGAAAAGTCAGAATCAAACTGGACTTAACCCGAAAGCGAATAAAATTCCTCGAACAAGCGAATGAAATGTTGGATGAGACAGACGGTTTCTTTGCCATGGCCGACGTAAACTGCAGGTTATGTTTAAAGTTAGATGACGGGTTTCACTATTTCGAAACAGAAAATGATTTAAAGGAACTTCTTAAGAATGCTTAGGTTACATGTTTTAGGTCTATAATTCCTATCGTTGAGATTTGCCCATATTGGGTGTAAAGTTTTTGGCATGACATACCCTCGGACAAACACTCATCTCGAAATTTACCAAAAAAAATTGAATAAAATTTCACCACGTTTTAGTTGGGGGAAACGGACATATTTCCCTAAATTTCCCAAAGGGAAAATAGAAGTTTCCGTGTCTTTTTACTTTTCAAGAGGGAAGTGTCCGTTTCCCTCAAATTTCCATGAGAGAACCATAGAAAAATTTTGGTATTTTTTGCTGTGACTTGCACAAAGTTCCAAAACAGTCTCTGTTATATTTTCGTAGAACTCGATTGCTCAAAATTCCCTATTCTGTCTTCCAAACACTTTGCATTTGATGTGTATGCCTTGAGGTGGCGGGGGTGGGTTCTGTTGGGCAATGGGGTTGGTTCTCTTGCACCGTTGGGCGTTTTGCCTTCCTGGGGAGTAGATTTCAAGTCATCAGTGCAGCAAAAAAAATATTTTTTTTTACATTTCACTTCTCTCTGTTTAAAATGTAGCGCACACTGGCAAGTGGGACCTTCTCTTTGGGGGAGGGTCGCTCGGTGATGGGGGGGGGGGCTGGCTCCTTCGTCTTGGGGCATTCGCCGTTGCTGCCTTGGGCAGGTACACATCAGTTTTGTTTGTGTGTTTTTCCCGAACATCCCAGGAGAGTATGATAAACGGACTTTTTGTCACGGATCAAATCATATTTCTCCTTCTTGTTGACTAAAGAAATTTGATACAAAGCTGCTTTTACTGCACGGCCATATGATGAAGAAAGCAAGCTTCGGGCTGGGTCTGTTGGGTCGTTGGGGTCGTGCAGAAGAGCCCAGGGCACAAGGGGATTAACCTCCATGTCTTTGTGTTTTGGGTCCTTGGCACGGCCCTGATGCCTCGGTACCCTGGGTACCAGAGCCTAAAAAAATAAAAAGAATAACAGAGAAGAATAGAAAAAGAGAGAAGAAAAGGAGGCTCTGGTTCCATCCAAACATAACCTCGCTCTGAATTTTCGATCAATCTGACTTCCCTTTGTAATCACTAAAAATCATGCGATCATTGATATAAGTGATCGTGCTGCTTTCTCGGAATTAGCAAAACAAGATTATGAAGTGAATTGCTGGACAAAATTTTCGGTCCATCGACTGGTCTGTCGAGTCATCATGTTGACTAGTCGAGTCATCGTATCAACTGTTCGAGTCTTTGAGTCGTAATGTTGACTCATCGAGTCGTAATTTCAAATCGTCTGGTCTCAGTGTCAATTCGTGGCGGCCTTGCGTCGAGTCGTCGTGTCAATGTGTCAACTTGTCGAGTCGTTGTTTCGGTTGAGTTACAATGCTACTTTGCCAAGCCATCGTGTCGTCTTGTCGAGTCATCGAGTCGAGTTGTCGAGTAGTCGAGGCGAGTCGTCGAGTGATGATCAGAAGGAGGTCATTCTATAATCGAGGCTGTGCACTTCTTCCTCTGCTTTGCAACGCGCGTGTTTGCTGTTTGCAACGCACATGCAATACAATGCGCGCGTGATAAAAACATGGCTGAGCGAAGGTCGCAGCAAATTAGGGAATACCTTCGAGCTGGATTGCAAACTGTAATCACACGATTCGATGAAGGACTGTTCGAAAGGCCAGACGGCCATGATTATTTGTGTACTCATTATTATTATTATTATTATCAATTTCTTTACAGTTGGACAATAGTAAAAATAGCTAAAAGTAGTTAGCTAATTAATTCCAACCTAAAAATATTACATAAAAATGGTGGATAAAATATTTACAAATTGTCAATATCAAACAGTATAAAAACAGATATCTAAAAATGTGCATTACAAAAAGCCCAGGTTGGGAACAAATGTGCGGCATAACCTGCATGAACAATTTTCTCCGTACCAATTCTTTATCTTTGTTTTAAACTGATAAAGGGATTCTGAATTGCGTATTGTTGGTGGTAACGTTTGCCATAGCTGCGGACCTTTAAACCTGACGCTTTCAGAGCCGTTGTTGACTGATCTCACTCTTGGTTGAATAAATTCGTTATTGTTACGCAAGTTGTAGTGAGTAATATTTTCACAGAAAATTTCCTGCATAAATGAGGGATTTAGGTCATTTCTAGTTTTGTACATTTCAGTCATAAGTATTTGCAAGTTCTTTGTATGAATAGTGACTGCACAGTCCCGCTGTAATAGGTCACTAAAAGTCGATTCGGTGCTCTTATATGTTATTCTCAATGCCCTTTCCTGTATTTTGTTGATTTTTTGGTTCAGCTGCCTGTTGTGGAACATCCAAACTAAAGGGCAGTATTGAAATTGACTAGTAATAAATGCCCTCATCAAGATTCTTAGTTTGTTATGATCCATATACGGGGATATGCGGGCAAGTGCATAAAGTTTATTACTGGCTCTTTGGCAAAGTTTCGAGACGTGATGGTCAAAGGAGAGTTTACTATCAATATGAACTCCAAGTAATTTCTCTTCAGAGCTATTAACGATTTCGGCGCTTCCAATCTTAACAGCAACTGGATCATCACATCTCTTCCCAATGACCAAAAGATGACATTTATCTGCATTTAATTTCATAAAGTTGTTGGCAAACCATTCTAATGCTACATTGCAGTCATTTTCAAGCTTATGAGTTATGTTTTCCAGGTTCTTGTCGCAAGCATAGATTGTGGTATCATCTGCATAATTACAGATATCTGAGCTTTGAATGAAAAGTAAGAGATCATTGATGTATATGTTAAACAACAGTGGGCCTAAGAATGACCCCTGAGGAACACCTCGTGTTAGTTCTTTCCAAGAACTGAAGGAACCATTTACCTTGACTCTCTGTTGTCTGTTTGTGAGGTAATCATTAATGAGTGTTAATGCTTCATAAGAAAAGCCATAGGCATGCAATTTTGCAATCAAGAGATCATGTCTAATACAATCAAATGCCTTGGAGAGATCCATCAATACTGCCCCTGCTTTACCACCTTTATCGAGGCTTATCTTGAATTTTTCTAAAAGCCTTACGAGAGCATGTTGAGCACTGTAACCTTGTCGAAAACCACAGAGAAGTGAAGATAAAAAAGGCGTAATAAAAGCAACTATCTGTTTGTCCATTATTCTTTCAAACAGCTTTGAGACCGTTGGCAGAACGCTAATTGGCCTAAAGTTAGTCCTGGTATTGGTTGGTCCATTCTTGGGAAGAGATGTGACATCCGCGCACTTCAGCTCATCAGGAAAAGTCGAATTGTCAACACAATCGTTAAAGATTTGTGTTAAAGGCTCCACGCACAAATCAGAATTAGATTTAAGAATTTTAGGAGGGATATTTTTGTGTGTTGTAGCTTTCTTAGGATTTAAATTCCTAATCTCTTTGTAAACGGCATCAGGGGTAACTTTTTGAAAAACAAAGGGGCCAGCATTTTGATAGTGACCTTTAATTTTTAAAATGCTTGGATGATTCGCAAATTTTTGTACAGCTTTTTCAACGGGGTCCGAGATTCCTTCTGTTGCATTTTCATTATTGGAATTTTCATTTATTCCAAGAGAATCAGTAACGGTAACGAAAACTTCATTCATAGTTTCTGCTACTTCAACATCGCTGGAGATAATTTTTTCTCCTTCGGTCAAAACTATTTTGTTATTAGAATGTGATTTGTCAGAGAAAAATGGTTTCACAGTTTTCCAGAATTTCTTATTGTCGGTGATATGTGAGATGTCCAGGTTGTTGTAATAATTTCTTTTTTCTTTTCGAAATAGCTTAACACAAGAATTTCGCTGTTTGCGAAACTTGTTCCAATTTTCAGCAGTTCGATCTTCGTTATATTTATTACGCAGCCTAGAACGCAACATGGTAGCTTTACGCAGAGCACGTGTCATAAATGGTTTATCATTTGCCCGGACATATTTTTTCTTAACTGGAGCATGTTTGTCTAGAACTCTGTCAAAAGCAGTTTCAAATGAACTGTAATTCAAATTCGATGGATCTATTTTTTGCAACTCTTGTCGAAGATCACTTTTGAAAACATTCTCATCATACTTTTTGTAATTTCTATAGTTAATTACGATTGGTCCTTGTTTGGGGAAAGTAGTTTTGAGGACAGTAACAACCATTTTGTGGAAGTCTGACAGACCAGTTTCGACAGTAGTAGTTTTTTGCACGCTCCTATTTCGGTTTGTCAAAACAAGATCTATGCATTTTGGCATATGAGATTTGTAGCACGTTGGCTCCTTGACAAGATTTTTGAGACTATAAAGTTCCAAAAAATTTTTGAGCTGTTCCTCGGTTTCAGTCATATTAAAATCCCCTATAAACATAAAATTCTCATAGTTTTCACTGTAGTGATCGAGTGCACGACCAAGATTTTCAAATAAATTATCCTGAGATTGAGTTGGTGGTCGATAAACACTAAATAGTGCCCATTTCTTTTTCCTCAAATTTATTTCGAAACTAATGCATTCGACACCCTCAGAAAATTTGAAAGAATTTAACTGACGCGAAGGTATATCACTCCGGACATAAACTAGTAAGCCACCGCCATTTGCATTTCTATCTAATCGAAAGGGAGTTGCAAATCCTTCTATGACAAATTGCCCTGTTGGAAAAGTAGCATCAATTTTTGTTTCCGCAATCATCAATACATCCAAACTTTGTGCCGCAATTTCTTTGAGTGCATCAAATTTATTTCTAACAGAATTGATATTTAGGTATCCAATGATGACCCTACCAATATTTCTTATTCTTAGCAATTTTAATGCAGATTTGGCATCAGTAGCAAGAGTATCAGCTGGAAGAGTATTAGCTGCGGAGGAGTCTAAGGGAATGGCTGAAATTTCTGTGTTTAAGGGAAGCCTTTCTGCATCCTGTGCACTCTCACCTGATTGAGAAGTAGTAACTGCGTTAGATGATATAGGTACTGCAGGCTGATTAGGAAGAACCTTGGTGCTAGTTAGTCAGTAACCCAGGGCATATAAAAAGTTATTTGCAAGAAGACGTGTCCCCTCTCTGTTCAAATGAATCCTACTTCTATTTAAATGATACTCCGCTTGTATATTTGTATTGTCAATGTAATAAAAATCTTGGGAAATGCATAGTTGCTTCAAAAATATATTTACCTCCATAGCTTTATTATGCAACAAGTCTCCTCTTGGTACAAGTCCAGAAATCATTACCTTGTTTACGTTTGTTTTCAGTGACTTTCCTACATCAACTATCTCTTCTGCGATATCTTTTGGAGTAGCCTTCGAGCGAAGATCGTTGGTTCCACAATGAAGGATGACTTTTCCTGGGTCCCGTTTAATAGTTGGACAAACGTGGCTATTCATACAGTCGACCGTTGCACCAGAGAATGACTTGACAAAAATTCTCTCGTCGGTATTTCCAGCAGCTTCGTTCATCTTGTATGACTGGATATCCTTTACCAGCGAGTCTCCGACAATTTCTACCGTTCTTCTCGTCTTCTTGCCTTCCGCTGGACTAGTATTTCGTCGAATATTGTTCACAGTATTGCTTGCAGCAGCAGGTCGTAATTCAAATGTTTCCCTTCTAGCACTGCCATTGTTGGTTTTGCCTGACCACTCCTTGAGTACTATTGGTCCTGTGGGAGTCCTCCTGCTTGCTTCCAAGGGCGTGCAGTTGCACCGGTAGTTTCTTCTGTTAATTCTGCTTTTCTCTTCCATTCTTTAAAGTTTCCTGTTGTGTAGCGTTTTGATTGATTCTTAGTTGTATTATGCAATCCAAGTAGCATTTCCTCCTCGTCCGATTCTGATGGTGCAATTGGAGAAAATCTGTTTCGGTCACAGATGAAAGGCTCCCATGTAGGCTTCGGAGACTCATTGCAGGCATGTTTCTTCTTTACGATCTTAAAATTTGGTTCAGGAATGGGATTAAAAGAACCATACTTTCTACTCTCCTTGCTTGCATATGTGTCATCAGACTGAAAACTCTCAATGACCAAATTCTTTCGTCGAATCTCGTTTCTTAGTGACTCGTTTTCCTTTTTTAAAAGAGAGATTTCCTCCTTCAGTTCCAGATCCTTACTCCTACTAGTGCTGTTCCTTGTGAATTCATTTTTCTCCTCGACTGATTTCCTCAATGATTCCACTTGTTGTTTTAATGATAGAAATTCTGATAATGGAGTGTACTTGACAGTTTCAACTGCAATCGTATCATTTGTTTTATCATTGGTATTCTTTTTAGTTGGTAATTCAGGCCATTCAGAGATATCAAGCACGAAGTAGGAGTCCTCGCCATCTTCTCCTCGGTTTTCGATCCGTTTTCGTTGCACGAGACGTCTGAGTGCATCGTCAACCTCATTTGATGTGCAAGTAATTTTCTTTTTTCCAAGTTTTGTGGTAATCGTGCTGCAATAGGGCCTTTTCCTATCTTTTGTTCTTATTTCGTTGATTGCAGTTATGACTTCTGTGTCCATATCCCATGATTTTGTTTCCCTTGCCATCTCGACCAATTTGGGCCTAACCTTCGGTTTGCCTTGCACGTGCTGCAGAAGTTCGCACCCAAATTGGCTTTAATATCCAGTTAATTCCAATGAAAGCTCTTGATTTGTCGAGGAATAAGTAAATAAAATGCTACCATATAAAGTAAATAACAAAAAGATTTATTTAAAAGAACGTAATGGATAAAATAAGACTGACATCCGAGCAACTCAAAAACACGTCTGCTCTCTGCGTCTCTGCGTCTGCAATGACTCACGTAGATCGTATGTTGAATGTGCTGGCACATGCTGCAACATTGTATAACATTCCTGTAGAGATAGGAGAAACGTTGCAAACAGCGCGTCAGATGTTACTGGAACATAATCTTGAAAATAATCCGGCTATCTTCAGAAGTTCTGGCAACCGTGGTCGGCCATCAGTTATTATCCATAGCGAGCAACTAGAATTGTACTTAGGGTATGGCTTTTCACAGACGAAAATTTCACAAATGTTCGGTGTTTCCACGAAGACCATTCAAAGACGCACTTTGGAATTTGGTATTGATTTGACATCACATGATGAGATGGCTGATATGGAACTGGACACTGTTGTGTAAGTGTAATATTTTTCATATATTAGGATGAAATGTAAGAGAGCGTAACAGCGTTTCGCTAACAATGAACTTCATGAATATCTTAGCCGGGGTTTAGCCATATTTCATATTGCAAGAAATTTTCCTGCTTTCCTTCCCTTACATGATATTTGCAGTCCCCGTGCAAAATTTCCCGGTTACAGTTTCAGTGTCCGGCGGGGTCGTTGCAAAGGGAGGGGGTGTATGATAATAGGTTTGTGAGGACGTTTTGTGACTTTTGTGATCCGTCTTTTTCAGAAATGATATTCTAAGATCGTTCCCAAACTGTGGATACCGAAACATGCGGGGTCATCTTCAAGCAAGGGGACTTCGCATTCAGTGGAACAGAATAAAGGACAGCATGAGAAGAGTTTGTCCTGAAGGAATACTGTCACGGTCATTGCAGCTCACTGCAGTTCATCGCAGAACCTACTCAGTCAGGTCTCCACTTTCTCTATGGCATATAGATGGATACCACAAGTTGATCAGGTTGAGTTTTAAGCTTTCTAAAAGATTTAAATTTTAATAGACCAGGAAAGCAAAATTATGCCCGATAAACGATGGTCTTGAGGATACGGAACACTTTTTGCTGCTCTGCCATGCTTATGACCAAGAAAGACGTGATCTTCTCAACAGTGTGAATGCGATACTGCGCCCCCACGGATTAACAAACCTCACAAATGAAACCTTACTTCAAATCCTCCTGTATGGCCACGAAAAGTTATCCTTTGATTTGAACGCAAAAATTCTTGAGGCAACGTTAAACTACATTCACGCCTCAGAACGGTTTCAATGAGTTCGTAAGTTTGCTGTCTCCTCTCTCTTGTAACTTGTACTTTGTTTTTTCGTACATTTATTTTTTTTGTGAATTTTTTTTTTGTCGGAATCATCTGTAATTGTTGTTTTCCTATTTGCCTTTTGTAATATGTTATTTGTAATATTTATATGTAATATCAATTTGAATATCTATGTTAAATGTTATGGTCACAGGGTTGCTATGTATTTCCATGCTCCTCGTGGCATCGTCTTGTAACCTTTGTTTGTTTACTGTAAAATTTTATTGGAATATAAAAAAAAAAAAAAAAAAAAAAAAAAAGCAAAATTATGCCATACAACATTTAATTCGTTATACCGCACTGCTGGACCGCCAAGCGAAAAACTATACCAGAATGCATTGCAAGTGCACTCATTTCATATTGGTTTTTCCATGACAAATTCTTTCTCAACTTTGCTCTGCATTCGTACAACTGGTAAACGCAATCACCGTGCGCCAAAAAGAACCAAACTCAATGGTCTGTGGTCCAAACCTTGTTTTGCGCGGGACATACTTTTGACATGGTGCAAAAGTCAGGCAAAAGTGCAGATCTTCCTGAAACAGTGTCTTTCCTTCGACATACAGTCGCATGCCCCGGCGGGTCAACTCCCATTTTCAAGTGTAAGCACCCATGTCTGTAAAATTCCTGAGAAAGGGGTGCAAATTCATCCTAAATCTAGGACATAGAAATTAGAAAAAAGGGGTGTTTTTTGAAAATGACAAAAAAATCTAAGAAAGGGGTATTTTTAGGTTCAACTCATCACATTGAAAACAATACATCTTCAGCTATCTCATTGTAAAGTATATTCATTTACAGGCATACACACAGTTATCAACAAGGACACTTTTGCTGTGCAATATGTTGCATGCAAATTCATATAGGCCCCCGGAGGGACTCAATTGAACCCCCAACATCCATAATAAATCACCGGAGATTCATTTTCCAACTTTCTTTCAGATGGGGCTTCGTTGTTCATGGCGGAATAGATGGTTTCTCAAGACACATCATGTATTTGCAATGCAGCTGTAGCAACAAAGCTGCCACAGTGTTGCAGTTATTTCAACGTGCTGTTGAGCAATTCGGCCTGCCGTGTAGGGTCAGAGGTGACAAGGGTGTAGAGAATGTAGACGTTGCTTGGCTCATGTACACCCATCCGAACAGAGGTCCAGACCGTGGCAGTTTTATAGCAGGAAGAAGCTGTCACAATCAGAGAATCGAAAGGCTCTGGAGAGATGTCTTCACAGGGTGTCTTTATGTCTTTTACAGCCTTTTCTCGTACATGGAGAATGAAAATCTGCTTGACATTAGCAATGATGTACACCTGTTTGCACTGCGTTACGTCTTTGAGCCAAGAATAAATGCATTTTTGGTTGAGTTTGCTGAAGGGTGGAATCACCATCCATTATCGACGGAAGGAAATATGTCACCAGTACAATTGTGGCTATGGGGACTTCACAGGAATGCTGAGGAGTGGGATGAGCAGTTGGATGAGGTATGTGGCTATAAGAACCAATTTAAAGATCAATACCGGGTGAGTAGAAAAAAAGCGCCCGGCGTTTGAAAGGCTCCTGCTCCCTGAGCAATGCTACTTTGCAGTATCTGATTGAATAGCTAAAATGTTCAATTATTTTCAGAATTTTTTCTGGCTAAAATCGGTTGGTCCGTTCAGATTCTGTAAGCGATTTTCTAAAAAAAAATGGTCAAATGAAATGAAGCCGCACTTTTAAGAAATTGTATTTAATTTCACGCACTACGCTGAGATTGACAGCATGATCGTTCTTTATTATCACCTATTAAAACTTTTGCAATATCAGAATCCATTCTCGTCGTACATCTCTTAAAATCCAATATGATAAAGGCACCAAATTTGGTGGGTTGCGATTTCCTTAACTGCAGTAAACACCCTGATAGAAGAAACTCGTTTTTTCATTTTGATGTTTGAAGAATTTATGCGCAGCAGACTGTACTGTTTCTTATGAGACAACAAAATCGTGAAAACATGCTGATGAGTTGTTGTGTAAGAAACTCTGATACCGGGGAGGGGGGGGGGTACTCATATATTTTTCCGTACGGGGGCGTGCCGCTGAACAGGGTATCATTTTCAGGGTTCCGACTCGGGGACAGGGTGTCGTTTTTGTAAAAATTGGCTCCATGACAGGGTTCATATTTGTCATTTTTAACTCCGAAAGGTCGTTTTGGCTTTGGCTTTGAATCACATTTGCACATTTGCACTCTGCAAATGTGATTCAAATCGCTTGGATCGCAATATTTCTACATTTTTCGATAGATTTCGTACAAATTTTCTTGCAGGGCACAATTTTGTCTGAAGAAACCAAAGGACAGGGTATTGTTTAAGAAAATTTTACTCCGGGACAGGGTATCATTTTCAGGAATTTGACTCCGGGACAGGGTAGCTTTCCAGATTTTCCAGCGGCACCTCCCCATATGTTCGTAGACCAAGTACCCCCACCCCCGGGCTCTGATATAATTAATATGCATCATCATCATCTATACACATTTTAACAGCTAACCGTCATTATGTCCTTCACTAAATTTGGCCACATACTTCTGTCCTCAGCAAGTCCTTTTGTTTTTTGCAATTGTTTCCTCTGGTGTCTTAGTGTCTAAATTTAGTTTGAAATCTACCAATGCGAGATCTGACTGGCGCAATGCGAGAACTAACTCTTGAGCTTGCCATCTGGTAAAAGTAGCAATTAAAATTGCAAATGCAATAAGTTTCGTGTAAGTGAGTTTCTTAAATGCGCATTTTTCCTGCAATGCTACTTGGGACGTCAAATATCAGTGTAAAAAATAGCAGACAACAAAAGTAAGCATGGTATAGCTCTAAAATTAGTTTTGTGACAAATATTATGTTCATACAGGAGAACACTGAACCAAATGATATCCCTTGAATCACCTTCTTAGGATAAGGATTAATTATTCTAAGATATTCAAAGAAATAGATTATATAGTAGTAACTTCCTACAGGTTACTGCAGCAGAGTATGGCATTGATTGGCATGGCCCACTACCAGATGGGAACTGGAATGAAGACAGTCAGAGGGAGATTGCTGTTCCTCAAGTTAACCTGCCTATGAATGCAGAAATTTTCCAAGCCATCAATCCACTAGCTAACAGTCAAACATCTGGACTTGATATCTACATGCAACTAGTGCAGTCTATCATTGATTCCTTTGCAGCATAGTTTTTGCACAGAAATAATAGTAAATTACAGCTTAAAGTTGACTAACCCAATACGCATAGATTCCTCTACCTTATCAAAGACTACCAAGTCACTGCAAACAATAACATTTGGCTACAGTGTATCACTTTGCTAAGTTACCCATCAAAATACCACTAAGCACTACACGATATTTTTCAGTAATTCCATATCATTTGAAGCAAAAATTGGAGGCAAATTCACCCTGAATCAATCCTTAGTAGAACTAAGTGTAAACTGGCATTGAAGATTTATTTGGATCAAATGTTTTTGCCATTTTTTGCTCGTGGCCCATGGCCGAAAACGTCCAAAACCTCATTTTCAAGGACCAATCAGACGATAAACAAGCCCTTAACAAGCAAAGAAAACGACAGAAACCGGTAGAGATTTTGTCACCATTGTTGTTGCTATTGCCTTTCGGCCAGAAATTCTTTTGTTCCACATTTATGAAGGTATGTAAAATTTAGCAAAGTCTTTAGGGATTTCTTTTTCTGCTTCGCACGTCTTCCGTCTAATTGGTGCGTGAAAATGAGGCTTTGGAGGTTTTTGGCCATGGGTTGCACAGGGCATGAAAAAACATTTCCCTTCCTGCGATCGGGCTGCGATCAGACAATTCATGACGAATAAATTTAAAGAAAGTGTGTGGTCGCTGAATTTGGCAATCCATGAAAGAAATAAGATTGATTTATAAAAGACACGAGAGAAAATCAATTGATCAAGTCCTCCACTTATCTCATATTTGTTGAACACAACATTCATAAAAATTGTACATGACATACAATCTATGTCAGGTAACTTGCTCGATTTTATAAGTTATTTTCATGATGAGATAACATATAGACCATAAAATATAGACCATAATACATGGAAAAATATTATACAACATTTCCTGCAGAACAGAATGAACTGAAATTTTTTTTGCGACAGCCTCGTCGCATGGTCGGGTGGGTCTTCATCAGGGAGCGCCGAGTTTTCATGGCCTAGGCTATGCACAAAAATCGACAAAAAACATTTGATCTTGGCATAGTATTTTGCATTGGGCTACCCAGTATAACATAACATCAACAGAACATAACATACAAGTTTCTGAAAGGAACTATTAAAAAGTGTTCATCCGGAACCAAACCCTTGGCAGCCATGCTTGAGGGCCGCATCAAAAACCTGAAAGAATTTTGCTCTTGATGAAATTACGGTTGGCAAGTGGATTATTGACAAACACGATGCTGCTTCAGGCATGTTGGCTTCTTTGTTGTCTTCCGGAAGGTATGTAATTGTTATCTTGTGTGGGAGTCCACGGGGAGGTACTGATTTGGAGCCAGTTACAAACTGAAGTAAATTTGCCAACTTATCTTCATCTGCTTCATCAATATACTCCATAAACCACATATGACTTTGCTTTCTACCAAACTCTGCTGGGGGATGGGCAAAAATGAAAGACTTTAACTTTGCACTTGAAAGCCTTTAGTTTTCTGTATAGCACAGTAGACCATGGCACAACTCAGGGTTACTGCGCATCAGTGGCAAGAAGCCTAATAAGGCAAGACCTTCTCCGATCTTGTCGATTTCAAACTTTCTGGAAAGAAGGATCTCATTTTCAATCAAATGCTGAAGAAGAAGAGGTACATCATTCTTTGTGATTACTTTGTTTATTGGCCAATGTGATGCAGATATCAGGGACCAGTAGGCCTCGTTGAGAGGATCTTTCTCCAGCACATCATCCACTGACTCACATGTTTCCAGCTTCTGGATGAGGTCTATCAAGTTTTCAGTTGCTAAAGGGAAAAAGGAAGAAGATGGCAGGTGGGCCAAAAAGTAACCCCAAAAAACTGCAGAAAATCTGGAGAAATAAACTTACAGCTCACCCAAAACACTTTTTGGGAAACATTGTATAAGAAATAACACACATGGAGTTTTTCTCTTTGTTTGCTGAATGCTTCTTGCAATCGCTGTATATTTGGTGATATAAATATGTGCAGTATAAAGTTTCATATAGCTAGCATTTTGCTGTATTCTGCATTGCTGTTTGTCAGAAGAAGAGAGGTTAGAAAGTATTCTCTGTAAGTATTGAAATGAAAGGAACCTTGACAAGGAGAAAAACCAACCATTGAAAACTTATCTGACCCAAGTTGGGAAACACTAATTTGGTGAAGTTGCATATTATATTTTATAACACTGAGCAACAAACCACAGACAAATGGACGTTTGCAGAACTTTAGAGAAATAGATTGAAATACCATGAAATACTGCAATTCAAAACCTCATGATGGGCTTATTTGTTGTAGTAGGCAACATTGCATTTTGTTTTTCTAAATAAACAGAGAATTAAGGTTGCAGTAAGTATTAGACTAATGTTTAGATAATAAGCAATTTGGTGTGCATTTATATATTTTACCTGCATTTTCTGGGATATCTCTTTTCTCCAAATGGATCGCTATAAGGTCTTGGTCTGCTGATGTCAAGTAGTAATACACTGCAGGTGAGAGGGCATGGAAACTTGGTCCAGACTACAACAATGAGTGGGCAATAGCCAATCCAGCTAGTTTAAAAAGCAGCCCTTTACTGCTATCTCTCACCGGTACCAATGCATATTCATTACCCTCAAACAACCTTGATTGAATCTGCCCAAACACAAGCTCAAAGAATTCTGCCCTTATTGCACCAGCATCTAACCCTGGTTCACCTTGAAAAGTGACACATAAACTCTTGAGAAGCCTTTCAGGATCACTTAAGCTCTTCTTATAAAAAGAGAGAACACCACTCCAAACTTCTTCTCTCTCTACTGTCAACGAAATTTCATCATGTTTTTTCAGATTATGTGCAAATTTGTCTAGTAGACTTTCTATGTTGTTGGGCTGTATTTCTTCATCACATTTTTGATCTTCATCACATTTTCTTCGGCTGCTACTTGCATCAGTTTCATAACACAAACTGCCTGCTGCTTCTTGCAGTGTAGTAGATGTAGTTATGGCTGTATTGATTTTGGCAATGGTAGCATCAGGGAACAATTTTTGCAGCTCTTGTGCCCAATCATCTTTTAGTGTAAGATCAATGCATCCAGAGCCCTCATCAAAATTTACTGTTGGCCAGTCAGAATCATCATCATCTTGCATCTCTGAAATGGTAACATTTCTGCTACTACATCCACCTCCACATACATCTATATGCTTCCTCATATCCTGTATTGGCACTTTTTCATAACAATTTACACACTCTGTTGTGACCTGCATCTCTGTTGTAGAAGATGTGACTATCTCAGTACTAAGATCACTCTGAAAAGGTATGACATATATGGTTGCAGTTGTTGACACAATGTCTCTGAGATATAGAACATTGTATCCTGATTGCCTCACTGGGATCACTACAAGAGGGCGATTTGCTCCTCCCCTATCTGCACGGAGTAATTCAAATGCTCCTTTTTGGCTTGCTAACTTTGGAAAATTCTTCTCCAAAGTTTCTTTGACATGGTCAAAGCTGCCATTTTTGTCAAACACAATTCTCTTTTTACCTAATCCAGCACTGGTCAATGTACTTGATTCAAGCATTGAAGGTGTTTTTCTAGTTGAAGACTTGGACAGGACACAGAAATCATGGGTCCATGTATCCTTTACAACAATGGGTATAACAGTCTTTGCCCTTTTCCTTGGTCTTTGACCTGGCTTCATGGGCTGTCTGTTGTTGTATGGCATAAAAGCAGCTCTACAATGAAAGATAGTTTCAGTTTCAGTTTCAGTTTCATGCAATTTTGAAATTCCACTACATACAATGCAAAATAACGAATAAGTTACAAGATAATTACATAAAACGTGTGGAACTGACGAACTAATACGAGGCAGATATGTACTACAGAAGACAGAAAACTTTGGTAGCTAGGCTTATCAAGGAGAAAGCACCCCACTACATAAAAAGTGATTGGCAACTTCCTTCAATAATTATGTTTTTTCAATGGGTAAATACTTTAAAAAGATTTAACCCATCTAACTATGGACGGAGGCTGAATAGGGACCTTTTTATGATCTGTAATTGTTTTCAAAGGAAAAAGTTTAAGTTTAGGACAAAAACTAAGCTGGAAAGGGGGAACTTTTCATCTCCAAGGGAAATGTTATTCCAGCATTTTTCTCCAATGTACTGTGACAAACTGGCATGAGACCACATTGAAGGATTTTACTCTGATTTGGAAAAATATCATAATTCATTGGTTGCTTGCCATGTATGATATGGATGAACAGATTCAATTACCAAATTCAAAGAAAGAATGAATATAAGCGGGGGAATTTCATTCACAATCATCAACAAAACATGACGATTCCAGCTGAAGAAGATCACGTAGCCTTAAAATCATCAAGTCAGAGAATACTTAAGAGGAAGGAGAAGCAAACTTTTGAAATAAAATTGCCTTTTGCATCCTCTGTTGTAACAAAACACAAGATAAGTCTCATAGGAATGATATTCCCTGGCACACAGTAAGTCTCATAGCAAAGACTCCAAACTAAAATACCATACAGTAGGAAAGGTGAAAATAAAGAATTATAACGACAAATCAAAACGTTAATGGGTAAAATGTTTAACTTTGAAAAAATTGCACAAATTCTAGCCACTTTTTTAAAGGTTCTGTCAAGTGTTTTCCTTCTGAGACCTGCATGCAAAAGAACACCAAGAAACATGATATAACTGGTCTTTTTGATTGGAAGGTTACCAATTTTGTTACAGGGCAAGCATGCTGAGGTGACTTAAAAAAATAAGGCCAGTTTTATCTACAAATATTCAGTGCAAAGTTTATTTACATGAGCACAAGTCCATGCGAGCAAGTTCAAAGGCTAAACTGTTGTAAGATCTCAGCCTGGCTGCCATATTAAACAGTGAGACATTAAGAAGCAAACAATGGGCTATTCCATTTTACTCCATACAGGGGGATGGAAGTAAAATTCCAGGGGGTTCCTCAAAAGGAATTTCTGGGGGGTAAAAATTTCTTAAATATGCTTTTCTGGGGGGTAAAAATATTTAACAAATGTTTTCTAGGGGCTAATGCACCTTCATGAAGATCTCCAGGGAGGCTGTAGAACATATCCCCCTTTCACATTCATGCTGTCCATCATTTCCAAGGGGATCCTCAATTCAATTTGCAGTTTCTGAAGGGGTGGCTCCTAACTAATGACTCTTTCCAAGGGGTGCCAATATGACTGAAATCTTACTTCCATCCCCCTGTATGGTTAAAAGATGGAATAGCCCAATCTGAGAGAAATGGGGGGGGGGAGGGATTTTGATGTAATTTTTCAATGTAAAGGTATACCCAACTAATTTCATGTCTTTTTTCTTTGACAATTTTTGGCAACTTTTGAGATTTGGGGGGACAAGTCCCTCCCCCTGTGGCACCGCCATCACTGTTTCAGGTGACTGAAATGCACAGATGAAAGTTATAGAATAGAGATTTTCCGATCGGGCAGTTTTCGCCCTTAATATGTTGAAAAATCACGTGAAAAGAAACTGTTAAATAATGTGCATACCTGAAGTTAGCTTGAGCTCTGGAAATGATGTCGCTTGGAGCTCTAGGAAAACCTAGACTGGTGTTGTTGGTGGATGATGATGGCCTAACTTGTATTCCAACGCCATTTGCAGTGATGCCATCACACCCGTTGCCGGCTGGAGCAACTGCCCCTTGCACAGAATTTTGAGACTCAACATTTGCTTCCCTGTTTTGAATATTTCCAATTTGCTCAAAGGCATTCCGCAAAATTGCTCGAATCTCATCTGCGTCCACTCGGTTATCCATGACAGCTCTGCTGAACATGGACATTGGTTGCGAACACGTGCGTTGCAAAGCAGAGGAAGAAGTGCACAGCCTCGATTATAGAATGACCTCCTTCTGATCATCACTCGACGACTCGCCTCGACGACTCGACAACTCGACTCGATGACTCGACAAGATGACACGATGGCTTGGCAAAGTAGCATTGTAACTCAACCGAAACAACGACTCGACAAGTTGACACATTGACACGACAACTCGACGCAAGGCCGCCACGAATTGACACTGAGACCAGACGATTTGAAATAACGACTCGATGAGTCAACATTACGACTCAAAGACTCGAACAGTTGATACGATGACTCGCCTAGTCAACATGATGACTCGACAGACCAGTCGATGGACCGAAAATTTTGTCCAGCAATTCACTTCATACAAGATGGCCTCACGCAACAGAAGGCGAATCAAAACATGGCGTAGCGACACAAGTCATGGCATAGTTGATCCTAAATTGCAGATGACAGAAACAACCAAATCATCAATGACTATATTGTACTGCATGCAATGTTCCAAGTCATCGGCGGTTTCAATTTGTCGTCAGCTTTGCGTGGAGTTCACTCGCACTCGCAGTGGTTTGAAGCCAGAAACCCCATAATCTTTTTCTGGATCTTTGGCCACAGGAGATTTATTTGGTAAAAGACTACTGGAGGAAATTTAAGAATTGCCAGCTGCTTGCACAAAATCCTTGCTAAGAATGCTGGACTTGATTTTTTCAATCGATGCTTCTGTAAGACTTTGTCTGGGCCCTTTTCTGCAAAATGCAGATCATCTGTGCTGCGAAGGTAGACTGAGGCAGAGGGCGCATTTCGAAACACACAGTGAACAAAAAAATGAGTTCTCGCCACAATTTTGCTCACATTGGTTAGCGCCCCCTCCCCCATTTTGAAACTGCTCCAAGGTCTCTGCTCATTTGGTACATTCTGAAAGGGTCTCTGTTCTTGTTAACATAGAAGTAGGACTGGAGGCACTGGGGGCATGTGCCCCCAAGCTTTTGCAATAAACAAAGAAGTGCCCTTTTTATTGTAGAAAATGCCCCTTTTTTCTAAAGGAGAAAGTGCCCTTGAAGTGTTGTGCTCCCCAAGTTTGAGATGCTTCCTACATCCCTGCTTGTTAGTTATTTCATTATTGCAGAAGCAGGTGAAGGAGTTATGAATATACTGTAATGGGCATATTAAGCATACTAACTTGGCTCTATTCAGCCTTTGATGGAAGCAACCATGCTGATGTAGAATGTTTGATTAATTTCAGACTAGCAATGTAACAACAGGTAAAATGCTTGTATTTTGGCATTGCTATATTTTGATTGGCATAAAAAAGCCAGATCTAAAGTTCGACATCTGAGGACAAATTTAGAAGTGGTTTCTGAATTTTTTGTGAAACTGAGGTAGTATTTTTCTGAAAGGTCATACAACATTCAACAGTTTGAACAATTTCTGCATGAGTTTCACTTTAATAACATACACATTTTTTCATTTGCAATTGTTTATAATTCAGCTATCAAACTGCCAACAATTAAGAAATCAAATACTGAGAAAATACAACTGTAAAAATTAAAGCTAGTTAGTTTGATAAAAAAATTGGTATTGTACTTTATCTTCCCCCTCTTGAATCATTCTCAGACAGTAATCAAGGACTGAGATACAGGAGGTCTAAAGGGGTAATGGCCCCCTCAAAAATTTTCAGTAGTTGCTGCAGTGGATCTTCATTCTTTTGTCATTTTAGTCACCTGGTTTGCCCATGGCCCTCTCAAGTGGAACATTGTATCTTGGTCATTGAAATTTGTCTGAAAATTTGAAAAAGGTTTGAAAAATCTTGTTTTGAAATGTTCAAGAGGACCTCTTTAGCAAACAAGAAAATTGTCTTGGAAACTAGGACCCATTTATCATGTTTCTGTGTGTTTCTGTTTAATTTCAAGAATTTTCTATCTTCAAAGTTTGTGATTTCTGTGCAACATTTGAATACAATTTGTTGCAGCAAATATAGTTTTAAAAGCTGGTTTCTTTTTCAGAGAGGTTTCTCCTCTTGTGGAGACTGTGAATCAGTGACACAAAGCAAGTCTGCTGATAAAAGCATAGGCTGATTTAGATTCAATTGGGGGTGCATAAACAAACCTAGCCAAAGATCTAACTTGATGGAAATAATTAGGCAAATTTTTTGAAGACATGTGCTGATAGATTAATCTGAAGGAGAACAATAAAGATCAGTTTCCTCCAATTAGGTCTGGCTCTTCAGGCCTGGGAACCAGATGTGACTTTGGACAGGCTTTGTGCTGCTGATTCATTGACTCTACTGGAGTTGGAGCCTCACTTCTCTTCGGGGAATCAGGGGAGTCTGCATGCAAGCTATTTGCAACAGGCATTTTGGTCAAAAGTTTGAGAATGTTTGTTGCTAAGTTGACAGTCAAGAATTTGTGGTATATATTATTAATGTACCCAAAAGCATGCTGACTGACAATGGGTCTTTAAGACACTAGTAAGAAACTCCGAGCTTCCAAATAAGGCCTTTTTTTAGTAATTTTCAGTACTGACCCAAATTCTTTATCTCTTTTGAAAAATGTGTTCAGTGGCAGATTTAGGGGGGAAGTGGGGCAACTGCCCCCTTCACAAAGGAAACTCAGCGTGGTGCCCCCTTTTTGGTGAGAAGTGGGCCCCTTGTTGTGATCCTAAGACATTCTTCCCTAACTGTTTCCATCAGAATGTGGGGCCAACATGCAAATCATGACGTTATTTAGTAGAAAAGCCAATGAATTTTTTCAATCAGAAGTCTAGACACTTTTGCACACCTTTGGCGTGCTTACTTTCAATCATAGTTTGGGCACCCTTTCCGCAGGCCACCCTTCCCTCAACTTCTGACTGGATCCGCCCCTGTATATGTAAAGTTAACACTGGAGACTGGAAGCCTGAGTGTTGAAAAGCCTCTATCTTTTGTTTTAGTCAGTTCAGAGAACTTTTTGCACAAATTATCCAAGTAGTAAATAAGACTGCACTATGGATTGTAACACTCATTTTTGATACAGAAAATTAAGTTGCAGGGTTGGTAGATAAGACAGTTTCTTAAATTTTAGGAAATTTTGCTATCAAATGTCTCCCATGAGATTCTTAGATTTTTAATTTCCTAAACATAGAGTTTCATTTTTGTCTGAAGCGCTTCCATGTTACTTCATTGGATTGGAAAACGAGTGTAACACAATTCACATTTAAAACAGTGCCAAAGTACAGTGCCTTTACAGCCACTCATAAGAAACAGGTGTAGGAAGGTGACAGATTTCAACATATCTGTCTGAATTAGTTGTTGCTTTGTTTCGTAGAAGGGCCAAATCCCTTCCTTAGATTAAGCATGAAATTACAAAATATTTCAAATACTAAAGTGGCTGGAAGCCATGTTGAGCTGCTGAGATTCTTTGTTATATTATTACGACTTTCTTACCACATAATGTTCTGTGTATTAAAAGTACTTAATATTAAGCAAAAGGGCTTATCAATGTTGCAGTGTTACTTCTTCTCACTGTGTATGCAATTACAGTTATACCTCAAATATTGCAGCAGAAAAAATCAAGGTCTTCTATGTACTTTTAATTGTCCATGTGAATAGTGTAGATTTAAAATGATGGCAGTTGCCAAGTGCCAAAGTTACAAATATTTACTGCACAAATTCATAGTCAGATTCTGGTCATACTTTCCAGAAGTATCAAATCATC
This sequence comes from Aurelia sp. 4 Dawson et al 2005, assembly GCA_964019985.1. Classification (NCBI taxonomy): domain Eukaryota; kingdom Metazoa; phylum Cnidaria; class Scyphozoa; order Semaeostomeae; family Ulmaridae; genus Aurelia; species Aurelia sp. 4 Dawson et al 2005. The sequence continues at coordinate 7,102,408 of OZ026512.1, read as the reverse complement.
TTCCTTCAGCTTACCATCTTGGTATAATGAGGTGGACCGTGAGTCCCTTGTTAGATCATCAAGTCGTTCATTCATTTTCTTTATCCAGGTCACAGTTTTCTTAGCTTCTTAAAAATAGAATCATGGTAGGTGAACAAGGCAACATCCCAAAGAACTTGCAGGGATCCCAACTGTATTCATACTAATAGGTCCACATCGGCGAGTACTTGTGAAATGACGATGTCATTGCCCCTCAAACTTTGACGGGCTTCTCCATCGTTCGGGCCTAGCTCTCATGAATTGTGCGGATCTGAGAGGCAGAAACTTTCTGTGATCAGTTAGAACATTGCAAAAACTTCTTGCTTCCTCAAAAATAGCTTTCATAATCTTCAGTTGCAGTAAAGTCAATTCGTTTGGGAAATGAGACCTCGACACTTTCACCACAGCTCGCTCCCAGATCAAAGTTGATTTTTGACTGCGATTCAATCATTATTCTGGTGATCAGGTCACATGATCCAGTTTGACCAATCAGAGCAATATTCCACTTCTGGAATATGATCGAAAATTCAGAACGAGGTTATGTTTGGATGGAACCAGAGCCTCCTTTTCTTCTCTCTTTTTCTTTTTTTCTATTTATCTTTTTAAAATTTTTATTAGGCTCTGGTACCCAGGGTAATGCCTCGGGGGACCTAATGTGAATAAGGCTTAAGGAAAATGTAACTCAATTCAATGTGTCCTTACAACGAAGAAAAATGTTTTTCGCAGTCTTTTCATTGCAGTATTTTCGAAAACACTGTATTCCCATTGCAAAGCATGCTTTCACCTTACACCCACCTGGGACTTACATATTTTAACCATTACTACTTTTTGTTTGTGTACTTCGTATTCTTGTCTGTATTCAATGTCTTTCTTGGGAATTTAAGAAATGGGACATATTTCGAAAGGAAGTACTTGTGCACAATTATTAGTTTGGCTATCAAAAAATTATTGAGGGGATTCCCATTGTATGATGCTGGTTGACATTTGTCAATGGCGGGCAGCAATAGGTTGTTTCCGTGCCTCCACCCAAAGATCAGTTAGATTTCATTGTGCGTTTACACTTGTTTCGATGGTTTTGCGGGTCTTTCGTTTGTACAAATTCGCATGTTCGTTCATCTTCATCTCTGCAATTATTTTGCCATTTACAATTGCGCTTCAATTTTTTGTAGGTCACTTGCTTTATACAAATGCATTGTTCTTGCCCTTGTTTTCTCTCACATACTCGCACACCGGGGTATTCCTGTGGAAGATGCTAAGCAGAAATATTTTGCCAAAATTGGTCGCACCCTCTTAAATCCATCGACAGGTAGTAAACTGTATTGGTCTTTGGTAAATAAGATGCTTAACAAGGCTAAGATACCTGAAATACCCCCTCTTATCGAAAATGGTGTCTTTGTATTGGATTTTGCATCAAAGACTCAAATATTTAATGACTAATTCATTCTCCAATGCACAACATTAGACACAGGCAGACCACCTGCGAACTCCGTATATGGTATTCATGATCCAAAGGGGGTTGCATACTTAACTCAACTCAAGGTTGGACTGAGCAAACTCAACTTCCACAAATTTAGGCACAATTTTAGAGACACAATGAATCCGATGTGTCCAATTAATGATGCCATAGAGGATACGGAACACTTCTTGCTGCTCTGCGACTCTTTCAAAGAACACAGATGCAATCTTCTCACTGATGTTAATGTTGTTCTTCAAAATAGTGGGCATTCTGTCTGGAGCAATAGCTTTTTGCAACTTCTTTTATACGGTGACGAGAGTCTGTCTTATGAGGTTAACAGATCAGTTCTAACTTTGACTATTACGTATATCCTCAAGACAGAGCGTCTTGATTAAAGATTTTTCATATTATCCCAAGAAATTGTCCTGTTTTCTTCAATCTCCTTCCATTCCCTTCTTAACGTCGTTACGTGTAGTGCTATGTTCGTGTTTCCTGTTTTATGTTGCCATGATGGTAGTCATAGTTTTTGCTTCACATGGTATTGTACTAGTAGTAGGGTATAGTTTTTTGTAAGTAGTGTAATTAAGTAATATGTATTGTAACTGTTTAGATTGAATGTAAAACAAGTGATGCATGCATCAAAAACAGAATATTTTGTGCATGTTTTGAGTTATAACTAATGGTGGAACCACCATTTTCACATGTTGCCCCCCTTGAATTTTAATTTTTGTGCTGTAAACATGGCGTGGCGTATTTTTTTGGAATCTGTGGCACTGGCGTGAATCTTCGGTGGTTCTAACACCAACTTTCCAGTATGGGTCACGCCTAAGCATGCAAAAGCGTTCGTAATCCTCTGTTGGTATCGCCCTCCAACATCAGATCTTGATAACTGTTCATTCGAGGCCTTGCTAGAATCATAAGAAAATTAGATGCTGAGAGCAAAGAAATAATACTGATTGGAGATACCAACTGTGATTTTAAAAGCCCTAAAGATGGCAACTCAAGAAAACTGAAATTGATTTGTCTGAATTTCAGTTTGAGCAAAAAATTACAGATACACTAGGGCTGCCACGTACACTAACGCCCAGGGGGAGGCTAAGATCGTAAAATCCCTTATTGAGCACTACTCTACAAATCGCCTCAGCCATTGTGGAGTAATTAAATCTGATTGTGGAGCAATTAAATCAGGAATTACCGACCACTACGTCATCTATGGAGTTAGGAAATTGAATGCAAAGCGCAATAGTAGAGGAGAACAAAAGAGTCCCTATGATAGACTACAACATATGATCGAATTTGGATTAGCATGGCTTCAGACAGCTCCATAGCACAGTTACGTCACTGCTTAATGTGACAGAATTGTGGTTCTCCAATATCGACAGAGAAAAGGTAAGCATGAGTGTCTTTCTAGATCTTAAAAAGGCCTTTGATACGGTGGACCATGATCTGTTACTGGCAAAGTTAGCTGCCTATGGCATTGTTGGAGGAACTCATCAATGGTTCTCGTCCTACCTAACGAGGAGAGAACAGTATTGCCAAATAGGTGGTCAAAGGTCGAGTCGTAAGGTTGTAAAACACGGAATACCACAGGGATCGTACCTTGGGCCACTTTTATTCATCCTTTATGTAACTGATTTTGCTCAGTGTCTGGTTAAGTCTTCCCCAAACATGTATGCAGATGACACCAGTGTAACATGTTCGGCAGAAGATATAGACACACTTTGCGATGACTTGAGAACCGAACTAACAAACATTTCACAGTGGATGAGACAAAACAAGCTTAGTCTTAATGCTAACAAGTCTGAATTCTTGAATGTTGGCCACAAAAGACAATTTAACGGTATCCATGAACCCGTGCAGCTACAGGTTGATGAGGAACCGATAAGAAGAGTTCAGACAATGAAATATCTTGGAATAAGGGTCGATGAAAACTTAAGTTGGAACGAACAATATTAAAAGCCTTAAATGCAAAGTAAAATGTGGACTATCCTCTATTCGCAAATTTAAAGATATTTTACCCCAATCTAAGTTAGAGAAGGTCTACAAAGCCCTGGTTGAAAGCCACCTGCGATACGGTAATGAACTATGGGCATTTTGTGTGATACCAAATTAAATCATTTGCAGCGTCTCCAAGACAGAGCTCGCACATTGATTGAAAGCTCCAGTGTAAAAAGGACGAATGGACGTGCAATTGGCTCTCTGTCCCTAATCTTATCAAATATGACAAGGCTGTTATGGCATATAAGATAATGAATAATTTATGTCCGAACAGCCTTCAAGGAAAATTCACCATGAGATCTCAAATATCTGCTCACGCAACAAGAAACTGCCAAGATATTGATATCACAAAAAGAAACCTAGAATTTTCATAAAAGAATTTTCTTTTCTCTGGTGCTAAACTGTGGAATGATAAACCTCTTGATATAAGGAATAGCCCCACAGTTTTCACATTTAAAAAAAAACTGAAGGACTACTTGCTACATTAGCATTTAACCCTAAGCACGATCCCTAGGAAGAGCAGCACTTACCACGGTTACATTCCATATTATTCTTTGTAGATATGATATAATACGTTGTTCTCTTTTATATTTTTCTTTTTACTATTGTTATTTTTCAAACTATTATCTTGTTGTTGTATTAGCTGATAGGGATTTTTGGGTAAATATGATTAAATGAAATGAAATGAAAATGGAGTAAGTATTCATTATATCATTACATGTTAATTGCAAACTGAATTAACTACGACGGCCAAATCACCACGAGAGTACCCCCAGCTTAGGCCCAATCGACTCAGTTCGTGTCCAGTAGCTCATGTTTATACGCATCTTGACTTCATCTGTAAGCTCTTTGTAACTTCTCTCTGTTGGCAACATGAAAGGGGTTCTAAAAATACTAGGATTATTTCACAATGTTCATGAGAAATTTCAGGTTTTGAAATGAGGAGGCGATGTAACTTGCGATAAGGCGGAAGCTAGTCAAAGTACAAAGCCTTTGAACCATGCAAAGAACCATCGGAGAGAAACCTGTAACCATTCTACGCTTTAAGTTTAAAATTTTGAAAAAGTGTTTTGTTATGAGGGAAAAAACTGCAAAATCATTGAATTTACTTTCACAATATGGAGATCTTGAGTACCAATTTTTCAACCCCCCGTCAGTTTTACTCCAACCCCCTTTGATTAGTTACTGAAAATTTGTGATGATGGTGAGCATAATTTTTAAATCTGTTTTCATAGATATTGAAAAAATTAATGTTTTTTACCCGGGGGCGGGGGTAGCTACAAAATATGCAGGTACAGGATGTGCTATTTTTGGGGTGCCTTTTCGAGCAGAAAATAAATGTTGAGGTATCATTTTTAGTAAAATCACAAGTATGCATAAATTTTGGGGTGTCATTTTAGAAAAATAACTCTTTAGGGTATTGATTTTGATCAAATTTCACTTTTACTAGTTGGTTAAAATGGATGGCTGTCACAATTTTAGGGTATATGTTTTCAATGGTCTGTAAATTTTGGGGTATCATTTTCGCAAAAATTCATAGATTTTAGGGTGCGATTTCAGACGTCAAATTGCACATTCCCGTCACACGCCTATTGAAGTTACCTCCGTGGGGCTTTTTACTAAGAGAACAACTGTATGTATTCAACTTTCTGATCACCATCCTTATGATGTCCTAGCATCAATGACATTTAAGAACTCTATCACGTGATTAAGATACTATAAGTTCAGTTGATATCGAGTAAGAATATACTTGTCCGTTTTAGAGTTCAGATATAGTTCCAGGGGCGGATCCAGACCGACTTACGAGACTTACAGAAGTCGGTCAAATTTCCAGCGAAATCTTTTAAAAGGAGGGGAATCATTTCACCTCAAGACAGAAAATATTATTCAACAGGTTCACTTTCCTTTCCTATTGGTTTCAGTACTGCCTTACAGACTTTATTCATCGACTTATTTCGCTCATTTCTACCTGCCTACGTCACTTGTTGGACGCCCCTGAGAAGCATTCGTTGTTGTTTGCTGTTCTGCTCAGCCATGCTTGATATGCCTCGTAATCGTTCCTACGTGAAGCTAAAATTCAATTCAATCTGTGTATCTGTGTCTACTCTCGTGCTTCTATACTTATGCAATACTGTCCTAAGCGATTGTTTTGCTTTGTATATCAAACAATCAAATGAGCGAATTTGATTGGTAAGGCGGTCAGAATTGCATCACCGAGATGCGCGGTCATCGAAAAAGCATTGTTTTTGAGGATTTTGCCAAGATCACAGGGTGTTTGTAAGTCGGTCAAACTGCTTTGGAAGACGGTCAAGAAGTCTGTCAAAAACTTGCTGCGAGATGGCCTCATATTCAAACTGTCCCGTTGACAAAACGGCACGCTTTTCATACAATTTTCTTGAGACTTCATCTTCATCCTGATTTCCAAAATGAATTACTTGAAAGATATTGCGAGGTGGATAGAATTGAAAGACGATGATTCGCTCAAAGATTGCCTTAGAGATGGAAAACTGATGTTAGCAAGGCAGATTCCAATGAAACGTCCCCAAGATATGATGAGAATGATGAAGAAGGACTCATCTGTAGCGGCCTACATGCCCTCTCTGCAGATCGATCGCCTAAAGTTGGTAGGGAAGGAGACGATTCTTCCTGCTCGGTAAGCTCATTTTGTCTTTCTTCTCATTTTTGTACGCCTTCCTTATCTCCACTTGACAGAAAATCTTTCAAAAACAGCCCACTACATAGTCAAGCTGAGGAAACTTGCACGCTAAAAACAGGTAAAAACCGTATTAGACCAATAGCAGGGAAGGTAGGCCTACCCCTACCTTAGACATTGTCCATGCCTGAAGAATGCGTAGAATGAAAACTGAACAAATGGGGTTGGTAAGGGGCAGAACTGGTTACTGAAAATTTAATGGATGCTTTTCTCTTATTGTGTGTTTTTTCCAGTAATTTTGATTCATAAACTTTAAAAAGAGCTACTTTATATTTTTGAATGGGCAGATTGTGATTATCCTTGGATTGCCTCTACTTTTTGGGGGTCAGGGGCACGTCCTTTCCCTGAAATCACAAATCCCAAGAACTTTACTTCAAGGTGTGCAAAGAAATATTTTGATGGTTTTAGCTTGAGGCCTGCTCGTTTTATAGCGTTAAGGACTTCTTCAAGATTTGTACAATGCTCATCAAAGGTTTTGCCAATGACCAGAACGTCAAGATAAACAAGACATTTACTCGGGGCACCACTACTACTAGGTTTCATAGTTTCTTTGGGCTTGATGCTGAAGTGGTTGATAAGATAAAGAGAGACAATAAAATCTAGACATTCATTGTAATTTTCGAAAAGAAAACCATGATAAGGACATCATAGTTAGTAAATAAAACGTCTAGCCTTCTTAAATTTTGGTGATTTCAATCCAATGATGTTTTCAGTTTTTTAAGATTGAAGTGTGCCACTGAAAAAAAGACATTTTGCGGCTAAAATGATTACATTTAATCATTAAAGATAATTCAGGCCAGGTATTGTGGAGACGATCAACACCCAAATTGTGTCCATATTTCCCATGGTTTTTATAACTAGATAACTAGGAAATCTCTTGCAACTGCTAGAATTTGAGACAAGTGAAGGGAGGCTTCATCAAGAGTGGGCTTATTTTAAGTTTTGACTCTAACAGTTTATTTTGTGAAATTTTATTTTACGTTTCATTTTGATCTCTTTTTATGCTCTTTTTCGTGATTTTTGATAGAAACTGTCATACTTATGCACATTTTTAGTATGCAGCCTTGTTCATATTACTGTCCCACTTTGCAATGCCAATTAAAACATACAGCACATAATTTTTTATAAGAAACTGCTTACAAAAAGTGGCAGACTCAATGAAAATGTTTTGAAAGTCAAGAAAAACCCTACCTGATTTTGAAGAGCCAAGAAACTTATGTAGTTTGCAATTTTAATTTCTCAGGTAACTCAAAATGTTTTGGCATTGTACAGTAATAGAAACTGTTTGGACATTACTCTGAATGTGAATTTTGTTCTTTACTTGTTTCAAAATCTTACTAAGTAATATGGGAGCCCTTATAGTAAAACTAAATGAATTACTGTATACAATTCCTGCATCCGAAATATAAAGAAACACATAAGAAGGTTTTGAAGCCAAAGCAAGGCATTCAAGAAACTGCCTACCAGCCCTAGATCTTAGTTTGTTATAAAAAATATGTGTAATGTTTGTTATTACATGTATCTAATTACAAGCTGCAATGCTAGCAGGCTACCACAACTGGAGGCAAATTACATTTTGTCTTTCTATATGGCAATTTTCAGTTGACAATGATATCAAATTTGCATGAAAATCTTCCAAAACGCATGTTTGATTGGTGCATGCCTAATGTTTCGTTTTTACTGAAATTTAACATTGGTGGAAGATTTATTCTGGGTCTGAGTGAAACAACAAAATACATTTTTATGCATTCTGACTTTTTATAGTGGATGTTTTTCAACTCATCCAGTATATAATTAAAAAATTTCTGCAATATATGAAAAGGACATCCTAATATCAAGAAAACAAGCAAGAATCAATTTTATATACATCGATTTGTGATGCATTATTATTGAGAGTAAGTTCAAAACAAGAACAGTGTCTCAAAACTCAGTAAAAGCTTGAAAGAACTTATTGAGGCCTGTTCGAAAGATGGAGAATTGAAAATAAATATGCCATCCTCCAAAAACTAGCTGTCAAGGAACATAATATGTTCTATGTAATGGTATGGCTCATTGTTAGTCTTACTCTGAGATCCATAGACATAGGAACCAGAGGGCACTGGGGGCAGGTGCCCACAAGATTTGTACTGTAAACATAGGAGCGCCTTTTTTATTTTCAGAAAATGCCCCCTTTTTCTTAAAGAAAAAACTTCCTGTAAAGTGTTGTGCCCCCTCAAGTTTGAGATGCTTCCTACATCCCTGCTGACGTCAAAATTTCAATGATTTTTTCTCTAATCTTGCAAGAGTTAAAGAATCAATTTCAGAACAGGTGAAGTGTTTTGGTAAATGTGGAAAAGATTTATTGATTCTTGGATTGGGGAATTGACATCAAGTCAAAGATTCAATGGTGGCTGCCTAATTTATAAATCCTAAACATGATTCAACAACCTCAATCAGGAAGGCAGCTTTGATGATGTATTTGATAATTAAGAATGAAAGGGAAATCATGCTATAAGACCTGACCAACAGGTGCTGAAAAAAGATAAGAATTTACTTATATATTATATTCTTTTTTCTATTTGATGAGATGTTTCATGATGCATTTGGTTCTACATTTCGTGGCTTACTGCTTATGTACATTGTTTTGCAATTGGCAGGGTAGTGTTCAAAATTGTTTTAAATTTTTCATAGGTCAAGTATTGATGGAAATTGTCTGTACAATTCCTGTTCTTTGGCATTTGTTGGTGAGGACAGGCTTGCATCTGTGCTGAGGGCATTTGCTTCTGCAGAACTGTATCTGCACTCTGATTTCTATGCTTCTCATCCCCACCTTGTCACCCAGCATTCTAAAAAGAATAAAGTAGGCCTAGATGAAAGAATGCTTGAGCACTCTCTCCCTTTTCCTGCCAATGATCATTTGGAGAAAACTGGCAATATTAATGAAAGCATTAAGAGAGAAGCCCTGTTAATTGTGAAAATAAGAGGTGCCCGTTTGTTTGTATGATGGCCATGGCCAATGTGCTTGATTTGCCAATCCATTCTTTCTATCCTGAGACAGAAGGAATAGGAACTTGCAGGAATTACTACCGCCTAAAGAATGTGCTCTTGGAACCAAGAGAGGGGTCAGAAAGACCATTTATTAGCCTTCTCTGGACTCTTTCTGGGGGTACTCTGAAAGATCTTATTCCGTCTTTCAAGCTAAACCATGTTGTTCCACTTTTTAAAGTGGAAGATATGCCTAATTTGGAGAAGCCTGTTATCAGTACCAGTTCTGGTCAGAGCACAATTTCTTTTTTGAATCAAAGCCTGCAAAGCTAAAAAGCCAGCCTGGTAGAAAGCAAGCAACATCAACCTTCCATGCCAGTAACCAGTCCAAAATCTCATTTCCGTCCATGACACCGTTGGAGAAGCCAACTGAAGTAAGATGTAATGAGCCTGAAAACCTTGCTAATCCTGTAATATTGAAAGTTGAAGCCAACACCATGTCTCCCCAGCATGATACTCCAATATACTCTTGTGAAATTGGTTTATCTTTTGATTCTATTTCAACTTTGTCTTCTGATGAGAAATATAACCGTATTAAAACTATTGGGATGCCAGATAAAAGTTTCACCTTTCAAACAAGAGCAATTTGTGGAAAAGCTCGAAGGTTTAACAGAGAGTGGTTGCAATTATTTCCTTGGCTGGCATATTCAAATCATTTGGATGGTGCATTTTGTATTCCATGTGTTTTCTTTGGAAGGAGCACTGGCTCAAACGCATCAAAGCTGGACAAACTGATGAAAAGCCCCTTGACAGACTGGTCATCAGCAAAAACCAAATTGAAATTGCATGAACTTAAATCTGAGGTGCACAAAACAGCCTTACTTACAATGCAAGATTTCACTGCAGTAATGGAAAACAAATCCAAGTCTGTTGACAGGATTCTCGATACTACTCTTGATGCAAAGATCCACCAGAATAGGCGGAAGCTTTCTTCTATTGTGAAAACTGTCATTCTTTGTGCAAAACATAACATACCTCTGCGTGGACACAGAGATGACTCCAAATTTTATGATACAGAAGATTGTGGAAATTTCCAAGCACTCCTTGATTTTAGAGTGGATAGTGGAGATTTCATACTAAAGAAGCATTTTGAATCTGCTCCCCGTAATGCCACTTATCGGTCAAAGACGACTCAAAACGAGCTGATTTCTTGTTGCGCTGATGCTGTCAATGATCAAATAATAAAGGAGATGAAAGAATGTGGCTTTTATTCCATTCTGGTAGATGAGGTAACTGACTGTTCCAACAAAGAACAGATGCCATTGGTTCTTAGATATGTTGATCCCCAAGGCCAGATACAAGAGCGTTTCATCAAGTTCATTTATTGTGACACTGGAATTTCTGGAGAAGCTCTTAAAGATAATGTCATCCATTGCGTTACGGAAGATTTAAAGCTGGATCTTCAAAAATGCCGTGGACATTGTTATGATGGAGCTGGTAACATGGCTGGAAAGTGCCGTGGTTTGGCTGCACGCATTCTTCGACTCAACAGTTTGGCTATCTACACCCATTGCGCCTCTCACCGCCTAAACCTTTCTGTTGCTGCGTCTTGCCAGATACAGAATGTCAAAAACATGATGGACAACATTCAAGTCATTGCAAAGTTCTTTAATAATTCCCCAAAACGTCAATTGTTGCTAGAGAAAATGGTCAAGACACACCTGCCAGATTATCAGTACAACAAGCTTATCGATGTTTGTCGCACAAGATGGGTTCTCCGGTTGGATGGCTTAGACAGGTTCTATGATATGTTTGTTGCCATTACAGAAGCTCTTTTTGCCATTCGTGACAATTTTGATAAAGAATGGGACAATTCAGCTGGTGATGCCTACGCCCTTGCTTCAGTTTGCACCAACTTCGACTTCATCACGACCCTTGTGCTTGTCAGAAATTGTCTTGCCTATACACGATCTGCAACGATTCAACTTCAAGGAGCACACATCGACATCATCAAAGGATTGCAGGAGATCGAAACGATGACTAAGTCATTAGCGACAGCAAGAAACCTCATAGATGGTTGTCATGATATATGGTTTCAAGACGCATGCAAAATTGCATAGTAGTCAAGTATAGTAGTAGTAGATGCTGTAGTCAAGGCCCCGAGGATCTGCCAAAAGCAAACTCTCAGAGGAAACGTGCCTCCTGATTCTCTAAAAAGCTATTACAAGCTGAATGTGGCAATTTCATTCCTTGACCATCTGTTGCAAGAGATCTCGTCGAGATTTACAGACAAGAACCTTGTTGCCTTCAAAGGAATATCCCCCATCCCAAGCATTTTCAGAGGACCATACAAGAAATCCTTTCCGTTAGGCACAAAGCGACACCACCAAATAGCGTTTTCGGAAGGCAAGATTTGTAGGAATGAAGACATCAATGAACCTACTGGACATGACAACTCATCAGGCATTGAAGAGAAATACCTCCTCCAGAATTAGATGAAATCAGACATGATGACCAAGGACTTCAAATTCAACGTGTTGATAAACAGTGGAAGAGAGATTTCCTTGATTTCTGTAAGCAGTACAAGAATGATCTACCAAGCCCATCTACTGTTTCGCATGAAATTGATAACTGGGAGTCCCAATGGATTGACAAACCTTAAGATGACCTTCCAACAACCATTGCTCAGACCATTCAATCAATAAACAAGATTTCCTTCCCAAATATTTACACTTCTTTGAAGATCCTTGCTGTTCTTCCTGTCACTATCGGTACATGTGAACGATCTGCTTCTTCCATTCGCCTGTTGAAAACCTATCTAAGGAGTACAATGAAGCAAGAACGACTCAATGGTTTGGCAACACTTTTCATTCACAACGACATCAATGTAAATATTGACAATGTATTGGACAGATATGGCAGAAAGCACAAGCGACGAATGACGGTAAAAAATATATTGCACTCAGATGAAACTCGTGACAGAGAAGACGATATTTTTACATCTGACATCTAATGAGGAAATTTACAGGAACATTCTGCTTCTTAGACACTTTCATTTACCAATATCTTCAAGTTGCAAATATATCAAGCATACTAAAAACCAACTTGTAACTAAAAACCATACCTCTTCATAAATGGCAACGTCTTCATGGATTCCAGTTTTTCATCATCAAGGGACAGTATCCAGTCGTTCTTTAATACCTCCTCTTAAATGGTAACGTCTTCATCGAGTCAAGTTTTTATCATCAAGGGACAGTATCTAGTCGTTCTTTAATACCTCCTCTTAAATGGCAATGTCTTCATCAAGTCCAGTTTTTATCATCAAGGGACAGTATCCAGTCGTCCTTCAATACCTCCTCTTAAATAGCAACGTCTTTACTGAATCAAGTTTTTATCATCAAGGGACAGTATCCAGTCGTTCTTTAATACATCTTCTTAAATGGCAACGTCTTCATCGAGTCAAGTTTTTATCATCAAGGGACAGTAACAAGTCGTTCTTTAATACCTCCTCTTAAACAGCAACGTCTTTACTGAATCCAGTTTTCATCATCAAGGGACAGTATCCAGTCGTTCTTTAATATCTCCTCTGAAAAAGCAACGTCTTTACTGAATCCAGTTTTCATCATCAAGGGACAGTATCCAGTCGTTCTATAATACCTGTTCTTAAATGGCAACGTCTTTACTTAATCAAGTTTTTATCATCAAGGGACAGTATTCAGTCGTTCTTTAATACCTCCTCTTAAATAGCAACGTCTGTACTGAATCCAGTTTTCAGCATCAAGGGACAGTATCCAGTCGTCCTTTAATACATCTTCTTAAATGGCAACGTCTTCATCAAGTCAAGTTTTTATCATCAAGGGTCAGTATCCAGTTGTTCTTTAATACCTCTTCACAAATGGAACGTCTTCATCGAATCCAGTTTTTATCATCAAGGGACGGCATCCAGTCGTTCTTTAATACCTCCTCTTAAAAAGCAACGTCTTTACTGAATCCAGTTTTCATCATCAAGGGACAGTATCCAGTCGTTCTTTAATACCTCCTCTTAAATAGCAACGTCTTCACTGAATCCAGTTTTTATCATCAAGGGAAAGTATCCAGTTGTTCTTTAATACCTCCTCTTAAATGGCAACGTCTTTACTTAATCCAGTTTTTATCATCAAGGGACAGTATTCAGTCGTTCTTTAATACCTCCTCTTAAATAGCAACGTCTGTACTGAATCCAGTTTTCAGCATCAAGGGACAGTATCCAGTCGTCCTTTAATACATCTTCTTAAATGGCAACGTCTTCATCAAGTCAAGTTTTTATCATCAAGGGTCAGTATCCAGTCGTTCTTTAATACCTCTTCTTAAATGACAACGTCTTCATCGAATCCAGTTTTTTATCATCAAGGGACAGTATCCAGTTGTTCTTTAATACCTCTTCAAAAATGGCAACGTCTTCATCGAATCCAGTTTTTATCATCAAGGGACAGCATCCAGTCGTTCTTTAATGCATCTTCTTAAATGGCAATGTCTTCATCGCGTCAAGTTTTTATCATCAAGGGACAGTATCCTGTCGTTCTTTAATACCTCCTCTTAAATAACAGCGTCTTTACTGAATCCAGTTTTTATCATCAAGGGACAGTATCCAGTCGTTCTTAAATACCTCCTCTTAAATGGCAATGTCTTCATCGTTCATCGAATCCAGGTTTTATCATCAAGGGACAGTATCCAGTCGTTCTTTAATACCTCTTCCTAAATGGCAATGTCTTCATCGAGTAGAGTTTTTATCATCAAGGGAATGTATCAAGTCGTTCTTTAATACATCTTCTTAAATGGCAACGTCATCATCGAGTCAAGTTTTGATCATCAAGGGACAGTATCCAGTCAATGTTTAATACCTCTTCTTAAATGGCAACATCTTCATCGAGTCAAGTTTTTATCATCAAGGGAAAGTATCCAGTCGTTCTTTAACACCTCCACTCAAATGGCAACGCCTTCATCAATTCCAGTTTTCATCATCAGAGATAGTATCCAGTCGTTCTGTAATACCTCTTCTTAAATGGCAACGTTTTCATCGAATCCAGTTTTTCATCATCAAGGGACAGTATCCAGTCGTTCTTTAATACCTCTTCTTAAATAGCAACGTCTTTACTGAATACAGTTTTTATCATCAAGGGACAGTATCTAGTCATTCTTTAATACCTCCTCTTAAATAGCAACGTCTTCATCGAATCCAGTTTTTTATCATCAAGGGACAGTATCCAGTTGTTCTTTAATACCTCTTCACAAATGGCAACGTCTTCATCGAATCCAGTTTTTATCATCAAGGGACAGCATCCAGTCGTTCTTTAATGCATCTTCTTAAATGGCAATGTCTTCATCGCGTCAAGTTTTTATCATCAAGGGACAGTATCCTGTCGTTCTTTTATACCTCCTCTTAAATAACAGCGTCTTTACTGAATCCAGTTTTTATCATCAAGGGACAGTATCCAGTCGTTCTTTAATACCTCCTCTTAAATGGCAATGTCTTCATCGTTCATCGAATCCAGGTTTTATCATCAAGGGACAGTATCCAGTCGTTCTTTAATACCTCTTCCTAAATGGCAATGTCTTCATCGAGTAGAGTTTTTATCATCAAGGGAATGTATCCAGTCGTTCTTTAATACATCTTCTTAAATGGCAACGTCATCATCGAGTCAAGTTTTGATCATCAAGGGACAGTATCCAGTCAATGTTTAATACCTCTTCTTAAATGGCAACATCTTCATCGAGTCAAGTTTTTATCATCAAGGGAAAGTATCCAGTCGTTCTTTAACACCTCCTCTCAAATGGCAACGCCTTCATCAATTCCAGTTTTCATCATCAGAGATAGTATCCAGTCGTTCTGTAATACCTCTTCTTAAATGGCAACGTTTTCATCGAATCCAGTTTTTCATCATCAAGGGACAGTATCCAGTCGTTCTTTAATACCTCTTCTTAAATAGCAACGTCTTTACTGAATACAGTTTTTATCATCAAGGGACAGTATCTAGTCATTCTTTAATACCTCCTCTTAAATAGCAACGTCTTTACTGAATCCAGTTTTTATCATCAAGGGACAGTATCCAGTCGTTCTTTAATACATCTTCTTAAATGGCAACGTCTTCATCGAGTCAAGTTTTTATCATCAAGGGACAGTATCCAGTCGTTCTTTAATACCTCTTCTTAAATGGAAACGTCCTCATCGAGTCAAGTTTTTATCATCAAGGGACAGTATCCAGTCGTTCTTTAATACCTCCTCTTAAATGGCAATGTCTTCATCGAATCCAGTTTTTATCATCAAGGGACAGTATCCAGTCGTTCTTTAATACCTCTTCTTAAATGACAACGTCTTCATCGAATCCAGTTTTTTATCATCAAGGGACAGTATCCAGTTGTTCTTTAATACCTCTTCATAAATGGAAACGTCTTCATCGAATCCAGTTTGTATCATCAAGGGACAGTATCCAGTCGTTCTTTATTACCTCCCCTTAAATTGCAATGTCTTCATCGAGTCAAGTTTTTATCATCAAGGGACAGTATCAAGTCGTTCTTTAATACCTCCTCTTAAATAGCAACGTCTTTACTGAATCCAGGTTTTATCATCAAGGGACAGTATCCAGTCGCTCTTTAATACCTCCTCTTAAATGGCAATGTCTTCACCGTTCATCAAATCCAGGTTGTATCATCAAGGGACAGTATCCAGTTGTTCTTTAATACGTCCTCTTAAATAGCAACGTCTTTACTGTATCCAGTTTTTATCATCAAGGGACAGTATCCAGTCGTTCTTTAATACCTCCTCTTAAATAGCAACATCTTTACTGAATCCAGTTTTCATCATCAAGGGACAGTATCCAGTCGTTCTTTAATACCTCCTCTTAAATGGCAATGTCTTCATCGAGTCAAGTTTTTATCATCAAGGGACAGTATCCAGTCTTTCTTTAATACCTCCTCTTAAATGGCAATGTCTTCATCGAGTCAAGTTTTTATCATCAAGGAACAGTGTCCAGGCGTTCTTTAATACCTCTTCTTAAATGCCAACGTCCTCATCGAGTCAAGTTTTTATCATCAAGAAACAGTATCCACTCGTTCTTTAATACCTCCTGTTAAATGGCAATGTCTTCATCGAATCCAGTTTTTATCATCAATGGACAGTATCCAGTCGTCCTTTAATACCTCCTCTTAAATAGCAACGTCTTTACTGAATCCAGTTTTCATCATCAAGGGACAGTATCCAGTCATTCTTTAATACCTCCTCGTAAATGGCAACGTTTTCATCGAGTCAAGTTTTTATCATCAAGGGACAGTATCCAGTCGTTCTTTAAGACCTCCTCTTAAATGGCAATGTCTTCATCGAATCCAGTTTTTATCATCAATGGACAGTATCCAGTCGTCCTTTAATACCTCCTCTTAAATAGCAACGTCTTTACTGAATCCAGTTTTCATCATCAAGGGACAGTATCCAGTCGTTCTTTAATACCTCCTCTTAAATAGCAACGTCTTTACTGAATCCAGTTTTCATCATCAAGGGACAGTATCCAGTCGTTCTTTAATACCTCCTCGTAAATGGCAACGTTTTCATCGAGTCAAGTTTTTATCATCAAGGGACAGTATCCAGTCTTTCTTTAATACCTCCTCTTAAATGGCAATGTCTTCATCGAGTCAAGTTTTTATCATCAAGGGACAGTGTTCAGGCGTTCTTTAATAC
Source organism: Aurelia sp. 4 Dawson et al 2005 (assembly GCA_964019985.1). Taxonomy (NCBI): domain Eukaryota; kingdom Metazoa; phylum Cnidaria; class Scyphozoa; order Semaeostomeae; family Ulmaridae; genus Aurelia; species Aurelia sp. 4 Dawson et al 2005. Next base: position 7,085,551 of record OZ026512.1, on the reverse strand, counting down.
CTCTTCTTAAATGGCAACGTCCTCATCGAGTCAAGTTTTTATCATCAAGGGACAGTATCCAGTCGTTCTTTAATACCTCCTCTCAAATAGCAACGTCTTTACTGAATCCAGTTTTTATCATCAAGGGACAGTATCCAGTCGTTTTTTAATACCTCCTCTTAAATGGCAATGTCTTCATCGTTCATAGAATCCAAGTTTTATCATCAAGGGACAGTATCCAGTTGTTCTTTAATACCTCCTCTTAAATGGCAATGTGTTCATCGAGTCAAGTTTTTATCATCAAGGGACAGTATCCAGTCGTTCTTTAATACCTCTTCTTAAACGACAATGTCTTCATCGAATCCAGTTTTTTATCATCAAGAGACAGTATCCATTTGTTCTTTAATACCTCCTCTTAAATGGCAACGTCTTCATCGAATCCAGTTTTTCATCATCAAGGGACAGTATCCAGTCGTTCTTTAATATCTCCTCTTAAATAGCAACGTCTTTTTTGAATCCAGTTTTCATCATCAAGGGACAGTATCCAGTCGTTCTATAATACCTGTTCTTAAATAGCAACGTCTTTACTGTATCCAGTTTTTATCATCAAGGGACAGTATCCAGTCGTTCTTTAATACCTCCTCTTAAATGGCAACGTCTGTACTGAATCCAGTTTTTATCATCAACGGACAGTATCCAGTCGTTTTTTAATACCTCTTCTTAAATGACAACGTCTTCATCGAATCCAGTTTTTTATCATCAAGGGAAAGTATCCAGTTGTTCTTTAATACCTGCTCTTAAATGGCAATGTCTTCATCGAGTCAAGTTTTTATCATCAATGGACAGTATCCAGTCGTTCTTTAATACCTCTTCTTAAATGACAACGTCTTCATCGAATCCAGTTTTTTATCATCAAGGGACAGTATCCAGTTGTTCTTTAATACCTCTTCACAAATGGACACGTCTTCATTGAATCCAGTTTTTATCATTAAGGGACAGCATCCAGTCGTTCTTTAATGCATCTTCTTAAATGGCAATGTCTTCATTGGGTCAAGATTTTATCATCAAGGGACAGTATCCAGTCGTTCTTTAATACCTCCTCTTAAATAGCAACGTCTTTACTGAATCCAGTTTTTATCATCAAGGGACAGTATCCAGTCGTTCTTTAATACCTCCTCTTAAATGGCAATGTCTTCATCGTTCATAGAATCCAGGTTTTATCATCAAGGGACAGTATCCAGTTGTTCTTTAATACCTCCTCTTAAATGGCAATGTCTTCATCGAGTCAAGTTTTTATCATCAAGGGACAGTATCCAGTCGTTCTTTAATACCTCTTCTTAAAAGACAATGTCTTCATCGTATCCAGTTTTTTATCATCAAGGGACAGTATCCAGTTGTTCTTTAATACCTCCTCTTAAATGGCAACGTCTTCATCGAATCCAGTTTTTCATCATCAAGGGACAGTATCCAGTCGTTCTTTAATATCTCCTCTTAAATAGCAACGTCTTTACTGAATCCAGTTTTCATCATCAATGGACAGTATCCAGTCGTTCTATAATACCTGTTCTTAAATGGCAACGTCTTTACTTAATCCAGTTTTTATCATCAAGGGACAGTATCCAGTCGTTCTTTAATACCTCTTCTTAAACGACAATGTCTTCATCGAATCCAGTTTTTTATCATCAAGGGACAGTATCCAGTTGTTCTTTAATACCTCCTCTTAAATAGAAACGTCTGTACTGAATCCAGTTTTCATCATCAAGGGACAGTATCCAGTCGCCCTTTAATACATCTTCTTAAATGGCAACGTCTTCATCAAGTCAAGTTTTTATCATCAAGGGACAGTATCCAGTCGTTCTTTAATACCTCTTCTTAAATGACAACGTCTTCATCGAATCCAGTTTTTTATCATCAAGGGACAGTATCCAGTTGTTCTTTAATACCTCTTCACAAATGACAACGTCTTCATCGAATCCAGTTTTTATCATCAAGGGACAGCATCCAGTTGTTCTTTAATGCATCTTCTTAAATGGCAATGGCTTTATTGAATCCAGTTTTTGTCATCAAGGGGCAGTATCCAGTCGTTCTTTAATACCTCCTCTTAAATGGCAATGTCTTTACTGAATCCAGTTTTTATCATCAAGGGACAGTATCCAGTTGTTCTTTAATACCTCCTCTTAAATAGAAACGTCTGTACTGAATCCAGTTTTCATCATCAAGGGACAGTATCCAGTCGCCCTTTAATACATCTTCTTAAATGGCAACGTCTTCATCAAGTCAAGTTTTTATCATCAAGGGACAGTATCCAGTCGTTCTTTAATACCTCTTCTTAAATGACAACGTCTTCATCGAATCCAGTTTTTTATCATCAAGGGACAGTATCCAGTTGTTCTTTAATACCTCTTCACAAATGACAACGTCTTCATCGAATCCAGTTTTTATCATCAAGGGACAGCATCCAGTTGTTCTTTAATGCATCTTCTTAAATGGCAATGGCTTTATTGAATCCAGTTTTTGTCATCAAGGGGCAGTATCCAGTCGTTCTTTAATACCTCCTCTTAAATGGCAATGTCTTTACTGAATCCAGTTTTTATCATCAAGGGACAGTATCCAGTTGTTCTTTAATACCTCCTCTTAAATGGCAACGTCTTCATCGAGTAAAGTTTTTATCATAAAGGGACAGTATCCAGTCGTTCTTTAATACCTCTTCCTAAATGGCAATGTCTTCATCGAGTCAAGTTTTTATCATCAAGGGACAGTATCAAGTCGTTCTTTAATACATCTTCTTAAATGGTAACGTCATCATCTAGTCAAGTTTTGATCATCAAGGGACAGTATCCAGTCAATGTTTAATACCTCTTCTTAATTGGCAACATCTTCTGCGAGTCAAGTTTTTATCATCAAGGGACAGTATCCAGTCGTTCTTTAACACATCCTCTCAAATGGCAACGCCTTCATCGAATCCAGTTTTCATCATCAGGGATAGTATCCAGTCGTTCTCTAATACCTCTTCTTAAATGGCAAAGTTTTCATCGAGTCCAGTTTTTCATCATCCAGGGACAGTATCCAGTCGTTCTTTAATACCTCTTCTTAAATAGCAACGTCTTTACTGAATACAGTTTTTATCATCAAGGGACAGTATCCAGTCATTCTTTAATATCTCCTCTTAAATAGCAACGTCTTTACTTAATCCAGTTTTTATCATCCAGGGACAGTTTCCAGTCGTTCTTTAATACATCTTCTTAAATGGCAAAGTCTTCATCGAGTCAAGTTTTTATCATCAAGGGACAGTATCCAGTCGTTTTTTAATTCCTCCTCTTAAATAGCAACGCCTTTACTGAATCCAGTTTTTATCATCAAGGGACAGTATCCAGTCTTTCTTTAATACCTCCTCTTAAATGGCAATGTCTTCATCGAGTCAAGTTTTTATCATCAAGGGACAGTATCCAGTCGTTCTTTAATACCTCTTCTTAAATGGAAACGTCCTCATGGAGTCAAGTTTTTATCATCAAGGGACAGTATCCAGTCGTTCTTTAATACCTCCTCTTAAATGGCAATGTCTTCATCGAATCCAGTTTTTATCATCAAGGGACAGTATCCAGTCGTTCTTTAATACCTCTTCTTAAATGACAACGTCTTCATCGAATCCAGTTTTTTATCATCAAGGGACAGTATCCAGTTGTTCTTTAATACCTCTTCATAAATGGCAACGTCTTCATCGAATCCAGTTTGTTTCATCAAGGGACAGTATCCAGTCTTTCTTTATTACCTCCCCTTAAATGGCAATGTCTTCATCGAGTCAATTTTTTATCATCAAGGGACAGTATCCAGTCGTTCTTTAATACCTCCTCTTAAATAGCAACGTCTTTACTGAATCCAGTTTTTATCATCAAGGGACAGTATCCAGTCGCTCTTTAATACCTCCTCTTAAATGGCAATGTCTTCACCGTTCATCAAATCCAGTTTTTATCATCAAGGGACAGTATCCAGTTGTTCTTTAATACGTCCTCTTAAATAGCAACGTCTTTACTGTATCCAGTTTTTATCATCAACGGACAGTATCCAGTCGTTTTGTAATACCTCATCTAAATGGCAACGTCTTCATCGAATCCAGTTTTTATCATCAAGGGACAGTATAAGTCGCTCTTTAATACCTCCTCTTAAATGGCAACGTTTTCATCGAGTCAAGTTTTTATCATCAAGGGACAGTATCCAGTCATTCTTTAATACCTCCTCTTAAATGGCAATGTCTTCATCGAGTCCAGTTTTTATCATTAAGGGACAGTATCCAGTCGTTCTTTAATACCTCCTCGTAAATGGCAACGTTTTCATCGAATCAAGTTTTTATCATCAAGGGACAGTATCCAGTCGTTCTTTAATACCTCCTCTTAAATGGCAATGTCTTCATCGTTCATTGAATCCAGGTTTTATCATCAAGGGACAGTATCCAGTTGTTCTTTAATACCTCCTCTTAAATGGCAATGTCTTCATCGAGTCAAGTTTTTATCATCAAGGGACAGTATCCAGTCGTTCTTTAATACCTCTTCTTAAACGACAATGTCTTCATCGAATCCAGTTTTTTATCATCAAGAGACAGTATCCATTTGTTCTTTAATACCTCCTCTTAAATGGCAACGTCTTCATCGAATCCAGTTTTTCATCATCAAGGGACAGTATCCAGTCGTTCTTTAATATCTCCTCTTAAATAGCAACGTCTTTTTTGAATCCAGTTTTCATCATCAAGGGACAGTATCCAGTCGTTCTATAATACCTGTTCTTAAATAGCAACGTCTTTACTGTATCCAGTTTTTATCATCAAGGGACAGTATCCAGTCGTTCTTTAATACCTCCTCTTAAATGGCAACGTCTGTACTGAATCCAGTTTTTATCATCAACGGACAGTATCCAGTCGTTTTTTAATACCTCTTCTTAAATGACAACGTCTTCATCGAATCCAGTTTTTTATCATCAAGGGAAAGTATCCAGTTGTTCTTTAATACCTGCTCTTAAATGGCAATGTCTTCATCGAGTCAAGTTTTTATCATCAATGGACAGTATCCAGTCGTTTTTTAATACCTCTTCTTAAATGACAACGTCTTCATCGAATCCAGTTTTTTATCATCAAGGGACAGTATCCAGTTGTTCTTTAATACCTCTTCACAAATGGACACGTCTTCATTGAATCCAGTTTTTATCATTAAGGGACAGCATCCAGTCGTTCTTTAATGCATCTTCTTAAATGGCAATGTCTTCATTGGGTCAAGATTTTATCATCAAGGGACAGTATCCAGTCGTTCTTTAATACCTCCTCTTAAATAGCAACGTCTTTACTGAATCCAGTTTTTATCATCAAGGGACAGTATCCAGTCGTTCTTTAATACCTCCTCTTAAATGGCAATGTCTTCATCGTTCATAGAATCCAGGTTTTATCATCAAGGGACAGTATCCAGTTGTTCTTTAATACCTCCTCTTAAATGGCAATGTCTTCATCGAGTCAAGTTTTTATCATCAAGGGACAGTATCCAGTCGTTCTTTAATACCTCTTCTTAAAAGACAATGTCTTCATCGTATCCAGTTTTTTATCATCAAGGGACAGTATCCAGTTGTTCTTTAATACCTCCTCTTAAATGGCAACGTCTTCATCGAATCCAGTTTTTCATCATCAAGGGACAGTATCCAGTCGTTCTTTAATATCTCCTCTTAAATAGCAACGTCTTTACTGAATCCAGTTTTCATCATCAATGGACAGTATCCAGTCGTTCTATAATACCTGTTCTTAAATGGCAACGTCTTTACTTAATCCAGTTTTTATCATCAAGGGACAGTATCCAGTCGTTCTTTAATACCTCTTCTTAAACGACAATGTCTTCATCGAATCCAGTTTTTTATCATCAAGGGACAGTATCCAGTTGTTCTTTAATACCTCCTCTTAAATAGAAACGTCTGTACTGAATCCAGTTTTCATCATCAAGGGACAGTATCCAGTCGCCCTTTAATACATCTTCTTAAATGGCAACGTCTTCATCAAGTCAAGTTTTTATCATCAAGGGACAGTATCCAGTCGTTCTTTAATACCTCTTCTTAAATGACAACGTCTTCATCGAATCCAGTTTTTTATCATCAAGGGACAGTATCCAGTTGTTCTTTAATACCTCTTCACAAATGACAACGTCTTCATCGAATCCAGTTTTTATCATCAAGGGACAGCATCCAGTTGTTCTTTAATGCATCTTCTTAAATGGCAATGGCTTTATTGAATCCAGTTTTTGTCATCAAGGGGCAGTATCCAGTCGTTCTTTAATACCTCCTCTTAAATGGCAATGTCTTTACTGAATCCAGTTTTTATCATCAAGGGACAGTATCCAGTTGTTCTTTAATACCTCCTCTTAAATGGCAACGTCTTCATCGAGTAAAGTTTTAATCATAAAGGGACAGTATCCAGTCGTTCTTTAATACCTCTTCCTAAATGGCAATGTCTTCATCGAGTCAAGTTTTTATCATCAAGGGACAGTATCAAGTCGTTCTTTAATACATCTTCTTAAATGGCAACGTCATCATCTAGTCAAGTTTTGATCATCAAGGGACAGTATCCAGTCAATGTTTAATACCTCTTCTTAATTGGCAACATCTTCTGCGAGTCAAGTTTTTATCATCAAGGGACAGTATCCAGTCGTTCTTTAACACATCCTCTCAAATGGCAACGCCTTCATCGAATCCAGTTTTCATCATCAGGGATAGTATCCAGTCGTTCTCTAATACCTCTTCTTAAATGGCAAAGTTTTCATCGAGTCCAGTTTTTCATCATCCAGGGACAGTATCCAGTCGTTCTTTAATACCTCTTCTTAAATAGCAACGTCTTTACTGAATACAGTTTTTATCATCAAGGGACAGTATCCAGTCATTCTTTAATATCTCCTCTTAAATAGCAACGTCTTTACTTAATCCAGTTTTTATCATCCAGGGACAGTTTCCAGTCGTTCTTTAATACATCTTCTTAAATGGCAAAGTCTTCATCGAGTCAAGTTTTTATCATCAAGGGACAGTATCCAGTCGTTTTTTAATTCCTCCTCTTAAATAGCAACGCCTTTACTGAATCCAGTTTTTATCATCAAGGGACAGTATCCAGTCTTTCTTTAATACCTCCTCTTAAATGGCAATGTCTTCATCGAGTCAAGTTTTTATCATCAAGGGACAGTATCCAGTCGTTCTTTAATACCTCTTCTTAAATGGAAACGTCCTCATGGAGTCAAGTTTTTATCATCAAGGGACAGTATCCAGTCGTTCTTTAATACCTCCTCTTAAATGGCAATGTCTTCATCGAATCCAGTTTTTATCATCAAGGGACAGTATCCAGTCGTTCTTTAATACCTCTTCTTAAATGACAACGTCTTCATCGAATCCAGTTTTTTATCATCAAGGGACAGTATCCAGTTGTTCTTTAATACCTCTTCATAAATGGCAACGTCTTCATCGAATCCAGTTTGTTTCATCAAGGGACAGTATCCAGTCTTTCTTTATTACCTCCCCTTAAATGGCAATGTCTTCATCGAGTCAATTTTTTATCATCAAGGGACAGTATCCAGTCGTTCTTTAATACCTCCTCTTAAATAGCAACGTCTTTACTGAATCCAGTTTTTATCATCAAGGGACAGTATCCAGTCGCTCTTTAATACCTCCTCTTAAATGGCAATGTCTTCACCGTTCATCAAATCCAGTTTTTATCATCAAGGGACAGTATCCAGTTGTTCTTTAATACGTCCTCTTAAATAGCAACGTCTTTACTGTATCCAGTTTTTATCATCAACGGACAGTATCCAGTCGTTTTGTAATACCTCATCTAAATGGCAACGTCTTCATCGAATCCAGTTTTTATCATCAAGGGACAGTATAAGTCGCTCTTTAATACCTCCTCTTAAATGGCAACGTTTTCATCGAGTCAAGTTTTTATCATCAAGGGACAGTATCCAGTCATTCTTTAATACCTCCTCTTAAATGGCAATGTCTTCATCGAGTCCAGTTTTTATCATTAAGGGACAGTATCCAGTCGTTCTTTAATACCTCCTCGTAAATGGCAACGTTTTCATCGAATCAAGTTTTTATCATCAAGGGACAGTATCCAGTCGTTCTTTAATACCTCCTCTTAAATGGCAATGTCTTCATCGTTCATTGAATCCAGGTTTTATCATCAAGGGACAGTATCCAGTTGTTCTTTAATACCTCCTCTTAAATGGCAATGTCTTCATCGAGTCCAGTTTTTATCATCAAGGGACAGTATCCAGTCGTTCTTTAATACCTCCTCGTAAATGGCAACGTTTTCATCGAATGAAGTTTTTATCATCAAGGGACAATATCCAGTCGTTCTTTAATACCTCCTCTTAAATGGCAATGTCTTCATCGTTCATCGAATCCAGGTTTTATCATCAAGGGACAGTATCCAGTCGTTCTTTAATACCTGCTCTTAAATGGCAATGTCTTCATCGAATCAAGTTTTTATCATCAAGGGATAGTATCCAGCCGTTCCTTAATACCTTCTCTTAAATGGCCACGTCTTCATCGAGCCAAGTTTTTATCATCAAGGGACAGTATCCAGTCGTTTTTTAATACCTCCTCTTAAATAGCAACGTCTTTACTGAATCCAGTTTTTATCACCAAGGGACAGTATCCAGCCGTTCTTTAATACCTCCTCTTAAATGGCAATGTCTTCATCGAGTCGAGTTTATATCATCAAGGGACAGTATCCAGTCGTTCTTTAATACCTCCTCTTAAATAGCAACGTCTTTGCTGAATCCAGTTTTCATCATAAAGGAAAGTATCTAGTCGTTCTTTAATACTACTTCTTAAATGACAACGTCTTCATCAAATTCAGTTTTTCATCATCAAGGGACAGTATCCAGTCGTTTTTTAATACCTCTTCTTAAATGGCAACGTCTTTATCGAATCCAGTTTTTATCATCAAGGGACAGTATCCAGTCGTTCTTCAATACCTCCTCTTAAATGGCAATGTCTTCATCGAGTCAAGTTTTTATCATCAAGGGACAGTATCCAGTCGTTCTTTAATACCTCCTCTTAAATGGCAACGTCTTCATGGATTTAGTTTTTCATCATCAAGGGACAGTATCCAGTCGTTCATTAATACCTCCTCTTACATTGTAACGTCTTCAACGAGTCAAGTTTTTATCATCAAGGGACAGTATCCAGTCGTTCTTTAATACCTCTTCTTAAATGGCAACGTCTTCATCGAGTGAAGTTTTTATCATCAAGGGACAGTATCCAGTCGTTCTTTAATACCTCTTCCTAAATGACAATGTCTTCATCGAGTCAAGTTTTCATCATCAAGGGACAGTATCCAGTCGTTCTTTAGTACCTCCTCTTCAATGGCAATGTCTTAATCGAATCCCATTTTTCATCATCAAGGGACAGTATACAGTCGTTCTTTAATACCTCTTCCTAAATGGCAACGTCTTCATCAAATCCAGTTTTTCATCATCAAGGGACAATATCCTGCCATTCTTTAATACCTCTTCTTAAATGGCAACGTCTTCATCAAATTCAGTTGTTCATCATCAAGGGACAGCATCCAATCGTTCTTTAATACCTCTTACTAAATGGCAACGTGTTCATCGAATCTAGTTTTCTTCATTAGGGACAGTATCCAGTCGTTCTTTAATACCTCTTCTAAATGGCAACGTCTTCATCTAATCCAGTTTTTATAATCAAGGGACAGTATCCTGTCGTTCTTTAATACCTCTTCTTAAATGGCAACGTCTTCATCGAATCTAGTTTTTATCATTAGGGACAGCATCCAATCGTTCTTTAATACCTCTTACTAAATGGCAACGTGTTCATCGAATTTAGTTTTTATCATCAAGGGACAGTATTCAGTCGTTCTTTAATACCTCCCCTTAAATGGCGGATGTCTTCATCAAGTCAAGTTATTATCATCAAGGGACAGTATCCAGTCGTTCTTTAATACCTCCTCTTAAATGGCAATGTCTTCATCGTTCATCGAATCCAGGTTTTATCATCAAGGGACAGTATCCAGTTGTTCTTTAATACCTCTTCTTAAATGACAACGTCTTCATCGAATCCAGTTTTTTATCATCAAGGGACAGTATCCAGTTGTTCTTTAGTACCTCTTCACAAATGGAAACGTCTTCATCGAATCCAGTTTTTATCTGAAAATAAATGGCAATGTCTTCATCGTGTCAAGTTTTTATCATCAAGGGACAGTATCCAATCATTCTTTAATGCATCTTCTTAAATGGCAACGTCTTCATCGAGTCAAGTTTTTATCATCAAGGGACAGTATCCAGTCGTTTTTAATACCTCCTCTTAAATAACAACGTCTTCATCGAATCAAGTTTTTTATCATCAAGAGACAGTATCCAGTCGTTCTTTAATACCTCTTCTTAAATGGCAAAGTCTTCATCGAATCTTGTTTTTATCATTAGGGACAGTATCCAGGCGTTCTTTAATAGCTCTTCTTAAATGCCAACGTCTTCATCTAATCCAGTTTTCATCATAAAGGAAAGTATCTAGTCGTTCTTTAATACCTCTTCTTAAATGACAACGTCTTCATCAGATTCAGTTTTTCATCATCAAGGGACAGTATCCAGTCGTTTTTTAATAACTCTTCTTAAATGGCAATGTCTTTATCGAATCCAGTTTTTATCATCAAGGGACAGTATCCAGTCGTTCTTCAATACCTCCTCTTAAATGGCAATGTCTTCATCGAGTCAAGTTTTTATCATCAAGGGACAGTATCCAGTCGTTCTTTAATACCTCCTCCTAAATGGCAACGTCTTCATGGATTTAGTTTTTCATCATCAAGGGACAGTATCCAGTCGTTCATTAATACCTCCTCTTACATTGTAACGTCTTCAACGAGTCAAGTCTTTATCATCAAGGGACAGTATCCAGTCGTTCTTTAATACCTCTTCTTAAATGGCAACGTCTTCATCGAGTGAAGTTTTTATCATCAAGGGACAGTATCCAGTCGTTCTTTAATACCTCTTCCTAAATGACAATGTCTTCATCGAGTCAAGTTTTCATCATCAAGGGACAGTATCCAGTCGTTCTTTAGTACCTCCTCTTAAATAGCAACGTCTTTACTGAATCCAGTTTTTATCATCAAGGGACAGTATCCAGTCGCTCTTTAATACCTCCTCTTAAATGGCAATGTGTTCACCGTTCATCAAATCCAGTTTTTATCATCAAGGGACAGTATCCAGTTGTTCTTTAATAAGTCCTCTTAAATAGCAACGTCTTTACTGTATCCAGTTTTTATCATCAACGGACAGTATCCAGTCGTTTTGTAATACCTCATCTAAATGGCAACGTCTTCATCGAATCCAGTTTTTATCATCAAGGGACAGTATAAGTCGCTCTTTAATACCTCCTCTTAAATGGCAACGTTTTCATCGAGTCAAGTTTTTATCATCAAGGGACAGTATCCAGTCATTCTTTAATACCTCCTCTTAAATGGCAATGTCTTCATCGAGTCCAGTTTTTATCATTAAGGGACAGTATCCAGTCGTTCTTTAATACCTCCTCGTAAATGGCAACGTTTTCATCGAATCAAGTTTTTATCATCAAGGGACAGTATCCAGTCGTTCTTTAATACCTCCTCTTAAATGGCAATGTCTTCATCGTTCATTGAATCCAGGTTTTATCATCAAGGGACAGTATCCAGTTGTTCTTTAATACCTCCTCTTAAATGGCAATGTCTTCATCGAGTCCAGTTTTTATCATCAAGGGACAGTATCCAGTCGTTCTTTAATACCTCCTCGTAAATGGCAACGTTTTCATCGAATCAAGTTTTTATCATCAAGGGACAGTATCCAGTCGTTCTTTAATACCTCCTCTTAAATGGCAATGTCTTCATCGTTCATCGAATCCAGGTTTTATCATCAAGGGACAGTATCCAGTCGTTCTTTAATACCTGCTCTTAAATGGCAATGTCTTCATCGAATCAAGTTTTTATCATCAAGGGATAGTATCCAGCCGTTCTTTAATACCTTCTCTTAAATGGCCACGTTTTCATCGAGCCAAGTTTTTATCATCAAGGGACAGTATCCAGTCGTTTTTTAATACCTCTTCTTAAATGGCAACGTCTTTATCGAATCCAGTTTTTATCATCAAGGGACAGTATCCAGTCGTTCTTCAATACCTCCTCTTAAATGGCAATGTCTTCATCGAGTCAAGTTTTTATCATCAAGGGACAGTATCCAGTCGTTCTTTAATACCTCCTCTTAAATGGCAACGTCTTCATGGATTTAGTTTTTCATCATCAAGGGACAGTATCCAGTCGTTCATTAATACCTCCTCTTACATTGTAACGTCTTCAACGAGTCAAGTTTTTATCATCAAGGGACAGTATCCAGTCGTTCTTTAATACCTCTTCTTAAATGGCAACGTCTTCATCGAGTGAAGTTTTTATCATCAAGGGACAGTATCCAGTCGTTCTTTAATACCTCTTCCTAAATGACAATGTCTTCATCGAGTCAAGTTTTCATCATCAAGGGACAGTATCCAGTCGTTCTTTAGTACCTCCTCTTCAATGGCAATGTCTTAATCGAATCCCATTTTTCATCATCAAGGGACAGTATACAGTCGTTCTTTAATACCTCTTCCTAAATGGCAACGTCTTCATCAAATCCAGTTTTTCATCATCAAGGGACAATATCCTGCCATTCTTTAATACCTCTTCTTAAATGGCAACGTCTTCATCAAATTCAGTTGTTCATCATCAAGGGACAGCATCCAATCGTTCTTTAATACCTCTTACTAAATGGCAACGTGTTCATCGAATCTAGTTTTCTTCATTAGGGACAGTATCCAGTCGTTCTTTAATACCTCTTCTAAATGGCAACGTCTTCATCTAATCCAGTTTTTATAATCAAGGGACAGTATCCTGTCGTTCTTTAATACCTCTTCTTAAATGGCAACGTCTTCATCGAATCTAGTTTTTATCATTAGGGACAGCATCCAATCGTTCTTTAATACCTCTTACTAAATGGCAACGTGTTCATCGAATCTAGTTTTTATCATCAAGGGACAGTATTCAGTCGTTCTTTAATACCTCCCCTTAAATGGCGGATGTCTTCATCAAGTCAAGTTATTATCATCAAGGGACAGTATCCAGTCGTTCTTTAATACCTCCTCTTAAATGGCAATGTCTTCATCGTTCATCGAATCCAGGTTTTATCATCAAGGGACAGTATCCAGTTGTTCTTTAATACCTCTTCTTAAATGACAACGTCTTCATCGAATCCAGTTTTTTATCATCAAGGGACAGTATCCAGTTGTTCTTTAATACCTCTTCACAAATGGAAACTTCTTCATCGAATCCAGTTTTTATCATCAAGGGACAGCATCCATTCGTTCTTTAATGCATCTTCTTAAATAAATGGCAATGTCTTCATCGTGTCAAGTTTTTATCATCAAGTTACAGTATCCAGTCGTTCTTTAATACCTCTTCTTAAATGACAATGTCTTCATCGAGTCAAGTTTTTATCATCAAGGGATAGTATCCAGCCGTTCTTTAATACCTCCCCTTAAATGGCCACGTCTTCATCGAGCCAAGTTTTTATCATCAAGGGACAGTATCCAGTCGTTTTTTAATACCTCCTCTTAAATAGCAACGTCTTTACTGAATCCAGTTTTTATCACCAAGGGACAGTATCCAGTCGTTCTTTAATACCTCCTCTTAAATGGCAATGTCTTCATCGAGTCGAGTTTATATCATCAAGGGACAGTATCCAGTCGTTCTTTAATACCTCCTCTTAAATAGCAACGTCTTTGCTGAATCCAGTTTTTATCATCAAGGGACAGTATCCAATCATTCTTTAATGCATCTTCTTAAATGGCAACGTCTTCATCGAGTCAAGTTTTTATCATCAAGGGACAGTATCCAGTCGTTTTTAATACCTCCTCTTAAATAACAACGTCTTCATCGAATCAAGTTTTTTATCATCAAGAGACAGTATCCAGTCGTTCTTTAATACCTCTTCTTAAATGGCAAAGTCTTCATCGAATCTAGTTTTTATCATTAGGGACAGTATCCAGGCGTTCTTTAATAGCTCTTCTTAAATGCCAACGTCTTCATCTAATCCAGTTTTCATCATAAAGGAAAGTATCTAGTCGTTCTTTAATACCTCTTCTTAAATGACAACGTCTTCATCAAATTCAGTTTTTCATCATCAAGGGACAGTATCCAGTCGTTTTTTAATAACTCTTCTTAAATGGCAATGTCTTTATCGAATCCAGTTTTTATCATCAAGGGACAGTATCCAGTCGTTCTTCAATACCTCCTCTTAAATGGCAATGTCTTCATCGAGTCAAGTTTTTATCATCAAGGGACAGTATCCAGTCGTTCTTTAATACCTCCTCCTAAATGGCAACGTCTTCATGGATTTAGTTTTTCATCATCAAGGGACAGTATCCAGTCGTTCATTAATACCTCCTCTTACATTGTAACGTCTTCAACGAGTCAAGTTTTTATCATCAAGGGACAGTATCCAGTCGTTCTTTAATACCTCTTCTTAAATGGCAACGTCTTCATCGAGTGAAGTTTTTATCATCAAGGGACAGTATCCAGTCGTTCTTTAATACCTCTTCCTAAATGACAATGTCTTCATCGAGTCAAGTTTTCATCATCAAGGGACAGTATCCAGTCGTTCTTTAGTACCTCCTCTTCAATGGCAATGTCTTAATCGAATCCCATTTTTCATCATCAAGGGACAGTATACAGTCGTTCTTTAATACCTCTTCCTAAATGGCAAGGTCTTCATCAAATCCAGTTTTTCATCATCAAGGGACAATATCCTGCCATTCTTTAATACCTCTTCTTAAATGGCAACGTCTTCATCAAATTCAGTTGTTCATCATCAAGGGACAGCATCCAATCGTTCTTTAATACCTCTTACTAAATGGCAACGTGTTCATCGAATCTAGTTTTCTTCATTAGGGACAGTATCCAGTCGTTCTTTAATACCTCTTCTAAATGGCAACGTCTTCATCTAATCCAGTTTTTATAATCAAGGGACAGTATCCTGTCGTTCTTTAATACCTCTTCTTAAATGGCAACGTCTTCATCGAATCTAGTTTTTATCATTAGGGACAGTATCCAGTCGTTCTTTAATACCTCTTCTTAAATGGCTATGTCTTCATCTAATCCAGTTTTCATCATAAGGGAAAGTATCTAGTCGTTCTTTAATACTACTTCTTAAATGACAACATCTTCATCGAATTCAGTTTTTCATCATCAAGGGACAGTATCCAGTCGTTCTTTAATACCTCTTTATAAATGGCAACGTCTTCATCGAATCCAGTTTTTATCATCAAGGGACAGTATCCAGTCGTTCTTTAATACCTCCTGTTAAATGGCAATGTCTTCATCGAGTCAAGTTTATATCATCAAGGGACAGTATCCAGTCGTTCTTTAACACCTCCTCTTAAATGGCAACGTCTTCATGGATTCCAGTTTTTCATCATCAAGGTACAGTATCTAGTCGTTCTTTAATACCTCTTCTTAAATGGCAACGTCTTCATGGATTCCAGTTTTTCATCATCAAGGTACAGTATCTAGTCGTTCTTTAATACCTCTTCTTAAATGGCAACGTCTTCATCGAATCTAGTTTTCATCATTAGGCACATTATCCAGTCGTTCTTTAATACCTCTTCTTAAATGGCGACGTCTTCATCTAATCCAGTTTTTATCATCAAGGGACAGTATCCAGTCGTTCTTTGATACCTCCTCCTAAATGGCAACGTCTTCATCGAATCCAGTTTTCATCATAAGGGAAATTATCTAGTCGTTCTTTAATACCTCTTTTTAAATGGCAACGTCTTCATCGAATCCAGTTTTTCATCATCAAGGGACAGCTTCCAGTCGTTCCTTAATACCTCTTCTTAAATGGCAACGTCTTCATCAAATCCAGTTTGGATCATCAAGTGACAGTATCCAGTCATTCTTTAATTCCCTTTCTTAAATAGCAACGTCTTCATCTAATCCATTTTTCATCATAAGGGAAAGTATCAAGTCCTTCTTTAATACTACTTCTTAAATGACAATGTCTTCATCGAATTCAGGTTTTCATCATCATGGGATAGTATCCAGTCGTTCTTTAATACCTCTTCTTAAATGGCAATGTCTTCATCGAATCCAGTTTTTATCATCAAGAGACAGTATCCAGTCTTTCTTTAATACCTCCTCTTAAATGGCAACGTCTTCATCGAATCCAGTTTTTAGCATCAAGGGACAGCATCCAGTCGTTCTTTAATACCTCTTCTTAAATGGCAACGTCTTCATCTAATCCAGTTTTCATCATAAGGGAAAGTATCTAGTCGTTCTTTAATACTACTTCTTAAATGACAACGTCTTCATCGAATTCAGTTTTTCATCATGAAGGGACATTATCCAGTCGTTCTTTAATACATCTTCTTAAATGGCAATGTCTTCATCTAATCCAGTTTTCATCATAAGGGAAACGTATCTAGTCGTTCTGTAATACTACTTCTTAAATGACAACGTCTTCATCGAATTCAGTTTTTCATCATCAAGGGACAGTATCCAGTCGTTCTTTAATACCTCTTCTTAAATGGCAACGTATCCATCGAATCCAGTTTTCATCATCAAGTGACAGTATCCAGTCTTTCTTTAATACCTCCTCTTAAATGGCAATGTCTTCATCGAATCCAGTTTTCATCATCAAGGGACAGTATCCAGTCGTTCTTTAATACCTCCTCTTAAATGGCAACGTCTTCATGGATTCCAGTTTTTCATCATCAAGCGATAGTATCCAGTCGTTCATTAATACCTCCTATTAAATTGTAACGTCTTCATCGAGTCAAGTTTTTATCATCAAGGGACAGTATCCAGTCGTTCTTTAACACCTCCTCTTAAATGGCAACGTCTTCATCGAGTCAAGTTTTTATTATCAAGGGACAGTATCCAGTCGTTCTTTAATACATCTTCTTAAATGGCAACGTCTTCATCAAGTCAATAATAATAATAATATCGAATTTTTATACAGGATAATCTATCAGTGCAAAAATACACTGTTATCACTAGAGTCCTGTTCCTAAAGTCAAATGAAAAGGAAAATCTTACAGTAAAAATGATTAAAAACTATTTTTGCCTATTTACAATGCTCTTCTAATGCTTTCCTAAATACAGTTCTATATTTCATGCTCCTAACTTCGGGGGGTAGTGCATTAAATGCCTTAGCAGCAAGAAAGTAGAAACCCTTGCGTCCAGTCTCAATCTTCACTTTCGGTAACTTCACTGAATTCAGGTTGTTTCGTGTTGCATACTTATGCTCCGTTTTCTCAAAATACTTTTCAAATAGCTCACAAATGTTATTGTTTAGACAATCGAATACTATAGTACATGCTCTCTGTTTAATCAGGCTTGATACTGATGGAATTCGTATTTCCATATTTTCATATTGTCAAGTTTTTATCATCAAGGGACAGTATCCAGTTGTTCTTTAATACCTCCTCTTAAATGGCAATGTCTTCATCGAGTCAAGTTTTTATCATCAAGGGACAGTGTTCAGGCGTTCTTTAATACCTCTTCTTAAATGGCAACGTCCTCATCGAGTCAAGTTTTTATCATCAAGGGACAGTATCCAGTCGTTCTTGAATACATCTTCCTAAATGGCAATGTCTTCATCGAGTAAAGTTTTTATCATCAAGGGACAGTATCCAGTCGTTCTTTAATACATCTTCTTAAATGGCAACGTCTTCATCGAGTCAAGTTTTTATCATCAAGGGAGAGTATCCAGTCAATGTTTAATACCTCTTCTTAAATGGCAACGTCCTCATCGAGTCAAGTTTTTATCATCAAGGGACAGTATCCAGTCGTTCTTGAATACATCTTCCTAAATGGCAATGTCTTCATCGAGTAAAGTTTTTATCATCAAGGGACAGTATCCAGTCGTTCTTTAATACATCTTCTTAAATGGCAACGTCTTCATCGAGTCAAGTTTTTATCATCAAGGGAGAGTATCCAGTCAATGTTTAATACCTCTTCTTAAATGGCAACATCTTCATCGAGTCAAGATTTTATCATCAAGGGACAGTATCCAGTCGTTCTTTAACACCTCTCCTTAAATGGCAACGTTTTCATCGAATCCAGTTTTTCATCATCAAGGGACAGTATACAGTCGTTCTTTAATACCTCCTCTTAAATAGCAACGTCTTTACTGAATACAGTTTTTATCATCAAGAGACAGTATCCAGTCTTTCTTCAATACCTCATCTTAAATGGCAACGTCTTCATCGAATCCAGTTTTTATCATCAATAGACAGTATCCAGTCTTTCTTCAATACCTCATCTTAAATGGCAACGTCTTCATCGAATCCAGTTTTTATCATCAATAGACAGTATCCAGTCTTTCTTTAATGCCTCATCTTAAATGGCAACGTCTTCATCGAATCCAGTTTTTATCATCAAGGGACAGCATCCAGTCGTTCTTTAATACATCTTCTTAAATGGCAACGTCTTTATCGAGTCAAGTTTTTATCATCAAGGGACAGTATCCAGTCGTTCTTTAATTCCTCCTCTTAAATAGCAACGTCTTTGCTGAATCCAGTTTTTATCATCAAGGGACAGTATCCAGTCTTTCTTTAATACCTCCTCTTAAATGGCAATGTCTTCATCGAGTCAAGTTTTTATCATCAAGGGACAGTATCCAGTCATTCTTTAATATCTCCTCTTAAATAGCAACGTCTTTACTGAATCCAGTTTTTCATCATCAAGGGACAGTATCCAGTCGTTCTTTGATACCTCCTCTTAAATAGCAACGTCTTTACTGAATACAGTTTTTATCATCAAGGGACAGTATCCAGTCGTTCTTTAAAACCTCCTCTTAAATAGCAACGTCTTTACTGAATCCAGTTTTTCATCATCAAGGGACAGTATCCAGTCGTTCTTTAATATCTCCTCTTAAATAGCAACGTCTTTACTGAATCCAGTTTTCATCATCAAGGGACAGTATCCAATCGTTCTATAATACCTCTTCTTAAATGGCAAGGTCTTTATTTAATCCAGTTTTTATCATCAAGGGACAGTATCCAGTTGTTCTTTAATACCTCCACTTAAATAGCAAAGTCTGTACTGAATCCAGTTTTCATCATCAAGGGACAGTATCCAGTCGTCCTTTAATACCTCCTCTTAAATAGCAACGTCTTTACTGAATCCAGTTTTTATCATCAAGTGACAGTGTCCAGTCGTTCTTTAATACATCTTCTTAAATGGCAACGTCTTCATCGAGTCAAGTTTTTATCATCAAGGGACAGTATCCAGTCGTTCTTTAATTCCTCCTGTTAAATAGCAACTTCTTTACTGAATCCAGTTTTTATCATCAAGGGACACTATCCAGTCTTTCTTTAATACCTCCTCTTAAATGGCAATGTCTTCATCGAATCCAGTTTTTATCATCAAGGGACAGTATCCAGTCGTTCTTTAATACCTCTTCTTAAATGACAACGTCTTCATCGAATCCAGTTTTTTATCATCAAGGGACAGTATCCAGTCGTTCTTCAATACCTCTTCTTAAATGGCAAAGTCTTCATCGAATCTAGTTTTTATCATCAAGGGACAGCATCCAGTCGTTCTTTAATGCATTTTCTTAAATGGCAATGTCTTCATCGAGTCAAGTTTTTATCATCAAGGGACAGTATCCAGTCGTTCTTTAATTCCTCTTCTTAAATGGCAGTGTCCTCATCGAGTCAAGTTTTTATCATCAAGGGACAGTATCCAGTCGTTCTTTAATACCTCTTTATAAATGGCAACGTCTTCATCGAATCCAGTTTTTATCATCAAGGGACAGTATCCAGTCGTTCTTTAATACCTCTTCTTAAATGACAACGTCTTCATCGAATCCAGTTTTTTATCATCAAGGGACAGTATCCAGTTGTTCTTTAATACCTCTTCATAAATGGCAACGTCTTCATCGAATCCAGTTTTTATCATCAAGGGACAGTATCCAGTCGTTCTTTAATACCTCTTCTTAAATGACAACGCTTTCATCGAATCCAGTTTTTTATCATCAAGGGACAGTATCCAGTTGTTCTTTAATACCTCTTCATAAATGGCAACGTCTTTATCGAATCCAGTTTTTATCATCAAGGGACAGTATCCAGTCGTTCTTTAATACCTCCCCTTAAATAGCGATGTCTTCATCGAGTCAAGTTTTTATCATCAATGGACAGTATCCAGTCCTTCTTTAATACCTCCTCTTAAATGGCAACGTCTTCATGGATTTAGTTTTTCATCATCAAGGGACAGTATCCAGTCGTTCATTAATACCTCCTCTTACATTGTAACGTCTTCAACGAGTCAAGTTTTTATCATCAAGGGACAGTATCCAGTCGTTGGCCCGGGCCCTTGCGCAAGATGGCGGAGTGCAGTCACGTTATTCTGAGCTCCGCAGTTTTGGCCTTTACTTTGGCTATTTAAAGGTGTTTTTTGTCAAGTTGTTAGTGCTTTTATTAAAATGTAAGTTCAGTCAGTTAATGATATACTTTAATGAAGATATAAACTTGTTACCAAATCAATATGACTGAATATATTTCACTCGCTGTGTGCAAAGAGCTTTTGGACATGCAAGATAAATCGTTCAGGTCACTTGTCACAATGCTTTCCAACGACATGAAAACGGAGATTAAGCAGCTGCAAAGCGACGTCATTGACATCAAAAACAGTTTGCAGTACTCTGGCAAAGATATTGATGATCTACAAAAGAGAATTAAATCCCTGGATATCCAGTTGCTGGAGATTCAAAATCGGATTGACAGCCATGACTCTGATTTAGGCCATGTCGTAAACAAACAAGACTACCTTGAAAATCAGAGTCGTCGAAATAATTTAAGGATTACAGGCATCAAAGAAGAAGGCAAGGAGTCATGGGAAGAAACAGAGTCAATTGTGAAAGCCAAGATAAAAGATCTTCTGCATATTGATGAAGAGCTGACCATTGAAAGAGCTCATCGGGTGAATCGAAGTAATAGTTCATGACATGTTAGGCGTGGCTCAACCTTTGGGAACAACGACCCAAGGCCTATCGTTGCCAAGTTTCTAAATTGGAAAGATAAGGAGAAAGTGCTTGCCTCTGCAATGAAAATTCGGCCTCAAGGAATCAAGTTCGTGCAGGACTTTAGCCAAATGGTCATGGACAGAAGACAGGACCAGATACCAAAGATGTTAGATGCAAGATCAAAGGGAAAGATTGCCTATTTTGTACGTGATCGTTTGATTATCAAAGAGAAGCGACAAGAAGGATCTTCAAATTCATTGCCAATGGAATCTCAAAGGGATGACAGTGAAATTAGTTTCACCGTTGCAAATTAAACTTACTATTAATATCAAGGTACTGACTTTGTTGAGTTTTAGTTCAATGCACTTAACTGCATTTTTCTTTTTTTTTTCAATTCAGTTCCACATTAATTGATTCATTATGGTAGAAACTCATGAAAATCCTTGTGGCATTTGCCACAAAGCTATTTCTGATCATCATAAATCAGTTTTCTGTAATCACTGCAATTTTTGGATCCACATCCAATGCAATAATATTTCTAATACTGAATATAGAGACCTCCAAAAAGAAGCTGATGATATTCCATGGTTTTGCCTCAAATGTACAGAGGTTATGTTTCCTTTTGGTCAACTGGAAAATGAAGGACTTTCAAACTTGTATGAATTTGACCTACCCTCATTCATCAACTCTGTGCCCTCTTTTGAAATTACTTCTAACCTTGTGGACTTGCCTAATCTTAGTGATTATGATATTGATGAACATTTGCCTCAGAACATTGATTCTCGCTACTTTACTCTACCAGAACTTTCTTCCTTACATTTATCCTCTACTGATTTTTCTATTCTTCACACTAATATTAGAAGCCTATCCCTTCATCATGATGAATTGGTTTCTTTATCTGCTCACACAAATTTGAATATTGATGTGATCGGAGTGTCTGAAATATGGCATTCCAATGACAATCCCATATCATCAAATGTTAACATTCCAGGATATACATTCTTAAGCACTAAGTCAGTCACTCAGAATGGTGGTGTTGGTTTGTACATCAGAGATTCTCTTACTTCCAATCCAAGAAATGACTTGGATTCTTGCACAGATGATTTTGAAACTGTATGGGTTGAAATTGATAACAAAAATGACAAAAATTTCCTTATTTGCTGTGTTTACAGACATCCTAGTTCAAATATTGATAGCCTTACATCTCACTTCCAGAATCTCCTTTCTAAATTACCATCAAATAAGCTATTATTTGTTATGGGTGATTTCAATGTTAATCTTCTAGATTATGCTTCCCATATACCAACAGGTGACTTTGTCAACAACTTGTTTTCACACAGCCTTCTTCCTTGCATTCATCATCCAACTAGAGTTTCTGAACAAAGAGCATCAATCATTGATAACATATATACCAATGCTACCAATGCTAATATTACAAGTGGAAACATTTTAATGCAAATTACTGACCATTTTCCCCAGTTCATGATCTTGAAAAATACCCATGTTAGTCACAGTAAGTCTGAATCATTCAAATATGACTATTCCAGATTTAAAGAAGACAGTTTTGTTGAGGACTTTAATCAGATTGACTTTTCTTATTTAGAAAACAGTGACTTGAATGTGAACAATAAATTTGACAGATTTTTGAAAGATCTTAATACTCTGACAAATAAGCATGCTCCAATTAAAAGGCGGAGTAGAAAAGAAATGAAGCTTAAAGATAAACCATGGATAAATAATAGAATATTGAAGATGATGAGAATTCGAGACAGAATTTTGCAGAAACTAAAGAAACAACAGACTCCTAATAACCTCAAGTTGTATAAGAAGTTTAGAAACCGTGTATCCAATGAATCAAAAGAAAGTAAAGCATGCTATTTTCATAATTATTTTTCTACAAATAGTCAAAACATGAAAACGTTGTGGTCAGGTATCAAGACAATTATTTCTCATAAGTCCTCCACTTCTTCTTCAATCAACAAAATCAAAGGCAAAGATGGAAGTATAACATCAGATCCCTCTAAAATGTCAAACATTTTTAATGATTTTTATGTAAATGTTGCTAATGGCATAACAAAGACAATTCCATTAACTCCAAAATCTCCTATTGACTATTTATCTAACAGAACTAGTAACTCACTTTTCCTTACTCCAGTTACTTCTATAGAAGTTAATGATCTAATCAATATTTTAAATCCTTCCAAATCTGTAGGTCCTAATAGTATCCCAATAAAATTAGTTAAAATTATTGGAGACTGGGTTTCACCACTTCTTGCTCTTCTTGTGAATCAGTCTTTTCAGTCTGGTATATTCCCTGATAAACTTAAAATTGCCAAGGTAATTTCTCTCTTTAAAAAAGGAAATCCAGAGCTTCCATCAAACTATTGGCCAATTTCTCTTTTATCCATTTTCAGTAAAATATTTGAGAAGCTTATGTACAAACGACTTTATAAATTCCTTGAAATACATAATATTCTTTATTCTTTACAATTTGGATTTCAAGAAAATCACTCAATTGATCATGCTCTTGTAAGTTTGACAGAAGCGATAAGAAATACACTTGATAATAAAAGACTTGGTTGTGGCATTTTCATTGATTTACAAAAGGCTTTTGATACAGTTTATCATAGAATTTTGCTATCCAAATTGGAACATTATGGCATTCGTGGATGTGCCCTTGAGTGGTTTAGATCATACTTAACAGATAGAAAGCAGTATGTTTCTGTCAATGGAAGTAACTCTAACTTACTTTCAATTACTTGTGGTGTACCACAAGGTTCTGTACTGGGCCCATTACTTTTCCTTATTTATATCAACGATCTACCTAATGCTTCTAAGAAACTTACCTTTTATCTCTTTGCTGATGATACAAACATCTACTATGAATCTAAAGATTTGTCTAATTTGACTAAAGTTGTTAACAAAGAGCTCAGATTAGTAAAGAAATGGCTTGATGCTAATAAGCTATCATTAAATATTGATAAGACAAATTATATCATCTTTCATTCTTCCTCTGTCAAATTTCCTTCTGGATCTGATATCAAAATAGGGAAGAAACATGTTAAAAGAGTTAAGTTTGTTAAGTTTTTAGGTCTCCTTTTAGATGAGCATCTATGCTGGAAATACCATCTCAGTGAACTCTCTAAAAAATTAGCTAGAACATGTGGAATGTTTTTCAAAATTAGGAACTTACTTCCATTAGATGTCTTAATTTGTTTGTACAATGCTTTGTTCTTGTCCTTCCTACAATATGGTCTTATTTTTTGGGGTCAAACATATGCATCATACATTGATCCAATTTTCAAATTACAGAAAAAAGCAGTCAGTGCCATCTCCTTTCAGCCCCGCATGTCTCCCTCTCTTCCAATCTTTAATGATCTTAAGCTTCTGAAACTTTCTGAAATTTTTGAACTCCGACTCTTAACTTTCGTTTTTGATTCTGTTAAAAAGACTTCACCTAGTTGCTTTCATGATTTTTTCTTATTCAATTCATCTGTTCATCAGTATTCCACTAGACAGGCTAGTCAAGGTGATTTATATATGTTTCGAAGAAACAGTCTTCAATATGGACTAAAGTCGATTCGATATCTTGGTGCTAAATTGTGGAATACATTGCCCATTGAGCTCCGAAATGCTCCATCAAAAGCAACGTTCAAAGCAAAACTGAAAATTTACTTGTTGAACAATGTCGACCGATGAATCTAACAGTTTTGATACTGAAAATGCACAATTATTTAAATTCAAGTTAATTTACCTAATAATTTTTTAGGATAGGTAGGGGGGGGCTCTCTCCTCGATTAGTTTACCTATTGAGAGAGCTCCTCCTTTAAGTAATTCCCTGCATACAATTTATTTAGTTACTCTTTTATTTGTATGTGTATATTGTATTAATTTTTCTGTATCAATTGTATTAATTTTTAGTATTACCATTATCTTTGTAGTTTAGTTATTTGTTTGTATTGTTAGAACTATAAATTGTATGTAGAGAATTTAAATAATATGAAACTGAAACTGAAACTGAAACTGTTCTTTAATACCTCTTCTTAAATGGCAACGTCTTCATCGAGTCAAGTTTTTCTCATCAAGGGACAGTATCCAGTCGTTCTTTAATACCTCTTCCTAAATGACAATGTCTTCATCGAGTCAAGTTTTCATCATCAAGGGACAGTATCCAGTCGTTCTTTAGTACCTCCTCTTCAATGGCAATGTCTTATTCGAATCCCATTTTTCATCATCAAGGGACCGTATCCAGTCGTTCTTTAATGCCTCTTCTTAAATGGTAACGTCTTCATCGAGTCCAGTTTTTCATCGTCAAGGGACAGTATCCAGTTGCTCTTTAATACCTCTTCCTAAATGGCAACGTATTCATGGAATCCAGTCTTTCATCATCAAGGGACAGCATCCAGTCCTTCTTTAATCGCTCTTCCGAAATGGCAACGTCTTCATCAAATCCAGTTTTTCATCATCAAGGGACAATATCCAGTCGTTCTTTAATACCTCTTCTTAAATTGCAACGTCTTCATCGAATCCAGTTTTCATCATAAGGGAAAGTATCTAGTCGTTCTTTAATACCTCTTCTTAAATGGCAACGTCTTCATCGAATCCAGTTTTTCATCATCAAGGGACAGCATCCAGTCGTTCCTTAATACCTCTTCTTAAATGGCAACGTCTTCATCGAATCTAGTTTTCATCATTCGGGGACAGTATCCAGTCGTTCTTTAATACCTCTTCTTAAATGGCAACGTCTTCATCAAATCCAGTTTTTATCATCAAGGGACAGTATCCTGCCATTCTTTAATACCTCTTCTTAAATGGCAACGTCTTCATCAAATTCAGTTGTTCATTTTTTTTTTTCTACATCAGTCTAAAATTTTACAATGACAGAACATAGTTACAAGACGATGCCACAAGGAGAATGAGAATACATTGCAACCCTGTGGCATTAACAATTAACATAAAACATTTACAAGAATAATGAACGAACAGTACATTACAGCATAAACTACAAACTACGAAAAGAAATAAAATGATACAAAGGTGGGAGGAGGAGAGGAAATTTCATTGAAATGATTTACGAGAATCTTTTTGATGATTCGATGAACTCTAGTGTTGCTTTAATGATCGCTTTATTTGATTCAATAGGTAACCTTTCATCACCATACAAGATTATCGAAACCAATTCCTCATTGGAAAGGTTCAACAAACCGTATGACAGCAAAATTGCTTGTACGCGGCTGAGGAGACTATTTCTCTGCAGATGGTGAGAGTGGCAATGCAGCAAGAAATGTTCCGTGTCCTCAACGCCATCGTTTATAGGACACATCGGGTTTAATGTGTCATTGAAATTGTGCCTGAACTTGTGAAAATTAAGTGCACTTAACCCAACTCGAAGCTGTGTGAGAGCGGCTAGTCCTTTAGGGTCATGAATACCAAAGACTTGTTTTGGAGTGGGACGGATAATCTTATTTAATTTTTCCTTGAAGATACCTAATGAGGGTGCGTTTCGTGTTTCAGAATCAATATTCTCCCATTCTGCCAGACAATTAGGATAGAACGTTGACTCATATTTGTCAGTTCTTGCATATATTTGCCCAGTCGCTGGTCTCGTTCGAAAAGAATAAGGAAGTTCATGAAGAAGAGGAATAGGGTCTCTAGTATAGGCAGGTGTAATATTATTGACAATTTTATAGAAAAGGACAAGACGTCTGCTCCATCGCCGAAGATCTAAGGTCTCCCAACCAAGCTCTTCGAGAAGTTTCTTTCGAGAAGTACCTTTCCATGCACCTGTTATTGCTCGAGCAGCAGAGTATTGCACAGACTCTAGTTTTTCCATGAAGTTATTCAGTGTATGGCTGTTAGTGAAGTCACACTTTTTAGATGGAATATGGTATATAACATCACCATAATCAAGATGTGGGCGAACATATAACTTATACAGTTCATTAAGTGTTTTCCGAGGCAGGTATCTGGACATAAAGCACAACATCCCAACACCTTGTCTGGTTTTAGAAATAATTGATTGAATATGACTAGAGAATGTCAGTTTAGAGTCCAATATGATGCCAAGATATTTATGCTCGTTAACTCGTACAACTTGCGTGTCATTGAAAGAGACAGGGGGATGATTTACTGTGGTGCGTTTCCTGGAGAATATGACCTCAACAGTTGTTCATAATCAAGGGACAGCATCCAGTCGTTCTATAATACCTCTTCTTAAATGGCAACGTCTTCATCTAATCCAGTTTTTATCATCAAGGGACAGTATCCAGTCATTCTTTAATGCATCTTCTTAAATGGCAACGTCTTCATCGAGTCAAGTTTTTATCATCAAGGGACAGTATCCAGTCGTTTTTTAATACCTCCTCTTAAATAACAACGTCTTCATCGAATCCAGTTTTTTATCATCAAGGGACAGTATCCAGTCGTTCTTCAATACCTCTTCTTAAATGGCAAAGTCTTCATCGAATCTAGTTTTTATCATTAGGGACAGTAACCAGTCGTTCTTTAATACCTCTTTTTAAATGGCAACGTCTTCATCTAATCCAGTTTTCATCATAAGGGAAAGTATCTAGTCGTTCTTTAATACTACTTCTTAAATGACAACGTCTTCATCGAATTCAGTTTTTCATCATCAAGGGACAGTATCCAGTCGTTCTTTAATACCTCTTTATAAATGGCAACGTCTTCATCGAATCCAGTTTTTATCATCAAGGGACAGTATCCAGTCGTTCTTTAATACCTCCTGTTAAATGGCAATGTCTTCATCGAGTCAAGTTTTTATCATCAAGGAACAGTATCCAGTCGTTCTTTAACACCTCCTCTTAAATGGCAACGTCTTCATCGAGTCAAGTTTTTATCATCAAGGGACAGTATCCAGTCGTTCTTTAATACATCTTCTTAAATGGCAACGTCTTCATTAAGTCAAGTTTTTATCATCAAGGGACAGTATCCAGTCATTCTTTAATACCTCCTCTTAAATGGCAACGTCTTCATCGAGTCAAGTTTTTATCATCAAGGGACAGTATCCAGTCGTTCTTGAATACCTCTTCCTAAATGGCAATGTCTTCATCGAATCCAGTTTTTATCATCAAGGGACAGCATCAAGTCGTTCTTTAATACCTCTTCTTAAATGGCAACGTTTTCATCTAATCCAGTTTTCATCATGAGGGAAAGTATCTAGTCGTTCTTTAATACTACTTCTTAAATGACAACGTCTTCATCGAATTCAGTTTTTCATCATCAAGGGACAGTATCCAGTCGTTCTTTAATACCTCCTGTTAAATGGCAATGTCTTCATCGAGTCAAGTTTTTATCATCAAGGAACAGTATCCAGTCGTTCTTTAACACCTCCTCTTAAATGGCAACGTCTTCATCGAGTCAAGTTTTTATCATCAAGGGACAGTATCCAGTCGTTCTTTAATACATCTTCTTAAATGGCAACGTCTTCATTAAGTCAAGTTTTTATCATCAAGGGACAGTATCCAGTCATTCTTTAATACCTCCTCTTAAATGGCAACGTCTTCATCGAATCCAGTTTTCATCATAAGGGAAAGTATCTAGTCGTTCTTTAATAACTCTTCTTAAATGGCAACGTCTTCATCGAATCCAGTTTTTCATCATCAAGGGACAGCATCCAGTCGTTCTTTAATACCTCTTCTTAAATGGCAACATCTTCATCGAATCTAGTTTTCATCATTAGGGACAGTATCCAGTCGTTCTTTAATACCTCTTCTTAAATTTCAACATCTTCATCTAATCCAGTTTTTATCATTAAGGGAGAGTATCCAGTCGTTCTTTGATACCTCCTCTTAAATGGCAACGTCTCCATCGAATCCAGTTTTCATCATAAGGGAAATTATCTAGTCGTTCTTTAATACCTCTTCTTAAATGGCAACGTCTTCATCGAATCCAGTTTTTCATCATCAAGGGACAGCATCCAGTCGTTCCTTAATACATCTTCGTAAATGGCAACGTCTTCATCAAATCCAGTTTTTATCACCAAGTGACAGTATCCATTCGTTCTTTAATACCTCTTCTTAAATGGCAACGTCTTCATCTAATCCATTTTTCATCATAAGGGAAAGTATCTAGTCGTTCTTTAATACTACTTCTTAAATGACAACGTCTTCATCGAATTCAGTTTTTCATCATCATTGGATAGTATCCAGTCGTTCTTTAATACCTCTTCTTAAATGGCAACGTCTTCATCGAATTCAGTTTTTATCATCAAGGGACAGCATCCAGTCGTTCTTTAATACCTCTTCTTAAATGGCAACGTCTTCATCTAATCCAGTTTTCATCATAAGGGAAAGTATCTACTCGTTCTTTAATACTACTTCTTAAATGACAACGTCTTCATCGAATTCAGTTTTTCATCATGAAGGGACAGTATCCAGTCGTTCTTTAATACATCTTCTTAAATGGCAATGTCTTCATCTAATCCAGTTTTCATCATCAGGGAAAGTATCTAGTCGTTCTTTAATACTACTTCTTAAATGACAACGTCTTCATCGAATTCAGTTTTTCATCATCAAGGGACAGTATCCAGTCGTTCTTTAATACCTCTTCTTAAATGGCAACGTCTTCATCGAATCCAGTTTTTATCATCAAGGGACAGTATCCAGTCGTTCTTTAATACCTCCTGTTAAATGGCAATGTCTTCATCGAGTCAAGTTTTTATCATCAAGGAACAGTATCCAGTCGTTCTTTAACACCTCCTCTTAAATGGCAACGTCTTCATCGAGTCAAGTTTTTATCATCAAGGGACAGTATCCAGTCGTTCTTTAATACATCTTCTTAAATGGCAACGTCTTCATTAAGTCAAGTTTTTATCATCAAGGGACAGTATCCAGTCATTCTTTAATACCTCCTCTTAAATGGCAACGTCTTCATCGAGTCAAGTTTTTATCATCAAGGGACAGTATCCAGTCGTTCTTGAATACCTCTTCCTAAATGGCAATGTCTTCATCGAATCCAGTTTTTATCATCAAGGGACAGCATCAAGTCGTTCTTTAATACCTCTTCTTAAATGGCAACGTTTTCATCTAATCCAGTTTTCATCATGAGGGAAAGTATCTAGTCGTTCTTTAATACTACTTCTTAAATGACAACGTCTTCATCGAATTCAGTTTTTCATCATCAAGGGACAGTATCCAGTCGTTCTTTAATACATCTTCTTAAATGGCAACGTCTTCATCGAATCCAGTTTTCATCATAAGGGAAAGTATCTAGTCGTTCTTTAATACCTCTTCTTAAATGGCAACATCTTCATCGAATCCAGTTTTTCATCATCAAGAGACAATATCCGGTCATTCTTTAATACCTCTTCTTAAATGGCAACGTCTTCATCGAATCCAGTTTTTATCATAAGGGAAAGTATCTAGTCGTTCTTTAATAACTCTTCTTAAATGGCAACGTCTTCATCGAATCCAGTTTTTCATCATCAAGGGACAGCATGCAGTCGTTCTTTAATACCTCTTCTTAAATGGCAACATCTTCATCGAATCTAGTTTTCATCATTAGGGACAGTATCCAGTCGTTCTTTAATACCTCTTCTTAAATTTCAACGTCTTCATCTAATCCAGTTTTTATCATTAAGGGAGAGTATCCAGTCGTTCTTTGATACCTCCTCTTAAATGGCAACGTCTCCATCGAATCCAGTTTTCATCATAAGGGAAATTATCTAGTCGTTCTTTAATACCTCTTCTTAAATGGCAACGTCTTCATCGAATCCAGTTTTTCATCATCAAGGGACAGCATCCAGTCGTTCCTTAATACATCTTCGTAAATGGCAACGTCTTCATCAAATCCAGTTTTTATCATCAAGTGACAGTATCCAGTCGTTCTTTAATACCTCTTCTTAAATGGCAACGTCTTCATCTAATCCATTTTTCATCATAAGGGAAAGTATCTAGTCGTTCTTTAATACTACTTCTTAAATGACAACGTCTTCATCGAATTCAGTTTTTCATCATCATTGGATAGTATCCAGTCGTTCTTTAATACCTCTTCTTAAATGGCAACGTCTTCATCGAATCCAGTTTTTATCATCAAGGGACAGCATCCAGTCGTTCTTTAATACCTCTTCTTAAATGGCAACGTCTTCATCTAATCCAGTTTTCATCATAAGGGAAAGTATCTACTCGTTCTTTAATACTACTTCTTAAATGACAACGTCTTCATCGAATTCAGTTTTTCATCATGAAGGGACAGTATCCAGTCGTTCTTTAATACATCTTCTTAAATGGCAATGTCTTCATCTAATCCAGTTTTCATCATCAGGGAAAGTATCTAGTCGTTCTTTAATACTACTTCTTAAATGACAACGTCTTCATCGAATTCAGTTTTTCATCATCAAGGGACAGTATCCAGTCGTTCTTTAATACCTCTTTATAAATGGCAACGTCTTCATCGAATCCAGTTTTTATCATCAAGGGACAGTATCCAGTCGTTCTTTAATACCTCCTGTTAAATGGCAATGTCTTCATCGAGTCAAGTTTTTATCATCAAGGAACAGTATCCAGTCGTTCTTTAACACCTCCTCTTAAATGGCAACGTCTTCATCGAGTCAAGTTTTTATCATCAAAGGACAGTATCCAGTCGTTCTTTAATACATCTTCTTAAATGGCAACGTCTTCATTAAGTCAAGTTTTTATCATCAAGGGACAGTATCCAGTCATTCTTTAATACCTCCTCTTAAATGGCAACGTCTTCATCGAGTCAAGTTTTTATCATCAAGGGACAGTATCCAGTCGTTCTTGAATACCTCTTCCTAAGTGGCAATGTCTTCATCAAGTAAAGTTTTTATCATCAAGGGACAGTATCCAGTCGTTCTTTAATACATCTTCTTAAATGGCAACGTCTTCATCGAGTCAAGTTTTTATCATCAAGGGAGAGTATCAAGTCAATGTTTAATACCTCTTCTTAAATGGCAACATCTTCATCGAGTCAAGATTTTATCATCAAGGGACAATATCCAGTCGTTCTTTAACACCTCTCCTTAAATGGCAACGTTTTCATCGAATCCAGTTTTTCATCATCAAGGGACAGTATCCAGTCAATCTTTAATACCTCCTCTTAAATAGCAACGTCTTTACTGAATACAGTTTTTATCATCAAGGGACAGTATGTAGTCGTTCTTTAATACCTCCTCTTAAGTGGCAACGTCTTCATCGAGTCAAGTTTTTATCATCAAGGGACAGTATCCAGTCGTTCTTTAATACCTCTTCTTAAATGGCAACGTCTTCATCGAATCCAGTTTTTATCATCAAGGGACAGTATCCAGTCGTTCTTTAATACTTCCTCTTAAATGGCAATGTCTTCATCGAGTCAATTTTTTATCATCAAGGGACAGTATCCAGTCGTTCTTTAATACCTCCTATTAAATTGTAACGTCTTCATCGAGTCAAGTTTTTATCATCAAGGGACAGTATCCAGTCGTTCTTTAACACCTCCTCTTAAATGGCAACGTCTTCATCGAGTCAAGTTTTTATCATCAAGGGACAGTATCCAGTCGTTCTTTAATACATCTTCTTAAATGGCAACGTCTTCATCAAGTCAAGTTTTTATCATCAAGGGACAGTATCCAGTCATTCTTTAATACCTCCTCTTAAATGGCAACGTCTTCATCGAGTCAAGTTTTTATCATCAAGGGACAGTATCCAGTCGTTCTTGAATACCTCTTCCTAAATGGCAATGTCTTCATCGAGTAAAGTTTTTATCGTCAAGGGACAGTATCCAGTCGTTCTTTAATAATTCTTCTTAAATGGCAACGTCTTCATCGAGTCAAGTTTTTATCATCAAGGGAGAGTATCCAGTCAATGTTTAATACCTCTTCTTAAATGGCAACATCTTCATCGAGTCAAGATTTTATCATCAAGGAACAGTATCCAGTCGTTCTTTAACACCTCTTCTTAAATGGCAACGTTTTCATCGAATCCAGTTTTTCATCATCAAGGGACAGTATCCAGTCAATCTTTAATACCTCCTCTTAAATAGCAACATCTTTACTGAATACAGTTTTTATCATCTAGGGACAGTATCTAGTCGTTCTTTAATACTACTCCTTAAATGACAACGTCTTCATCGAATTCAGTTTTTCATCATCAAGGGACAGTATCCAGTCGTTCTTTAATACCTCCTCTTAAATGGCAACGTCTTCATCGAATCCAGTTTTTATCATCAAGAGACAGTATCCAGTCTTTCTTTAATACCTAATCTTAAATGGCAACGTCTTCATCGAATCCAGTTTTTATCATCAAGGGACAGCATCCAGTCGTTCTTTAATACCTCTTCTTAAATGGCAACGTCTTCATCTAATCCAGTTTTCATCATAAGGGAAAGTATCTAGTCGTTCTTTAATACTACTTCTTAAATGACAACGTCTTCATCGAATTCAGTTTTTCATCATGAAGGGACAGTATCCAGTCGTTCTTTAATACATCTTCTTAAATGGCAACGTTTTCATCTAATCCAGTTTTAATCAAAAGGGAAAGTATCTAGTCGTTCTTTAATACTACTTCTTAAATGACAACGTCTTCATCTAATTCAGTATTTTATCATAAAGGGACAGTATCCAGTCGTTCTTTAATACCTCTTCTTAAATGGCAACGTCTTCATCTAATCCAGTTTTCATCATAAGGGAAAGTATCTAGTCGTTCTTTAATACTACTTCTTAAATGACAACGTCTTCATCGAATTCAGTTTTTCATTATCAAGGGACAGTATCAAGTCGTTCTTTAATACATCTTCTTAAATGGCAACGTCTTCATCTAATCCAGTTTTCATCATAAGTTAAAGTATCTAGTCGTTCTTTAATACTACTTCTTAAATGACAACGTCTTCATCGAATTCAGTTTTTCATCATCAAGGGACAGTATCCAGTCGTTCTTTAATACATCTTCTTAAATGGCAACGTCTTCATCTAATCCAGTTTTCATCATTAGGGAAAGTATCTAGTCGTTCTTTAATACTACTTCTTAAATGACAACGTCTTCATCGAATTCAGTTTTTCATCATCAAGGGACAGTATCCAGTCGTTCTTTAATACATCTTCTTAAATGGCAACGTCTTCATCTAATCCAGTTTTCATCATTAGGGAAAGTATCTAGTCCTTCTTTAATACTACTTCTTAAATGACAACGTCTTCATCGAATTCAGTTTTTCATCATCAAGGGACAGTATCCAGTCGTTCTTTAATACCTCTTCTTAAATGGCAACGTCTTTATCGAATCCAGTTTTATTATCAAGGGACAGTATCCAGTCGTTCTTTAATACCTCCTCTTG
Organism: Aurelia sp. 4 Dawson et al 2005; assembly: GCA_964019985.1. Classification (NCBI taxonomy): domain Eukaryota; kingdom Metazoa; phylum Cnidaria; class Scyphozoa; order Semaeostomeae; family Ulmaridae; genus Aurelia; species Aurelia sp. 4 Dawson et al 2005. The sequence continues at coordinate 7,051,244 of OZ026512.1, read as the reverse complement.
GATGGCAATGTCTTCAATTAATCCAGTGTTCATCATCAAGAGACAGTATCCAGTCTTTCTTTAATACCTCCTCTTAAATGGCAACGTCTTCATCGAATCCAGTTTTTATCATCAAGGGACAGCATCAAGTCGTTCTTTAATACCTCTTCTTAAATGGCAACGTCTTCATCTAATCCAGTTTTCATCATAAGGGAAAGTATCTAGTCGTTCTTTAATACTACTTCTTAAATGACAACGTCTTCATCGAATTCAGTTTTTCATCATCAAGGGACAGTATCCAGTCGTTTTTTAATACATCATTTTAAATTGTATTGTCTTCATCTAATCCAGTTTTCATCATAAGGGAAAGTATCTAGTCGTTCTTTAATACTACTTCTTAAATGACAACGTCTTCATCGAATTCAGTTTTTCATTATCAAGGGACAGTATCCATTCGTTCTTTAATGCCTCTTCTTAAATGGCAACGTCTTCATCGAATCCAGTTTTTATCATCAAGGGACAGTATCCAGTCGTTCTTTAATACCACCTCTTAAATGGCAATGTCTTCATCGAGTCAAGTTTTTATCATCAAGGGACAGTATCCAGTCGTTCTTTAATACCTCCTCTTAAATGGCAACGTCTTCATGGATTCCAGTTTTTCACCATCAAGGGACAGTATCCAGGCGTTCATTAATACCTCCTATTAAATTGTAACGTCTTCATCAAGTCAAGTTTTTATCATCAAGGGACAGTATCCAGTCGTTCTTTAACACCTCCTCTTAAATGGCAATGTCTTCATCGTTCATCGAATCCAGGTTTTATCATCAAGGGACAGTATCCAGTCGTTCTTTAATACCTCTTCTGAAATGGCAACGTCTTCATCAAGTCAAAATTTTATCATCAAGGGACAGTATCCAGTCGTTCTTTAATACCTCTTCTTAAATGGGAACATCTTAATCGAGTCAAGATTGTATCATCAAGGGACAGTATCCAGTCGTTCTTTAATGCCTCTTCTTAAATGGCAACGTCTTCATCGAATCTAGTTTTTATCATCAAGGGACAGTATCCAGTCGTTCTTTAATACCACCTCTTAAATGGCAATGTCTTTATCGAGTCAAGTTTTTATCATCAAGGGACAGTATCCAGTCGTTCATTAATACCTCCTATTAAATTGTAACATCTTCATCAAGTCAAGTTTTTATCATCAAGGGACAGTATGCAGTCGTTCTTTAACACCTCCTCTTAAATGGCAATGTCTTCATCGTTCATCGAATCCAGGTTTTATTATCAAGGGACAGTATCCAGTCGTTCTTTAATACCACTTCTGAAATGGCAACGTCTTCATCAAGTCAAAATTTTATCATCAAGAGACAGTATCCAGTCTTTCTTTAATACCTCTTCTTAAATGGCAACATCTTCATCGAGGCAAGATTTTATCATCAAGGGACAGTATCCAGTCGTTCTTTAACACCTCTTCTTAAATGGCAACGTTTTCATCGAATCCAGTTTTTCATCATCAAGGGACAGTATCCAGTCGTTCTTTAATACCTCCACTTAAATAGCAACGTCTTTACTGAATACAGTTTTTATCATCAAGGGACAGTATCTAGTCGTTCTTTAATACTACTTCTTAAATGACAACGTCTTCATCGAATTCAATTTTTCATCATCAAGGGACAGTATCCAGTCGTTCTTTAATACCTCTTCTTAAATGGCAACGTCTTCATCGGACCCAGTTTTTATCATCAAGAGACAGTATCCAGTCTTTCTTTAATACCTCATCTTAAATGGCAACGTCTTCATCAAATCCAGTTTTTATCATCAAGGGACCGCATCCAGTCGTTCTTTAATACCTCTTCTTAAATGGCAACGTCTTCATCTAATCCAGTTTTCATCATAAGGGAAAGTACCTAGTCGTTCTTTAATACTACTTCTTAAATGACAACGTCTTCATCGAATTCAGTTTTTCATCAAAAGGGAAAGTATCTAGTCGTTCTTTAATACTACTTCTTAAATGACAACGTCTTCATCGAATTCAGTATTTTATCATCAAGGGACAGTATCCAGTCGTTCTTTAATACCTCTTCTTAAATGGCAGCGTCTTCATCTAATCCAGTTTTCATCATAAGGGAAAGTATCTAGTCGTTCTTTAATACTACTTCTAAAATGACAACGTCTTCATCGAATTCAGTTTTTCATCATCTAGGGACAGTATCCAGTCGTTCTTTAATACATCTTCTTAAATGGCAACGTCTTCATCTAATCCAGTTTTCATCATTAGGGAAAGTATCTAGTCGTTCTTTAATACTACTTCTTAAATGTCAACGTCTTCATCGAATTCAGTTTTTCATCATCAAGTGACAGTATCCAGTCGTTCATTAATACCTCCTATTAAATTGTAACGTCTTCATCAAGTCAAGTTTTATCATCAAGGGACAGTATCCAGTCGTTCTTTAACACCTCCTCTTAAATGGCAATGTCTTCATCGTTCATCGAATCCAGGTTTTATCATCAAGGGACAGTATCCAGTCGTTCTTTAATACCTCTTCTGAAATGGCAACGTCTTCATCAAGTCAAAATTTTATCATCAAGAGACAGTATCCAGTCGTTCTTTAATACCTCTTTTTAAATGGAAACATCTTCATCGAGTCAAGATTTTATCATCAAGGGACAGTATCCAGTCGTTCTTTAATGCCTCTTCTTAAATGGCAACATCTTCATCGAATCCAGTTTTTATCATCAAGGGACAGTATCCAGTCGTTCTTTAATACCACCTCTTAAATGGCAATGTCTTCATCGAGTCAAGTTTTTATCATCAAGGGACAGTATCCAGTCGTTCTTTAATACCTCTTTTTAAATGGAAACATCTTCATCGAGTCAAGATTTTATCATCAAGGGACAGTATCCAGTCGTTCTTTAATGCCTCTTCTTAAATGACAACGTCTTCATCGAATTCAGTTTTTCATCATCTAGGGACAGTATCCAGTCGTTCTTTAATACATCTTCTTAAATGGCAACGTCTTCATCTAATCCAGTTTTCATCATTAGGGAAAGTATCTAGTCGTTCTTTAATACATCTTCTTAAATGGCAACGTCTTCATCTAATCCAGTTTTCATCAAAAAGGAAAGTATCTAGTCGTTCTTTAATACTACTTCTTAAATGACAACGTCTTTATCGAATCCAGTATTTTATCATCAAGGGACAGTATCCAGTCGTTCTTTAATACCTCTTCTTAAATGGCAACGTCTTCATCTAATCCAGTTTTCATCATAAGGGAAAGTATCTAGTCGTTCTGTAATACTACTTCTAAAATGACAACGTCTTCATCGAATTCAGTTTTTCATCATCTAGGGACAGTATCCAGTCGTTCTTTAATACATCTTCTTAAATGGCAACGTCTTCATCTAATCCAGTTTTCATCATTAGGGAAAGTATCTAGTCGTTCTTTAATACTACTTCTTAAATGACAACGTCTTCATCGAATTCAGTTTTTCATCATCAAGGGACAGCATCCAGTCGTTCTTTAATACCTCTTCTTAAATGGCAACGTCTTTATCGAATCCAGTTTTTATCATCAAGGGACAGTATCCAGTCGTTCTTTAATACCTCCTCTTGAATGGCAATGTCTTCATCTAAGCCAGTTTTCATCATAAGGGAAAGTATCTAGTCGTTCTGTAATACTACTTCTTCAATGACAACGTCTTCATCGAATTCAGTTTTTCATCATCAAGGGACAGTATCCAGTCGTTCTTTAATACCTCTTCTTAAATGGCAACGTCTTCATCGAATCCAGTTTTTATCATCAAGGGACAGTATCCAGTCGTTCTTTAATACCACCTCTTAAATGGCAATGTCTTCATCGAGTCAAGTTTTTATCATCAAGGGACAGTATCCAGTCGTTCTTTAATGCCTCCTCTTAAATGGCAACGTCTTCATAGATTCCAGTTTTTCATCATCAAGGGACAGTATCCAGTCGTTCATTAATACCTCCTATTAAATTGTAACGTCTTCATCAAGTCAAGTTTTTATCATCAAGGGACAGTATCCAGTCGTTCTTTAACACCTCCTCTTAAATGGCAATGTCTTCATCGTTCATCGAATCCAGGTTTTATTATCAAGGGACAGTATCCAGTCGTTCTTTAATACCACTTCTGAAATGGCAACGTCTTCATCAAGTCAAAATTTTATCATCAAGAGACAGTATCCAGTCGTTCTTTAATACCTCTTCTTAAATGGCAACATCTTCATCGAGGCAAGATTTTATCATCAAGGGACAGTATCCAGTCGTTCTTTAACACTTCTTCTTAAATGGCAACGTTTTCATCGAATCCAGTTTTTCATCATCAAGGGACAGTATCCAGTCGTTCTTTAATACCTCCACTTAAATAGCAACGTCTTTACTGAATACAGTTTTTATCATCAAGGGACAGTATCTAGTCGTTCTTTAATACTACTTCTTAAATGACAACGTCTTCATCGAATTCAATTTTTCATCATCAAGGGACAGTATCCAGTCGTTCTTTAATACCTCTTCTTAAATGGCAACGTCTTCATCGAACCCAGTTCTTATCATCAAGAGACAGTATCCAGTCTTTCTTTAATACCTCATCTTAAATGACAACGTCTTCATCGAATTCAGTTTTTCATCATGAAGGGACAGTAACCAGTCGTTCTTTAATTCATCTTCTTCAATGGCAACGTCTTCATCTAATCCAGTTTTCATCAAAAGGGAAAGTATCTAATCGTTCTTTAATACTACTTCTTAAATGACAACGTCTTCATCGAATTCAGTATTTTATCATCAAGGGACAGTATCCAGTCGTTCTTTAATACCTCTTCTTAAATGGCAGCGTCTTCATCTAATCCAGTTTTCATCATAAGGGAAAGTATCTAGTCGTTCTTTAATACTACTTCTAAAATGACAACGTCTTCATCGAATTCAGATTTTCATCATCTAGGGACAGTATCCAGTCGTTCTTTAATACATCTTCTTAAATGGCAACGTCTTCATCTAATCCAGTTTTCATCATTAGGGAAAGTATCTAGTCGTTCTTTAATACTACTTCTTAAATGTCAACGTCTTCATCGAATTCAGTTTTTCATCATCAAGTGACAGTATCCAGTCGTTCATTAGTACCTCCTATTAAATTGTAACGTCTTCATCAAGTCAAGTTTTATCATCAAGGGACAGTATCCAGTCGTTCTTTAACACCTCCTCTTAAATGGCAATGTCTTCATCGTTCATCGAATCCAGGTTTTATCATCAAGGGACAGTATCCAGTCGTTCTTTAATACCTCTTCTGAAATGGCAACGTCTTCATCAAGTCAAAATTTTATCATCAAGAGACAGTATCCAGTCGTTCTTTAATACCTCTTCTTAAATGGAAACATCTTCATCGAGTCAAGATTTTATCATCAAGGGACAGTATCCAGTCGTTCTTTAATGCCTCTTCTTAAATGGCAACGTTTCATCGAATCCAGTTTTTATCATCAAGGGACAGTATCCAGTCGTTCTTTAATACCACCTCTTAAATGTCAATGTCTTCATCGAGTCAAGTTTTATCATCAAGGGACAGTATCCAGTCGTTCTTTAATACATCCTCTTAAATGGCAACGTCTTCATGGATTCCAGTTTTTCACCATCAAGGGACAGTATCCAGTCTTTCATTAATACCTCCTATTAAATTGTAACGTCTTCATCAAGTCAAGTTTTTATCATCAAGGGACAGTATCCAGTCGTTCTTTAATACCTCTTCTGAAATGGCAATGTCTTCATCAAGTCAAAATTTTATCATCAAGAGACAGTATCCAGTCGTTCTTTCATACCTCTTCTTAAATGGCAACATCTTCATCGAGGCAAGATTTTATCATCAAGGGACAGTATCCAGTCGTTCTTTAACACCTCTTCTTAAATGGCAACGTTTTCATCGAATCCAGTTTTTCATCATCAAGGGACAGTATCCAGTCGTTCTTTAATACATCTTCTTAAATGGCAACGTCTTCATCTAATCCAGTTTTCATCAAAAGGGAAAGTATCTAGTCGTTCTTTAATACTACTTCTTAAATGACAACGTCTTCATCGAATTCAGTATTTTATCATCAAGGGACAGTATCCAGTCGTTCTTTAATACCTCTTCTTAAATGGTAACGTCTTCATCTAATCCAGTTTTCATCATAAGGGAAAGTATCTAGTCGTTCTTTAATACTACTTCTAAAATGACAACGTCTTCATCGAATTCAGTTTTTCATCATCTAGGGACAGTATCCAGTCGTTCTTTAATACATCTTCTTAAATGGCAACGTCTTCATCTAATCCAGTTTTCATAATTAGGGAAAGTATCTAGTCGTTCTTTAATACTACTTCTTAAATGACAACGTCTTCATCGAATTCAGTTTTTCATCATCAAGGGACAGCATCCAGTCGTTCTTTAATACCTCTTCTTAAATGGCAACGTCTTTATCGAATCCAGTTTTTATCATCAAGGGACAGTATCCAGTCGTTCTTTAATACCTCCTCTTGAATGGCAATGTCTTCATCTAATCCAGTTTTCATCATAAGGGAAAGTATCTAGTCGTTCTGTAATACTACTTCTTCAATGACAACGTCTTCATCGAATTCAGTTTTTCATCATCAAGGGACAGTATCCAGTCGTTCTTTAATACCTCTTCTTAAATGGCAACGTCTTCATCGAATCCAGTTTTTATCATCAAGGGACAGTATCCAGTCGTTCTTTAATACCACCTCTTAAATGGCAATGTCTTCATCGAGTCAAGTTTTTATCATCAAGGGACAGTATCCAGTCGTTCTTTAATGCCTCCTCTTAAATGGCAACGTCTTCATAGATTCCAGTTTTTCACCATCAAGGGACAGTATCCAGTCGTTCATTAATACCTCCTATTAAATTGTAACGTCTTCATCAAGTCAAGTTTTTATCATCAAGGGACAGTATCCAGTCGTTCTTTAACACCTCCTCTTAAATGGCAATGTCTTCATCGTTCATCGAATCCAGGTTTTATTATCAAGGGACAGTATCCAGTCGTTCTTTAACACCTCCTCTTAAATGGCAATGTCTTCATCGTTCATCAAATCCAGGTTTTATCATCAAGGGACAGTATCCAGTCGTTCTTTAATACCTCTTCTGAAATGGCAACGTCTTCATCGAATTCAGTATTTTATCATCAAGGGACAGTATCCAGTCGTTCTTTAATACCTCTTCTTAAATGGCAACGTCTTCATCTAATCCAGTTTTCATCATAAGGGAAAGTATCTAGTCGTTCTTTAATACTACTTCTAAAATGACAACGTCTTCATCGAATTCAGTTTTTCATCATCTAGGGACAGTATCCAGTCGTTCTTTAATACATCTTCTTAAATGGCAACGTCTTCATCTAATCCAGTTTTCATCATTAGGGAAAGTATCTAGTCGTTCTTTAATACTACTTCTTAAATGTCAACGTCTTCATCGAATTCAGTTTTTCATCATCAAGTGACAGTATCCAGTCGTTCATTAATACCTCCTATTAAATTGTAACGTCTTCATCAAGTCAAGTTTTATCATCAAGGGACAGTATCCAGTCGTTCTTTAACACCTCCTCTTAAATGGCAATGTCTTCATCGTTCATCAAATCCAGGTTTTATCATCAAGGGACAGTATCCAGTCGTTCTTTAATACCTCTTCTGAAATGGCAACGTCTTCATCAAGTCAAAATTTTATCATCAAGAGACAGTATCCAGTCGTTCTTTAATACCTCTTCTTAAATGGCAACGTTTTCATCGAATTCAGTTTTTCATCATCAAGGGACAGTATCCAGTCGTTCTTTAATACCTCCACTTAAATAGCAACGTCTTTACTGAATACAGTTTTTATCATCAAGGGACAGTATCTAGTCGTTCTTTAATACTACTTCTTAAACGACAACGTCTTCATCGAATTCAATTTTTCATCATCAAGGGACAGTATCCAGTCGTTCTTTAATACCTCTTCTTAAATGGCAACGTCTTCATCGAACCCAGTTTTTATCATCAAGAGACAGTATCCAGTCTTTCTTTAATACCTCATCTTAAATGGCAACGTCTTCATCAAATCCAGTTTTTATCATCAAGGGACCGCATCCAGTCGTTCTTTAATACCTCTTCTTAAATGGCAATGTCTTGATCTAATCCAGTTTTCATCATAAGGGAAAGTACCTAGTCGTTCTTTAATACTACTTCTTAAATGACAACGTCTTCATCGAATTCAGTTTTTCATCATGGAGGGACAGTAACCAGTCGTTCTTTAATTCATCTTCTTAAATGGCAACGTCTTCATCTAATCCAGTTTTCATCAAAAGGGAAAGTATCTAGTCGTTCTTTAATACTACTTCTTAAATGACAACGTCTTCATCGAATTCAGTATTTTATCATCAAGGGACAGTATCCAGTCGTTCTTTAATACCTCTTCTTAAATGGCAACGTCTTCATCTAATCCAGTTTTCATCATAAGGGAAAGTATCTAGTCGTTCTTTAATACTACTTCTAAAATGACAACGTCTTCATCGAATTCAGTTTTTCATCATCTAGGGACAGTATCCAGTCGTTCTTTAATACATCTTCTTAAATGGCAACGTCTTCATCTAATCCAGTTTTCATCATTAGGGAAAGTATCTAGTCGTTCTTTAATACTACTTCTTAAATGTCAACGTCTTCATCGAATTCAGTTTTTCATCATCAAGTGACAGTATCCAGTCGTTCATTAATACCTCCTATTAAATTGTAACGTCTTCATCAAGTCAAGTTTTATCATCAAGGGACAGTATCCAGTCGTTCTTTAACACCTCCTCTTAAATGGCAATGTCTTCATCGTTCATCAAATCCAGGTTTTATCATCAAGGGACAGTATCCAGTCGTTCTTTAATACCTCTTCTGAAATGGCAACGTCTTCATCAAGTCAAAATTTTATCATCAAGAGACAGTATCCAGTCGTTCTTTAATACCTCTTCTTAAGTGGAAACATCTTCATCGAATTCAGTTTTTCATCATCTAGGGACAGTATCCAGTCGTTCTTTAATACATCTTCTTAAATGGCAATGTCTTCATCTAATCCAGTTTTCATCATTAGGGAAAGTATCTAGTCGTTCTTTAATACTACTTCTTAAATGTCAACGTCTTCATCGAATTCAGTTTTTCATCATCAAGTGACAGTATCCAGTCGTTCATTAATACCTCCTATTAAATTGTAACGTCTTCATCAAGTCAAGTTTTATCATCAAGGGACAGTATCCAGTCGTTCTTTAACACCTCCTCTTAAATGGCAATGTCTTCATCGTTCATCGAATCCAGGTTTTATCATCAAGGGACAGTATCCAGTCGTTCTTTAATACCTCTTCTGAAATGGCAACGTCTTCATCAAGTCAAAATTTTATCATCAAGAGACAGTATCCAGTCGTTCTTTAATACCTCTTCTTAAATGGAAACATCTTCATCGAGTCAAGATTTTATCATCAAGGGACAGTATCCAGTCGTTCTTTAATGCTTCTTCTTAAATGGCAACGTTTCATCGAATCCAGTTTTTATCATCAAGGGACAGTATCCAGTCGTTCTTTAATACCACCTCTTAAATGTCAATGTCTTCATCGAGTCAAGTTTTTATCATCAAGGGACAGTATCCAGTCGTTCTTTAATACATCCTCTTAAATGGCAACGTCTTCATGGATTCCAGTTTTTCACCATCAAGGGACAGTATCCAGTCGTTCATTAATACCTCCTATTAAATTGTAACGTCTTCATCAAGTCAAGTTTTTATCATCAAGGGACAGTATCCAGTCGTTCTTTAATACCTCTTCTGAAATGGCAACGTCTTCATCAAGTCAAAATTTTATCATCAAGAGACAGTATCCAGTCGTTCTTTAATACCTCTTCTTAAATGGCAACATCTTCATCGAGGCAAGATTTTATCATCAAGGGACAGTATCCAGTCGTTCTTTAACACCTCTTCTTAAATGGCAACGTTTTCATCGAATCCAGTTTTTCATCATCATGGGACAGTATCCAGTCGTTCTTTAATACATCTTCTTAAATGGCAACGTCTTCATCTAATCCAGTTTTCATCAAAAGGGAAAGTATCTAGTCGTTCTTTAATACTACTTCTTAAATGACAACGTCTTCATCGAATTCAGTATTTTATCATCAAGGGACAGTATCCAGTCGTTCTTTAATACCTCTTCTTAAATGGCAACGTCTTCATCTAATCCAGTTTTCATCATAAGGGAAAGTATCTAGTCGTTCTTTAATACTACTTCTAAAATGACAACGTCTTCATCGAATTCAGTTTTTCATCATCTAGGGACAGTATCCAGTCGTTCTTTAATACATCTTCTTAAATGGCAACGTCTTCATCTAATCCAGTTTTCATCATTAGGGAAAGTATCTAGTCGTTCTTTAATACTACTTCTTAAATGACAACGTCTTCATCGAATTCAGTTTTTCATCATCAAGGGACAGCATCCAGTCGTTCTTTAATACCTCTTCTTAAATGGCAACGTCTTTATCGAATCCAGTTTTTATCATCAAGGGACAGTATCCAGTCGTTCTTTAATACCTCCTCTTGAATGGCAATGTCTTCATCTAATCCAGTTTTCATCATAAGGGAAAGTATCTAGTCGTTCTGTAATACTACTTCTTCAATGACAACGTCTTCATCGAATTCAGTTTTTCATCATCAAGGGACAGTATCCAGTCGTTCTTTAATACCTCTTCTTAAATGGCAACGTCTTCATCGAATCCAGTTTTTATCATCAAGGGACAGTATCCAGTCGTTCTTTAATACCACCTCTTAAATGGCAATGTCTTCATCGAGTCAAGTTTTTATCATAAAGGGACAGTATCCAGTCGTTCTTTAATGCCTCCTCTTAAATGGCAACGTCTTCATAGATTCCAGTTTTTCACCATCAAGGGACAGTATCCAGTCGTTCATTAATACCTCCTATTAAATTGTAACGTCTTCATCAAGTCAAGTTTTTATCATCAAGGGACAGTATCCAGTCGTTCTTTAACACCTCCTCTTAAATGGCAATGTCTTCATCGTTCATCGAATCCAGGTTTTATTATCAAGGGACAGTATCCAGTCGTTCTTTAATACCACTTCTGAAATGGCAACGTCTTCATCAAGTCAAAATTTTATCATCAAGAGACAGTATCCAGTCGTTCTTTAATACCTCTTCTTAAATGGCAACATCTTCATCGAGGCAAGATTTTATCATCAAGGGACAGCATCCAGTCGTTCTTTAACACCTCTTCTTAAATGGCAACGTTTTCATCGAATCCAGTTTTTCATCATCAAGGGACAGTATCCAGTCGTTCTTTAATACCTCCACTTAAATAGCAACGTCTTTACTGAATACAGTTTTTATCATCAAGGGACAGTATCTAGTCGTTCTTTAATACTACTTCTTAAACGACAACGTCTTCATCGAATTCAATTTTTCATCATCAAGGGACAGTATCCAGTCGTTCTTTAATACCTCTTCTTAAATGGCAACGTCTTCATCGAACCCAGTTTTTATCATCAAGAGACAGTATCCAGTCTTTCTTTAATACCTCATCTTAAATGGCAACGTCTTCATCAAATCCAGTTTTTATCATCAAGGGACCGCATCCAGTCGTTCTTTAATACCTCTTCTTAAATGGCAACGTCTTCATCTAATCCAGTTTTCATCATTAGGGAAAGTATCTAGTCGTTCTTTAATACTACTTCTTAAATGTCAACGTCTTCATCGAATTCAGTTTTTCATCATCAAGTGACAGTATCCAGTCGTTCATTAGTACCTCCTATTAAATTGTAACGTCTTCATCAAGTCAAGTTTTATCATCAAGGGACAGTATCCAGTCGTTCTTTAACACCTCCTCTTAAATGGCAATGTCTTCATCGTTCATCGAATCCAGGTTTTATCATCAAGGGACAGTATCCAGTCGTTCTTTAATACCTCTTCTGAAATGGCAACGTCTTCATCAAGTCAAAATTTTATCATCAAGAGACAGTATCCAGTCGTTCTTTAATACCTCTTCTTAAATGGAAACATCTTCATCGAGTCAAGATTTTATCATCAAGGGACAGTATCCAGTCGTTCTTTAATGCCTCTTCTTAAATGGCAACGTTTCATCGAATCCAGTTTTTATCATCAAGGGACAGTATCCAGTCGTTCTTTAATACCACCTCTTAAATGTCAATGTCTTCATCGAGTCAAGTTTTTATCATCAAGGGACAGTATCCAGTCGTTCTTTAATACATCCTCTTAAATGGCAACGTCTTCATGGATTCCAGTTTTTCACCATCAAGGGACAGTATCCAGTCGTTCATTAATACCTCCTATTAAATTGTAACGTCTTCATCAAGTCAAATTTTTATCATCAAGGGACAGTATCCAGTCGTTCTTTAATACCTCTTCTGAAATGGCAACGTCTTCATCAAGTCAAAATTTTATCATCAAGAGACAGTATCCAGTCGTTCTTTAATACATCTTCTTAAATGGCAACATCTTCATCGAGGCAAGATTTTATCATCAAGGGACAGTATCCAGTCGTTCTTTAACACCTCTTCTTAAATGGCAACGTTTTCATCGAATCCAGTTTTTCATCATCAAGGGACAGTATCCAGTCGTTCTTTAATACATCTTCTTAAATGGCAACGTCTTCATCTAATCCAGTTTTCATCAAAAGGGAAAGTATCTAGTCGTTCTTTAATACTACTTCTTAAATGACAACGTCTTCATCGAATTCAGTATTTTATCATCAAGGGACAGTATCCAGTCGTTCTTTAATACCTCTTCTTAAATGGCAACGTCTTCATCTAATCCAGTTTTCATCATAAGGGAAAGTATCTAGTCGTTCTTTAATACTACTTCTAAAATGACAACGTCTTCATCGAATTCAGTTTTTCATCATCTAGGGACAGTATCCAGTCGTTCTTTAATACATCTTCTTAAATGGCAACGTCTTCATCTAATCCAGTTTTCATCATTAGGGAAAGTATCTAGTCGTTCTTTAATACTACTTCTTAAATGACAACGTCTTCATCGAATTCAGTTATTCATCATCAAGGGACAGCATCCAGTCGTTCTTTAATACCTCTTCTTAAATGGCAACGTCTTTATCGAATCCAGTTTTTATCATCAAGGGACAGTATCCAGTCGTTCTTTAATACCTCCTCTTGAATGGCAATGTCTTCATCTAATCCAGTTTTCATCATAAGGGAAAGTATCTAGTCGTTCTGTAATACTACTTCTTCAATGACAACGTCTTCATCGAATTCAGTTTTTCATCATCAAGGGACAGTATCCAGTCGTTCTTTAATACCTCTTCTTAAATGGCAACGTCTTCATCGAATCCAGTTTTTATCATCAAGGGACAGTATCCAGTCGTTCTTTAATACCACCTCTTAAATGGCAATGTCTTCATCGAGTCAAGTTTTTATCATCAAGGGACAGTATCCAGTCGTTCTTTAATGCCTCCTCTTAAATGGCAACGTCTTCATAGATTCCAGTCTTTCACCATCAAGGGACAGTATCCAGTCGTTCATTAATACCTCCTATTAAATTGTAACGTCTTCATCAAGTCAAGTTTTTATCATCAAGGGACAGTATCCAGTCGTTCTTTAACACCTCCTCTTAAATGGCAATGTCTTCATCGTTCATCGAATCCAGGTTTTATTATCAAGGGACAGTATCCAGTCGTTCTTTAATACCACTTCTGAAATGGCAACGTCTTCATCAAGTCAAAATTTTATCATCAAGAGACAGTATCCAGTCGTTCTTTAATACCTCTTCTTAAATGGCAACATCTTCATCGAGGCAAGATTTTATCATCAAGGGACAGTATCCAGTCGTTCTTTAACACCTCTTCTTAAATGGCAACGTTTTCATCGAATCCAGTTTTTCATCATCAAGGGACAGTATCCAGTCGTTCTTTAATACCTCCACTTAAATAGCAACGTCTTTACTGAATACAGTTTTTATCATCAAGGGACAGTATCTAGTCGTTCTTTAATACTACTTCTTAAACGACAACGTCTTCATCGAATTCAATTTTTCATCATCAAGGGACAGTATCCAGTCGTTCTTTAATACCTCTTCTTAAATGGCAACGTCTTCATCGAACCCAGTTTTTATCATCAAGAGACAGTATCCAGTCTTTCTTTAATACCTCATCTTAAATGGCAACGTCTTCATCAAATCCAGTTTTTATCATCAAGGGACCGCATCCAGTCGTTCTTTAATACCTCTTCTTAAATGGCAAGGTCTTCATCTAATCCAGTTTTCATCATAAGGGAAAGTACCTAGTCGTTCTTTAATACTACTTCTTAAATGACAACGTCTTCATCGAATTCAGTTTTTCATCATGGAGGGACAGTAACCAGTCGTTCTTTAATTCATCTTCTTAAATGGCAACGTCTTCATCTAATCCAGTTTTCATCAAAAGGGAAAGTATCTAGTCGTTCTTTAATACTACTTCTTAGGTGACAACGTCTTCATCGAATTCAGTTTTTCATCATCTAGGGACAGTATCCAGTCGTTCTTTAATACATCTTCTTAAATGGCAACGTCTTCATCTAATCCAGTTTTCATCATTAGGGAAAGTATCTAGTCGTTCTTTAATACTACTTCTTAAATGTCAACGTCTTCATCGAATTCAGTTTTTCATCATCAAGTGACAGTATCCAGTCGTTCATTAATACCTCCTATTAAATTGTAACGTCTTCATCAAGTCAAGTTTTATCATCAAGGGACAGTATCCAGTCGTTCTTTAACACCTCCTCTTAAATGGCAATGTCTTCATCGTTCATCGAATCCAGGTTTTATCATCAAGGGACAGTATCCAGTCGTTCTTTAATACCTCTTCTGAAATGGCAACGTCTTCATCAAGTCAAAATTTTATCATCAAGAGACAGTATCCAGTCGTTCTTTAATACCTCTTCTTAAATGGCAACATCTTCATCGAGGCAAGATTTTATCATCAAGGGACAGTATCCAGTCGTTCTTTAACACCTCTTCTTAAATGGCAACGTTTTCATCGAATCCAGTTTTTCATCATCAAGGGACAGTATCCAGTCGTTCTTTAATACCTCCACTTAAATAGCAACGTCTTTACTGAATACAGTTTTTATCATCAAGGGACAGTATCTAGTCGTTCTTTAATACTACTTCCTAAACGACAACGTCTTCATCGAATTCAATTTTTCATCATCAAGGGACAGTATCCAGTCGTTCTTTAATACCTCTTCTTAAATGGCAACGTCTTCATCGAACCCAGTTTTTATCATCAAGAGACAGTATCCAGTCTTTCTTTAATACCTCATCTTAAATGGCAACGTCTTCATCAAATCCAGTTTTTATCATCAAGGGACCGCATCCAGTCGTTCTTTAATACCTCTTCTTAAATGGCAACGTCTTCATCTAATCCAGTTTTCATCATAAGGGAAAGTACCTAGTCGTTCTTTAATACTACTTCTTAAATGACAACGTCTTCATCGAATTCAGTTTTTCATCATGGAGGGACAGTAACCAGTCGTTCTTTAATTCATCTTCTTAAATGGCAACGTCTTCATCTAATCCAGTTTTCATCAAAAGGGAAAGTATCTAGTCGTTCTTTAATACTACTTCTTAAATGACAACGTCTTCATCGAATTCAGTTTTTCATCATCTAGGGACAGTATCCAGTCGTTCTTTAATACATCTTCTTAAATGGCAACGTCTTCATCTAATCCAGTTTTCATCATTAGGGAAAGTATCTAGTCGTTCTTTAATACTACTTCTTAAATGTCAACGTCTTCATCGAATTCAGTTTTTCATCATCAAGTGACAGTATCCAGTCGTTCATTAATACCTCCTATTAAATTGTAACGTCTTCATCAAGTCAAGTTTTATCATCAAGGGACAGTATCCAGTCGTTCTTTAACACCTCCTCTTAAATGGCAATGTCTTCATCGTTCATCGAATCCAGGTTTTATCATCAAGGGACAGTATCCAGTCGTTCTTTAATACCTCTTCTGAAATGGCAACGTCTTCATCAAGTCAAAATTTTATCATCAAGAGACAGTATCCAGTCGTTCTTTAATACCTCTTCTTAAATGGAAACATCTTCATCGAGTCAAGATTTTATCATCAAGGGACAGTATCCAGTCGTTCTTTAATGCCTCTTCTTAAATGGCAACGTTTCATCGAATCCAGTTTTTATCATCAAGGGACAGTATCCAGTCGTTCTTTAATACCACCTCTTAAATGTCAATGTCTTCATCGAGTCAAGTTTTATCATCAAGGGACAGTATCCAGTCGTTCTTTAATACATCCTCTTAAATGGCAACGTCTTCATGGATTCCAGTTTTTCACCATCAAGGGACAGTATCCAGTCTTTCATTAATACCTCCTATTAAATTGTAACGTCTTCATCAAGTCAAGTTTTTATCATCAAGGGACAGTATCCAGTCGTTCTTTAATACCTCTTCTGAAATGGCAATGTCTTCATCAAGTCAAAATTTTATCATCAAGAGACAGTATCCAGTCGTTCTTTCATACCTCTTCTTAAATGGCAACATCTTCATCGAGGCAAGATTTTATCATCAAGGGACAGTATCCAGTCGTTCTTTAACACCTCTTCTTAAATGGCAACGTTTTCATCGAATCCAGTTTTTCATCATCAAGGGACAGTATCCAGTCGTTCTTTAATACATCTTCTTAAATGGCAACGTCTTCATCTAATCCAGTTTTCATCAAAAGGGAAAGTATCTAGTCGTTCTTTAATACTACTTCTTAAATGACAACGTCTTCATCGAATTCAGTATTTTATCATCAAGGGACAGTATCCAGTCGTTCTTTAATACCTCTTCTTAAATGGTAACGTCTTCATCTAATCCAGTTTTCATCATAAGGGAAAGTATCTAGTCGTTCTTTAATACTACTTCTAAAATGACAACGTCTTCATCGAATTCAGTTTTTCATCATCTAGGGACAGTATCCAGTCGTTCTTTAATACATCTTCTTAAATGGCAACGTCTTCATCTAATCCAGTTTTCATAATTAGGGAAAGTATCTAGTCGTTCTTTAATACTACTTCTTAAATGACAACGTCTTCATCGAATTCAGTTTTTCATCATCAAGGGACAGCATCCAGTCGTTCTTTAATACCTCTTCTTAAATGGCAACGTCTTTATCGAATCCAGTTTTTATCATCAAGGGACAGTATCCAGTCGTTCTTTAATACCTCCTCTTGAATGGCAATGTCTTCATCTAATCCAGTTTTCATCATAAGGGAAAGTATCTAGTCGTTCTGTAATACTACTTCTTCAATGACAACGTCTTCATCGAATTCAGTTTTTCATCATCAAGGGACAGTATCCAGTCGTTCTTTAATACCTCTTCTTAAATGGCAACGTCTTCATCGAATCCAGTTTTTATCATCAAGGGACAGTATCCAGTCGTTCTTTAATACCACCTCTTAAATGGCAATGTCTTCATCGAGTCAAGTTTTTATCATCAAGGGACAGTATCCAGTCGTTCTTTAATGCCTCCTCTTAAATGGCAACGTCTTCATAGATTCCAGTTTTTCACCATCAAGGGACAGTATCCAGTCGTTCATTAATACCTCCTATTAAATTGTAACGTCTTCATCAAGTCAAGTTTTTATCATCAAGGGACAGTATCCAGTCGTTCTTTAACACCTCCTCTTAAATGGCAATGTCTTCATCGTTCATCGAATCCAGGTTTTATTATCAAGGGACAGTATCCAGTCGTTCTTTAACACCTCCTCTTAAATGGCAATGTCTTCATCGTTCATCAAATCCAGGTTTTATCATCAAGGGACAGTATCCAGTCGTTCTTTAATACCTCTTCTGAAATGGCAACGTCTTCATCGAATTCAGTATTTTATCATCAAGGGACAGTATCCAGTCGTTCTTTAATACCTCTTCTTAAATGGCAACGTCTTCATCTAATCCAGTTTTCATCATAAGGGAAAGTATCTAGTCGTTCTTTAATACTACTTCTAAAATGACAACGTCTTCATCGAATTCAGTTTTTCATCATCTAGGGACAGTATCCAGTCGTTCTTTAATACATCTTCTTAAATGGCAACGTCTTCATCTAATCCAGTTTTCATCATTAGGGAAAGTATCTAGTCGTTCTTTAATACTACTTCTTAAATGTCAACGTCTTCATCGAATTCAGTTTTTCATCATCAAGTGACAGTATCCAGTCGTTCATTAATACCTCCTATTAAATTGTAACGTCTTCATCAAGTCAAGTTTTATCATCAAGGGACAGTATCCAGTCGTTCTTTAACACCTCCTCTTAAATGGCAATGTCTTCATCGTTCATCAAATCCAGGTTTTATCATCAAGGGACAGTATCCAGTCGTTCTTTAATACCTCTTCTGAAATGGCAACGTCTTCATCAAGTCAAAATTTTATCATCAAGAGACAGTATCCAGTCGTTCTTTAATACCTCTTCTTAAATGGCAACGTTTTCATCGAATTCAGTTTTTCATCATCAAGGGACAGTATCCAGTCGTTCTTTAATACCTCCACTTAAATAGCAACGTCTTTACTGAATACAGTTTTTATCATCAAGGGACAGTATCTAGTCGTTCTTTAATACTACTTCTTAAACGACAACGTCTTCATCGAATTCAATTTTTCATCATCAAGGGACAGTATCCAGTCGTTCTTTAATACCTCTTCTTAAATGGCAACGTCTTCATCGAACCCAGTTTTTATCATCAAGAGACAGTATCCAGTCTTTCTTTAATACCTCATCTTAAATGGCAACGTCTTCATCAAATCCAGTTTTTATCATCAAGGGACCGCATCCAGTCGTTCTTTAATACCTCTTCTTAAATGGCAATGTCTTGATCTAATCCAGTTTTCATCATAAGGGAAAGTACCTAGTCGTTCTTTAATACTACTTCTTAAATGACAACGTCTTCATCGAATTCAGTTTTTCATCATGGAGGGACAGTAACCAGTCGTTCTTTAATTCATCTTCTTAAATGGCAACGTCTTCATCTAATCCAGTTTTCATCAAAAGGGAAAGTATCTAGTCGTTCTTTAATACTACTTCTTAAATGACAACGTCTTCATCGAATTCAGTATTTTATCATCAAGGGACAGTATCCAGTCGTTCTTTAATACCTCTTCTTAAATGGCAACGTCTTCATCTAATCCAGTTTTCATCATAAGGGAAAGTATCTAGTCGTTCTTTAATACTACTTCTAAAATGACAACGTCTTCATCGAATTCAGTTTTTCATCATCTAGGGACAGTATCCAGTCGTTCTTTAATACATCTTCTTAAATGGCAACGTCTTCATCTAATCCAGTTTTCATCATTAGGGAAAGTATCTAGTCGTTCTTTAATACTACTTCTTAAATGTCAACGTCTTCATCGAATTCAGTTTTTCATCATCAAGTGACAGTATCCAGTCGTTCATTAATACCTCCTATTAAATTGTAACGTCTTCATCAAGTCAAGTTTTATCATCAAGGGACAGTATCCAGTCGTTCTTTAACACCTCCTCTTAAATGGCAATGTCTTCATCGTTCATCAAATCCAGGTTTTATCATCAAGGGACAGTATCCAGTCGTTCTTTAATACCTCTTCTGAAATGGCAACGTCTTCATCAAGTCAAAATTTTATCATCAAGAGACAGTATCCAGTCGTTCTTTAATACCTCTTCTTAAGTGGAAACATCTTCATCGAATTCAGTTTTTCATCATCTAGGGACAGTATCCAGTCGTTCTTTAATACATCTTCTTAAATGGCAATGTCTTCATCTAATCCAGTTTTCATCATTAGGGAAAGTATCTAGTCGTTCTTTAATACTACTTCTTAAATGTCAACGTCTTCATCGAATTCAGTTTTTCATCATCAAGTGACAGTATCCAGTCGTTCATTAATACCTCCTATTAAATTGTAACGTCTTCATCAAGTCAAGTTTTATCATCAAGGGACAGTATCCAGTCGTTCTTTAACACCTCCTCTTAAATGGCAATGTCTTCATCGTTCATCGAATCCAGTTTTTATCATCAAGGGACAGTATCCAGTCGTTCTTTAATACCTCTTCTGAAATGGCAACGTCTTCATCAAGTCAAAATTTTATCATCAAGAGACAGTATCCAGTCGTTCTTTAATACCTCTTCTTAAATGGAAACATCTTCATCGAGTCAAGATTTTATCATCAAGGGACAGTATCCAGTCGTTCTTTAATGCTTCTTCTTAAATGGCAACGTTTCATCGAATCCAGTTTTTATCATCAAGGGACAGTATCCAGTCGTTCTTTAATACCACCTCTTAAATGTCAATGTCTTCATCGAGTCAAGTTTTTATCATCAAGGGACAGTATCCAGTCGTTCTTTAATACATCCTCTTAAATGGCAACGTCTTCATGGATTCCAGTTTTTCACCATCAAGGGACAGTATCCAGTCGTTCATTAATACCTCCTATTAAATTGTAACGTCTTCATCAAGTCAAGTTTTTATCATCAAGGGACAGTATCCAGTCGTTCTTTAATACCTCTTCTGAAATGGCAACGTCTTCATCAAGTCAAAATTTTATCATCAAGAGACAGTATCCAGTCGTTCTTTAATACCTCTTCTTAAATGGCAACATCTTCATCGAGGCAAGATTTTATCATCAAGGGACAGTATCCAGTCGTTCTTTAACACCTCTTCTTAAATGGCAACGTTTTCATCGAATCCAGTTTTTCATCATCATGGGACAGTATCCAGTCGTTCTTTAATACATCTTCTTAAATGGCAACGTCTTCATCTAATCCAGTTTTCATCAAAAGGGAAAGTATCTAGTCGTTCTTTAATACTACTTCTTAAATGACAACGTCTTCATCGAATTCAGTATTTTATCATCAAGGGACAGTATCCAGTCGTTCTTTAATACCTCTTCTTAAATGGCAACGTCTTCATCTAATCCAGTTTTCATCATAAGGGAAAGTATCTAGTCGTTCTTTAATACTACTTCTAAAATGACAACGTCTTCATCGAATTCAGTTTTTCATCATCTAGGGACAGTATCCAGTCGTTCTTTAATACATCTTCTTAAATGGCAACGTCTTCATCTAATCCAGTTTTCATCATTAGGGAAAGTATCTAGTCGTTCTTTAATACTACTTCTTAAATGACAACGTCTTCATCGAATTCAGTTTTTCATCATCAAGGGACAGCATCCAGTCGTTCTTTAATACCTCTTCTTAAATGGCAACGTCTTTATCGAATCCAGTTTTTATCATCAAGGGACAGTATCCAGTCGTTCTTTAATACCTCCTCTTGAATGGCAATGTCTTCATCTAATCCAGTTTTCATCATAAGGGAAAGTATCTAGTCGTTCTGTAATACTACTTCTTCAATGACAACGTCTTCATCGAATTCAGTTTTTCATCATCAAGGGACAGTATCCAGTCGTTCTTTAATACCTCTTCTTAAATGGCAACGTCTTCATCGAATCCAGTTTTTATCATCAAGGGACAGTATCCAGTCGTTCTTTAATACCACCTCTTAAATGGCAATGTCTTCATCGAGTCAAGTTTTTATCATAAAGGGACAGTATCCAGTCGTTCTTTAATGCCTCCTCTTAAATGGCAACGTCTTCATAGATTCCAGTTTTTCACCATCAAGGGACAGTATCCAGTCGTTCATTAATACCTCCTATTAAATTGTAACGTCTTCATCAAGTCAAGTTTTTATCATCAAGGGACAGTATCCAGTCGTTCTTTAACACCTCCTCTTAAATGGCAATGTCTTCATCGTTCATCGAATCCAGGTTTTATTATCAAGGGACAGTATCCAGTCGTTCTTTAATACCACTTCTGAAATGGCAACGTCTTCATCAAGTCAAAATTTTATCATCAAGAGACAGTATCCAGTCGTTCTTTAATACCTCTTCTTAAATGGCAACATCTTCATCGAGGCAAGATTTTATCATCAAGGGACAGCATCCAGTCGTTCTTTAACACCTCTTCTTAAATGGCAACGTTTTCATCGAATCCAGTTTTTCATCATCAAGGGACAGTATCCAGTCGTTCTTTAATACCTCCACTTAAATAGCAACGTCTTTACTGAATACAGTTTTTATCATCAAGGGACAGTATCTAGTCGTTCTTTAATACTACTTCTTAAACGACAACGTCTTCATCGAATTCAATTTTTCATCATCAAGGGACAGTATCCAGTCGTTCTTTAATACCTCTTCTTAAATGGCAACGTCTTCATCGAACCCAGTTTTTATCATCAAGAGACAGTATCCAGTCTTTCTTTAATACCTCATCTTAAATGGCAACGTCTTCATCAAATCCAGTTTTTATCATCAAGGGACCGCATCCAGTCGTTCTTTAATACCTCTTCTTAAATGGCAACGTCTTCATCTAATCCAGTTTTCATCATTAGGGAAAGTATCTAGTCGTTCTTTAATACTACTTCTTAAATGTCAACGTCTTCATCGAATTCAGTTTTTCATCATCAAGTGACAGTATCCAGTCGTTCATTAGTACCTCCTATTAAATTGTAACGTCTTCATCAAGTCAAGTTTTATCATCAAGGGACAGTATCCAGTCGTTCTTTAACACCTCCTCTTAAATGGCAATGTCTTCATCGTTCATCGAATCCAGGTTTTATCATCAAGGGACAGTATCCAGTCGTTCTTTAATACCTCTTCTGAAATGGCAACGTCTTCATCAAGTCAAAATTTTATCATCAAGAGACAGTATCCAGTCGTTCTTTAATACCTCTTCTTAAATGGAAACATCTTCATCG
Organism: Aurelia sp. 4 Dawson et al 2005; assembly: GCA_964019985.1. NCBI lineage: Eukaryota > Metazoa > Cnidaria > Scyphozoa > Semaeostomeae > Ulmaridae > Aurelia > Aurelia sp. 4 Dawson et al 2005. The sequence continues at coordinate 7,028,480 of OZ026512.1, read as the reverse complement.
AGTCAAGATTTTATCATCAAGGGACAGTATCCAGTCGTTCTTTAATGCCTCTTCTTAAATGGCAACGTTTCATCGAATCCAGTTTTTATCATCAAGGGACAGTATCCAGTCGTTCTTTAATACCACCTCTTAAATGTCAATGTCTTCATCGAGTCAAGTTTTTATCATCAAGGGACAGTATCCAGTCGTTCTTTAATACATCCTCTTAAATGGCAACGTCTTCATGGATTCCAGTTTTTCACCATCAAGGGACAGTATCCAGTCGTTCATTAATACCTCCTATTAAATTGTAACGTCTTCATCAAGTCAAATTTTTATCATCAAGGGACAGTATCCAGTCGTTCTTTAATACCTCTTCTGAAATGGCAACGTCTTCATCAAGTCAAAATTTTATCATCAAGAGACAGTATCCAGTCGTTCTTTAATACATCTTCTTAAATGGCAACATCTTCATCGAGGCAAGATTTTATCATCAAGGGACAGTATCCAGTCGTTCTTTAACACCTCTTCTTAAATGGCAACGTTTTCATCGAATCCAGTTTTTCATCATCAAGGGACAGTATCCAGTCGTTCTTTAATACATCTTCTTAAATGGCAACGTCTTCATCTAATCCAGTTTTCATCAAAAGGGAAAGTATCTAGTCGTTCTTTAATACTACTTCTTAAATGACAACGTCTTCATCGAATTCAGTATTTTATCATCAAGGGACAGTATCCAGTCGTTCTTTAATACCTCTTCTTAAATGGCAACGTCTTCATCTAATCCAGTTTTCATCATAAGGGAAAGTATCTAGTCGTTCTTTAATACTACTTCTAAAATGACAACGTCTTCATCGAATTCAGTTTTTCATCATCTAGGGACAGTATCCAGTCGTTCTTTAATACATCTTCTTAAATGGCAACGTCTTCATCTAATCCAGTTTTCATCATTAGGGAAAGTATCTAGTCGTTCTTTAATACTACTTCTTAAATGACAACGTCTTCATCGAATTCAGTTATTCATCATCAAGGGACAGCATCCAGTCGTTCTTTAATACCTCTTCTTAAATGGCAACGTCTTTATCGAATCCAGTTTTTATCATCAAGGGACAGTATCCAGTCGTTCTTTAATACCTCCTCTTGAATGGCAATGTCTTCATCTAATCCAGTTTTCATCATAAGGGAAAGTATCTAGTCGTTCTGTAATACTACTTCTTCAATGACAACGTCTTCATCGAATTCAGTTTTTCATCATCAAGGGACAGTATCCAGTCGTTCTTTAATACCTCTTCTTAAATGGCAACGTCTTCATCGAATCCAGTTTTTATCATCAAGGGACAGTATCCAGTCGTTCTTTAATACCACCTCTTAAATGGCAATGTCTTCATCGAGTCAAGTTTTTATCATCAAGGGACAGTATCCAGTCGTTCTTTAATGCCTCCTCTTAAATGGCAACGTCTTCATAGATTCCAGTCTTTCACCATCAAGGGACAGTATCCAGTCGTTCATTAATACCTCCTATTAAATTGTAACGTCTTCATCAAGTCAAGTTTTTATCATCAAGGGACAGTATCCAGTCGTTCTTTAACACCTCCTCTTAAATGGCAATGTCTTCATCGTTCATCGAATCCAGGTTTTATTATCAAGGGACAGTATCCAGTCGTTCTTTAATACCACTTCTGAAATGGCAACGTCTTCATCAAGTCAAAATTTTATCATCAAGAGACAGTATCCAGTCGTTCTTTAATACCTCTTCTTAAATGGCAACATCTTCATCGAGGCAAGATTTTATCATCAAGGGACAGTATCCAGTCGTTCTTTAACACCTCTTCTTAAATGGCAACGTTTTCATCGAATCCAGTTTTTCATCATCAAGGGACAGTATCCAGTCGTTCTTTAATACCTCCACTTAAATAGCAACGTCTTTACTGAATACAGTTTTTATCATCAAGGGACAGTATCTAGTCGTTCTTTAATACTACTTCTTAAACGACAACGTCTTCATCGAATTCAATTTTTCATCATCAAGGGACAGTATCCAGTCGTTCTTTAATACCTCTTCTTAAATGGCAACGTCTTCATCGAACCCAGTTTTTATCATCAAGAGACAGTATCCAGTCTTTCTTTAATACCTCATCTTAAATGGCAACGTCTTCATCAAATCCAGTTTTTATCATCAAGGGACCGCATCCAGTCGTTCTTTAATACCTCTTCTTAAATGGCAAGGTCTTCATCTAATCCAGTTTTCATCATAAGGGAAAGTACCTAGTCGTTCTTTAATACTACTTCTTAAATGACAACGTCTTCATCGAATTCAGTTTTTCATCATGGAGGGACAGTAACCAGTCGTTCTTTAATTCATCTTCTTAAATGGCAACGTCTTCATCTAATCCAGTTTTCATCAAAAGGGAAAGTATCTAGTCGTTCTTTAATACTACTTCTTAGGTGACAACGTCTTCATCGAATTCAGTTTTTCATCATCTAGGGACAGTATCCAGTCGTTCTTTAATACATCTTCTTAAATGGCAACGTCTTCATCTAATCCAGTTTTCATCATTAGGGAAAGTATCTAGTCGTTCTTTAATACTACTTCTTAAATGTCAACGTCTTCATCGAATTCAGTTTTTCATCATCAAGTGACAGTATCCAGTCGTTCATTAATACCTCCTATTAAATTGTAACGTCTTCATCAAGTCAAGTTTTATCATCAAGGGACAGTATCCAGTCGTTCTTTAACACCTCCTCTTAAATGGCAATGTCTTCATCGTTCATCGAATCCAGGTTTTATCATCAAGGGACAGTATCCAGTCGTTCTTTAATACCTCTTCTGAAATGGCAACGTCTTCATCAAGTCAAAATTTTATCATCAAGAGACAGTATCCAGTCGTTCTTTAATACCTCTTCTTAAATGGCAACATCTTCATCGAGGCAAGATTTTATCATCAAGGGACAGTATCCAGTCGTTCTTTAACACCTCTTCTTAAATGGCAACGTTTTCATCGAATCCAGTTTTTCATCATCAAGGGACAGTATCCAGTCGTTCTTTAATACCTCCACTTAAATAGCAACGTCTTTACTGAATACAGTTTTTATCATCAAGGGACAGTATCTAGTCGTTCTTTAATACTACTTCCTAAACGACAACGTCTTCATCGAATTCAATTTTTCATCATCAAGGGACAGTATCCAGTCGTTCTTTAATACCTCTTCTTAAATGGCAACGTCTTCATCGAACCCAGTTTTTATCATCAAGAGACAGTATCCAGTCTTTCTTTAATACCTCATCTTAAATGGCAACGTCTTCATCAAATCCAGTTTTTATCATCAAGGGACCGCATCCAGTCGTTCTTTAATACCTCTTCTTAAATGGCAACGTCTTCATCTAATCCAGTTTTCATCATAAGGGAAAGTACCTAGTCGTTCTTTAATACTACTTCTTAAATGACAACGTCTTCATCGAATTCAGTTTTTCATCATGGAGGGACAGTAACCAGTCGTTCTTTAATTCATCTTCTTAAATGGCAACGTCTTCATCTAATCCAGTTTTCATCAAAAGGGAAAGTATCTAGTCGTTCTTTAATACTACTTCTTAAATGACAACGTCTTCATCGAATTCAGTTTTTCATCATCTAGGGACAGTATCCAGTCGTTCTTTAATACATCTTCTTAAATGGCAACGTCTTCATCTAATCCAGTTTTCATCATTAGGGAAAGTATCTAGTCGTTCTTTAATACTACTTCTTAAATGTCAACGTCTTCATCGAATTCAGTTTTTCATCATCAAGTGACAGTATCCAGTCGTTCATTAATACCTCCTATTAAATTGTAACGTCTTCATCAAGTCAAGTTTTATCATCAAGGGACAGTATCCAGTCGTTCTTTAACACCTCCTCTTAAATGGCAATGTCTTCATCGTTCATCGAATCCAGGTTTTATCATCAAGGGACAGTATCCAGTCGTTCTTTAATACCTCTTCTGAAATGGCAACGTCTTCATCAAGTCAAAATTTTATCATCAAGAGACAGTATCCAGTCGTTCTTTAATACCTCTTCTTAAATGGAAACATCTTCATCGAGTCAAGATTTTATCATCAAGGGACAGTATCCAGTCGTTCTTTAATGCCTCTTCTTAAATGGCAACGTCTTCATCGAATCCAGTTTTTATCATCAAGGGACAGTATCCAGTCGTTCTTTAATACCACCTCTTAAATGGCAATGTCTTCATCGAGTCAAGTTTTTATCATCAAGGGACAGTATCCAGTCGTTCTTTAATACATCCTCTTAAATGGCAACGTCTTCATGGATTCCAGTTTTTCACCATCAAGGGACAGTATCCAGTCGTTCATTAATACCTCCTATTAAATTGTAACGTCTTCATCAAGTCAAGTTTTTATCATCAAGGGACAGTATCCAGTCGTTCTTTAATACCTCTTCTGAAATGGCAACGTCTTCATCAAGTCAAAATTTTATCATCAAGAGACAGTATCCAGTCGTTCTTTAATACCTCTTCTTAAATGGCAACATCTTCATCGAGGCAAGATTTTATCATCAAGGGACAGTATCCAGTCGTTCTTTAACACCTCTTCTTAAATGGCAACATTTTCATCGAATCCAGTTTTTCATCATCAAGGGACAGTATCCAGTCGTTCTTTAATACATCTTCTTAAATGGCAACGTCTTCATCTAATCCAGTTTTCATCAAAAGGGAAAGTATCTAGTCGTTCTTTAATACTACTTCTTAAATGACAACGTCTTCATCGAATTCAGTATTTTATCATCAAGGGACAGTATCAAGTCTTTCTTTAATACCTCTTCTTAAATGGCAACGTCTTCATCTAATCCAGTTTTCATCATAAGGGAAAGTATCTAGTCGTTCTTTAATACTACTTCTAAAATGACAACGTCTTCATCGAATTCAGTTTTTCATCATCTAGGGACAGTATCCAGTCGTTCTTTAATACATCTTCTTAAATGGCAACGTCTTCATCTAATCCAGTTTTCATCATTAGGGAAAGTATCCAGTCGTTCTTTAATACTACTTCTTAAATGACAACGTCTTCATCAAATTCAGTTTTTCATCATCAAGGGACAGCATCCAGTCGTTCTTTAATACCTCTTCTTAAATGGCAACGTCTTTATCGAATCCAGTTTTTATCATCAAGGGACAGTATCCAGTCGTTCTTTAATACCTCCTCTTGAATGGCAATGTCTTCATCTAATCCAGTTTTCATCATAAGGAAAGTATCTAGTCGTTCTGTAATACTACTTCTTCAATGACAACGTCTTCATCGAATTCAGTTTTTCATCATCAAGGGACAGTATCCAGTCGTTCTTTAATACCTCTTCTTAAATGGCAACGTCTTCATCGAATCCAGTTTTTATCATCAAGGGACAGTATCCAGTCGTTCTTTAATACCACCTCTTAAATGGCAATGTCTTCATCGAGTCAAGTTTTTATCATCAAGGGACAGTATCCAGTCGTTCTTTAATACCTCCTCTTAAATGGCAACGTCTTCATGGATTCCAGTTTTTCACCATCAAGGGACAGTATCCAGTCGTCCATTAATACCTCCTATTAAATTGTAACGTCTTCATAAGTTTTTATCATCAAGGGACAGTATCCAGTCGTTCTTTAACACTTCCTCTTAAATGGCAAAGTCTTCATCGTTCATCGAATCCAGGTTTTATCTTCAAGGGACAGTATCCAGTCGTTCTTTAATACCTCTTCTGAAATGGCAACGTCTTCATCAAGTCAAAATTTTATCATCAAGAGACAGTATCCAGTCGTTCTTTAATACCTCTTCTTAAGTGGCAACGTCTTCATCGAATCCAGTTTTTATCATCAAGGGACAGTATCCTGTCGTTCCTCCTCTTCTAATACCTCCTCTTAAATGGCAACGTCTTCATCGAGTCAAGTTTTTATCGTCAAGGGACAGTATCCAGTCGTTCTTTAATACCTCCTCTTAAATGGCAACGTCTTCATCGAGTCAAGTTTTTATCATCAAGGGACAGTATCCAGTCGTTCTTTAATACCTCCTCTTAAATGGCAACGTCTTCATCGAGTCAAGTTTTTATCATCAAGGGACAGTATCCAGTCGTTCTTTAATACCTCTTCCTAAATGGCAATGTCTTCATCGAGTCAAGTTTTTATCATCAAGGGACAGTATCCAGTCGTTCCTTAGTACCTCTTCTTCAATGGCAATGTCTTAATCGAATCGTAGTTTTCATCATTAAGGGAAAGTATCCAGTCGTTATTTAGTATCTCCTCTTCAATGGCAACGTCTTCATTGATTCTAGTTTTCGTCATCAAAGGACAGCATGCAGTCGTTCTTTAATACCTCTTCTTAAATTGCAACGTCTTCATCGAGTCAAGTTTTTCATCATCAATGGGCAGCATCCAGTCGTTCTTTAATACCTCTTCCTAAATGGCAATGTCTTCTTCGAATCCAGTTTTTCATCATCAGGGAAAGTATCCATTTGTTTTTAATACCTCCTCTTAAATGACAACGTCTTCATCGAATTCAGTATTTTATCATCAAGGGACAGTATCCAGTCGTTCTTTAATACCTCTTCTTAAATGGCAACGTCTTCATCTAATCCAGTTTTCATCATAAGGGAAAGTATCTAGTCGTTCTTTAATACTACTTCTAAAATGACAACGTCTTCATCGAATTCAGTTTTTCATCATCTAGGGACAGTATCCAGTCGTTCTTTAATACATCTTCTTAAATGGCAACGTCTTCATCTAATCCAGTTTTCATCATTAGGGAAAGTATCTAGTCGTTCTTTAATACTACTTCTTCAATGACAACGTCTTCATCGAATTCAGTTTTTCATCATCAAGGGACAGTATCCAGTCGTTCTTTAATACCTCTTCTTAAATGGCAACGTCTTCATCGAATCCAGTTTTTATCATCAAGGGACAGTATCCAGTCGTTCTTTAATACCACCTCTTAAATGGCAATGTCTTCATCGAGTCAAGTTTTTATCATCAAGGGACAGTATCCAGTCGTTCTTTAATACCTCCTCTTAAATGGCAACGTCTTCATGGATTCCAGTTTTTCACCATCAAGGGACAGTATCCAGTCGTTCATTAATACCTCCTATTAAATTGTAACGTCTTCATAAGTTTTTTATCATCAAGGGACAGTATCCAGTCGTTCTTTAACACTTCCTCTTAAATGGCAATGTCTTCATCGTTCATCGAATCCATGTTTTATCTTCAAGGGACAGTATCCAGTCGTTCTTTAATACCTCTTCTGAAATGGCAACGTCTTCATCAAGTCAAAATTTTATCATCAAGAGACAGTATCCAGTCGTTCTTTAATACCTCTTCTTAAATGGCAACGTCTTCATCGAATCCAGTTTTTATCATCAAGGGACAGTATCCTGTCGTTCCTCCTCTTCTAATACCTCCTCTTAAATGGCAACGTCTTCATCGAGTCAAGTTTTTATCGTCAAGGGACAGTATCCAGTCGTTCTTTAATACCTCCTCTTAAATGGCAACGTCTTCATCGAGTCAAGTTTTTATCATCAAGGGACAGTATCCAGTCGTTCTTTAATACCTCCTCTTAAATGGCAACGTCTTCATCGAGTCAAGTTTTTATCATCAAGGGACAGTATCCAGTCGTTCTTTAATACCTCTTCCTAAATGGCAATGTCTTCATCGAGTCAAGTTTTTATCATCAAGGGACAGTATCCAGTCGTTCCTTAGTACCTCTTCTTCAATGGCAATGTCTTAATCGAATCGTAGTTTTCATCATTAAGGGAAAGTATCCAGTCGTTATTTAGTATCTCCTCTTCAATGGCAACGTCTTCATTGATTCTAGTTTTCGTCATCAAAGGACAGCATGCAGTCGTTCTTTAATACCTCTTCTTAAATTGCAACGTCTTCATCGAGTCAAGTTTTTCATCATCAATGGGCAGCATCCAGTCGTTCTTTAATACCTCTTCCTAAATGGCAATGTCTTCTTCGAATCCAGTTTTTCATCATCAGGGAAAGTATCCATTTGTTTTTAATACCTCCTCTTAAATGGCAACGTCTTCATCGAGTCAAGTTTTTATGATCAGTATCCGGTTATTTCTTTTGCGTTTGGGATACAGCGAACTTTCTATTTTAAATCACAATGGAAAAGACGTTAACTCTGATTGCCTCGCTGATCAATGGGATGAGCGAGAAGCTTCTTTGTATATGGCAATGTACATAGGGAAGATGAAGAACGATGACCCTGAAATCGTTACTGCGCCGACTCCAAAATTCTGAGACCTGTTTTGGAGTAAATCCGAAAGACCTTCACTGATATTATTCCTAGTAATTACTTATTTTTTGGACGAACTTTTACGTTTTGTTTCAAGAACATCTTATTCGTGGAATTATTTCATAGGCTTAGGCCATATATGACTTACGGCTCCTCCACCTTTAGCCTCCCTCTCCTTGTCATGACGCTTAAGTTCTCGGTCTCTACTTCGGATCGAACCCTGTCCGACTGACTGTTTTGGCTGCATATTTATTGGATTACACTTGAAGACTGCTTTGAAAAGCAAAAGCATCATGAAACATCATCAAGGTCAAATTACACTCAGAGAAGAATATCTTAGTGCTGGTGTGGAATTACTGTGACGTGTTGCTACTTGTTTTAAGAAGATCAATGCCATGGTGGAATGTTATGTTGGAAGTTAGTCAATGTGATACATTTGTCATCAAGTGTGTTGAAAAAAATTGGTTCTGGTGACGAACAGAAAGCTACGTCTTCGATTGATGACTAACGTGAAATGATGAGATGTGATAGTGTGATTATCTTTTCAAACATCCTGACTGTTGTGAATTGGTGAGTTTTTCAAATATTATATAACTATCAACAATAATCATAACTTTGTCATTTTTACGTTAAGCTGTGGTTTGTTTAAGGAGATTCTACGTGTAATGGCTTGTACATGCATCAAACCCGTCGGCTACTGTTTAACTCCAGCAAATCGATAATTCAACACTTTCCTTTCCATGGCTTTAGTTTCGTCTCCATTGCAAGTTGGAGTCATCAAGGTTCAACTGCACTCTCAGTCACTACCTTTTTGATTAAACATTGGCTTTGGCTCGAGAGGTCTTGAAATTAGAAACAGATAAGATAAAAAGTCTGCAAATTTATTCGTATTTGATATCATGTCCTTTTTCATCCACAATTTTGATCTGTATTTTGTCCAATAAACTGTTATGGTAACATTTTTTTAACAGTAAAATTCTTAAGCGCGTCACTGCGTTCGGTGGCTATGCCAATCGGACATCAACAAGATCTCTAAATCTACAAGAGGGCGTGGCTTGGATGTATCTAAAACAGGGCGTTTTCCGGCATTCTGAAGGGCGTGGCCCCCAAAAATTTTTCCAGGGGCTCAGCCCCCGGACATCCGAACTCCTCGCGCTTCGTGCTCACTTCTTCGATGGGTTCGTTGCTCGCGCTTCGCGCTCGCTGGTAAGTCGGTCAACATTGTGCGCTGGATCCGCCCCCGTAGTTCGGTTCATATTTAAGGTATACGCCATGCGTTCTTATTCAATCGCGGTCTAAGGCACCTCGACGTCTATACAGTTTCATCGAAACATTATAATCCTGATTGTACCAGGCCCAATTATTATGATAGGGTCTACTGGGGTAAAATTGATAGTTTTGATTACTGGAAAACGAAAAGACCTGCAACTGGTAAAGCAACATTCAATATGCCTGCACGCCTGAGCATCGGTCGCAATTTTGGGAGCTCTCAATTAAACGATTTAAACAAGGATTCTGGTAAACTAGGACCATGGAAAACAGCATTTTTGCGAAAGCGATTCACGAAGCAATCGATAAAATCAGGACAAAGGATAGGCAAAGGCCCCATGTTGGAAATATCATCAAAGTTGCTGCGAACCAGAGTGGCCTAGCTCCGGATCAAATTCAAAAACATCTCTCGCTGCTGGTAACAAATGGTGTGGTTTATATAGAGCGTACCTCAAAAGGCAAAGATTCCTACTACTTCGATGCGGACAAGCTTACCAGTAATGACGGCATTTCCTCAGAGATTGATTCATCTTCGGATGATAATTCTGGTCTCGAAAAGATACTTACTTCTGAAGATATTCAAAGAGCTGCTGAGAACGATAAGCCAGATACGACACCAAACCTTTCAGAGAGATTCGAATTTATGCAGTTTCTGCATCTGGTTGAGAAACACACCAATGATAATCGGGATTTACAAACGAAAATTTCCAATGGCCAGGATAAAATTGAAAAATAAATTTCAGAAAACTGTGAATTAAAATTGGAAAATTATCAGCTGAAGCTAGATGTCAACGAGAATTCCCCAAGTGAAGTTTCTGTTAGCACCCAGACCATAGTGATCTCAGAGGACTGCGACCCTAACAAGAATGCGTCAAGCCAACTTTTGAACAATGCGGGCATTGTTACTGGAAGTGAAAATTCCAAGAACCAGCAAGCAATGCAAATGAAAAAGAAACGTCCAAACAAAAAGCAAAGAGTAAAGAAACAGAAGTCCCAGACGAGTTTAGATATCGGTGCTGCCAAAAATCGCGAAACGAGAAGCAAGCTTCAAGAAAGTGCTGGCAAAGTTACTGAATGTGAAAAATCCAAAGCTACAAATATTGTAGCGATGGCAACGACAGAGGCGTGAATGAAACTGTTCGAAATGAAAGGAGAAGCGGAAGCAATGCTCACGAGACCAGTGGTAGCGAATTGAAAAGAGAAGAAACCAGCAACAATTCGGTCGGGGATTCCAAGAAAAAGATATGCTCCTCGGGAAAGAAAGACGAAGATCTAACCTCGTTTGCTGCCGCCACGAAAGGAAAAGCCAGGACTGCAAACAAACGTTCAGCAGTGATAATTGGTGATTCTATGATTAAGAACATTAATGGATGGGAACTAAAGGAAAAAATTGGAAATAACGGAATTGTTCATGTGAAGAAGTTTAGCGGTGCAACGATAAGAGATATGCATAGTTACACCATACCGACAATCGAAAAGAAACCAAATCTCATCGTTTTACATGTTGGTACCAATGACCTGCCTTCGAGGAGAGGAGAGGAAGAAAAGTCAGGAGTGCAAATCGCTCAAGAAATAATCGAATTGGCCAATGAAATAAAAGAAAACACATCGAGGTGATAATCTCAGGCTTGGTTGCACGAGGTGATGATTATGAAGAAAAAAGAAGAAAAGTCAATTTCGTTCTTGCTGACTTTTGCTCAGAGAATGATTATGCATTTATTGAACATGATAATATCGACCCAAGGAAACATCTTAACTGTAGTCGTTTACATTTAAATAAAGTAGGAGATTCTTTACTTGAAGGTAATCTTCTACGTGCACTTCGTTTCTGACTGAATGAAACGAAGTGTTGTGAAGTAAACAATGAGTTGGATGCTACTTGTGAACCATCAGGGGAGGATGCCGGTGATCGTGATACTGAGCCTACTGGGTCTCATCGGCCTCTTGGTTTTCAGAGGGGCATGGCAATTGCATCCTGAATATCAACGGTCTGCGTAGTCACCATAATGAATTTAAGTTGCTTTTGAATGACAAGGGAATTCATATTCTTGTCCTAAATGAAACTAAGCTCGACGGTTCTGTGCCAAAAGCTGACTGAAATTTCAGGGTATCAACAACAGCGTCTTGACAGGACTTTTAATGGAGGTGGTGTCTCACTTTATGTTAGAGACTCCATAAAGATGACACCCAGGCTTGATTTGCCTTCAGAGGGACTAGAACTTCTCTGTGTTGAGATATCTCCACCCAAAAGCAAACCCTTTCTTGTTGTTGCTTGGTATAGACCACCAAGTGACCCAGTTGATTCCTTTGATAAGCTGGAAAAAGCACTTGCTTTCCTTGACAAGGAGGGCAAAGAAATCATTCTCCTCTGAGACACAAATTGTGACCTTGCCAAGAAATCAACTGATCAGGCACCGGATAACTACGCAAAACACATTTCTAGTTTGTATGAGCTTTTTAGCTTCAAACAGCTCATAGGGGAACCAACAAGGGTCACTGTTGACACTGCAACAGTCATTGATCATGTTGCTACAACATGTCCCAGAAACATTATCAAATCAGGAGTGCTTGAGGTTTCCTTGAGTGATCACTATATGGTTTACTGCATTCGGAAATTCAATGGAGCAGTTTAAAAAGGTCATAAAAAGATAAAGACTGGAAAAATGAAAAATTTAATGAGGAAGCATTCCTTGCCGATGTTTCTGGGATATGTTGGGAGCAAATGCTTACTGAAACCGATGATATCAATTTGCTCGTCAACTACTGGTCTGAAATGTTTTCTCTGATTATTGAAAAACATGCGCCTTTGATTGAAATGCGGGTTTCTGAGAAATATTGCCCCTGGATTGACAAGGATCTTAGGGATTTGATGCGGACAAGAGACAAACTAAAAAAGTCAGCAGTCAAAGGCAAATCCCCAATCCTTATGGATTCTTACAGACAGATCCGTAATAAGGTCAATGCACTTAATGTTCAGCTGAAGAAACAGCATTATACCAATAGGATCTCTGCATGCAAAGGTAATAGGAAAGAATCTTGGAAAGCAATGAATGAACTTCTCAACAAGAGATCAAAGTCAAGTAGCATTGATTGTCTCAAAGAATCTGGTACTGAAACTCGGAACAAAAAGGACGTTTCTAATGCAATGAACAATATCTTTTGCACAATAGGTAGGGATCTAGCGGATAAAATACAACTTGCCGCTAACCCCCTTCTTTCTGGTGAATATGTAGTTAACAATGATAAGACCAAGTTTAACTTCAAGACCATTGAGTTGAAAGATATCAGGGATGCATTTGCCAAGGTTAAAACAACAAAGAGCTTTGGGGTTGACAATATCTCTAGTTACTTTTTGAGGCTTGCATTGCCCTACATTGAAAACTCTCTGGCTTTCCTGTTTAACACATCCATTGAAACTAGCCAGTTCCCAGATTCCTGGAAAGTAGCTAGAACTACTCCGATTTTCAAAGAGGGAGATAAGACTGAAAAATCCAATTATCTTCCCATATCAGTCATGCCTGTCATCTCAAAGCTCTTCGAAAAGCTTGTTTTCAACCAGCTGTACCACTATATGAAAGAAAATAGTCTGTTTACACCTGACCAATCGGGGTTTTTGCGGCTACATTCCACACTAACTTGTTTGCTTAAAATGAGTGATGACTGGTACAACGGGCTTGATCTCAGTAAGCTTGTGGGATTGGTATTTATTGACCTAAGAAAGGCATTTGATACGGTCGACCATGATATTCTCTGCAAAAAGCTCGAACTATATGGAGCTCAGTCGCGAGAGTTGTCTTGGTTTAGGTCTTACCTATCCAACCGCAAACAATTCTGTAGGGTTAATGGTGCTGATTCAAATGTTGCGGAAATAGAAGTGGGAGTCCCACAGGGTTCATGCCTGGGCCCTCTTCTATTCCTCATTTATATCAATGACCTTCCCCAGGCCGTCCAAGATTCCTCTGTGACTATGTATGCCGATGACACGAGTCTTTCCCATCAGTCTCACGATTTGACTCAGCTGAATGAGGCTATTAATAGCGATCTCAAGAAACTGGAGACGTGGCTGAATGGCAATAAGCTTTCATTGAATGTGGCAAAAAACTCATTCAATGCTCACATCCACCAAGCAGAAAGGCAGCTCTCTTACAAGTCGAAATGAAGCTTTGGAACTGAAGATACGCGAAAATGAGCTCGAGGTAGTTTGTACCTTGGAGTGCAGATCGACTGCAACTTAGATTGGAAAGAGCAAATCAAGGCTGTTTCTACCAAGGTCTCCAGGGCGATCGGCTTTTTAAAACATGCAAAATCCTTTCTACCTATGGCAAGTTTGAAAACTCTTTACACAGGTATTGTCGAGCCCTACTTTCGATATTTTTGTTCTGTCTTGGGTTGTGCTGGGTCTACAGACATCAACCAGTTGCAAAAACTTCAAAATCGTGCTGCTAGGATCATAACAAACAGCAGCTTTGATACCCCAAGCAGACCACTTATTACAGAGTTGGGCTGGAAGACCTTTGAAGAACTCACTGGAAATGAGTCCAAAACAATGGTCTTCAAGTCGCTCAATGATTTGGCTCCTCAATACTTGTGTAATCTCTTTACCAAAAACTCAGCATGCTCCTCCCGCATCCTCCGGAACACTGAGACTGATTTGAGGTTGCCAAAGAAAAGATCAGCAAATGGACAAAAATGCTTTTCTTTCCGGGGAGCTAAACTATGGAATAGCCTTCCCGCTGAGTCTAAGACGGCATCCTCCCTGGGTAGTTTCAAAAAATCAATACAGGGTTGATTATTTCCTTTTTTATTGTAAATATCATATAGTTGTAAATAGGTTTTTAATATTATGGGTTCTTATTTTTTGGCATTCTAATTGTATATTGTAATTAGTTTTTAATTGGAGGGCCCCTTGAAAAACAACTTCGGTTGAAGGGCAACCCTCCCTAAACAAATGAAATATGAAATATGTCCAGGAGGGTAGCTAGATGTGTCCTAGCTAGAGGAAAACTGTGATCACTGATCTTGGCAAAATTTATCTACATTTCACAGCTTTACCCCAGATTTATCCATATTCTACCCCAGTAGACCCTATCAAACCATTGCCACACACCCTGATTATTTGGTACTTTAGAGTATGTATAGAAATGTTCTGAATTCTGTGTTTGACAAATAGGGCCAAATGGTAAGACCTTTACAGGAAACTCTTGTATAAATTAACAACTACAAAAAATTGAACCCTGAAGAAATATCATTTCCAAAGTTTAATTCGAGCAGTCAAAAGAATTAGGAAAAACGTTGTTCCTTGTTTCAAGTTCAAGTTGCAAATTGAAACTCATAGAGCATTTTCCGATATAAATCTTTAATGCATATACTTTATTTTTATTTTCAAAGACAAAATTTCTGTTATTTTGGTTGGCGCTGATGGATTTGTCCCTTTCACTGGCAGGAACGAGTTAAATGCATAAAACAAGTGTCTCTCTTCACTGTAACTTCTTTACGTGACAACAAGAGGCCAAATGCCATCGAAAAGTAGACTGGTCCACTAGAATTTCACTTGCCATTGGTCCTTGTAATTACTTTTAGCTTTCAAAAGAGAGCATGCCTGCACCTTAGTGTCCATTAACGCTTTTTTGAAATTGCTTAATGGCTTTCATAACGTCCAAGCAGTGACTTACACGCTGAGCAACACAGTCATCTGAGTTTCTTCGAGTCCAACTACAAAAAAGGTTTAGGCCAACTTCACTTGAGAATGAAAGTAGCTTCGCTGCTGTGTCTTTCAGAACTAACGATGGAGTCATCTGCTTAATCTGTTTCTCCTACACCAGATGGGTTGATAACAAAACTTGGAGGAAATGCTGAATTTTCTTGTATCACTTGTTTGGCCACAGCTTTTCAATATTCCGGCACTTTGCTTCGAGAGCGTTCAACCTCGTTTTCAACCTGCGCATCGATCATCAGTTTTCAAAACATTAGCCGTTTCCCCACCCGCGCCTTTGGCACTCCCTAGGTTGAAGCATGATCTTTTACCCACTGCACGAGGGCATTAGTTTCCTCGGACAAAGCGTATCTCGTCTCCCCAAAAATTAAAAGAGGTTGAATTCTCACGTTTCGTTGCTGCGGCGAAGGTTTGACGGAAGGAAAAGAAAGAAAATCGTGAAAAAGGTAAGCTTTGATAAATTTATTTCGCCCGAATTAACATAATGTGATTAAGGATTAGGATGATGCCTGAAATTAATCAGTTGCAAAAAATTCAAAACCGTGCTGCAAGGATGATAACGAATGGCAGCTTTGATGCCCAAGCAGACCTCTCATTAAAGGAATGGGATGGAAGACCGTTGAGGAAATTGCATGGTGAATCTAAGACAATGGTCTTCAAGTCCTTGAATGATTTGGTTCCACAAAATTTGTGCGACCTATTCACCCGAAATTGGTCCTACTCATCATATATCCCTCGTTATACGGGGACCGGCCTGAGGCTACCGATGAAAAGGTTAGCAAATGGCGAGAGATTTGTCTCTTACAGAGGTGCAAAACTATGGAATAGCCTGTCCCTGTCCGCCTAGTCAAAGCAGGCAACCTCTCTGTATAGTTTCAAGAAAAAATATATAGAAACTGCTTTCTTTCGTTTTGATTGTAAATTTTAAACATTACTGTAAATACGTTTTGGATATTGTAAATAAGGTCTTATAGTTTAAAGGAATTGAATCCATATAGATAGTTGAGCGTTAACGATGTCCTAAATTTTTGCTGACAAACCGTTGACGTCCCTTTGTTGTCGTACAATAGAGCAAAAGTCATTAGTAGTGGATACCAAAGACTTCTTTATCCTTGCATTATCCTCAGGAATATCTTTGGTTTAATTTCAATAGGGATTACATGACAACTTTTGTTTCATGATAAAATATCATAATCGTGGTAAAATGGGTAAGGCTGTCAGTAAGATAGGGACAGAGCAGAAACTGCGTAAAATGCCGTTATCGACCAACCTGAGATAAGGAGGTGTTTGGACCAATAAGCTTTTTGAAGTGATAAGTCAGAAGTTTTAGGTCCTAGGAATAAAATACCAAGTGTTGCCTGATTTTGGGATCTGTTGCAGGGAGCTAAGGGGGCTCAAAGTTACGAGTTTTCATGTATGCGTGCACAGTTTCTGCTCTGTCTAAGATAAGTACATTTGATAACTGGAAAACAGCAGCCTGCGTGTAGACTATAACCCCCAAGGGAAATGCATGGTCATCGCAACGCCATTTGGTTTCGTGCATGGTATGCGTTAGCGCGTCATTTCATTCATCTCAGCCATTGAAAGCTGTCTCAGTCTTTTAGTAGCGTGGCCTTTCGTTTCCATTTATTGCACCAAACTAGTTGTGCAACATTTCTACTTAGTTTCATTTTATAAAAACGTACCAGAAGCAGCGTTGTAATGCCGAAGTGCAAGATACCACTTTCTTTGTCTTGCAAACCTACGATTTCAGAAGGAAACAGATGTTTAGATTTTTGTTCTTTCATAGCTTTTATAGAAGTACAGTCAACCTTCTGCAAGAACAGTTTTCTTTGCAGTGGACACCGTTTTACATAAAAAAATTCATTTCTTGATGATCAACGTATTTTAGCATAATCCTGTTCTGTTTTTGTACTGTTGACGATGTTGTTGCTGCGGTGCTGTCTCAAAAATGTTTTGGTTAGAGTTCCATGTTCAAAATCTACCGTTTTCGAAATCTGTCGGCAAAGTGTGTCATTTTCGTGTGAACGGGACGCCTATCCGTCACATCTTTCACCGTTTTCAAAGTGTGCCGGCATCGTGTGAGCGAAGTCTAAAACACCTCTCCAGGAAAGGTTTCATTGACTACGACCTCTAGGTCAATGAGTCAATGCATTATAAACTTCGAAGTTATGACCCAAAACTATAATAAATCATCAATAATGATAGAGAGACTAATTCTTGATGATAGAGAGACTAATTCAAAGTTAAATCACATTCAGCAATGAGCACTACGATTGGTATTCAAAGATAGAGAAGTGGAAAAAGGAACGGGTGTTTGGGAATCCAAGGCCATCGCTAGAGATATCTAGCTAAGGGAGTGCAGGCTCTAAATTTACCGACTGGTGGGTATCGTTACAGACTTACTGCTTCTTGAGAGGATCGCATTTGTTTCCATCAGCGGCGTAGCAAGCTTCCTTCCTTTGGGAGCCGATCTGCAGGCAAAGTAAGCAAATATGGGGGTCCGGGGACCGCCCAGGGGAAAAAGTTTGGGAGGTCATGCCTTTTAGAATGCTGCAGACCATCAGTTTTAGCACAAGCCAGCCAGAACCAAGCCATAATCTAAGGATTGAACGGCCAAGTTCAATGAACTTGCCGATAGAATCTAACAAGTTGCACTTGCCTGAACTCTAAGAACAAAAAAGAATGAGCCCTAATGACTAAAGAAGCAAGCAAACAAAACTTTTCCATTGAAACTCCACTGTCGGTTTAAAGTGCAAGCAACGGAAACTTCTTCTTTTCCTTTCAGCTTCACTTGAATGCTCTTCAATGCCTCGCTCTTTAGAAAATCTCTTGTTTATTCTATATTATTTAGAATATTCATGTCTTTCTGGATAGTATTAGAGATTCCTTCCCTTGACCTTTTTTGCTCTGAACAAATAGTAAGCAAAAAGAAATGGATTGTCTACTGCATTTATCTAAATCCAACAACCTTCCAATGCCTTGGCATTAGAAGTTTGCTTAGTCTGTAGCTAACTGTTCGAACTCCCTCGTTTTGATGGACTGTATAAAGGAATTCATAAATAGTTGAATTCAAGGTGGTATGAATCAGATTGTGTTGCACCTCTCCAAACGCATTTTTAAGGTCCAAGAGCGTGATGACAATGGACTTCTGTTTTAGTTTTGTATCGCGCATCAAATGTGCAAGCAAAGCTGTATGCTCAATAGTGCCAGAAATTTTTGGAACAAAGCCTTTTTGTATGCAGCATTCGTTTTAGTTATTGTTCTTAACAAACTCAAACAGGCGATTTCGAAGTACTGATGTGAACACTTTTAAACAGATTGGCTGGATTGTGATTGGCCTAAAATTTCCTTGATCACTAGCTACGCCTTTTTATGTTCGAAGAATGAAAACATTATGGAGGGGATTTTCTCCAATCGGAAGGAATACACCTATGTACCTACGTACCTACCTACGTAGGTACCTACCTACCTACCTACGTACCTACCTATTGTGGAAGGAATCAGGAATGTCATAACAATAGGGATTATTCCTGCACACAATCGAAACAATCGATGAAGCATTTGAGGTATTTATAGACATTGTTGATTTACACAATCAAAACAATTCAGAGATATTTGGGCCAACAATCAAATTTAGGTGAGCTGCCAAATACTGGCTGTTAATGAATCCATCAACTGAGCTGCCAACTCATTAAAAAAGCAATTTTCCAAGATCTGACCTCTGTGACCTGGCAAAGTTCCCTTACTGTTTGAAATCTTCAACATTGACGACTGTTGTCAAGGGGCAAGCAAGTCATACTTAGCTATCAAGAAGCAAATATTGCACTGTTTAGGTACCAGCTGGTTTCTGGCTAAAGTAAAA
Organism: Aurelia sp. 4 Dawson et al 2005; assembly: GCA_964019985.1. Taxonomy (NCBI): domain Eukaryota; kingdom Metazoa; phylum Cnidaria; class Scyphozoa; order Semaeostomeae; family Ulmaridae; genus Aurelia; species Aurelia sp. 4 Dawson et al 2005. The sequence continues at coordinate 7,009,397 of OZ026512.1, read as the reverse complement.
ATTCGTCAGTATTGTCCGACATCCTTTATTCTCTATATCTACACGCATTTTTGGCAAGAAACTAGGTATTTGGAGTAGCACTGAAACTTCTACACGTATTCGTATAAGACACTAAGGACTTGGAACAGCACTGAAAGTTTCTTGAAAGTATCAGATTTTGAGTACACAGAGAGTTTCTTACGACTTTCTTAAATCTTCCATAACAATCTCCATGTTGATTACTATGTTTGCCCTCGTGATAATTTCAAAACAATTAAGGTTACGGTAAACGTTTGTGACACGAAATTTGGATTTCGCCCCCTAAAAGCCGAACTATTAAAGGAAGGTAGGTAAACTCTACATCATTGGATGCACAAGAATATTGAGATTCTGACCATATCAAAATTATTGGCAAATATTGTAAAATGAGATTTTCTATGCAAATTTATTGCTTAAAAGAGTGTACCACCTTCGAAGGCTATTTTGTACCCTTGCGTTTGAGCAAAGTTACTGTAAAACAGCCCTGGTTTGAAAGCGGCGAGATCAAAGGCCTTTTGTTATTGTCCACTTTTTTCATTGACACCTTGCGTTTTTGGTGCACGGCATCTCGTGCTCTCGTTGCTATGCGTGGAGTTTTCACTGGCCTAACTCCTTGACTGCAGTATTGTTTATTGAAGAAAAAGGATTTGAAGCCATGCCAGGAAAAACTGCTGCATTCCTGATTGTGGTACAAACAGAAATAAGTCATTCGATGGAATATCGATCTTCAAAGTTAAAAAGGAAAACACAGTTGAGAACAGAAAGTGGAGGGCCGATATTTTGAACATGATAACAAATTTCAGGAAAATCGATGCAAGTTTTTGTCAACAGAGCAACACTTTCCGTATTTGTGAGCTTCATTTCGAGCCTCATGAGGTTATTCCATGTTAGTATCAGCATTATGAATTCTTATAAAATGCTTCATTTTACGCACTTTGTTTCATTATTGCATTTTGAGACGAAAACGAGTGCTTTTTGATAACATGACGAAAGAGACCGCTTTGGTAGGACTAATTTTGGAATGGCATATCGCCGTCATCACCAATCAGCCTTTCCGGAAACTTAGGGGATTTCAATCCTTCAACTTTCAAACAAACCCAATTTCTTGGTTTTGTAATTACTGAGCGAGATGTGGGCGTGGCAAGAATGAAACATAGAGGTGGATTTAGGGCATAATTCCAGAATGGAGAATTTCTATTTAGAACCTTATACAGTCGGGTAACACAAATCAATTTTGGTACGCCACTATGACGTTTGGAATTCAACCCTTTTCCCATCTCTTTTAATCGTCAGGTAAACTTTTCTCCAAATTTTCGATAAATACCTTTTGACAGTTTTGAGTTCTATCTGTAGAGACTGGAAAAAAGGAAAGCGATCTTCACCAGAATGATTAGAATGTCAAAAAGTGAAGAAATCAGGTAATAGACTTTTCAATTTTTTCTTAACGTCATGGGCTGAAACCCGCTCCCCCATTTGTCAGATCAAAGTTACTGGTCAGATTGATGTTTGGCATACCAAAATCGATTTGTGATTTTCCCTTGGAAACTTTGGATTTTAATCTCGCAACTTTTAAGTTTAATATTGACCAACGTTAGGTACCATCTGGGGTAAAGTTGAGTGGAATATGAATGGAATGTGATGCAGAGATGAATTTTTACCTTTTGGCTTTGTGAGCTGAAGGTGTGCAAGTTTTCAGTACACAGGCTTAAATTGCAAGTATTTGGGAGCTTTTTTGGCATAGAATGAGACCCTCAGTATCAGAAAGTTTTATGTATGGCTTAATCAAGCTCATTAAATTTCCTTGCAGATGAAAATAGGAAAGGAAAACATTTGAAGAAGGGAGCGATTCCGACAAAGAACTTCCCAAACAAGAGTCACAGTAGCACAAAGAAAGAAAGACGCATTTTTGCAAGAGAAGAGAATTTCAAAGATCTATTTGCAACTCAAGCTCCACCTAAGCCTGTCTACCACAGCATCCAAGAAGTGATTCAGAGAAGTAAAAGTTAACATTGAAAAACTTGACAGTTGAGGCCAAGAAGAATGAGCTAAACGTGAGAATGGTTAAGGAAAACTCTGTCTACCCAGAATGTAAAGTGAAAATTGATTATGGCCTTGAATTTAAGATCACAGTATATGGTTGGCCATTGCCACCAATACATCAAATTTACAAAGATAATAGGAGAAGTTAATGCACACAACCGTATCACAGCTACTCAAGGAGGTTTCCTCATACACTGTGTGTGAAGGTGTCTCAAATGATGATGGACGATGTTCAAAGCATTTGATTCTGAGGAAAGACGGTGGAAACATCGAGACTGGTTCTGATGGAGAGGGAGAATCAGAGAACAATCCCTTCAAAGTACCCAAAAAATATGCTCGCCATCCTTACTGCCAGATTCTGACAAAAGGTAACAATGCATGCATTGAATGTACAGAGTATGAGAAAATGATTGAGCGAGCCAATTCAAAGAAAGATGGGAGATTAATGCAACCAGCTAAGCTTACAGCCCCAGTCTCCGCTACTCATCCAAACCGGCTTCGATTAGCTTTAAAATAACAACGACTTAAAGTTAAGAGAACGACGTAACGTATTCGAATTCATCGATTTTGCGAATCAAAATGTTACGAACAGTACAAGAACGCAACGTTCGGGAGAATCAAACATTCTCACTGAAGAGGCCGCCGAAGGGCGGTGAAAATTTTGAGGAAAACCAAAACGTGTAAGTGTGTTTTCAATAATGGTTTTGAACAAAAAGGTATGAAATTACCAAAATATAATTTAGGGTACAACACACGGGATCAATTGAGATCGCTAGCGATAATCGCTAGTGAAAGAAAACATGACTTAAAGTTCGCCAACTGGAAGATGAATTAAAAGGCATGCAATTGGAATTACAAAAGTCCGGCATCAAAGTTGATGATAAATTGGAAGAGAACATTCTAACAATAATGGGATCCACTGGTAGATAAATGACGCCTTTTATGCAGTTGTTTTGGCAGGAGCAGAAAAAAGCTTTTGGAGCCTCAACAACAGGTGTGAAATACCACCCGATAGTGATACGATTTTGTCTTGCTCTGCAAGCAAAGTCCCAAAGTGCTGACGAAGAATAAGAAGCAGTGGTATTCTTGTCCTCCCTAGCCAACGTGTGGTGAGAGACTATGAAAATGCCATAACGCCAAAAAGGGGATTCAACCCGCAAATAATACTGGAGTTAAAAGAGCTTACTTCAGCCTTGTTTGATTTTCAACGATATGTGTGCGTAAGTTTTGATGGAATAAAGATACAAGCAGGACTTGTTTTCAACAAAAACAGTGGTTAGCTCATTGGTTATGTTGATTTGGGGGACCCAGAGGTCAACTTTGCGGCACTGGAGAAGACGGAATTAGCATCTCACACCCTTGTTTTTTATGTTCGTCGCCTTGCCAGTGACATAAAATTTGCACTTGCAAACTTTGCAACGAAAGGAGTAACTGCTCACCAGTTAGTGCCTATCTTTTGGAAAGCTGTAGCCATTTTATAACTAAATTGTAACCTTTGGGTAACTGCTGTGACTTCAGATGGTGCTGCTCCAAACAGAAGGTTCTATAGGCTGCATTTTGGACTTGATTAAAATCCTAAGTAACGTGTAACTTACAGAATTACAAATTTGTTTGCACAGCATAGATATATTTACCTCTTTGCAGACGCTCCACATTTGTTAAAAACAAGTAGAAACTGCCTCTATCATTCAGGGGATGGCAACTATCATTCTAGGCTGATGTGGAATGATGGAAAATACCTGCTTTGGAGGCACATATTTGATTTTTACAAATCAGATCTTGAAAATGGTCTTCGTCTTCTTCCACGGTTAAGTGCAGAGCATGTTAAATTAAGCTCTTATTCCACAATGAGAGTTGACTTGGCAGCTCAAGTTTTAAGTGAGAGTGTTGGGAAAGTTCTTTCCACATATGGTAGCAGTGATGTGCAAGCCACAGCAGAGTTTTGCCTGCACATAGATAAGTTCTTTGACTGTGCAAACGTAAGGAGTACTACGGAGGGCTGTCAGTCCCTCAAGGACTTTCGAAAACCATTTAGCTCCAAAGATGATGAGAGGTTTTCATGGCTAGAAGATGATTTCCTTGGATACCTTGCCCGTTGGAAAAGCAATATTGATGCAAGAGAGGGATTTTCAGAGAAGGAAAAGTCAAGGATGTTCTTGTATGGCAGACCTATGAGGGGATACAAATAACCGTTCACTCACTGATTGAAGCATGCAAATTCTTACTGGGTGAAGGTTTTGAGTTTGTCCTAACTGAACGCTTTTCGCAGGATTTCCTTGAAGAATACTTTGGTCGACAAAGGTCACTTGGTCGGCGCAATGATAACCCTAACATTTCTCAGTTTGGATACAACGACAACACAATCAGAATCCAGCGTGCAAACACTGTTGTAATGGGTAATACCAGAGGAGTACACAAACAAAAGAGATCATGGTATGCAGTTTCAAACACTCCAGTGAAAAAACATAAGACAATAACATCGAATTAAAAAGGTTTGTTTATCAAGCTTTTGGATTGAAATTTGTGAAAACTCTTCAGATTTGCAAAATATCCAAAAATAAATAAAAATGCTTAACAGCTTGTTGTGAAGAAGTTTTAACTTGAATAGCTGGAATGAGTTTTCAGCCCATTTGTGACTTTAACAAAAGCTGAAATTTGCACGAAGGCAGTTTCAGCCAAGCCTAAAAATCCATACTTGCCAGGTAAATCATTTCAAAAGTGGCATGCATATGCAAAGAGTGATTTCAGCCAGGTTCCAACCCATAATCTGTGATTATATGAAAATTGTTAGCCCATTTGATCAAGTTCAAAATCCTAGCCCATTTGCAGTAAACAAGCTTAAACTTTAATGTAATTGCAAGTTTGTTTGTGCAATGTTCAGTAACACTGGGCTGACTTTTAAGCTCAGGTAAAATTTACAAACAGGTTGAAAACTCTCATGACATGAGCCCATTACTTAAATACTGATACCTGTTTTGTTAACTGTGGGAAAGTATTGGTTGAGATATGGCCAAAAGAAATAATTTTTTTGCATTGCAAAACCAAATGATTTGGTGTTTACTTAGGAGCATTAACAATTGAGTCTAGAATCTGTGGAATTATTTCTAATACCACACTAGGATCATATCATATATTCCAGCTCATTTATACCTTCAAGAGCAAACATATATTTTGCAATTAAAATATGTAACATATCATTACATTTTCTAAGCATTTATATCTAGGGTTCCACTGGGCTATTGCAAAACATGAAGAACCTCCTCTCTGTTCAGGCAGATTTACCACAATGATTGCTCTATTCCAAGAAACTAATGGCATTGATATTTACATTGATGCACTCTGATACACATATTTTTTATGAAACTGCTTATTAGAAACTCAAATTCTCAAATCTACAAAAACTTCAGTGCTGACACCATATAACTCAAGAAGCTATTGATTTTAGTGAAGAAATACTTAGCATGTTTTCAATTTATTTACACCTGTTTTTCAAAATTTTACTTTGAAGATACTCCAGTATCATCAAAACATTGGAAATGCTTAAAAAAACCTTGTTTTTGAAATTTTCAAAATGGTACAGGAAGTAAATATGAACTTTGTAATGGAAACTGATAAGAAACCCATTGAGTACTCAAATTTGATATTGTAAGAAACATTCAGCACCAGCCCAAATCCTTAGCTTCTTATAAAAATATGTGTACCAGGTAAAATTTGGGTGTTTTTGGATGATATACCATTAGACTGACCTTTGCCGTGGTCCATTCCCTTGTTTTGGAGAAGGAGAAAATACTGTATCTACCATATCTTATCAAAATTTTCATGATACTTCTTTGTCCAAAGATTATTTATTAGAAGCTTAATTATGTTCACATACTGTATGTGCTGGCTTGAGAGTATTCACACATAAGAGTTATTCTGCTGCTTGTTTGAGGATCTTTTGATGTCCGTTCTCAGGGCTTTAGATTTTGTCTTTTTCTCTAAATTTTTCTGCCTTTCAAGGACTGACTTTGATAAGGAAAATGCCCTGACTCTGAAAAACAAGGAGATCATTCGTGCCAATGTGTCTTTTCCCACATGCCTAGGAACAACAATCGCACACTTCTCAAGCATCAATTGACAGTTTGCCATCACATCAAAATCTTGCATGGTCATTGCTGTCATCAATTTCCAGTCAATTGTTCGCAAATTCTCTCTATTAATTGTTTCCCTCTGAAATATTTTCTTTGCTACTTCAAGTACTTGCTGTAAATCGTAACTAGCAAGCCAAAGTCCACCTCTATTCAGAGTTGTAACCAGTTTTTGTGCATCATCCTGGTGTAACTTGTTTCCATCAATGAAAGCCAATGCTTGTTTACTTTCTTTGGTCCAATACATGTTGGAGATTCGTATTTTCTTGTAAAGATTTCGCAAAACGCAGCCCGCCAAATATTGCAAAGCATCTTTTTCTTTGTCTGAGAGACAAAACTCAAATCGAGGGGCATTAATTGGACCTGCCAATTTTTGTTTGTAGTGTATTATCATGCAATCTGCAAATTTCAAGAGCAACGAAACAGAAGCATTTTGACTAAGCAGTGGGAAAAAAATTTAGCCCTGAGAGGTATTCTTGACATAAATGCTTCGTAGAACTTTTCACACTCTGCTTTCTTTTCCAAAACTGCACTAAGGGTTTTTACAGCGTTTAAAAACTCGTCTGTCAAAACTAATTGGAGTTTTTCCAGCTCATCTCGGAGTGTTTCAGGATAACACTTGTCCCCGCTAACAATCAACCTGGAGTCCTCCAGAATTTGCGATATCTCCTCATTTGTAATTGAACTTGTTGGGCTGCTGCTTCTGATTTCAGCAAAGGCTTTCACTGGATGCTTCGAGTTCGTGTGTCTACTTAGGCTACCTTTTGATCGACAAACTTTTTTGCAAATTTCGCATTCATAATCTCTTCTTTGAATCTAGAAAAGAAGGAAATTTACATAATTTGAAAGTAATAACTAATTCCAGAGAATTGTCGTACATAATTGATTCATAGCGACTTCAGTTGATTGAAGAAAGAAGATACAGATTAGGTACTTGTTTAGCTTAGCGTGACCTGTCTGCTAGAGAGGACAGCCAACCGACCTTTGTAAAGAAAGCAGATACTTACCTGATCACGGGAATTTTCAAAAGCCTCTTGCACTCCATCATCTAAATCCAGTTGTGTTTCATCAAAATTTTCAAAAATTGCGTCCAAATAGCTGCCAGAAACGTAATGCAACGGGACAACTTCCACGACTGAATTCGTTGCCATCACTGCAATTCCGACACAAGCACAAGATGTTGTGCACCCAAAATCTTGCGCATCGGGTTTGCGCATCTATTTCAACATCGAGCTTGTTAATCCGGTAAAACAATGGAAGGTTCTTTTGATCTTTTGCCGCTTTCCAAACCAGGGCTCTTTTACAATAACTTTGGTTTGAGGTAACAGAATGTATGTATGTATGTATGTATGTATGTATGTATGTATGTATGTATGTATGTATGTATGTATGTATGTATGTATGTATGTATGTATGTATGTATGTATGTATGTATGTATGTATGTATGTATGTATGTATGTATGTATGTATGTATGTATGTATGTATGTATGTATGTATGTATGTATGTATGTATGTATGTATGTATGTATGTATGTATGTATGTATGTATGTATGTATGTATGTATGTATGTATGTATGTATGTATGTATGTATGTATGTATGTATGTATGTATGTATGTATGTATGTATGTATGTATGTATGTATGTATGTATGTATGTATGTATGTATGTATGTATGTATGTATGTATGTATGTATGTATGTATGTATGTATGTATGTATGTATGTATGTATGTATGTATGTATGTATGTATGTATGTATGTATGTATGTATGTATGTATGTATGTATGTATGTATGTATGTATGTATGTATGTATGTATGTATGTATGTATGTATGTATGTATGTATGTATGTATGTATGTATGTATGTATGTATGTATGTATGTATGTATGTATGTATGTATGTATGTATGTATGTATGTATGTATGTATGTATGTATGTATGTATGTATGTATGTATGTATGTATGTATGTATGTATGTATGTATGTATGTATGTATGTATGTATGTATGTATGTATGTATGTATGTATGTATGTATGTATGTATGTATGTATGTATGTATGTATGTATGTATGTATGTATGTATGTATGTATGTATGTATGTATGTATGTATGTATGTATGTATGTATGTATGTATGTATGTATGTATGTATGTATGTATGTATGTATGTATGTATGTATGTATGTATGTATGTATGTATGTATGTATGTATGTATGTATGTATGTATGTATGTATGTATGTATGTATGTATGTATGTATGTATGTATGTATGTATGTATGTATGTATGTATGTATGTATGTATGTATGTATGTATGTATGTATGTATGTATGTTAAATTTGCCACAAATTAAAATATTTGCACTGTTTAAAAATATAATATACAAAATAGATACAATTACAATTTACAATTACAATTACAATCATGTATGGCCTAGGCATCATGGAGGACAGTCACGTTTCTTGACAGCTCCTTAAGTGAAGTTCTAGGTTGATATATCCGTGGTAACTGCCGTCGTTAAAGCGGTCCAATTTGCACCAGTCGATGAGAATTATTGGAAGGATAAAAGAAGAATGGAAAAGAGCTCTTGGATCTGGAAAAATTGTGGAAAAGAAATCGAAATACCTCAGAAGAAAATTTGATAACTTTGATGTTTTCGTCGATGGCGATTTGTGTGATCAAATATGGGAAGATTGTGTAAATGACGAGGAAGCTTACAGACAGTCACTGGCATCAAAGAAAGTAGAATATGGAAAATTCGTATGTAATGGTGATTATCAACATTGGAGTAAGGTTATTCGTTTAATTTCATCAATATTTATTGATAAACAAGGATCATTCAAGTTAGAACGAAGTTCGGGTAGGCCATGGAAGCCTCAGTTGGTGAAGTATTGTACACGCGTTTTACTCAGCCTCCCCCATCAAAGAGATCTTAGTAATGGCATTGGTAATCAACCGAATTTGGAAGTTTTACGAAAACAGCTAGAAGATGTCAAAGGAACTGTGCACAATTATTTTTCATCACAGCAGTTGCTACGAATTAACAGTAATCAACAACAAAAACAACAAAACACAAAACCTGTCCCCAGAGAGAAATTAGCTCAGCTATGGCAGGAAAACAAAAAGAAAGCAATTGAAATTATAAACAATGACGGAAATTGGCCTGAAAGAATTAATCCAGTTGTAGATAAAAACAAGACAGAAGAATTTTATACCAACAGATACAACATTGTTAGGCATGAATTGAAGCCAATTTTATATGAATATGAAGACGACCATGATGAAATACCGGAATTTATGCCAGATGAGGTTGAGAGGGTTGTTAGAAAAACACCGAGAGGAAAAAAGTGGGGCAAAGATGGTGTTCGCTATGAGGACTACAAGAAAAAGCCATCTGAAACCAATGTTGAAGTATCAAAAGTCCTAAACGTGGTCAAAAAGTTTAAAAAAGCACCACAGGGGTGGAAACATGCATTAATTCGGAGAAACCCAAAGAAGAACTATAAACCAGAGGATCTGACCACGCTTCGCGATATTTCATTACTACCAACCATCTATAAAATTTTTGCAAAATGCTTATGCAACCGGATCTTACCAAACGTTGTCGGATCGGCGATTAATTTTTGGCAAAGAGCATACATAAAGAAGAGAGATAGACAAGAATTAATATTCTTGATGCAAACGGCAATAGATGATTTCAAACACATAAGTTCACGATTTTATGCGATTTTCGTGGATTTTAGGGACGCGTTTGGAAGTTTAGATCAAGGATATTTGATTCGTGCACTACTGGAAAGCGGGGTCCACAAACTATATTGTGAACCCATAGCAGATATCTACGAAGATTCGCATTTCGAAGTAATTTGTGGACAACACCTATCAAAAGAATTCCCACTACCAGTTGGAACAAAAACGGGGGACCCATTGAGTGCAGTGTTATTCATAATAGTCCTGGACAAATCCCTAAAAGAAGTACATCAGCTTGCAATTATTCATCAAAACATCCAAGATGAAAAGAGAATTTCACCATTACCAGTTTTAGGTTATGCCGACGATATTGCCTTTGTAAACCATTCTGAAAATGTAATCAAATCAATGTTGGAAAACCTTATCGAAAAAACACAAGACACAGGTTTACGTATAAGGCCAGATAAATGTGCTATATTTTATGAAAGAAGATCAGCCAACCGATGGTATAAAAGCAAAAGTGATAAGCCACCGTGTATAGAAATAGGAGGGCAACAAATTACCGTCCATGCGCGGTACGAACCTTTCACCTACTTGGGGAAGCCAGTGACTGTTGCAGGTGAACCCAAAGATCTTATTAGAAATATAATTGATGAGTATTCTGAAATTCTGGACAAAATTGCGGCAAGCGTATTACCTCTAGCGTTAAAATCAAAGCGTTGGGCATAATAGCCTTGTCAAAAATAGAACATTATTTTCCTAACGTCAACTTTACAGAAGAAAATTTAGCAGAACTTGATAAAGTACTAACGGCATGTCTGAGAAAGATGTTCAATATTTATGCAAATACGACAGTTCGAACAATGTTTATGAAAAAACAGTATGGTGGCATTGGCATACGAAAACCGTCAACAGTACATAGAGCAAGAAGGATTAGTTTTCTTGTTAATATGCTAAACCATGAAGATGACAACATACGATATGTTGCCAGAAATTCACTCAGCCTCGATTTCAACAAACGTGGGGCTAAAAGATCAATTCAAGATAATAACTCTCTAGGTTTCAATAAAACAGCAATTGGCAATCTGGAAACACACGTTAAAGGTGGTTTTGGGGTTCAATCTGACTGGCCCCAGCTGTGTCACCTAGTTAGCAAAGTAGGCGTGAGACTGCACTGGGAAAAAAATGAAGAAACTGACATACATCAAGCTGGAAAAGCAAAGATTATTATCGGAACGTTAAGTCAAAATATATTCACCACTGGAAAAGTAATTCGAAAAGAGATTTTAGAAAAACAACTATCTGAAGAATTGCAAGATTTGAAAAAGCTACCAATGCAAGGAACCCTTATCGATATCAACAATGCTGACTACCTTCTTTCACAGAACATCTATAGAAATTTTAAAATCAGTGATAATTTGCTAAATTTCTGGTACAAAGCAAGGCATAATGTCCTACCATGCCATTACACATTGTCACTATGGTACCCGGAACATCCACCAGAATGTCGATTAGATGGGTATCACTTGGACAGTATGTCACATATCCTAAATGGTTGTAAGAAAATGAAAAACAATTATACAAAAAGACATGATCACATCCTGGAAAAGATAAGTTCAGAACTGAAACATCATTGTGAGAAGATTTATGTCAACAAAACCATCAAGACGGCATTTCCTGAATTTTTAGAAGAATCAACGATATTAAATCTCAAACCGGATATCGTCATGAAAATGGGCACAGATGTGAGCATCATAGATATTGCATGCCACTATGATTTATATATTGAATCCACCTACCAAGCTAAACTGGAGAAATACAGATGCATAAAAGATTTTTAATCAAACAAAGAAATTGAATGTGGTATCAATGCAATTATCATTGAATCGCTAGGAACAGTACATAATCAAGCTTTGAAGCTCCTGTTAAAGCATCAAATGAAGAAAGAAATGGCCAAGTGACTCTTAAAATGGTGTTCTACTGGAAATATAATTTGTGCAAAGAACCTTTGGAATTTAAGATGTAAACTTGATAAGGAAGTGTAGCTGAGGATATACCGAACAGAATATGAAATGAAACGAGCAGAAAAGTAGTAAAGATTAGGTTGTCTTAGGTAGAAGGTAATCCTTATGTCTGGTGTTTATTGGACACATTGAACAGTTAGTTACGATTTATGCTAAACTAGTTCAATAAATATAACCTATGTATGTATAATTGTATGTATGTATGTATGTATGTATGTATGTATGTATGTATGTATGTATGTATGTATGTATGTATGTATGTATGTATGTATGTATGTATGTATGTATGTATGTATGTATGTATGTATGTATGTATGTATGTATGTATGTATGTATGTATGTATGTATGTATGTATGTATGTATGTATGTATGTATGTATGTATGTATGTATGTATGTATGTATGTATGTATGTATGTATGTATGTATGTATGTATGTATGTATGTATGTATGTATGTATGTATGTATGTATGTATGTATGTATGTATGTATGTATGTATGTATGTATGTATGTATGTATGTATGTATGTATGTATGTATGTATGTATGTATGTATGTATGTATGTATGTATGTATGTATGTATGTATGTATGTATGTATGTATGTATGTATGTATGTATGTATGTATGTATGTATGTATGTATGTATGTATGTATGTATGTATGTATGTATGTATGTATGTATGTATGTATGTATGTATGTATGTATGTATGTATGTATGTATGTATGTATGTATGTATGTATGTATGTATGTATGTATGTATGTATGTATGTATGTATGTATGTATGTATGTATGTATGTATGTATGTATGTATGTATGTATGTATGTATGTATGTATGTATGTATGTATGTATGTATGTATGTATGTATGTATGTATGTATGTATGTATGTATGTATGTATGTATGTATGTATGTATGTATGTATGTATGTATGTATGTATGTATGTATGTATGTATGTATGTATGTATGTATGTATGTATGTATGTATGTATGTATGTATGTATGTATGTATGTATGTATGTATGTATGTATGTATGTATGTATGTATGTATGTATGTATGTATGTATGTATGTATGTATGTATGTATGTATGTATGTATGTATGTATGTATGTATGTATGTATGTATGTATGTATGTATGTATGTATGTATGTATGTATGTATGTATGTATGTATGTATGTATGTATGTATGTATGTATGTATGTATGTATGTATGTATGTATGTATGTATGTATGTATGTATGATGTATGTATGTATGTATGTATGTATGTATGTATGTATGTATGTATGTATGTATGTATGTATGTATGTATGTATGTATGTATGTATGTATGTATGTATGTATGTATGTATGTATGTATGTATGTATGTATGTATGTATGTATGTATGTATGTATGTATGTATGTATGTATGTATGTATGTATGTATGTATGTATGTATGTATGTATGTATGTATGTATGTATGTATGTATGTATGTATGTATGTATGTATGTATGTATGTATGTATGTATGTATGTATGTATGTATGTATGTATGTATGTATGTATGTATGTATGTATGTATGTATGTATGTATGTATGTATGTATGTATGTATGTATGTATGTATGTATGTATGTATGTATGTATGTATGTATGTATGTATGTATGTATGTATGTATGTATGTATGTATGTATGTATGTATGTATGTATGTATGTATGTATGTATGTATGTATGTATGTATGTATGTATGTATGTATGTATGTATGTATGTATGTATGTATGTATGTATGTATGTATGTATGTATGTATGTATGTATGTATGTATGTATGTATGTATGTATGTATGTATGTATGTATGTATGTATGTATGTATGTATGTATGTATGTATGTATGTATGTATGTATGTATGTATGTATGTATGTATGTATGTATGTATGTATGTATGTATGTATGTATGTATGTATGTATGTATGTATGTATGTATGTATGTATGTATGTATGTATGTATGTATGTATGTATGTATGTATGTATGTATGTATGTATGTATGTATGTATGTATGTATGTATGTATGTATGTATGTATGTATGTATGTATGTATGTATGTATGTATGTATGTATGTATGTATGTATGTATGTATGTATGTATGTATGTATGTATGTATGTATGTATGTATGTATGTATGTATGTATGTATGTATGTATGTATGTATGTATGTATGTATGTATGTATGTATGTATGTATGTATGTATGTATGTATGTATGTATGTATGTATGTATGTATGTATGTATGTATGTATGTATGTATGTATGTATGTATGTATGTATGTATGTATGTATGTATGTATGTATGTATGTATGTATGTATGTATGTATGTATGTATGTATGTATGTATGTATGTATGTATGTATGTATGTATGTATGTATGTATGTATGTATGTATGTATGTATGTATGTATGTATGTATGTATGTATGTATGTATGTATGTATGTATGTATGTATGTATGTATGTATGTATGTATGTATGTATGTATGTATGTATGTATGTATGTATGTATGTATGTATGTATGTATGTATGTATGTATGTATGTATGTATGTATGTATGTATGTATGTATGTATGTATGTATGTATGTATGTATGTATGTATGTATGTATGTATGTATGTATGTATGTATGTATGTATGTATGTATGTATGTATGTATGTATGTATGTATGTATGTATGTATGTATGTATGTATGTATGTATGTATGTATGTATGTATGTATGTATGTATGTATGTATGTATGTATGTATGTATGTATGTATGTATGTATGTATGTATGTATGTATGTATGTATGTATGTATGTATGTATGTATGTATGTATGTATGTATGTATGTATGTATGTATGTATGTATGTATGTATGTATGTATGTATGTATGTATGTATGTATGTATGTATGTATGTATGTATGTATGTATGTATGTATGTATGTATGTATGTATGTATGTATGTATGTATGTATGTATGTATGTATGTATGTATGTATGTATGTATGTATGTATGTATGTATGTATGTATGTATGTATGTATGTATGTATGTATGTATGTATGTATGTATGTATGTATGTATGTATGTATGTATGTATGTATGTATGTATGTATGTATGTATGTATGTATGTATGTATGTATGTATGTATGTATGTATGTATGTATGTATGTATGTATGTATGTATGTATGTATGTATGTATGTATGTATGTATGTATGTATGTATGTATGTATGTATGTATGTATGTATGTATGTATGTATGTATGTATGTATGTATGTATGTATGTATGTATGTATGTATGTATGTATGTATGTATGTATGTATGTATGTATGTATGTATGTATGTATGTATGTATGTATGTATGTATGTATGTATGTATGTATGTATGTATGTATGTATGTATGTATGTATGTATGTATGTATGTATGTATGTATGTATGTATGTATGTATGTATGTATGTATGTATGTATGTATGTATGTATGTATGTATGTATGTATGTATGTATGTATGTATGTATGTATGTATGTATGTATGTATGTATGTATGTATGTATGTATGTATGTATGTATGTATGTATGTATGTATGTATGTATGTATGTATGTATGTATGTATGTATGTATGTATGTATGTATGTATGTATGTATGTATGTATGTATGTATGTATGTATGTATGTATGTATGTATGTATGTATGTATGTATGTATGTATGTATGTATGTATGTATGTATGTATGTATGTATGTATGTATGTATGTATGTATGTATGTATGTATGTATGTATGTATGTATGTATGTATGTATGTATGTATGTATGTATGTATGTATGTATGTATGTATGTATGTATGTATGTATGTATGTATGTATGTATGTATGTATGTATGTATGTATGTATGTATGTATGTATGTATGTATGTATGTATGTATGTATGTATGTATGTATGTATGTATGTATGTATGTATGTATGTATGTATGTATGTATGTATGTATGTATGTATGTATGTATGTATGTATGTATGTATGTATGTATGTATGTATGTATGTATGTATGTATGTATGTATGTATGTATGTATGTATGTATGTATGTATGTATGTATGTATGTATGTATGTATGTATGTATGTATGTATGTATGTATGTATGTATGTATGTATGTATGTATGTATGTATGTATGTATGTATGTATGTATGTATGTATGTATGTATGTATGTATGTATGTATGTATGTATGTATGTATGTATGTATGTATGTATGTATGTATGTATGTATGTATGTATGTATGTATGTATGTATGTATGTATGTATGTATGTATGTATGTATGTATGTATGTATGTATGTATGTATGTATGTATGTATGTATGTATGTATGTATGTATGTATGTATGTATGTATGTATGTATGTATGTATGTATGTATGTATGTATGTATGTATGTATGTATGTATGTATGTATGTATGTATGTATGTATGTATGTATGTATGTATGTATGTATGTATGTATGTATGTATGTATGTATGTATGTATGTATGTATGTATGTATGTATGTATGTATGTATGTATGTATGTATGTATGTATGTATGTATGTATGTATGTATGTATGTATGTATGTATGTATGTATGTATGTATGTATGTATGTATGTATGTATGTATGTATGTATGTATGTATGTATGTATGTATGTATGTATGTATGTATGTATGTATGTATGTATGTATGTATGTATGTATGTATGTATGTATGTATGTATGTATGTATGTATGTATGTATGTATGTATGTATGTATGTATGTATGTATGTATGTATGTATGTATGTATGTATGTATGTATGTATGTATGTATGTATGTATGTATGTATGTATGTATGTATGTATGTATGTATGTATGTATGTATGTATGTATGTTAAATTTGCCACAAATTAAAATATTTACACTAGTTAAAAATAAAATATACAAAATAGATACAATTACAATTTACATAACAAATCTAATAAAAACGATTTAAAGGCAACCCTTATTATAGTGGCAGGGATAGCATTAAAAGATCGAATGATCTTATTTCCATAATGGTCCCCTTAGAGGTGGTTGTAAATAATAAGAAACAAATAAAATTTTCTGTCTTTCACACATGGCATAATTTATTAAGGCCAAGTCCTATCAATGTGAGAGAGGACACATGGTTTCAGTAGAACACATATACGTTGTTTTCCTCTCTCTGTATATTTTGGAAAAAATTGTCTTTTATCTTATGCTTAAACGAATTGATATTATTTGTTGATTTTAAAATCAGACGGTAGGCTACTCCATATTTTTGGTCTAAAGTAGGACAGACACTTTTGGCCAGTGCTACTTTTGCGAAATGGAAGGTTGAATTTAAACTTAGACCTTCGTGTTACTCGGTTTTGGTCAATTGGCTGGAATATTTCATCAGCATTAGCTGGAGCCGTTCCTTTGAAAAACTTCATTATGTTTACACGTGTATGTTGATCAAATCTGTCCATTGTGGGGAGCCAATTTATAGCTTTAAATCCTGTAGCCCCAACATGTGCTGTGCTTTTTAGATTCAGGTAGAAGCGAATGCATTTGTTCTGAGCTGATTGGACTTTTTTGGACAGCCTCTTATTCAACATCAGTAACCATGAGGTGCATGCGTAATCAAAGTGGGGCTGGATAAGAGCTTTTAAAAGCATTCTACGTGTGGAGCTTTCCAGGAAACTTTGTTTTCTATACAGAAACTGACTTACATCAGCAGGAAGTGCATATCCAAAGCTTTAAAAGTGTGTCTGAAATTTTTCAAATTCCTTCTCGCTTTGAAACTATACGCTGTAAAAAATTAGCAATTGATTTTTCTGCCCTCCCACAGTTGTATTCCTGAGAAAAATTGAGTTTACTGATCTGCAGTAGTAAAGTATACATCGGGACCACATAAACCACACTAATCCGGATCAAGCCATCTAGGCTTAAAAATCAATTGGAGTCTTCAAATAATTACCCTATGAACACAACGATACAAGAACGCCCAGTGCTGTTGCACACAGACCACAAGGACTTTGGGATTATCGGCTTAACAGGTCAAGCGATTAGGTACGGATTATGAAGACCACAAAGGAAAACTTTGATTGAAAAATTATGGAAACCTTCGTTTACATGAAATTTCTTCCATTTTGAAAACTTTTGTTAGCTTCAAGCAATGTATCATTGTTTGCCTTGAAAGTTCGGCTAACAGAATATGAAGAAATCGAGAAATGGATATTTTCACTCATAAAACGTTTACCGTAGCCTCAAGGCTAATTACTAGGTGTTCCTAACAAATCCTTGCTGTTACTAAGATCATCAACAAAGTTGCAAAGTCATTAAAATGCAATTTTCAAAGTTTAACCTGGCAAAGTTCCCTTACTGCTTGAAATCTTCATGCGGATGACTGTTGTCAAGGAAACCAACCAAGATGTGGCATTATTAAAGTGGCAAATCTTGTCTGGCTAACGTAAAGAATTTGTCAGTATCATGTGCCATCCTTATTTTCGGTATGTCCGATGTAATATTTCTTATGCTTATCAAGAAATCTGGTTTCCTTCAAAAGGACTAGTTAGGCTATTGCCATCCCGAAGTAAACTAAATCCTACATTAATCAGTTGAAGTTGCAGATAACTATTTGTTTCGCTAGATGCAAGCTACATGCATGATATCATTCTTCAAACATGGCTAATGGGAGCTTTTAATAATGTTTGAAAAAATGAAAACATTATAAGAGGATTTTCTCCAACCGGAAGGAATATACCTATGTACCTACCTACCTACCTACCTACCTACCTACCTATAGTGGAAGGAATCAGGAATGTTGTAACAAAAGGCATTATTCCTGCACACAATCAAAACAATCAACAACGCATTTGAGGTATTCATAGACATTGTTAATTCATACAATCAAAACAATTCAGAGATATTTGGGTCAACAATCAAATTCAGGTGAGCTGCCAAACTCTGGCTGTTAATAAATTCATCAGATGAACTTACAACTCATTAAAAGGCAATTTTCCAAATTTATGGCTGTTAATGAATCCATCAACTGAGCTGCCAACTCATATTATGTCTGTTAATGAATCCATCAACTGAGCTGCCAACTCATTAAAAAAGCAATTTTCCAAGATCTGACCTCTGTGACCTGGCAAAGTTCCCTTACTGTTTGAAATCTTCAACGTGGACGATTGCTGTCAAGGGGCAAAGGAAGACTTTGCGCCCATGAGAAGGTTTCTTATAAGCAGTTTCTTAGAAAATACCCGTATGGTCTTAGGCTTAGTCTATTTAAGTAGTTCAAGGCGAGGCTATGTAACTGTGAGGATCTAGATTATGGACAGAACATCAAGAAACAATGCAACTGATGCAATAAGCAACATACTTTAATCGTAATTAAATTGCTAATTTCGTGAAGAAAGTGCCAATTCTGGTTAATAAGGGTGGTAGTTATTAAGTAAAAGAACGTGCCCATTCAGATAAAATTGCTGTTATATCAAGGAAAACATCAACGCGATTTATCAATCTTATGTCAAATCTGTTTAACATGAAATAAGCCGACCTCGAATATAGTTGCGATCGCAGGAAACTTTTGTATGGTATGCGCTTTCTGCGTGCTTTCTTTATTTCAATGCTCATTAGCAGACCTAGCATCTCCTCGATATCGCTGATGTAGTTTCATGTCAAACTCATTTGAGTTCATTTTACGTATAGCTTTTTGGACCGTTTCCCGATCAATTACTGAATCTTCCAGAATTAACCAATGCCAAGCCTGGCTCAAGGCCAGGGTATAAACAAATTTTTGGTCAGTCAATACTGATGTTTGCGAAGGAAGTTTTGAAGTTTCGTATTTCGATTGCGAGGAGCTTTACCAAATAAATTAGGATTTTTGTACAGCTAAACATATTGCAACAGGGTTTTCTACATCCCTCCCAGAATAACTGCTGAAACATTGCCGTTTTAAAGTATTATTTGCTGCTGACTGCTGGAACATATAGGGTGGAAAAGAGAACATAAAGGAGAGAGGATCAGTTTACTTGCTGACGATGACGCATTGATTTCTGGTTCTCTTTTTGGAGGACTTCTCATTCTGCTGACAAAGCTTGATTGAATTTGCAGTATTGGAAGCAGAAGATTTAAAGACAACGGAGATTTAGAAAGATGACTTCGTATCACTCTTTTCATCTCTTATTTGATCCAGTTGTTCTAAAATGGTTTATTGGGTATGACAACCAGTGTAGATGGCTTGGAAATTTCTTCATTGACAAAGATAATTTTGGATTACATTTTATCCATCTATTACGACATCAGTTAGGTAAATGCCTTCACAAACAAATAATTTCTGTTGAACATGTTGATGTGTACATTTTATCTAACATTCACTTTCGTTATTTTTGCAGGAGTATGCATTGCAAGCTCATTATAAGCACTATTTCTAGAACACTTCTATAAGAGCAACATGCATTCTCATTGATGAAAATAATGCTGTCTGGTGATGTAGAACTAAATCCTGGTCCTATCTCCGTCAATAATAATGATCAGGAACTAGTTTATGCTAACATGAGTCGTTCAAATATGATTTTGACCCAGCGATTATTTCAAATTGGGTTAAGACCATTTGACGTTGGAGGAGGAGGAGATCCTTTCTTCAAATCGGTAGCACATCAACTTTATGGAGATTCAGTATACCATCAGTCTGTCAGAGATGCAGGAGTACAATATCTAATACAGCACCAAGAGAGGTCTAGTCGATTCATTGAAGGAAGTGAGCGATTTTGTTGGCCTACATATATAAATAAGATGTCAAAATTAGGAACTTGGTGTGAAAATATAATTCTGCAGGCTGTGGCCGATGCTCTCAACATTACCATAAATATTGCTGAATCAATTGAAACATTTTCACCATACACTATAATCAGTCCACGTGAAATTTTTCCTTGGATGACCTCAATTTTTATAGGACACATAGATGAAACACATTATGTTACAACAATTCCAGCAGTGTCATTGTCATTATCGAAGAGAAACAGTCCAATCAGTGAAACTATGAATAATCAAAAAGTGCAGTCTGTTGCTGCGGCATCTCTTGCATCAAAAAAAGGTATTGAGGAGTCTAATAACTCAATCTCGTCAGGTTTTGAAATTCTTGAATTAAAGAGACAGAACAGAAAAAATTACATGAGAAATTATTGAGAACAAATGAAACAGAAGCAAAGTATCGAGACGAATAACATTCTGGCAACTACTTCTGAAAATGAAAATGTGTCAAAGGCAAGAAAGAATGATACAAATACTATTCCAAGTAGTGGACCTGAGATTGGCATTGAAGAAAGTAAGATTAAAACATTTGAGAAGGATGCCAAAAAAATGTAAAAGAGAAGCATCTAAGTTGAGTAAGCAGTTATTTAAAGAGAGACATCCGGTTCAATTTAAAAGAACTAATAACAGACATAAGAAGCAATCCAAAGGAAGAGACATTGAGCATTATCGACATATTTGCAAAAAAAAATTGGTCGTATAAAAAGTAAGATCCCACACGTTTCAAAAACATTTGCAAGAAAAATATGAAATCATATGTAGAAAGAGATCCTGAAAATTACAAAGAAATTTGTCAAAAAAAAGGCCAAATCATATGAAGATAGAGATCCTGAGCATTACAAAGAAATTTGTCAAAAAGAGGCTCCATCATATACAGATAGAGATCCTGAGCATTACAAAGAAATTTTTCAAAAAAGGCTCAGTCATATAAAGATAGAGATCCTGAGCATTAAAAAGAAATTTTTCAAAAAAGGCTCAATCATATAAAGATAGAGATCCTGAGCATTACAAAGAAATTTTTCAAAAAAAGGCTCAATCATATAAAGATAGAGATCCTGAGCATTACAAAGAAATTTTTTCAAAAAAGGCTCAATCATATAAAGATAGAGATCCTGAGCATTACAAAGAAATTTTTCAAAAAAAGGCTCAATCATATAAAGATAGAGATCCTGAGCATTACGAAGAAATTTTTCAAAAAAGGCTCAATCATATAAAGATAGAGATCCTGAGCATTACAAAGAAATTTGTCAAAAAAAGGCTCAATCATATGCAGATAGAGATCCTGAGCATTACAAAGAAATTTTTCAAAAATGGCTCAGTCATATAAAGATAGAGATCCTGAGCATTAAAAGGAAATTTGTCAAGGAAAAGCTCCATCATATATAGACAGAGATCCTGAGCATTACAAAAAAATTTTTCCAAAATTGCTCAGTCATATAAAGATAGAGATCCTGAGCATTACAAAGAATTTGCCAAGAAAAGGCTCCATCATATACAGATAGAGATCCTGAGCATTACAAAGAAATTTTTCAAAAAAGGCTCAGTCATATAAAGATAGAGATCCTGAGCATTAAAAAGAAATTTTTCAAAAAAGGCTGAGTCATATAAAGATAGAGATCCTGAGCATTACAAAGAAATTTTTCAAAAAAGGCTCAGTCATATAAAGATAGAGATCCTGAGCATTAAAAAGAAATTTGTCAAAAAAAGGCTCAATCATATAAAGATAGAGATCCTGAGCATTACAAAGAAATTTGTCAAAAAAGGCTCAATCATATAAAGATAGAGATCATGAGCATTACAAAGAAATTTGTCAAAAAAGGCTCAGTCATATAAAGATAGAGATCCTCAGCATTACAAAGAAATTTGTCAAAAAAAGACTCAGTCATATAAAGATAGAGATCCTGAGCATTACAAAGAAATTTGTCAAAAAAAGGCGCAATCCTATAAAAAGAGGGACCCTGAGCATTACAGAGAAATCTGCCAAAAAATGTTGAATCATATAGAAAAAGAGATCCTGAGCATTACAAATGTGTCGAAAAGAGAAAACATCAGTCATATAAGGCCAGAAATCGAGATCATCACAAAAATGTTTCTCGCAGAAATAAATTATCATTCAAAAAGAGAAAAGTTGATTCTAACATAGCTATTTGTAATGATAGTATGCACGTGTCTTCAAATGACAGATCACAGTCAACTGAAAATCTTGAAAATGATGCAACTACAAAAGACACAAACGTCTCCGACATCATTGATAACTTTCATGAAGCAATAAAAGAAGGACCGGAATTTGTATGTACATGTTGTGATCAGCTGTGGTACAGATCATCAGTGTTAGAATGCAAAGCAGATTCATACAAATTTGAACATTTTGAAGATAAACCATCGACACTTTTTCTTACTGATACAAGGAGCATTGAAAATAAAGAATGGATTTGTAGAACTTGCCACAACGACTTGAAAAAAGGTAGTAAAGTTCCTACATGCTCTAAAGCAAATGGAATGAGTTTTCCCGACAAGCCTGCTGTATTGATTTGACTCCTTTGGAAGAGAGGCTGATAGCACCACGTATACCATTTATGCAAATACGAGAATTGCCAAGAGGACACAGGCGCGCAACTAGGAATTTTACGTGGAAGGGGTCCAAATCAGAGAAAGGGCATACTGTCACTTCAAAGTAGCGATGTCATCTGGGATGTCTATGTATGTATGTGTGTATAATTTAGCCAAAGATTAATATCAAAATGAAAATAGGTTTATCAAAATAAAGAAGTCTAATCACAAGCGAGTGCTATTAAGTAACAAAAAATAGCAAAAAAATCTAATGTAAAAACACCCCTGGTTAAAATGGCAGGGATAGCATTAAAAGGTCTTTGATCTTGCTTCCCTATAGGTCCCTCCAAAGGTGTCAATAAAAGTAAAGTTTTCATGGAAGGAACGAAAATCTTGAAGAAGATAAAATGTCGCTAATTTGTACCTTTTATGAATTTGAATGATAAGATACTGAATCGAGTGTACGAGCCAGAAAATTTTCTTACATCACACTCTGTAAATCGTCGGAGAATGGTCATTGTAAGAGGTTATTAAAACTTGAAGAGATTGTAAAAGCCAGCCAAGGAGAGGCAAGTAAGATTGGAAAGGTGGTTCATGCACACACTTATCATATAAAACCTGTGCTATGAACCAACTCTGTGACGGTTGGGCTAATAATTTTACCGGTTGAGAAAAGAAAAGCAATGTCAATTGGAAGGTCACTGCTCCCTGAATAACAGGAGCCAGAGGATGATATTTCTAGCGAAAAGATCTTTCAATGGTAGGGGTGGTTCCAGTTAATATCCGTACCCTCGAATGCCCCAGATTTTTCATGATGAAATGTGCTGGAAAGATCCAAATTTTGCCGCTAAAAGTACAGCAATGTCCGGATTTTTCAAATTTTACAGATAACTTACCCATATGTTGCCCCTATGGAAGAGTGAGTTAGCCAGAAACTTGAAGATCTGGATATTTCCTAATTTTCGTCACTACCCCAGGATTTTTGCATCTCATGAGCGGCATGCCCCTGGATTTTCGGGAATTTTTGCATGCCTCCAGATTTGCCTTTCCATAGAGGGGGTACGGATATTAACTGGAATCATCCTAGACATGCTCAAATCCTTCAAGAATTTACCTGCATGCAGTGGGCTACATTCTGAAATCGTGAGGGACTTCTAAAGAAAACTCCTTAAAAATGTTCAAGGAACCTTAAAAATCGGCCTTTAAGAAAGACCAAATTTTCCTATAATTTCTGCTTCATAGTGACGACTTCAATAAGTATTGGCCAAAGGGATAACATGTACTGAAGCATGTAAAGCCATTGCTTGTGTAGTAGAAAATTTGCTCGCAATTTTTTCAGCGTGTTTTGAAAGTTTCTTGAAGGGGCTTTTTTGAGGAATTTTCGGAACGAAGTTGCCTGTTTCATTCAGGTAAAATGTCAACTATTAAATGAAATATCTGGCATTATCATTACGTCGATATCCAGCGAGCAATGGTCTTTCAAATGGAGATTGCTTTTAACTCACCCAGTGAAAACAGTTTCTTGAAGTGGCTTCTCTTAAAAAATGAGTCGTGTCTTTTAGCATGTGATTTGAAAGTAGAAATTTTCAGCTGCAATTAATCCTCAATGTGCTGATAATTTTGGATTGAAAGGTGCGATTCAAGCATAGAAGAATTCTCAAGCTAACCTCAAGATCTTTGCAATTCAAGAAAGCATTCAACAAATTTTGGTAGTTGATCGTCCAAGAAAACGCTGATAAACATTGCTTCAATTTCACAAAACTTTCCCCTGAAAAGGGCACTTTTGCCCCTTTGGAAAAAGGGCAGGGGTCTGGACCCCCAGGACCCCCCTATTTGCGGGCCTGAGGACATCAGTTGAGTATAAATGGTAACGTAGTGAATGTCCCAGCTGACGTCAATACGACGATAAGTATGATACCTCGACCAATTGATGAATCACAAACGATATCAATCCAATTGAAAAAGATAAGGTTTTAAAGGGTATTACATGTTTCAGACTATACGACCTTTCAATGTAATGTATGCTGCACACTATTTGACCCAAACAAGTGAATTGTATAGAGATGAAGGTATTCATCTCTCAAACGAATGGTTAAATGGCCTACCTTTTGGTAGTGATGATGAGATGAGTAATGTGTCTTATTGTGATGATAATGAAGTAGTACCGAGTGAAAGCATTGATGCAGATCATGATCAATCTGGTGTCGATATTAATGAGAATGACATTGACAGTGATGATGAATGGAATGAGATGGAAGAGCGACCAGCTGGTAATACTGATACATTACTTGAACCAGTAGATATCAGTCATTGGGCTGATAACTTGTTAACTGTTGCTCCTGGAGAGGGGAATAGACCTTTAGGTATATTTCATGACAAAAATTCAGAGTTCTTAGCATTTCCATCAATTTTCTTGTAGAAAACGACGATGTGAAAGTGAAGATGAAGACTGTGAAGACTGTATAGTTATATATCGCATCGTTACAAACAGTCCTTTTGAAAAAGCATCACTGCCCTTGATTTCTCAACTTGGGTGGCTTAACATAAGAGAAATGATTGATTTCGAAACTGCTACCATGGTCTATAAATCGCTCCATGGACTAGCTCCTCCTTACATGCAGGATATGTTTCACAAACTGTCTGATTGTAGGAAACGAGTCCTACGGGGTACTGAAACAGATCTTGAGATTCCACCATATAATACATCTGATGGACAACGTAGCTTTTCGTATCGCGGAGTTACTGTTTGGAACCAATTGAGCCCTGAAATCAAAACTGCCCCATCACTGGCGATTTTCAAAAACAGACTCCAGACCTTTTTGAAAAATCATAGGTGTATCCCCGGATGAGGGCTATTACATCGAAACCAGTATTTTTTGGTCAATTTTCTTTTTCTTTTCCCATCAAATTGAGATTTGTTTTCCTTTGATCTTATTGTAGAGTTTATATTATAGATACATCCTGTAATTAGGTTTGATCTTATCTTTTTCTTTAAGCAGGGCACATTGTAAAACAGTTTTCTTAAACACAAACTGAATGTATTACCCTGGATAAATAATTAAAAATGAAATGAAATGAAAATGAAAGATGTGATTGGTTCGAGTGCATTACAGTGACATATGCAAATGGGAATTAAGAAGCCTAGATTGAAGAGTTGCTCAGTCTGCTCCAAATATTTTCTACAAATTGAAAAAGTTACAAATCAAAACAATTTAAGATAATAATAATAATAATAGCAATAATAATAATAATAATAATAATAATAATAATAATAATAATAAAAATAATAATAATAATGATAATAATGATGATGATGATAATAATAATAATTTTTTTTTCAAACGTTGATCTTTTCATTCAAAAATCTAAAGGAAGTTAAAGTACAAGATAAAATTTTAATAATATTGTTATACTACAACAAGTTTAGAAGTAATAGTTAAAATTTTCTACAGCAACATATTAGGTAGATCCCAAAACATTGTTCACTTACAGTGCAAGGTCAATGTGGGAAAGGTCCTAGACCAAAGCTTAGCGAGAACACCCGGTACTTAGTAAAAATACAAAAGTTCTGGGGTCACCCAGTCCTTATTCCTCATGCAGAAGATGTAGTAGGATGCACGTAGTGCACTTTCCATACATTTACTTATAAGTCTCGTGTAGTTGATGTTATTCTTCTTCGCAAACTTTGTCAGTCCATCAATATTATTCGTAACAAATCCTAAGGTTGTGATTTCAATGAAAATTATTTCAAACTTGTTACAGTGAATTAGAGAATCGTCCTTTAGTTCCTTGTATCTTCGTTTTTTATATTCTCTTGACTTGATCGAATTTGTTTCGAAACACACTGTGAGCTCCATTACTATCATTTTGTCGTGATCCACCAAGACAACGTCAGGTCTCATTGTTCTGAAACACATAGCTGGATTTCTGTAGCCATCAATATCCACAAAAAGATTGATAGCATGACCAACAAGCGGGGCCAGATAGTGAGCTATTGTCAACAGAACCGAATTGTGCCTCCAGGTATATCTGCCTTGCGTCAGAGCAGCAGAACAGTCTGACAAGACATGAAGCTGCATTTGAGCCTTTTGGCAGTGTGTACAAAGATTATCATTAGCCACCTTCCATCTTTTGAGGTTACTCTTATTTGGAAGCGAGAATATTAAGGCTCTTCTGCAGAAGCTGTAAATATTCTTTGGCATTCTGGATGTCATAAGATGCCACTTGTCAATCAAAGATTTTCTACAGTTTGCAACAAGGTAAAAAATAATAATAATAATAATAATAATAATAATAATAATAATAATAATAATAATAATAATAATAATAATAATAATAATAATAATAATAATAATAATAATAATAATAATAATAATAATAATAATAACATAACGATAATTATAACTTTTATGTAGCACCAAAATCTATAAAATATATATTCTTTAGCGCTTAACAATAGCTAAGTTAAAAAATGTCCATATTTACATGAAAAAGGATCCAGAATCGATTACAGTTCAAAAGCAATAGAAAATAAGAATGTTTTTAATCTAGATTTAAAAGTATCAATGCTCTGCGAGTTACGAATGTTATAAGGTAAGCGGTTCAATAATGTAGCAGCAGCGACTGGAAATGCTCTGTCTCCGCACGTTTTGTGTTTTGTTCTCAGAATCTTCAACTGTAAAGATGCATTTGACCTGAGGGAATATCTTTCTTGTCCTTGCATAGTGAACACACTCGTTATGTAAGATGGGGCCATGTTATTCAGCGCTTTGTATGTTAGCAACAATATCTTAAACTCAATTCTTTGTTGCACAGGTAGCCAGTGTAATTCCTTTAAAGCAGGAGTGATATGATCATACTTTTTTATTCCAGTTATCATCCCTGCAGCTGCATTCTGTACGCATTGCAGTTTCTGTATTTGGCAATCTGGCAGACCGTAGGCTATTGCAGTAATCAAGTTTATTTGTAATGAAAGCATGAACCATTGTCTCCGTGGATTTCACGTCAAGATACTTTCTTATATGCCTGATGTTTCTTATGTGATAAAAAGCTGTGGAACAGGTCTTTGTTATGTGATGCTCCATGGACAAATTTTCGTCAATCATGGCTCCAAGATTTCTCAAAGAAGTGACTGGTTTTATTTCAGTGTCACCAATCTTTATAGAATTTATGTTCAATTTACCTAAGTTGTGCTTTGACCCTATTATCATGAACTCCGTCTTTCCATCATTTATCTTGAGCTTATTAGCAAGCATCCATTTCCTAACATCGGATATACAGGCCTGAATTGACTGGAGTGCATCCTCTTGTGAGACTTGGTCAGTGGGTTTGAACGATATGTATATTTGATGGTCATCTGCGTAACCATGTGCATTTGGGAGATGTTTTGCGATTACATCAAACAGTAAACTTGCGTAGGTAAGGAAAAGGATTGGGCCTAAGCAGGATCTTTGAGGGACACCGTATTCAAGTTCAGTCCTTTCAGATAGCTTCCATTTGACTTGCACACACTGACATCGGTTGCTTATGTATGATTGCACCCACTGTAATGCTGTTCCGGAGAGCCCTACTTTTTTCTTAAGAATTTCAAAGAGAATGGCATGATCAATTGTGTCAAACGCCGCACTAAGATCTAACATCACTAACAGAGTAACTTTCTGGGCATCCATATCAAGGCGAATGTCTGATAGTACTTTAAGCAGTGCAGTTTCCGTGCTATGATACTCTTTATATGCTGACTGGAGAGCTGGTAAAGGACAGTGCAGATTCATATGCGATGAAATTTGTTTCACCGAAGCCCGCTCTGCTATCTTAGAGATGAACGATAGATTGCTGACTGGTCTGAAATTTGGGAAAATAATATCCAAACCAACTTTTTTCAACAGGGGTATTATAAATGCCTCCTTCCAGACTCCTGCAAATGAACCACTCTGCAGGGATAAATTAATGATGTGAGTTATGAAAGGTAAGAGAACACCCAAGCATTCTTTGATCATCCATGTTGGTAGTGGATCTGCTATGCATTGCTTGTTTGTGGATTTAATGACAAGTTCCCTCACTTGTTGTTCTGATAGAATCTCGAAATTAGAGAACTCCTTTTTAGGTTTATAACTTGACAAATAATCTGAAGTTGTTGCATCTGTTTCAATGCTGTCAAGCTCTTCTCTGATTGACTTAATCTGCTATGATCTCAAGATACTGGTATGATCTCAGTTAGAAAATGTAAGACAAAAGGCAAAATATACAAAGCAATGGATTTTAAATCTGAAGAATCGATCAATAATATCATAAATTTATATGAAGGATTCAGAGTATTTAAGAATCTAAGAGGTTCACCACCTTACTTTGAAAAGTGCAAGAAAGATTTGTTTGCTATGATTCGACAACTAGGTTATCCAGCCTGGTTTTGTTCATTTTCAGCAGCAGATACCAGATGGGTGCATTTGCTTACGTTGTTAGAAAAGCTTGTAGAAAACATTTCGTACACAGTTGAGGATGTGAAAAATATGTCATGGGAAAAGAAATCAGAGTTAATTCAAAAAGACCCAGTCACATGCGCAAGACATTTTGATCATATGGCACAGCTGTTTTTCAACAAGGTACTAAAAAGTGAAGCACATCCTATTGGAGAAATAGTTGATTTTTTCTATCGTACTGAGTTTCAGCAGAGAGGATCACCCCATATACATGTGTTATTTTGGGTGAAAGATGCACCTGATTGTAGATCAGCTCCCAATGAGGAAATAACAAAGTTTGTAGACAAATATGTTTGCTGTGAAAAGCATCTTGATGATGGTCTTGATGAATTTGTTGGCTATCAAGAACATAAGCACTCTAAAACATGTTGAAAAGAAACGAAAAAATTTGCAGGTTTAATTTTCCTCTCGCTCCTTTGCCAGAAACAATGATATTAGAGCCTCCAAGAGATGATTAACTGACAAATGAACAGTTGAAATTGGCAAAAACCAGTTTTAAGAAAATCAAGGATACCCTTGACTTGATGAAATATGGAGAAAACATTACATTCATTGAATTCCTTCAGAAATTAGACATGTAATTAACTGAATACATTCTAGCCATAAGATCAGATCTGAAGAGACGCACAATTTTACTAAAAAGATCTCCTGCAGCCATTCGAGTGAGCAGCTATAACTTCAGTTTGCTTAAAGCATGGCAAGCTAGCATGGATATTCAATTTATTCTGGATCCATATGTATGTGCTATGTATGCTCTATCATATATCCTCAAGGGTCAAAAAGGCATGAGTAAGTTGCTGGAAAGAGCATGTAAAGAGGCTAAATTAGGTAACAAGGATATCAAAAACAAAATAAGACATATTGGCAACAAATTCTTAAATGCTGTTGACATCAGTGCTCAAGAAGCAATGTATTTAGTTCTGCAGATGCCTTTACGAAGATCTTCACGAGAATTTCAATTCGTAAACACATCACATATAGACGATAGAGCATTTTTAGTACGAAATCAAAAGCAAATCAATGAACTGCCTGATGATTAAGAAGATATTTCATTTCATTTTAACTTACTTATCCACGGTTACCCCGTCAATCGAAGATTGCTTTGCAGGGGGCCGTGCTTAAAATCTAAAAAAAATTTATCGTTTAAAAACCCTATCCTAATTATAATAATACATAAAATAAATAAGTAAATAAATGAATAATAGAAAGAAACAGCAAAATAAATCATCTTTTTACAGCGTCTTTAAATGCCTTGAAAGAGGATGCCTGCTTGACTTCCGCATCTAAGTGGTTCCAGACTCTAGCACCACGATATGAGAAAGCTCGTTGACCATTGCACGTTTTCATTAGAGGGACCTGGAGGTCATTTTCCGTGTTTCTCAAATTTTTCCTACCGCATGCCGAGTTTTTGGTAAAAATTTCTGACAGATAGTCTGGAGCAAGATCATTTATTGATTTGTAAACCATGCAAGCTGCCTCGACTTTTATCATATCCGCTACCGTAGGCCAATTTAGAGTTTTTATCAAGGCACTAGCAGAAGAATCATAACTACTGTTGGTCACAATTCTAGCGGCACGGTTTTGAAGTTTTTGCAGCACCTGCAACCTAGTCCCCCCACGTGCCCTTCCAGACTGAACAGCAGTAGCGGAGGTGTGGTTCAACGATACCACGATACATTTTACAGAGAGTGTCCTGTGGCAGTAACTTCTTGGCATATTTAAGGAATCCAATTGCAATCCAAAGGCATATTTAAGGAATCCAATCCAATTGAATGTGACAATCTTATAAAGAGATATCAAAGAAGGCCTAAAGCTTTAGAAAATGTATGCTTATCTGACTTTGCAGCATGGTACAATTATGTGAGAGACAAAGAAGCAAATGTTGAAGAGAGAAACCTTTATGACGAAAATACTGACGATGATGTGATAAATGACTTAGATGAAATCCAGCAAAATGAATATCCTATGAAAGGAGGAATGAAGTTTGTCAAGCGCAAGAAAGCAAAAATAATTCGTTCTGTGAGATATAATGAAGATCATGATCCTGAGAATTACTTTCGTGAGCAATTGATGTTGTACACTACATGGAGAAATGAAAATAAACTTGCACAAGGCTATGATTCATATCAGGATAAATACAATGCTTTAAAGGAAGCTATTATCAGTAAAAGAAAGCAATATGAAGGAGTTGCTTGTGAACTTGACAATGCAATTGAATCATTCGAAGGTAATACAGATGATATTGGCTGCAGTATTGCTCCTGGAGCTCAACATAGCGATGAGATTGATGCTCGAATCGGAAGCAGTCTGAGTGAAATCTATGGTTGTTTTCATCCTGGTCCAGAAACACTTCATTGTCAATATGACATGTTAAATGACATAGGTATTTTTGCTCAAACACAAGATGATGAAATCCAGCAGGTACACAAACTAGATGATACAGAGTATAGATCACTTGCTCGTTCGCTTAACAAAGAACAAAAAGAGTTTTTCTATCATGTGTTGCATTGTGTGAAGACAAGTAATAGAGCATTGTCACTTTTTCTTAGTGGTGGTGTTGGAGTAGGCAAAAGTAGAGTAACAAATGCTTTATATGAAGCTTTGATCAGATTCTATGACCATCAAGTTGGTGCAAATCCAGATGAAATCCAAGTCTTAAAAATGGCTCCTACTGGTAAATCTGCCTATAATATTGGTGGAAATACGATCCATTCTGCTTTAAAAGTACCAGCTAACAGAGGATTTGCATATTGTGCACTGTATACAGATAGACTCAATACACTAAGGTGTCAGCTTGGAAAGCCAATGTTGATATTGATTGATGAAATATCCATGGTAGGTGCAGGAATGTTCAACTATATAAACCTTCGACTGCAGCAAGTAATGGGAAACAATGCATTATTTGGTGGCATAAGAATCATTGCAGTAGGGGATCTTTTTCAATTGCAGCCTGTGTTTGATAAGTGGATCTTTGAAAGCACATCTTCTAACGTATATTGTGCCTTGGCATCAAATTTGTGGCAAGACAACTTTACTATGTATGAGCTTAATCAGATTATGAGGCAAAGAGAGGACAAACATTTTGCTGAGATATTAAATAGACTACGTGAAGGAAAGCATTCTGGTGAAGATTTAAATGAGATAAAAACAAGGCTTGTTTCTTCGAATGCTACTGCACAGCCATCATTAGATGTAACTCATTTATTCACTACAAACAAAGCAGTTGATCAACATAATAAAACAGTATATGACAAGTGTAATAAACCGAAAGCTGAAGTGAAGGCCATAGATATAGTAATTGGTGATATTTCAGATGAGCTGAAACGAACAATGCTCAGTAAAATTTCAGATGATGTAAGCAAAACAATGGGACTTTCATCTGTCATAAAAGTTGCTGCTTCACTAAAATATGACATCAGTACAAATATTTCTGTTCTCGATGGAATTTCAAATGGAGTAGAATGTACGATACAAAAGATTGACTATCGAGTCCATGGATCAGAAAGACCAAGTATCATATGGGTATTGTTTTCAAATGAACATATTGGACGTGATCATGGAAGAGAACATAGATTTCTTTATGAAGGTAATATTGATTTCAGTTGGACACCAATCCTAGAGATTACTAGACAATTTAGTGTTTCACAAAGGTCTCGGATTCATGTTTTGAGAAGACAATTTCCATTAAGACCAGCAGCAGCAAAAACGATTCATAGATCGCAAGGTGACACCGTTGACCAACTGGTTGTTGACTTTCCAAAGTAACACAAGAGAGCATATGCATTACGTAGGACTGAGTAGGGTTACAAAATTAGCAAACTTAAAGATATCAAACATGAATGAAGGTAATATTGCAGCTAGTGAAAAAGTAAAATCAGAAATGAAAAGATTAAGAGAAGAAGCGAAAGTTCAATTATGCATTTCATCCTTGTATAAGAGACAACAGTCGAACTGTATCAAGATAGTTTACCAAAATGTTCGCTCATTGCATCTACATATCGAAGATGTAGTTGCTGACTATAACATGCAAGCCTGTGATGTCATAAATATTGCTGAGACTGCATTGGTAGAAAACGATCCCAGTGAGACTTATCAATTAACTGATTTTAATCTATACAGAAATGATCACGTTTCATCAAATAGTCAAAGAACACCATATGGATTGGCTGTATATGTCAAACAAGCCATACCCTGCACAGTTTTTGCATTCAATTGTAATGGCGTAGAAATATCAGTCACAAGGTTACACGATTATTTGCAAAATCTTCATATCATCTCAATTTGTCGCTCGAAGCTCCGTGCATCAACATCACAACTCCTTGAAGCAATGGATCAAGTACACAGCCTTGTTTTATCTCATGGCGATCATCCCATTGTTATCCCGGGTGATTTTAATGTCAACCTTCTGGAGCCTTCTGCCGAACAGAATCATCTAACTTCGTATATGAGAGGTTATAGAGGGTATACAGAATTGATCAATAAATATACAACAGATTATTTTACGCAAATCGATCACATTTACGCGAATGTTCCTCAGCTGGTATCAAGCTTTGGTGTTCTGGAATCGTATTACAGTGACCACAAGCCTGTATATGTATGTTTTCCAATACAAATCCCGATCATGAACTAGACTGACTGCAAAGATGGGAATTCTTTTAGTTGAATATTGGCTTCCGAATGTGAGTGACGATGTACAGTGATTGGTGTGCATAGCCACGCCTCGATTACGTTGGTGTGCTTAGCCATGCCTCGATTGAAAATATGTTGAATACGTTGAATATCAGTTTGCAAATGTGAGTGATGATAAACAGTGATTGGTCTGCATGTCGATATGCTATGTAAATAAGTTAAAGTTCACCATGAAGTTAAAGATTTACAATAGTTAAAATAACATAAAATAGATCCAATACAATTTACATTACAACTTAAAATGATAAATACAAGTTAAAAACACCCCTAATTATATTGGCAAGGATAGCATTAAAACATCCAATTAACTTTATTTCCATAATGTTCCCCTTAATGTTCCCCTGGTTGCAAAAAATTTTATAAACAATATACATTATGTGCTTTTGGGTAAAGTATAATAAAGAAGGCCACGCCTTGATTACGTTTATTATGTCCCAGTTTAACTATTGCCCTCTAGTGTGCATATTTCACGATAGAAACTTGAATAATCAGATAAGATGCACTAAAGAGCACTGCAGATTGCATACAGAAACTATGAGTCTGATTTTGAAACTCTGCTGAAAAGGGACAACTCAGTGACAGTTCATCAACGAAACCTACAGTTGCTAATGGTCGAAATTTAAAAGAAAAAAGTAAATTTAAACCCTGAATTTATGAAGGACATATTTGTAACTAATGATGTGCTTTACAGCCTAAAAAGTGGCAATAATCTTCTGCAACCAAGTGCAAGGACCACAAAATTTGGGTCGAAGCCACCCCTTTAATTAGACATAAACTTTGGCGGATGCTACCAAATGATATAAAAAACTGCTAACTCTTTGGCTGTTTTTAGAAACCGAATAAAATTACGGAAAAGGGGGAGATGCAACTGAAGGCTTTGTCGAATCTTTGCACCAAACCTAGGTTTTTTAATGTGAACTTGTAAATAGTATTTCTTCTTATTGTAAAATTTATTTCTCATGATTATTTTTCGTTAGTAGGCCTTAATTAGGATAAATTAGCTATTTAACTTTAGCCAAATTTAAATAAAGAATTAATAAACAACAACAATAATAATAATAAACAATAAGGATAATAATGATAATAATAATAATAATTTTTTTTTTTCAAACTTCATCTCATCATTTTAAAATTCCACTATAAATACAATATAAAGCAAAGATATCAGGAAAAAAAAATTAAGAACTACTATACCACTCACTATAAGGCATGGCATGTAGACGGTAAAAGTCACAAGCAGTCTACCAACTCATTAATTCCGGATCTGTCCACTCTTTGTCTCTTATACAGAAAATGTAATAAGTACTACGGATGCATACATTTATTATCCGTTTCACTAGAAAGTCAATGGACTTGGCATCAAGAGATAACTTCGAAAGTGCTAAATACAAATTAGAGCTATCTCTACCAATAATTCCTAATGCGCCCATGGTTAGATTGACAAAAATTGCTTCTTCATACTCTTGTTTCATTGTATCCATTAGGTCTTTATACTTTTCTCTTTTCCTTTGTCCATTCTTTTCAATGTTTGTCTCAAAACCAACGGTCAGTTCAACAATGACAAGCAGCTCATCCTTGACTAAAACAATGTCTGGCCTGTAAGTATCTCCCGTGATTACTGATGGGCTTGAGAATCTGAAATTTTTATCCTCAATATCAGCATATTCTTTAAGACTGACTGATTTTGGAATAAGCTTCATAATGTTCAGCAAGACTGAGTCGTGTCTCCAATTATATCTTCTTTCATCTAGATGTACGGGACAGCCAGCAACGACATGTCCTAACGTCTGCTGCATACCACAGGCTTTGCATGAAGCACTTTCTGTTGTTTTCCACCGTGCTGTATTGCTTGCATTTGGTAGGGAATTGTTGAGATAACGAATGCAGAAGTTATAGATGTTCTTTGGCAGCTTTTCCAGTACCTTGAACCAGCACGATCTTGTTCTTGGAAGGATGCTGTTCCATATAGCTGTAATGACAAGCTTTTGAGTTGTTAATGACTTTACTATGCGTTCTTCCTTCCCGTCTCTAATGGCTTTGAGAGCGTCTCTAGTCGATTGATGCTGGTCGTACTGAATGTTGGTATGAGAGCTTGTTTTATTGTGTATTGTTCGAATGTCTTTATTTCTGGACTCGCTCAGACATTTCCTGTTGGTAACTTGACATTGGGCAAATCTTGCAGAAACAGATGTAAAGTTTAACCCAAACTTTGCTCTACCAAGAGCTACAATGTCAAGGGTACCCGAAATCGGAATTTCTAACCATTTACGAACGTAGCTAGCGACAACATTGTCTAAATTCTGCTTTATCCAAGTCTGGCTAATTTGTGACACAGTTAAATGCCAGCTGATCTGAGAGAGAAGGAATCTTGAATAAATAAGCAGCTTATTTTTTGGATGTAATGGAAGGCTATCAATGATTTCTAACATTTCTTTTACTTTAGACAGGAGCTCTTCCTTATGATCTTTATCGCTCATCTCGTAGTCGAAGTATTTCCCTAGGTATTTAAAGCTTTTCCCTATTTCTACTGCTGGTATTAACCGGTTTGCTATGGTAAGCTTTGGCTTAACTTGCTTTGACTGAGTACCAATTTTCGTAATTCCAAACGACTGACACTTATCAACTCTTACAGTCATGTCACTCCATGTACACCATCTTGTAAAAGCATTTAAGAGAATCTGATTTTCACTTTCGAGGCTCGTAACTGCAGCTGCATCATCAGCAAATTGATACCAGTGGCGAGGGCTAAAACCCTCTACAAATGAGTAACCAAGCTGTGCATATTGTTCTGATTTTATGTGCTGGATAAACGTATTGATAACCATATTGAAAGCCAGTGGACTGAAGCAGTCACCTTGCAGGACTCCCTTCCCTACATGAATGAAAGGCGTTAGAAAAGAACTTGTTGCAATAGCTGAGTAGAAATCTTTATACATTTCTTTAGTCAGAGCCCTAACATGAGATGGTACGTGATGGTACTCCAGGACTGTTTCAATCAAGTTGTGGTTGACTTCCCCAAAAGCGTTCTTGAGATCAAGTAATGTGATTGTTACACTGCGTTGCTTTATCCTTGCTTGATTTATAACATATGTTAAATGCGAAATATGTTCAAGCGTCCCTGACATTCCATTTGTAAAGCCTTTTTGAATATGTGATTCTATATACCCATTGGCCACAAGAAAGGTATACACTTTGTCCCTCATGACTGATGTAAATATTTTGAGGGCTGCGCTTTCCAAAGTTATTGGTCGAAAATTGCTCGGGTCATCGGTACTTCCCTTCTTATGTATAAGGATAGTCACTGCTCTTTTCCAACAAGGCGGTATACTTTTCGTTTCCAAAGCAACTTTGAACAATTGTGTTAAATAAGTTCTTAAGTATGGACAGCGTTTGAAACAAATGATTGAGATCTGATCCAGGGGACATGGACTTCCTGACGACTTCATACGTTTGACTGCCTTGCTTATGTGATGATATGATGGTGGAGACAAATCAAAGGGAACCTTTCGATTATCAAACTTTGGTATCCAAGTGGGTATGAGGTACCTCTTCAGTGGCTTAAGGCACTTCAGTGCGTTGGTAAAGAATTGTTTGCAACTTTCCATTCCAAATGTTGCAGGTTTTGATAGTCTGACTTTGACAAACTTTTTGACGTAACTCTAAAAGTTCCTCTTACATGTCATGTCATGATCGACCGGTTCTGCAGCTGCACTGAACTCCTTGCGGTCTGATTTGGCAAGTCGTGATCGCAAAAGACCAGAAACAAACTTAATCTTGCGCACGTCCCTTTCTGGCTCCCTTTTCAAGCGTTTTAATTCAGCTTTCAAAGAATTGTTGCTGAACGAAGAATACTTCTCCTCCAGGGCTTTATTAATCTCCTGACTTTTTTTGGTTGTACCAAAATTCTTCGCAAAATAATCATTTGGAGCAGAACCAAAACAGAAACTGGAACAACCTAACAGATGGCCAGAGAAAAGCGTTGAATGCACTTTCATCTGACGATTCCCTAACAATAAAGCCAGCTGATAAAGGCAACGGAATTGTCATCATGAAAAAAAATGTCTATCATGAAGCATGTCTAGAAATATTAAGTAACAGTAGCTACTATGAAGAAGTTCCAGAAGATCCCAACCCTAAGTACCGTAAAGAATTAGATAAAATAATTAGTGAGATGAACGATCTTGATTACATTGGAAAAACGGAAGAGACAAGACTTAGAGAAGGATCAAGAACACCCTGTTTTTATGGCTTCCAAAAATCCACAAGAGTTATAGCAAAATTCCACCTTTACGACCGATTTGTAGTGGTTTTAAGTCATGCACAGCTAGATTATCGGAATGGGTGGACAGTTTCTTAAAGCCAGCTGCTATGAAGACGGAATCATATATCAGAGACACAACAGACTTTGTTTTGCATATTGAAAGTTTGAGCGATAAAGAAATCAATCTCACTGATGTATTTCTCGTAACGATGGACATTGTTTCCTTTTATCCCAACATATCACACCAAGAAGGAATATCTGCTTGTGAAAAGGCTCTTGAACAGCGGAAAGTCAAATCAATCCCCTCTTCCTACATAACAAAGCTGATCAGTTTCATTTTGACAAGCAATACGATGCGATTTTTGGACAAGTATTACCATCAAATAAAAGGAACTGCGATGGGAACGCCGATGGCAGTGAATTATGCTAATTTATTCATGTCAGCATTTGAAGACCAAATGATTGATGCCTACAGAAAAGAACATGGCTGTGTGCCACTTTCATGGGTCCGATTTATAGACGACATATTCTTTCTCTGGAATGATGACATTGAGAGCTTAAATAAATTCCTCGCCTTTTGTAACTCTTATTCAGAAAATAACGGCTATCAATCAAACATTAAAGTCACCGCGGAGTATTCGAAAACTGAGGTAGCATTTCTGGACACCAAGATAGAAATTGTCTATGGAAAAATTATGACAGAACTGTACTGCAAACCAACTTCAACTCTCACTCTTACCCAGGGGTGGCGCCAGGAAAGTTCCGACAAGGGGGCTGATGCTTCCGACGGGGGGGCTGACTACTTTGGTACCAGAATTTTGAAAGCAGACGGAAGCTCAGAAACTAGCATCGAACGGTGTCAGCACTATTGGCACTGTGTTGCAGTGCAGTAACTAAGAACAAATAACGAGAAGCAAGAACTGCAAGTTTGGCCTTGATTTTCTTTATGTGTAAACTTGGTGAAGGGGGAACAATCTGATTTGAAGATTAAGGCGTAAGAACAAAACAGTTGTGCTACCTAGTGGACAAATGACATCGCCATAGCAAAATCAACGTTATTAAACAAAACAATTTGTTCATAAATGGGTTGTCTTTTATAATGCAATTCTGCAGTTTGGAAATTTTGCTTTGAATCTGTTCAAAACCGCATCAAAATCAAGCCTACTGCCTCGATCGCGGTGAATTCCAAGCATCATAAGGCTATCCAAGCGCTCATTTTTCATCAAAGAACGAAGATCACTCTTAACGAGACGCATCGAGCTAAAATTTCTTTCGCATTCGGCTGAAGACACAGGCAAGGTGCAGGCAATGGATACCAAGCGGTGCAGCTCAAAGAAGGCTTCTTTCAATTTTGTCAGGTACGCCTCAAGTTGAAGAAGTGTGGTTGGGCACTCAGCTTCCCTTTTCCGTCCCAGCATGCACTTAAACGTTGCAATCTCGCATCGAAGACTTTCGGTTTCAGCCTTAAAGAGCTCGGCGAAGTCGATGAGTTTCGTGACATCCAAAAAGCTATTCGAGGTTGGACATAATGCAGTGATGCCTCTCATCATCGTTATATTCTTCTCGTCGAATCTCTTGCAAAGCTCAGCATTTGCCTTATCAAGAATTTCGTAGATATCCTGCACATATCCATCTAAGCCACCTGTTGACGTTTCGTTCAATGGAGCCTCTACGATATAACCTTGAAGGGTAGTTGGTGCTCTTTTCTTTCTGCTTTCTCTTGTTGCTTCTGGCAGGTTGAGTCTGTCTGCTACCTCTTCGGCCGCATCCCAGAATTCTTGGCACTTCTCTCTCGAGCGGCACTCGACTATCTCTTCCTTCAGTGTACCAATGAGCTCAACTGCGGCAGTCAGGTCATTTGTTGGTTTCTGCAGCATGTCAGAAGCAAACTTTGCCTTTTCCAAAATATGCTTTATGGCAAACAAGTATCGCACAAATTTCCGATCAATCTGTAGCTTGAAGCCATTTGCCTCAGTTGTACGGTCAGAATCTGTATCATTGTCAATGATGTCTTGCAAAACTTCAATGACGATATCCAAACGCTGCCACAACACATTGAATTGCTTTGCTTGGCATGACCATCTGGTGTCAGATACCTTTCCAATCTCCATTAGGTTCACCTTGTGTTGCTCCTGAATGCTTATCCATCTTTTGTGAACAGTGCTGGTGCTCAGGAATGAATGGAGACTTCTAAACAGAGAAATCATGTCTGCGACGCATTTGACTGACTTGACCACATCTACTATTACAAGATTGAGACGATGACAGAAACAATGAACGTAGTATGCCATGTGAGCTCCTGTCTTTTCGGGAAGCTTCCTTTGCACCCCATTAAGGTGGCCAGAGACAACCGACGCTCCATCATAGCCTTGTCCAACACAGTTCGCCATGCTAGCATTAATTCTCTGAAGACGCTCGATTATTGTATCAGAGAGACCATCAGCATTCAACCCATGTGCCTCAGCAATTCCAACGAATTCTTCATGGATCGCATTCTGGTGGCAGTAGCGCACTGCAATTACCACTTGTTCCTTTTTGCTGACATCCTTTGATTCATCTGCAAGCACGGTAAAATATTTGGCCTCGTGTAATTCCTCTTTTATCTGCTCCAGAACCATTTCTTTCATGATATCCAAGATAGCGTTTTGTATACTGTGGTGTGTGTATTTAGCATTTTTTGGACCCAAACGAATCTTCTCGGCAATAATGGGGTCATGCTTTGCGAGAAGTGAAAGAATAGCGAGAAAATTGCCACAAGATGGACCAAAATCAAGTCCTTGGGTATCAATATCACATGTACGAAATGATCTGCCAGTCTCACGTTGGGCTATTTTCCGTTGAGCAGTTAGCAGCAGCACCTCGCAGACCGCTTTCAAATAGTGCCGGTTATCCTGTACTAGTTTGGAATAACCTTGGTCATGAAGTGTGGGGACAGACTGAAATGCACCAGACTTGACATCTTGATAGTGGGCATAGGCAGCTACGCTATCTGCATGTATCAAGCTTTGTTGATGTTGTAGCAGTTTATTGTTTTTTTCATCTGAACCATAACATTTCTTCCAGTTACGAAAACCTTGCAAAACAAATGTGGGTTCTTTGTGATTGATGGAGAAATGTCTACAGTGGAAACAGTAAACTGCATCTTCCAGTTTTTGAATATTCAAGCCAAGAGTATTTTTCATACAGCGAAGGGGCAAACGCTCTGTATTGGCTTCCAATCATATGTGACGGAAATTTAATGTTCTTTGGTTGTACTGGTTTGTCATCTTTAGTCGATAGATCTTTTGGACCAAGTACTCCTACTTCATTGATGTCATTGGTAGCTGTATTTAATTTCTTTCCACCAACTACGAGAAAGAAATAGTTTTAACATTTATATGCTAAAAATTAAGGATAAATTCAGTCTAGTAAAGTGAGCTTTAATGTCGAGAGTCGGTAAGCCAATGATCCTGAATTTGAATCGCAACTTTCTTCGAGTTCTGGCTTTGAATGGTACTTGCAATTTTCATCTTTATATAAACTTCGACAGAGATCAGTAAGAAAGAGGAATGTAAATCAAGAGAAAGTTAATTGTGTCTCAAATAGATGCCAGAAGAGTCGAATTGATGATTGAATCGCAACTTTAGAATGGAAATACACAAGCTTTCAGCTAGCCTGAACGGTCTTCTCAAATGCAGTGAATAAGAATCACCTTGGGTGACTTCGCATAGTCCAGCAGGGTCTGCATCATCCTCCTCTAAATCACTGCTTATGTCGTCATGATCATTTCCACTTTCTGAAGAAACACTACTTTGATCATCCAATATTTGTGAGGCTTGGCCATCGAGGATCTCTGGGTTTAATTCTAAAATGGAAAAAAATCAGGTTATAGTTTCCAAAATTTTTGGAAACGAAAATTGTCATGGAATGAGCGCGATACAGTACCTCTCATTTGTTGACACAATTTTTAAAATAAATGTCTTCATACTCGTTCCTGTGAAAGAGGACCGTGATTTGACATGTGAAGCGTGTTTTGTTTTGCTGTGTTTGCTCTCTTAAAAGCAATGATTTTCTATCACACGTATTTTTTTGTAAGAAACTGCTTATAAGAAACTCAACTCTCATATCGCCAAAAAATTAAGAAACTCCAGTACTGGGAAATTCTAACTTAAGAAACTATTCATTTTTAAAACAAGAAATCCTTAACATATTTTACATTATTTCAGTTGTTTCCAGTATCATATTACTCGGAACGTACTTGAGTGTTGTCTCAACATTGGAAAGCTGTCAAAAAACATTGTTTTGAAAAGTTCAGGCGGGTGCAGCAAATTAACATGAAGATTGTTATGGAGCCTTTAAGAAACTCGTAAGAAACTCTGAGTCCTCAAAATCTGATAATTTTAACAAACTCTCAGTACTCGCCCAAATTCTTAGTTTCTTATAAAAAAATACGTGTATATGCTGAGATCGTCGTGTGACTACAGTCATTCAAAACTCGTATATCCTTCTTAGTCAAATTCATATTTAGTGCAAGAAATTATTCAACATTCCAAACATTAAGAAATTTGGAACCTACCTTTTTCAGCTATTTCATTTGGAACATCGGCCACACTGTCTCCTTCCTCCAGTCTCGTCTTCTTACTCTGATCATCGCTTGCGCCCACTGCACTCCGACTTTCTGCATTCTCTTCGTTTGCTTGCCGCTTTTTCGCAATATAGGCCCTACCCTTCGGTTGAAAAAAGGCTTCCATTCTTCTCTGATTTACATCTTCCTCGACAACGACCGTTGTTGGTGCAGTTCTGCCAGCATCATCTAACTCTTTGTGTTTCGATTTAGTGTGCCTTCCAGTGTAATCGTTTAAAAAAACTTCATTGCAGATGGTGCAACGCACGTTGAAACGAGTAAATTTCGTTGCCATTGCTCAACTTCAACCCGATCCGATCTGAGCCTTGATACAC
Organism: Aurelia sp. 4 Dawson et al 2005; assembly: GCA_964019985.1. Taxonomy (NCBI): domain Eukaryota; kingdom Metazoa; phylum Cnidaria; class Scyphozoa; order Semaeostomeae; family Ulmaridae; genus Aurelia; species Aurelia sp. 4 Dawson et al 2005. The sequence continues at coordinate 6,965,718 of OZ026512.1, read as the reverse complement.
ATAAACTGCTTTGTTCAACAAAACCAGGAACTCTGACTATTTTAACGATTATATCAAAATGACTTGATAGAGATTTAGAGCTCTAAAATAGCTGCTGTCACATTTCCTGTGAAGACATTCCAGCAGTGTGATTTCCTCTTGAAAGCGAAACAGATTTCCGACGGCCACACACTCTGTCTTTGAAGGAATGTCGAGGCTAATTTCTAGGCTAGAAAACATGCTTAAAAAAGGAAGAAAAGACAAAAAGAGCACCAGCCTCAAGCTGAAAAATTAATTTTCAGTCAGAAGAAAGATCTTACGGCCGACTATCTTAATTATCTGTCGTAATGATAAGGTTACTTCACAAAACAAAGAGAAAAAAATTGTCGTAAAGTGTGCTCCGACAAAGTGATCGTTTTGCTCCGACGGGGGGGCTAGCCTCCTCCGACGGGGGGGGCTCTAGCCCCCCCTAGCCCTCCCCTGGCGCCACCCCTGCTCTTACCTTCACAGGCAGTCTGACCATCCCTTCCACACTATACGCTCAAATCCCCTGTCTCAATTTATTCGCATAAGAAGGATTTGCCATCTTTTACAGGACTATCGAAAACACGCTAGGAAATTCATAACTTTTTACGTCAATCGTGGATATTCTTTATCAAGGTTAAACAAGCTCGCGAAAGAAGTCGAAGAAAAGGACAGAGCATCACTCCTGAGTGGACAAGAACAAAAGAATAACCCAAACAAAGATCGAGTACCATTAGTAATTAACTGGCAGAGAAAATTTAAAGGACTAGCAAAGATTCTCCACAAAAATTACGAATTGATGATTCGTGGTGACCCGGATATGAAGAATATCTTTTCAAATGCCCCCATGATTGCTTATCGTCGTAACCCAAATATCCGCTCGAAATTAGTAAGATCAGAAACAAGGGAGCCAAAGCAATTTGCAGAGAGCATAAGATGCACCCAAAAAAATACCAAAAAACGAGGACGTCCTTGCAAATTATGTCCACATATGGGGCAAACGAATACAATAAGCAATACAATTACAGGAAAGGTTTCAAAAATTTCTGGAGGTACCTGTCAAAGCAAAAACGTTATCTACGCAGCAGAGTGCAATAAACATAACATTCTTTACGTTGGTTATACCTCGACGTCAGTCAGCCAAAGATTTAACAAGCATAGGAGTAATTCGAAGAATGATCCCTCTGCAACGGAACTCGGAAGACACTTTTTCAACAGTCAAGACTGTAATTTCGATCGGAATTTGAAAGTGCACATTTTGCAGCAAGTGGAAGGAAATGAAACCGACTTAGGTAACTTTGAGGACAAATGGATCACTAGACTGGACACAAAAAGAACCTCATGGAATGAACAGCACCATGGGTGAACAACCAAAAACGCATTATAAACTATTCCCAAGTTTTTGAATATGTAATAGCATTTCCTTGTATTTATTTCTTATTTCTGGTTTTATGTTCTTATGTGCTTATCCAATTCGTTATCAGCAATCGACGCCAGATTATTAGAATCAAGAATTTCACGGAAATCTTTAGAACTCTTAAATCGAATTTATAATTCTTCCCTTTATCGTTATAGTACACTCTTGTAATTTACTCACATTGTGACTGAAGAAGATCTACATAAGATCGAAATATTTCACTGAAAAGTTCTTGTTTTTCTTGAATCTAATAATAATGATAGTAATAATAATAATAATAATAATAATAATAATAATAATAATAATAATAATAATAATAATAATAATAATAATAATAATAATAATAATAATAATAATAATAATAATAATAATAATAATAATAATAGTAATAATAATAATAATAATAATAATAATAATAATAATAATAATAATAATAATAATAATAATAATAATAATAATAATAATAATAATAATTGGTGTGCATAGCCATGCCTCGATTGAAAAATATTGTTTGACCTGTCTTACCGTTTTAACGACCTCGTCTTTCTATTTTTACAACTGAATACTTCAAGTTAATAATGCTAAAGTTTTAGATCATTAAGCAAGAGAGACAATCATTTTTATTACACTTAAAAGGACTATCTCAAATCAGAGACTACAATGAACAGGGTAAGTATCATTCTATATTGCTACTCTTCTTGCCTTTAACCCTAATCCGCATGGGGGAGGATGTTTTCCACCCCCCCTCGAGGTTTTTCTTGCCGTGTGCTTAAAAGATACCACCTATGTCCCCCAAACTCCTCTGACTTTTACTGATTATCTGTTCGCCATATTTTGATCAAAAAATCTTTAAACAATAGAGCTCACAGGTCACGTGACATGCCCATATTTGGAAGCAGGTAGCAGAAAAATCATTGTTTTTGATGATTTGAATGGAAAGATTTGATCAAATTATGAAGTATTATACACCAAATGAATCAGTAAACAAAGAACTTTAATTTGATACAAGAATTTCTGGAATTTGATGATGTTAGCATTTTTTGATGATGACGTCATTTTGGCCGCCATTTTGGGCTAATTAGCAAGCTTTTTGAATATTTTTGAAATTTTCGATTGAAAACACTCTAATGATACGTTTGCGATGGAGTATTACCACTTTGCAGCTTCTTTTTGTCTATTCCTACGGAGAACAAATTCAATGCATTAATGTCGTCATTCAGATTGGCTAATTTCTGCCAAAATATCACTCCAAATTCATTAATTTCAATGAAACAATATCTTCATATCAAATTTGTGGCTAAGTTGAACCAAAAACTACCAAATTTTCATGGAAAACCTTCTTTGAATTAAAATTTAACTTGGAAACCTAATTTTCACTGATTTCAAACTTCATGACGTCACTATGACGTCATAAGGTGTGGCAGCCACACCTAAATCAGCTACATGCTAGAAATTACCTGATCTATAACGGTGCCAAGTTGCATTGAATTTTGACTAGGCTAAGGCAGTTTACAGAGGGGGGTGGAAAGAACCCCCCCATAAATGGTAGCTCGAAAAAAGCCCATATGGATTAGGGTTAAACAATTTATTCAAGGAAGTTATTTCATGACGAACAAAGCACCCTTATTCTAATCCTTTAGTAGCACTGTTTCATATTTCTAAATCTTAGGAATATTTTTTTTCTGCAGACAAATAACCAGTGGATATCCCTGCAAGCTGCAACGATTAATATTGCCAGACTGACGACATTAACTACTAACTATTCACCTCAAAGGCAAAGAGGCCTTTTGTACAAACATGATTACCATGCTTGTGAACATTTGTCCGCATTTGTCAATGTTCTGTTAGCCAATCAGCTTATTTCACAGCATTGCGTCGCCAGTCCAGAGAGATGTTGAATACAAAACACGTGAAGCTTACCATACTTGGAACTTGATCGAATGGATTGCAACAATTTGCGTGCTTGTTTTGAAGTATCAAACAACGACGAGTCCTATATATCGTTTGCAAACATCGACCAAATGGTCTAACATTGAAATCAGTTACAAAACTGAACACAGGATCAACACAAGATACTTTGCGTTCCAACTATTCAATAGGAGCATACTTGATTATGTACTCAAAGTTCAAAAGCAAGAATTTCCTACACAAGTGACGCAGCATGCTACCTTCCTAACAGACCACATCAAAGATTGATCCTTTCCAGAACGTGAATGTTAATGGAAACAACCATCAAGATTAACCTATCAAACAAATAGCTGAGCTTGACTACCACTGGAGTTTCAGCATTGCAGCTATCTACGTCTTGTTTGTCTAAAGCTAAATAAGAACATTGCAGCAATTTGGAAGAGGATGTTATATCTGAGAACCGTATATGATACTCCACTGTGGAAATTTTGCCTACATCAACTACTGCTGAAATGCTTGATAGCAGCCTATGCAATTTCCAGATTTGCTACTATTTTTTAATTTTATTCAGCTCTTCATTGACTAAGAATAAGGCCCAAATTCAATTATGATAAATATTTGAATAACGTCTGTAGGACAACACGATTAACCCATTCATGGGAACACAGTACCAATGCCCCCCAAAGATACTGCCAACCAGAAATGATTAGTTTCTACCCATTTTCAAGAATGCCTAACCATCTTAGTAGAAGCCAAAACTTAGCCGCCTCTCGTCATAGATGGAGAATGTAGATCTGAAAGGCGAATAATTACAGTTAAATGATTATTCTATTCAAATGCTCTCAGGATGCGTTTAAATACTATTATAAAATGGCAAATCATACAAAATAATGGCATAGCTCACCTGAAATTTTTCTGACATTGCACAAGCAGTAGTAGTAAGTAGTGAGAGTATTTAAGATGATTAGAGATTATTTTACTCCAGCTATGGTGCAATGATAAAATTGCGGGTAGCCAAGCAGTTTTTGAACTCATGTTCGGCAACTGCAGCTGTATGCCAATAGAATATTTTCATGTGGTAAAAGAATTGCTATCTTTTGACCTATTTTAACATATTGATGTGTTTAAACATTCTACGTTGATGGATAGTCGCACAATGTATGTATCACTATGCTATACATCAGTGAAGCAGGGACGCCGGAAGGGTTTCATTTGTAAGGACCAAAATTGAAAATTTGAGGGCAAAACAGTGGGCAAATAACACGTAGGCCATTTTTGAGATAGCAGGAGGGGCAGTGGCCCCCCACCCCCTCTCCTACATTCATGAGTCAATTGATTATACCTTTTCATTGATCAGCTCGGGCGTCAATAAAGTGATTAGGCTGATTTATGAAAAGCAACCCAAAAATCTTTCTGAAATCTCCGTTTACCCCGAAGTAAAGTTGGAAAGATCTCAAACTAATTCAGTACAGGCTTTTTAATTCATCTGCTCATAGCTAGACACACCCTAAAACACTCCCCTTCCAGCGGCAGCCTATGCCAATGGTTAGATGATGTAGCTGAGCTGGTTAAATTACATATTAATACAGTTTGATTTGTTAAATGCTGTATTGATCAACTCTATAGCAGATAATTAATTCATTAATCGACTTGCCAACTCATTGAAAAACAATTCTTTGACTCTGGGAAAGTTCCCCTACTGCTTCAAATCTTCAGTATATGGACGTCTGTTGTTAAGGGCATAAGCAACTCATATAAATAATGTAAATTTTACTTTGAGAGGTTGCAGTTTCAAATATTTCAGCATTTCATCAAGCAAGCTATAAGCAAGATAAGATCTCATTCTTCAAACATGGCTAATGGGGGCCTTTAATTATGTTTGAAGAATGAAAAAATTATGGAGGGGCTTTTCTCCAACCGGAAGGAGGAGATCCATATACATACCTATATACCTACCTACCTATAGTGGAAGGAATCAGGAATGTTGTAACAATAGGCATTATTCATTCACACAATTGAAACAATCGATGAAGCATTTGAGGTATTTATAGACATTGTTCGTTTACACAATCAAAACAATTCAGAGATATTTGGGGCAACAATCAAATTTAGGTGAGCTGCCAAATTATGTCTGTTAATGAATCCATCAACTGAGCTGCCAGCTTATTAAAAGGTAATTTTCCAAGATCTGACCTCTGTGACCTGGCAAAGTTCCCTTACTGTTTTAAATCTTCAACATGGAGGAGTGTTGTCAAGGGACTAGCAGCTCATTCTAAGCTATCAAGGAAGAAGTGCTGCAATGTTTAGGTAGCAGCTGGTTTCTGGCTAAAGTAAACATTCCTCTGTATTGCCCGACGTCCCTTATTTTTTTGTTTCTTTGATATAATTCAATAAAATGTTACGAAAATATGATACGGTCTACACTAACTTCAAGAAATTACTTTACAATACCACTGGGACAAAGACCCCCCGGGGAGCAAAAGGCTGTGACTACCCCAAGGGAATGTACATAGATCAAAAGAAAGAAAAGTACGTAAACTTAAACAACACTACTAAAAACAACACACACGGATAATAAGAACAAATTGATACACAAGTCTGCTGCATATTAGACGCAAGAGCAAATCGATGGCGAGGAACTTAGCTGGGGGAGGAAAACTGATCTTGGAGTTTCTTTAAGTATAAAAAAGGACCACCATGAAGTTTCTTGAGGTATAAAAAACCACCATGCACCTGCTGTCCAATATGCAACAGACTTACGAACGAAAAGAGACAACAATAAAAAAGCGGACGGGGACTTAGTGGTTACGTGGTTTACGTTTTCCGTTAGAAACGAAGCGACCTTACTCAAACCGACCAGTTTGCGGATAAACTGTATAGTCAAAGTGAGAATAGTTCTATTGAGGTCGTAAGGGAACTTTTCATCACCATACAGTAAAAGCTGAGTTAGGACCTTATTTGAAAGATTACTGTGTCCAAAAGGTCGTAATACATCAGAGATTCCAGCGAGAAGATCTCGTCGTTGAGCATCAAAAGAGGGGCAAAGCAACAAGAAGTGCTCTGCATCTTCAATACCATCATTCGAAGGGCACATGGGGTTTACAGTATCCCCAAAATTGTGTTTGAATTTGTGAACGTTTAATTTGCTTGACCCAACTCTAAGTTGAGTAAGAAAGGATAAGCCTATTGGGTCATGAATTCCGAAGACATGATTACCAGAAGGGCGGATAATAGACAGAATCTTGTTCTTAAAAACAGCGACAGATGGTGCAAGTCTGAGTTCTGGTTCAATATCGTTCCATTCACATAGACAATGGGGATAAAAGCTGGACTTGAATTTTTCTGTCCTTGCCATTATTCGCCCTACGACATCCTGTTTGCGAAGAGAGTAATGCGACTGATGAAGCTGAGGGATCGGATCCATTTTATAATCAGGGGCTAAATTATTTACAATCTTGTAAAACAAGGTAAGAAGTCTGCTCCACCTACGGGAACTTGGTGATTCCCAGCTAAGCTCTGCATACAGCTTTTGTCGCGAGGTTCCTCTCCATGCACCAGTTACAGCTAGAGCAGCAGAATACTGCACAGACTCTATCTTTTCCATTAAGTTCAAGAGAAGAGTATTTTGGCTAAATTCGCATATTTTAGCCGGGATATGGTATATAACATCCCCATAGTCCAGATGAGGTCGCACATAGAGCATTTAAAGTATGCCTGGGGAGATATTTGGAGAGATATTTCAGCAGGCCAATACCCTTTTTTGTTTTAGAAATAGCTGACTTGCTGTGAGCAGAAAAGGAAAGTTTTGAGTCCAGGGTAAATCCAAGATGTTTATGTTCATTTACTTTTTTGACTGGAATATCATTAAACAAGACCACCGGATGATCAATTTCAATTCTTTTTCTTGAAAATATTAATTCAACTGCCTGCTTTTGTGGATCAGGATTAAATGACATTGTTTTTTCAACTCCAGATCATGATCTGGAGTTGATCAATGTTTCATCAACGTCCCTTATTCTCTACACCCACACGCATTTTTGGTATGAACCTAGGGATTTGGAGTAGGATTGAAACATCTACACATATTTGTATAAGAAACTGAGGATTTGGGGCTGCACTGAAAGTTTCTTAAAATCATCGCATTTTAAGTATCACATTTCGATGGGTTGCCAAGCGATTTCTTCTGATTACGACTAATTACTAGGTGTTCCTCACAAACTCTCGCTGTTGATGAGATCACTGTTGTCAAGGAAACCAGCCAACCCGTATCATTGTAATTAAATTGCTAATTTCGTGAAGTGGAAAGTTCTCCTACTGCTTCAAATCTTCAGTATATGGACGTCTGTTGTTAAGGGCATAAGCAATCCATATAACGTAAATCGTACTTTGAGAGGTTGCAGTTTAAAATATTTCAGCATTTCATCAAGCAAGCTATAAGCATGATCTCATTCTTCAAACATGGCTAATGGGGGCCTTTAATTTATGTATTAAAATTGTCGTAGCTGCTTTCCAAGCACAAGGAATCTGCTTCGTTAGCCAGACTTTCTGAAAGATGGCAGTTAAGTAGGTTCTCAGATAAGGGCAACTTTTTAGAGCAATAACTGACATCTCGTCCAAGGGGAACGGTGATTTACCCGCTTTCATACGTCGAATAGTTCTGGTTATATCTTGATACGTTGGCAAACTAGAGTTAAAGACACACTTTGTTGTTTCAGGGAACTCTGGTTTTCCAGGAAGGAAGAGTGAACTCATGATTGACAGTTCTCTTGAAAATTTTTCGGAAATAATGAGAGCATGTATCTGAATTAAAGAGTGGCAATATAACGTCCTTAATATCAATTATTATTTTCACGTATGACCAAAATCCTCGTTGTATTTCATGATCATGATCAAATTTTTCAAACGATGACGACCCACTACTATTCCTTGTAAGATGTAACCGAATTAAGCCAAATAGAAACTTTATCTCACCCGATATGTCATGATCGTTGAATTTTAACCCTTTTAGATATCTTAAATGCTTTTTTAGTTGGTTTTTGGTAAGTCCAGAGTACTTATTTTCGGGATATTTTAGGTGATCGTCAAGTCCCTTGGCTAGGCCGTAATTTTCCTTGAAATAGTTGTAAATAACCTTGTTCATTTTAGCTACACGATCATCGAGATATCCGTCGTCAGGGTTATTAGCTGAGGCAGAAGTTGTTTGGAAGTATGCGTTGGCAGTTGACCATTGACAATTACGGCCAAGCCAAGGGAAATGATCAATTAATTCGTGTTCGCCCTAGTGTTCGAGCAGACAGCTCAGTTAACATAAAAAATTATGTCTACTAGGCTTGCGTTATCCACTACAATTTGTACACACATACTGTGTAAGACACAAGATTTAGAAGTCATCCAATGTGAAAAACACAATATAGAACTTCGCATATCTGATCATACGCAAGGACCGAGAGAGAGAAAAAAAGATTCGTACGAATAACTTCTTAACCCTGTGTCTCCATATTTAGTTAGCCATTATCAAATTTGAAAGTGAGCACCACTGTAATGTGTTCTTTACAATTAACTTGTCTACTGACATTGATCTCATAATAGTCCAAACATCCATTTTGATACAACCAAGTGAGCCAAAGCAAAGCACCTTCATATCTACATCCCAGCCCAACGACCGCAGAAGACTGCACAGCTGCTGATACCGTTCCTGTTTGGTCTTCAGCGCTTGTTCAAAATATAGATCGTAGCAGACAGTCACCTCCAAGATAATGCATTTACGTGACTGATTGTCAATGATAACGATGTCAGGTCTACGATGCGTAATACGCTGTAGTTCATCACCATATTCCGTCAGTATTGTTTCTGCAAGTTTATTTGCATGAAACTGAAAACCACTTAGACTTCCTGAGATCATCTCAAATATTTTTTCAGCAATACGATTGTGACGTCTACTGTAAAAGTTGTGAAACTCTGCAACCATTCATCAAATGTGCGACACTTTCCCTGTGCTGATGGCAAAAGGGGCAAGAAGGGTCTTGATCACGATTTCATACTTGTTTTGTGAAGTTTGTTGGAAGTAGACTCAACCGTGCTTTCATTGCAAACAACACCAGTAAATCACTTACTTTCCAGTTGTAAAAAATTGAATGGGAAGATTTCAACTGAACATTAGTCATACAGAGAAAGGGGCCTTGAATTGACAATCGCCTTGCTTTTTGCAAATCTCGATTAACTGTCTGTTTGAACAGTAGCTTCTGAAGTTGAGCACCTTCATCAAAGAATTCCCCATTAATAATCACTCCAGCCTTTCCTTGCCGGAACTCAATGGAAACATCTATCTTCCTAGCATATCGCAAAAGATCTGGCCAATCTGATTGACACCCAAAGTTTGTGCGACTATTCAAATAAGCCGTCTTCACTAATCTCAAACCCAAGAAAATTCATATCATTATCTGTTGCAGCAACTTTCAGTTTTTCCACATCTAATTTTAGGGACTGACGTGCAATGTTCTTGAACTGTAACTGAGGATGATTCAACATCTTAATGAGAAATGCAACCCTTGTTGACCTATACACATCTGAAACGCGCTTAACTCCAATCCCTCCGTGCTCGCGTGGTAAGAGGACGATAAGCCGTGTTGTTGTTTCATACAAATCATACATATCTCGAGCTGCCTTCACCAAGGACTTATCCATCCACTCCAACTACTTCTCTGTAAACATTGTGTTGTAAAAAATGGTGGAGAATCTTCGCGAGAGCCAAGTTATTTAAAGCACTAGCCTTTAGAGCGAGAGGTAATTTGCAGATTGTTATTTTCTCCAATAAATCTTTATAACTTTCTATATAACTTCCAACACCTGCACAGAATCTTCGCCGGAAAGTGAGAGAGATTTTCCAAGATACTTATAGGGCTTATCACGGGGATAAACTTCGATGGCATTTCCTTGAATTGACACAGTTGGCTTTTATCTGCCTTGCCCTTGTACCAGTTATTGCCAGACCGCCTTGCATACATAACTGCACATTTACTGGGTTTCACTTCTAAACCTGCTATATCCATAGCAACGTTTCCAATATCAAACATCTAATTTATAATCACTAATTTACAATTAACTCACTGATGACGCTGCCAATGGGCAGCGAAATATTTGAGGTAACGATTTTTAGTTTTAACATTATTGTTAAGTTATTGCATGTGTCTTAAAGAGAATGGTCACCAAAACAAGATTACCAAACTACAACTTGTCATTTATAATCGTTGCATCGTAATTAACAAAGACAACGTCATCCACAAAAGCTTGTAATGGCAATGGATTAATCCTCCTTTCATCTTCAATGCAATGTCGAATAACAGCCTCTCTTACCATAGGCTTGCATACTCTGTCAATCACCAATATGAATAAAAGTGCATTCAAAGGGTCACCTGTCTTTGTTCCTCTCATTATATTGAACTCTTTACTCGATTCAAAACCACAAATCACAGAAAACGAAGAGCACCGGTAAAGATTTTCGACCAAACAACAATAAATCAAAGGAATGTCAAAGTCCCGGAGAGTTTCAAAAAGGAAACTTTGCTCAATGCTTCCAAAAGCATCTGCAAAATCCAAAAAAACTGCACAAAACTTTGTACTTAAATGTCTGAAATCATCCATTGTGGCTTTCAAACTGAAAATCAATTCCTGTCTGTCACGATCTGGCAGGAAAGCACGCTGCCAAAATGCAATCTCTGGGTATGTGGGGAGTGATTCGCTTACAGATTGCTTTCGAAAACACCTTGTAGCAAGTGGGTAACAGAAATACATCCCTAAGCGTTGACAAATCATTGATACTAAAATTCTTTTTGGGGATCCGTTGGACAACTGACTTTTTCCATGAAGTTGGTATTTGCAAATTTACAAGCACAACATTCAAGATATTCACAAATGCATATACATTTCAGTAAGCATTTCCTTCATATCCTTGTAAGTAACCCCATCGAAACCACAACTTTTCCCACTGGGGTAGCCATTCACAGTAGATTCAATCTCATCATAGCTGAAAAAATGACTATAATTCACAGAGGCCAATGTCTCTTCACGAACGAAGAATGGAGGTACAAATCCTTCAAAGCCATTGCAATCAGCAAACTTGTTCGACTCAGCGTAATAATTTTCAATCCTTTGCAATGAAATTTCAGCATTCTCGATGTTAGGCCAAAAGCCGTTGTTCCTTATCACAGAAATCGCTTTCTTCCTTCGTTGTAACCACAACCGGGTTAGCTTTTCCTTTGATACTTCGTTTCTATTGTCATTCCCTCTTCTCTTTGACGAAAAGAATGGTATGATTCTATTGTTAATATATTTCAATTGTTTACTTATGTAGTCAATTCTATCTGCAGCTTTATTTATGCAATAATAATCGTCCCTAGGGAATAGTCGCAAAAAACGGCAAACAAATTTCAAAAAGCCCACGCTCCACTGTGCCCCATTCACCTTCTTGGCCAAGAACTTGTTGTCTTGATAAAACATCTCCGATAAAATCTTTGCAACTTTAATCTAGTCACCAATAATTCCACAACAAATAAAGTACCCGTGGTTGGCCCGCTTCGAAGCAAAAAGCGCTCTGAATTTTCTTTTCCTGACCTCAAAAGCTTTCCACTCTTCTCCATTCAGTAATCTGACATCGTCATAGATTTCCTAGCAATCGACATTTGAATCGAACTTGCTTCCAACGAAATAGATCTTTCCTCCTCTGATGGCTGATTTAATTGCTCTTTTTAGCTTGAAATAATAATAATGGAAACTTCATATATTTTCAACAAAATATTAAACTATTAATACTATACCAGTCGACCTCCTCTCTAATAACAGGCAGAGATACGACTGCTGGATACCAAGGAAAAAGAAATATGCCTAAATGTTCAAATTACATGTTTAAAAGCTCAAATTGTTCTCTAAAAGAAAAAGAATTGTTCACTAGCAATTAAAATTGTCTAAAGCTGGAGTAATGACTGCTCTGTCCACTGCTTGTTCCTGCGGCAAAAGACATAGTAACTACACCTTAAGGCTAGGTTAGCTGCCGTTTTCATTATATATGTTGAGCTCTTTTCTCATATACCAATGCTTGACATCATGGTTAAATATGAATTACAAGACTTACCAAAAACTCCAATGCTACTCATTGACAATTTCACAAAATTTATCTTATCATATTCATCGTTTAACCTGTGAGATAGTTCTCTATATTTGGCTTCCTTCCTTGCAGCGTTCTTTTCAATATTTGCCTCGAATCCAACTGTCAACTCCATTATGTACAACGTTGCACCTTTGACAGCCAACAAATCAGGTCTTAGTTCCATACCAGTAATAACACATGGCGATTCCCAGCCATCCAAGTCTACATATAGCGATACATCCTTCACAGAGCTCAGCGTCCTAGCTATGAAACTAAGTACAGAATTGTGTCTCCAGGTGTAACGGCCTTGGTCCAAATATTCCTTACAGCTAGCAATAACATGTGACAATGTTTGATGTTCTTTACAAAATGTACAACGATAATCATCCATCTGTCCCCGTTTTTTTCCATTTTCATTTTAAAATATTTATACTGGCATAAGTTTCATATAATAAATACATGTTTTTCAAACTGACCAGTTTAAAATAAAAATCTAAAGGAAAAGAGGCTAAACTAAGGACAAAAGTAATTTATTTACCTAATTTACAATATAATATACAATAATACCTAATTTACAATAAAATATAACAGAAATGAAATAGAAGTTGAAATGATAGAGAAAGGAATACCATAATACCATATTACTCCGATTGGCCAGAGTATTGTTTAGAAATCTAATAGCGAAGTTAAAGATATTTTTTTGGCATCGAGCGATGAAAATCTGACCAAAGCCTGATAAATTTTGGCTGTATATTGCTAACAAGAAAATTGAAAAGCATCCCTTGACTCACAAGTTTGTTCTCTATCCTCTGTTCTTTTTCGTTTCTGATTGATTTTAGCGCTTCCCGTGTACTATTGAATCTATCAAACTGGACATTTGTTCCTTTGTTAGACTCTTCATAGATTTTCTTAACGTCCTCATTTGGAGAGTTCTTCAAGCAATTTCTCAACACCGTTTGGCAGAGAGTAAATTTTGTAGATGGCATCACAATATCTAGACCAAATTTATCTTTGGAAAGTAAGCAAATATCAAGGGTTCCGTTGATGGGGATATCAATCCGACGTCGTAAATGTGAAGCAACGACATTATCTAAGTTATTTCTAACCCACGTAAGGCCTAAATTTGCTATAGCGAGATCCCACGATATCTTGCTAAGGACGTAATGTATGTATAATTGCGTTTTGTTCCTTGGGTGAAGAGGAAGAGCATCGATGGAGGTCATCAAATCTTCGATTTTCATTTTAGCCTTGTCCCTGTGCTTCGATTCTTCCATTTCAAAATTGTAGTACCTTCCAAGATACTTGAAATTTTCATCCTTTTTCACTTGTGGTATCAGAGAATTATTCACGTATAACTTTGATTGGAATTGCTGACATTTTGTGCCCTTTTTGACCATGCAGAAGGATACACATTTGTCCATTCGAATTATCATTTCTGACAATTGACAGTGACGAGTGAATGCATTTAAAAGAACTTGATTTTCACTTTCTAATCCTAATACTACGGAAGCGTCGTCGGCAAATTGAAACAAGTGCCTTGGTGTGAAGTTTGCACTACTACTGTAGCCCATCTGTTGAAAGGCGTCAGCTTTGATATATTGAATAAAGGTATTGATATACATATTGAAAATTAATGGGGACAAACAGTCACCTTGCAGAACACCCCGGCCTACCTCTATTAATGTTGTACGAAATTCAGGTGTGATGATGGATGTGTTAAATTCCTTGTAGAGGCTATCAATGACGTCAGAGATCGGTTGAGGAATTTTATGATAGTTGTTAACCTCCTTGATTAGATGATGATGAACTTCCCTTAAAGCGTTCTTGAGGTCAATTAATGTAATTACAAGAGATCGCTTCTTTCGATGAGCAGTATTCATCAAGTGGGCCATGTGTGCTGTGGGTTTCGTAAGTTCCAGAGATGCCAGAGGTAAAGCTTTTTTGTATGCTGTGTTCGATCATCTCATTGTCCTTCAGGAAATTGTATATTTTGTTCCGTAAGCACGATGGGAATATTTTCAGCGGTATTGAATCCAATGTGATTGGCCTAAAATTTGCAGGATCTGATGTATCGCCTCTTTTATTAAGTAAAATTGTGACTGCCCTTCTCCATTCATGGGGCACCGACCCCTGACGCCAGACTGCTGATATCAGTTCTGTTATGTATGACCTCAAGTACGGACAATGCTTAAAAGGAATGACTGATATTTGGTCAAGGGGGCATGGACTCCCGGAAGATTTCATTTTGCGAATCACACGTGTAACTTCCTGATATGTTAGGGGGTTCAAGTCAAACGATTTTCTTGGGTTAGGAAATCTTGGTATCCAGTTAGGAATACTGAATATCTTATTGGGGCGAATGCGACTCAAAACTGACTTGAAATATTCTTGACATCTGGTTTCATCAAAGGAGGGCAAAGCAGATTTAGGCCCCGTTTACACGGGATCGGATCCAATGGGATCGGATCCATTTGGATCCGATCCACTTTTTGAGCGGCGTTTACACGGGTTCGGATCCAGAACTGTTCGCGTTTACACGGGATCGGATCCATTTGGATTTTATGGATTCTCAGCAGCGCTCTAGTAAACCTTTTCTTTTATTTTAATCAGATCCATTGAAATTTTTCACTCTAATAGACTCTGTCTCATCTCTGATTCCCCTCTTTGAAATTTCAACAAAGGATTTTCAGTTTAATCGTGTCACTTCCTATCCGTACCAGTTTGGATCCGATCCCACCCGTTTACACGAGACCCTTTTGGGATCGGATCCAAACGGGATCACCTTCGAAAGTGATCCCGTTTGGGTACGGATAGCAGATCCAAATGGGTTCGGATCCGTCGAGTCCCGTGTAAACGCAAGGCCTATCCGTTACACTTTGGGTACGGATCCATTTGGATCCGATCCCGTGTAAACGGGGCCTTAGGCCTTTCAATAAATTCCTTAGCATAAGACCATTGATTCTTTTTGACTCTCGCGTCATGATCCGTAGCGTAAACCGAAGCATTTTCGCTGACATTGAAACTGTCTGAAGCCAAACGCTTCCTCAACAAACGCGATAAAAATTTTATTTCCGCTCCAGGGGCACTTAAATTTTTCAGCGTTTTGAGGGCCTTTTTCAGCTCTGATTTTTTGTGACTTTTGTACTTCCTTTTCAAGTCGTCATCGACATTATTTTTATCAACTGTGCCAAAATTTTCCTTGAAAAATGTATAGATGGTTTCATGAAACCTTTTAATGTTATTTCCAAGACTGTCGCCATTTATGGACGAAAATGGGAGAGCAGCACGAAAGAAATCGTTTGCTGATTTCCATTGCGATTCACTGGTTGGCAGTTTAACGCCTTGTTTCACATCAGGAATAACATCTAACTATTCGATTTCCAAATCATTGTTCGAAAGTTCCTCCTCATTGTTTCGGACAAACTTTTTCAATTCAGTGCCGATACCTTGCAACACTCTGCACGAACTTTGATGCCTTCTGAGACCACGAAGGCCTTTACATTCTTTACCACAACAACGTCTGGCTATTGAACTAGTTGATATTGTATTATTCACTGGGGTGCAGTTTTCCAATGCGCTGTTTTCCTCTTGGGTATTATCGACGAGCTTCTTCTTGCATCGCCGAGTATGGCGGCCTAGCGACTGAAAGTCGATCCCACAGAAATTGCAAACAACCAACATCACAAGAGCAATAATGATTAGTCAACTCGTCATTTTTTCCAGATCGTAGACTCCTAAAATCGCTAGCAACCGAGTAATGTAAATTAAAGCTGAAAGTGTATCCAAAATTTGCCATAATACTACCACCTCAGCAAGCGAGCGTCATGCACGTTCGAATCATGAGGCATGATTATAATAATAATAATAATAATAATAATAATAATAATAATAATAATAATAATAATAATAATAATAATAATAATAATAATAATAATAATAATAATAATAATAATAATAATGATGATAATAATAATAATAATAATAATAATAGCAATCGTAAGTTTGTCCTCTGTTCTGTGTTTCACTGTTGCTGGTATTGAAACAAACCCTGGACCTGTTACAAAGTCACATTCTAACTTTAAATATAAAAGTGAAGACGAGAAAAGATGCTTCTTGGAATTGAGAAAACAAAATAAGTCTTTGCTAAAGATTTCCAGTCATCGAAACTTCCTGAATCATTGCAAAAACAATGGGGTGGTTCCTAACGGCTTAACAACAAACCTCCAGATAAGTGCTGCCCAAACGGACGAGGAATTGACAAAGAAGATTGAATTTTTATCAGTTAAAAACTCTCTCAAGGCCCTAGACATAATCTTTGATCACTATGAAACAGTAATAACAAGGATCGAATTAGAAATCAACAAGCTCAAAGAACAACTCTATATTTGCTGTCAAGATCCACTTCGTTTCGAATATCTATCACAATGCTTAAATAGTTTTAAACAGAAGGATTTGAAAGGTTTCAACAAAATAAAGAAAAAGAAAATCTCAAAATTAACACCGAACAGAGACGTGAACTGTTTCCAGTCTGAAGATAAGGATGATGGCCTTTCTGCTAAATGGATAAAATCGTTAAACCTGACCAATCAAGAAAAGCTCTATTTGACAAGCGGTGAAGAAATTTGCGACAGATTGATTGATGCCGGCCTAAATCTTGTCCAAGAGAAATGCCCATTTTTTGAATTCCAATCAGTTTGTCTCGGAGCTGAACACCTTATCTATAATCCGTATCCAACCATCCACATTCATCACACTGCATCAAATCACTTTGTCACAACTACTTCAATCGGTTGCCGAGTCCGAATTTTTGACAGTTTGAATCTTCCTCCAACTCCAAATCTGATGAAGGAGATAACATCTATTTACTCACCTGACCCATCAGTTTTACCAACTGTAATCCAAATGAACATGGCTTCAATTCAACAAGGCTCTTATGACTGTGGACTCTTTGCATTAGCATACGCACTAGAACTCGCTTTATATAAAGACCTGTTAACATTGATATTCAACCAAACCAAAATGAGAGGAAATTTCCTGTCTTGCCTGGAAAAAGAAGAAGCTGAACAATTTCCAAAGCTCTGTAGGTCGTTACATCCAGCAACTCAGATAGAGATAACAAAGCTCGTCAGAGACACGAATAAATGGTCTTTTCCAAAACAATTCAATAAACAAACCTGCCCATATGTACCCGAAGGCATTTCTTTACAAAACCGTTTTGCACCTTTAAACAATGAAACATTTGAAAGGAATATCCGTAAAAGAACACCACGAAACAAAGAAAATATCAAAGCATCTCCAAGCGAAAGCGATCCTTTTAAGAAGAAATCAAGTAAATCTACAGTTTACAACTTGTCTAAACGTATTCTGACGAAAGATGAAAGTAATGTTCTGGAACTGGGTCTATCCTTCTGCCCTAGTCAAGCTAATTTTAACAAAGAGACGTTCACAAACGAAATTTTCAAGTTCTTTAGAAGACTCAAACTTCGTGAATACTTCTTTGAAGAAAATGGCAAAGAGACTAGTACCGTTGACACAAAAGTAAATTCGCAACCAAATGATGAACGCCATGACTTAGGCTGGTTTATAAAGAATGAACATTGGTATCCAGAAAAGGTAAGGGAAGGTCGTTCAACTGGCCTCTCTAACTTTTTAGATAACACTGTCCATGACATTCGTTCATATCTAAATTCAAACAAAAGTAAACGGATAAACAACTTAACAAACAAACAACGTGAAGCATTGAATTCACTTGCTTCGGAGGAAACATTGATAATTAAGCCAGCTGACAAGGGCAGTGGTATTGTACTCATGGACGTAAATGACTATAACGAATTATGTATGGAAATACTTAATGATAAGGAATATTACGAAGAGGTCACTTCCGACCCTAACCCTGATTATCGGAAAAATTTGGATACGATGATTAATGAAATGAAAAACAAAGATTACATCACAGAAATTGAGGATATCAAACTAAGAGAAGGTACCAGAACCCCTATTTTTTATGGTCTGCCAAAGATGCACAAACAATTTAATACACTACCTCCTTTGCGACCGATTTGCAGCGGGTATAATTCCTGTACAGCGAAAGTTTCAGAATGGGTTGACAGTGTTATTAAACCGGCTGCTATGAAGACTAACTCGTATATCAAGGACACTACAGAATTTATTAAACACATCGAAAAAGTTGATATAAACGCATTTGCAGATAAAGGAGTTTTCCTAGTCACGATGGACGTTTGCCCGTTGTACCCCAACATAGACCACGAGGAAGGGGTAAACGCATGCAAACAAGTCTTAGAACAACGTAAAGATAAGTCCATACCATCAGATTGCATTTCAGACATAATAAATTTCATTTTGAAAAGCAACACATTAACCTTCATGGATAAATTCTATCATCAGTTAAAGGGAACTGCAATGGGAACACCAATGGCAGTTAACTTTGCAAATCTCTTTATGTCCAAATTCGAAACGGAAATGTTAGACGGGTATGAAAGAAATCATGGAAAGAGGCCATTGTCTTGGATTCGTTATATAGACGACATATTTTTTATTTGGACTGGAGATATGAAAAGTCTTGACGACTTTTTATCGCACTGTAACTCATTTGCAAGAGAAAACAACTTTAGATCAAAGATTTCATTTAAATCGGAATTTTCTACGGAGAGTGTAGTGTTTTTAGATACAAAGGTGAAATTACACAATGGTCAACTAACAACTGAACTATACTGCAAACCAACGGCTACCCATACCTACCTTCATAGACATTCAGATCATCCAAATCATACCATTCGCTCTAATCCATTGTCGCAGTTCATAAGAATTCGTAGAATTTGTACCTTAGCCCAGGATTATCAAAGACATGCTACTGACTTTATACGCTTTTACATAAACCGAGGTTATTCTGAGCAAAAACTTGTTCAAATAGTAACGGATGTTGAAAAGAGAGACAGAAAGGAGCTACTTGAACCATTGGCAGATATGAAACGGAAATCGATGGAAAGGGTGCCATTGGTCATCAACTGGCATACGAAGTTCAAAGGATTATCACGTATTCTACACAGAAACTATGAGTGAATGGTGAATGACCATCCTACATTGAAAGAAACATTTCCAGAACCACCAATCGTCTCATACAGAAGGAATCCAAACATTCGCTCAATTCTAGTGAGAACACAAAAGAAAAGATCACGAACAACGGGACCGAGTGTTAGATGTACCCCAAAGAACACAAAGAAACGAGGACGCCCATGCAAACTCTGCGGCCACATGGGTCAGAAAGACTTCATAACAAACAGCAACAATGGCAGGACAAGTCATATATCCGGAGGTTCTTGCCAGTCGAAGAACGTGATATGTGCAGCTGAATGCGTTAAGCATCAAAAATTATACGTAGGTTTTACGTCAACCACTCTGAGCCAACGTTTTAATAAACACCGACATGATGCAGGACACGACCCGACGAGCACAGAGTTGTCAATGCATTTTTATGGAAGTAAGAACTGTAAGTTCGAGCGCGACCTCAAAGTACATGTTTTAGAGAAAATAGAAGGAGGACTTGATGTGCTCGAGCATCATGAAAATCTTTGGATGACGCGATTGGGCTCACGTGAGCCATTTGGCCTGAACAGCATGACAAATGAACTTGGACGTTTATATTTCTCTCTTTATGGTAATTGTAAGTAATTGTTTATCAGGCCTATATGTTCAATTTTGATGATTCCTTAATATTACGCTGCATTGTTAGAATTCTATACTCGATAGTTGTAAGAGAACGTTATATTTCATATTTACCGAACGCCACATTCCCATACAACTGCTTTAACCTTAGATCCATTTATAGAATTTTCATTAGCGACTGAAGAAGATATAAGAAATATCGAAAATTTTCGCACAAATCGTCTTGTTTTTCTTTGCTGTTATCTACAACAAGCAAGGCACCTCGATTACTACTTATTATTATTATTATTATTATTATTATTATTATTATTATTATTATTATTATTATTATTATTATTATTATTATTATTATTATTATTATTATTATTATTATTATTATTATTATTATTATTTGTTCTTTGCTTTTAATGCAGTACAGTTCTCGCCACTGTGCCAAGGTCAGTCCATGTCCCTAAGGCAACAGCAGTACTCACTTGATGGACAACGTTCTTCTCAGGATGTGGGCGCTTCCGAGGAGAGCAATCTTCTGCAATTCTTCAATCCGTATGTGACCAGAAATTTGACTAATGTACTTCTCAAGGCCTCTCTTAATGAGTCCAAGTGCTCCCACTTCAATTGGAGCTGTCGTTGTCTTCATTTGCCACATTTTTGTTACTTCAATTTCAAGATCTTTATATTTGGACAGCTTCTCTACTTCTTTAATCGATACATTTCTTTTAGATGGTATACTCATGTCAATCATAATGCATTTCTTTTCTATCTTGTCTTTGATAATTATGTCAGGTCTGTTAGCTTTTATCTCTTTGCCTGTGTTTACAGGCATGTCCCATAATACAGTGGCAGCTTCATTTTCAGTTACTTTCTCAGGTTTGTGCTCATACCACTTATCTGCAGTTGAAAAATGGTAGTGCTTGCAAATTCTCCAATGTATGTATCCTGCTGCCTTGTCATATGGCTGTATATATTCCATGTTTGCAAGTACTGGACAGTCGGCTACAATATGGTCAATAGTCTCCTCAAATTCATTGCACATCCTAGACTTGGGGTCAGTGCCATCTTTGATGATCTTATTGTGGTATGATCTTGTTGCTAAGTTTTGATCCTGTGCAGCAATTATTAATCCCTCAGTTTCTCCTTTAAGTCCAGGACTCTTGAGCAATTTGTGAGTCTGTTCTGTTTCAACATCTGACTTATTCACCCTAGTTGGATACTGGCCATGCATCGGCTTTCCTTCCCATATTTGTCTCATCTTCTCATGTGCCTTCTTCTTTGTCTCCTGCTTTACTCTCTTAGCAAATAAAGTGACTCTTTCTTGTTTTGTTCTAGGTATGTCTGGTACTTCAAACTCTCCTTTAAATTTCCTGGCATCCTTTGAAACAGAATAAAGCTTCTTGCTGTTTTCATGCCGGTACACAAGTTTGAGAAGGGGATCTTCTGTTTGTTCCAGGTACGTATGTAGCCCCACAGTGGTTCTTTTGAACACGAGTTCGAGCTGAATGAGGCCCCGTCCGCCGTCTTCTCTTGGTAGGTACATTCTTTCCACATCAGCTTTTGGGTGGTTCATCCTTTCCATAGTTAACAGCTTCCTTGTCTTGGTATCCAGCTTTCTTATTTCACTCATCTGCCAGTTTACAATGTTGACCCTGTACGTAAATACGGGTACAGCAAGAGTAATGATAATAATAATGATAATGATAATAATAATAACAATAATAATAATAATAATAATAATAATATTAATAATAATAATAATAATAATAATAATAATAATAATAATAATAATAATAATAATAATAATTAATAATAATGATAATGATAATAATAAAAGCAACACAACTGTTTTATGTCATACGTTTCGATGTAAAATCTTCTTCAGTGCATTTACAAATCCAGACAGCCAAGTACTTATACTCTAAATCTAAAATTTGCATAAAAATGTATTTCTAAAACCCAGACAAATAAAAGAAAAATTATTATTCTAAAATTCTATTGAAATAAAAAGAAATTTTTACCTAAGAAATTAAAGAAATTTTTACTTATCAAGTTATCGGTAGATGGTAAAAACTTCAGTAATCTTACGAAGGAAGAACTTTTGGCTTTAAATAGTCTTAAGTCGGACCGAATGATCGTTATCAAGGAGGCAGACAAGGGTTCTGGGGTTGTTGTTTGGGATAGGGAAGACTACGTTAAAGAGGCAGAAAGCCAACTGGGGGACGCTGCAGTATACTCTAAACTTGATAATGATCCTTCGGACCATCTTCACTGTGTTGTGAATCGGGCAGTGGGCAAGGTTAGAGAGCGAGGGGACATTGACGATAAAACACTGGAATATTTGATGGTCAATGATCCCAAGCTTGGAAGGTTTTACCTACTGCCTAAGATTCACAAAAGGTTGAATAGTGTTCCCGGAAGGCCTGTCATTTCTAACTCTGGCTTCTATACAGAGAATATTTCGGAATTTTTGGATTACTATTTACAACCTCTTGCTAAAAGTGTCCGCTCATACATCAAAGACACAAACCATTTTTTGCAAAAACTGGCGTCATAAGACAGGCTCCCAGAGGATACTATTCTTTGCACTATTGATGTCGTTGGGCTCTACCCAAGTATACCACATGACGAGGGATTGAAGGCCTTGCGTGACGTTTTAAACTCTAGGAACGATCAGTCTGTTTCTACGGAATCTCTTGTTGAACTTGCAGATGTAGTACTTAAGAATAACTTTTTTGAGTTTAATGGGGCATTTTACCATCAGCTGAGGGGCACAGCAATAGGCACCAAATGTGCGCCATCATACGCGATTTTTTTCTTAGCAGATCTGGAGGAAAAACTTCTTAGGGGTTCCAGCTGCAAGCCGTGGCTGTGGTGGCGTTACATCGATGACGTTTTCCTAATTTGGACCCATGGCGAAGAAAAGCTTTCCGAATCTGTAGAATACCTCAACACTGCACACCATTCCATAAAATTTACAGCAGAATAGTCTAAGGAGAGCGTCAACTTTCTTGACACTAAGGTCATTAAAAAAAATAACAAGTTGGTGACAGATCTCTACACGAAACAGACTGATACACATCAGCTCCTGCACCGTTCCTCTTGTCATCCTTATCACACCAAAAAGGGCATCCCATACGGACAGGCCCTTCGCATAAGGCGCATTTGTTCCGAAGATTCATTTTTTGACGAACGGATGGGGGATTTAAAATCGTGGCTTATTGGGAGGGGGTATCATGAAGGGGAAATCGACAGTCAGTTAGACAAGGTTAGACAATTGGATAGGGAAATCCTGTTAAATGGGATCTCCAAGCAGAAGGATGACACGAGGATACCGTTGGTTCTAACTTACCATCCGGCACTTCAGGGGGTCAGCAATATTTTGCGAAAATGCGCCAATATTCTTCTCGTTGACGACGAACATCGCAAGCAGTTTGCCGGAAAAGTTTTCGTTTCATTTAGGAGGGCAAAAAACCTTAAAGACACTTTGGTTCACGCTAAATTGCAAACTCAAGATCAGGAGCTGTTGCCAAAAGGAACATTTAAATGCAGTGGTAAGAGATGTCAAATTTGCCCTATTATTCAAGAGGGCTGCAGTTTCTCTAATGCGAATGATTCGCGATCTTTCAAGAATTTTTCAGGGGCTTACGATTGCAGTTCTACAAACGTAGTTTATATTTTGCAATGTACATGTTGCAACAAAAAGAATGTTGGCAGCATTAAAACAAAATTTCGTCAAAGATCTAACGTGTACAAATCATACTTTCGGACTTACAAACAGAAGCATAATGCTGGTCCTCCTGATACAGGAAAGGCGGTCCCTCAGGCAAGCTTCTTCTCTCATTTTTTCGAGGAAGGCCACCATGGTGAATTTTCGGTCGTTATTAGCCTCATTGACGGAGCACAGGATGTGTATTCCCTTCGCAGGAAGGAGATTTTTTGGCAATACAAATTGGGTTTGTTTACACCAAGTGGCCTAAATGAGAGGGCAGCCGATGTTGAGCTGGATATATTTGCTTGTGGCACTGCTTAGTTCTCTTACAATTGCATTGAAAATCATGGGCAGCGTAATGGCAGGGGTGTTGGCTGGCTGTCTTCGTGCAAAATTGCACGTAGTGGTAGGGTGGAATTCCCCATCGAGCTATCCTGGATTTAGCAACTTAAGCAAATCCTTGGAGGGTCACTGGCTTACACTCCTTGCCTTCTGTCTCCGGTTGTATAGGTTCTTGTCACGTAGAGCTTTCACTCCCTTTCTAGACAGTCCAAATCCAAAAGCAAAAACAGGGAGGAGAAAACTTTGGAAGGCCCCTTGGGGGGATTTTGTGCATGAAAATCATCCCTGGTTTCGAAACCGCTTTGTTCTTAGGTAAAAATTTCTTTTTATTTCAATAGAATTTTAGAATAATAATTTTTATTTTATTTGTCTGGGTTTTAGAAATACATTTTTATGCAAATTCTAGGTTTAGAGTATAAATACTTGGCTGTCTGGATTTGTAAGTGCACTGAAGAAGATTTTACATCGAAACGTATGACATAAAACAGTTGTGTTGTTTTAATTTTCTTTCTGTATTATTTTGGTGATGGTTTGAGTTTGATAATTATAATAATAATAATAATAATAATAATAATAATAATAATAATAATAATAATAATAATAATAATAATAATAATAATAATAATAATAATGATGATAATAATAATAATAATAATAATAATAATAATAATGATAATAATAATAATAATTATTATTATTATCATTATTATTATCATTACACTGAAGAAGATTTTACATCGAAACGTATGATATAGAACAGTTGTGTTTTTCATTATTATCATTATTGTTATTATTATTAATATTATTATTATTATTAAATTGTTTTT
This sequence comes from Aurelia sp. 4 Dawson et al 2005, assembly GCA_964019985.1. Lineage (NCBI taxonomy): Eukaryota > Metazoa > Cnidaria > Scyphozoa > Semaeostomeae > Ulmaridae > Aurelia > Aurelia sp. 4 Dawson et al 2005. The sequence goes on along the minus strand of OZ026512.1, from coordinate 6,940,693 downwards.
GCACAGCAAGTTGAGAATGTTTGTATTGCTGGTAGTACTTCTAGATATCAAGTCACTTCCCGTAACCTCAGGTATCTAGTGCATATCGAAGGATTCTTGCAGTTCCCAACAAACAGGCCTTTTGTATGATGTTAAAAATGTCAATCGTTCCAATAGCTTCCAACCAACTTGATAAGCTCTTTGCTACAGTTCCAAGCGCTCCAATGATTACTGGAACAACTTCTACTCTGCAGCATTGCCAGATTCGTTTTGTCTCATATTTCAGATCTTGGTATTTGGCTATTAGCACCGTTTATTATGCGTAGCACCATTTAATAAACGGTGCTACGCATGGATTTTAATATGGTTGTTTACTGGGACGGGAGTCATAAAAACTTTAAAATACTTTGGGACTTGGTTCGCGCTGGGTCTTTCGGGTCGTTGAGTTCGTGCGGAGGGACCCGAGAGACAAAGCACTGAGACTTTTGCTCTTTGTCTTGTGGGTCTTTCTGCGCGGTCTTGGCGGCCCCAGGGGGCCCAGTGTGAGCCAGTTTCAAACATCTTCTTTTAAATTTTGTGCGAGTTAATGCTTTTTCATTGTTAGCAATATCACTTTGGAATAATTTTAGCTTAGGTTTTGTAAAGACATTGTCTTGTAAATAGGGTTTTCAACATGTAAAAATACTCGGCTGTCCTCTGGTTTAGTTTAACTGAAGAAGATTTTATCATCGAAATGTATTTTATAAACAGTTGTGTTTTTATATCATAGTTATTATTATTATTATTATTATTATTATTATTATTATTATTATTATTATTATTATTATTATTATTATTATTATTATCATTATTGTTATTATTATTACTATTATTATTATTACTATTATTATTATTATTATTATTATTATTATTATTATTATTATTATCGCTCTTACTGACTTATTATCGCTATTATTATTATTATCGCTCTTACTGTAACATCGCTCTTATTCAAGGACGCTATACATGGAGACATAACTCCGTTCTGAAGATCATTGCAAATACGTTGTCAAGATCATGTAAGAGCCTATATGTTGATCTGCCCTCCTTTGCATCTCCCTGCATAGTAACAGGGGATCAGGAAAGACCTGATATTGTTATTGTCCAACACAAGATCGTCACACTTGTGGAGCTTACGTTTGGTTTCGAGACGAACATGGCGGGTAACAGCACAAGAAAGGGAGAAAAATACAAGCCACTTATGAACAGACTGAAATCGTCATATAATAAGGTTGTGTACTGTAATGTCTCAATAGGGGCATGTGGCTTCATCGAAAAGGACAGTAAAAGATTCTTCGAACTGCTATCTAACCTAAATGTCTCAGACACAGAAATAAAATATATAACCAAAAGGATGATAAACATTTGTATTTGCGCATCCAACTTCATTTTTTGCTGTAGAAACAAGGAATGGACAAATCCAGAACTCTTAGATTTTTAGGTCCCTGATTTCTAACTTTTACATCACCTGTGTGAGTATGTCATTAATGCCCCTTGTTGGCGAGTTAATGCCATAGATTTTAGTTTTAGTTTTGTATTGTATGTATTAGGATATATTGAATGAAAGTTTCCATTATTATTATTATTATTATTATTATTATTATTATTATTATTATTATTATTATTATTATTATTATTATTATTATTATTATTATTATTATTATTATTATTATTATCATCATTATTAAACGAAGAGCAAGAATTGCGACGATAATCATGTTCATTTTTATTATTTCATCCCAAATCCAATTAAATTACGACAAATCCATGTGACAATTCCGATAAATTAATTAAAGACTAGGTCATATTTATAACTATTTACGTTTCGAAGCAAACTTGCTTCATCATCAGAATATCAAGTTTCCAAGAGCACGAGGCTATATTTATATACATAAAGACAATCAACTACCAAAAGTGTGTTTTTACAAATCCTACGTGAAAAATAAATAATGAGGTACACCCAGAGGACAATACCTAAAACAGAGCTAAGGGAATAGAAGACTGCTGAGAGTTAAGCGACGGACGATCGCGCAAAATTAATAAAATTTCATGAATGAGCAAATCAATATCATTGTTAGCTCTGTCCAAAACTGAAAGATCTTCCACCAACGTGGCTTGACCTGATTTGTTAATATGGTCCCAGATGGCTGAGGGACTAACTTTAATTATCTGACCTGCCTTGTTTATTCCCAAGTGCTCCATGCAGCGTGTAATCAGGTGACGAGTTGTTTTTCCGAAGTACAAGGCATGGCAGCCAGGACACTTGAATTGGTAGACAACAGAGGAGCGAATGAGAGCTGGAAAGCGGTCTTTAAATGAAAAAAAAACTGTATGCGTTTTGAAGATCGAAAAATAACCTGAAACTGAATACCCGGATAACATTACTTAAGGTGCCCCACCTTAAGAAGTCTACAAATTCTGGTCTTCATTTGTAAACTATACCTACCAAGATATGGTATGCAAAAAATAGGGCTGTTTTGGCTTCTGCTAGGGCCGGGACTCTAGGTGCGAACCTTTTATCCAGGAAGGATTTAATAATACGATCTGTCAGCGCCCCAGAAAAACTGTTTTTAGATCGGATCTCCTTTATTCGAACAATTTCGTCGTGAAAGTTCTTATATGATGAACAAATATGAAAGGCTCGATAAATCAAAACACTGATCAAATTATTCTTGTATTTGTCGGGAGCAAGGTTAGCAAAATCCGTATAAAGGCCAGTGAATGTCTTTTTCCTAAATAAACTTGTCATAAAATTATTCCCCTCGCGGGTAACGAGAACATCCAAAGAGGGTAAAGAGTTTTCCGACTCAATTTCAGCAGTGAAATTGATGTTAGGGTGCTGACAATTAATATGCTCTAAGAACATAGCAACATGGTCCTTGTCCCTAAATAAACAATAAGTATCATCTACATATCTACGATAAAGTACAGGTTTAAACTCATAAGTTCAATTCGCTAAATGGCGCTTTTCAAGGTGACTCATAAATATATTAGCAATGGACGATCCCAAAGGAGATCCCATTGCTACACCATCAATTTGATCAAAAAGTTGCCCATTAAAAACAAAATGATTTTCTTTATCAGCAAAGCCCAACAATTTGCAAAACTGAGTGCGATCCAACGAACAATCCCTGTACTGTAATTTGTCATTTTCATCAATTATCAAGTCAGCACATAAATCTATAATTTCATCCAATGGGATATTCGTAAACAAACTAGAGACATCAAAGCTAGCCATAACCAATTCCTCATCCGTACTAAATGCGGTAATTTCAGACACGAAAGAAAAAGAATCCTTAATAACCTATTCATTTACCGTGTAAGGCTGTAAAATAAGAACAAAAAACTTTGCAGGTTTGTAGTTGTAAGTTCCTATCGCGGACAAAATAGGCCTTGCTGGACAATTAGTCTTATGAACCTTGGGTAGTCCATAGAGAGCCCCTGGGGTACTACCAGAGGGGAAAAGTTCCCTATAAATTTCTTCAGGAATTGAGTTTTGTTTCAATAATTTGTCCCTAAGAAAAACCGAATTAACTTGTTCTCACGTTTTAGGCAAAGATCTAGAATTCCGATGTCGAGTTTCTTAAATTTAGAGGCATCTGAGAGGAGGGATTCAACTTTATTAATATAATCTATACGGTTGAGAATAACCACCCCATTTCCCTTGTCTGGTCTTAGGATAATAAGATTCTTATTTCTAGATAATTTCTTAAGAGCAGAACTGCTTTGCTGATATTGAGAGGAAATTGTGCAGAGTCATATCCATAATAGGCAGCTAGCGCAATGCTTTTAAGTCGGGTCTTAACGTAATCAAAATTGACCCCTTCTTTTAACCCTATTAATACGGGGCTTTTTGGACCCTTGTAGTACCGGGGCGGGCACAAAGTGCCCCCCTCCTTAAAGTCGCCAATACTGCAGATATGAGAACCAAACTTGGTACCATGGTGTACAGTAACAAAATCTACACAATAGGGTGCTATTTTATTTTTGATTACATCTATGACGTCACGCTGATGTCATAATTAAGGAAAATTGCAGTATTTGCTTGCTGTTGGCAAAATTGACAATATTTAAGTTTTTATTTCACTATTCCTTTTTTAAATTCACTAACATCTACTACCCGATGAACAAAAAGGTTGGAGGCGAAAGAGCCGGGGCACAAAAGACCAGTTATTGATTGACAAAACAATCCTGAAGGATTGCAGGAAAAGGCACACTAATCTGGCTATGGCGTGGATAGACTATAAGAAAGCTTATGACTTCGTTCCCCATAGTTGGATAAGTGAGTGCATGGAAATGTTTGGAATAGCTGGTAACGTGAGAGAGTTTTTACAAAGAAGCATGGTGCAGTGGAAGTTGTCCTTAACTTCCAATGGAGAGGAACTTGGTGATGTGGATGTTAAAAGAGGGATATTCCAGGGGGATAGTTTGTCACCATTGTTATTTGTCTTGAGCATGATACCATTATCGTCATTACTCAGAAAGGTAAATGTATTCTAAGAGTGGGGAAAAAGGAGTATCAACTGAATCACCTACTCTTTATGGATAATTTGAAACTATATTCCAAGAGTGAGGAACAGATAGACTCCCTAATACAAACTACTCACATTTTTAGTACTGACATGGGAATGGAATTTGGAATCAGGAAATGTGGGGTTCTAGTCCTAAAAAGAGGGAAGATTGTACGATGTGAGGGCATAGAATTACCGAATGATGAGATGATAAAAGAAGTGGGACAAGAAGGATATACTTATCTGGGTATTGTGGAATTAGATAAGATGAAGGAGAATGAAATGAAAGAGAAAACAATGAAGGAGTATAAGCGACGGCTGCGGTTAATTCTAAAATCCAAGTTGAATGGGAGAAACAAGATAACTGTAATTAATACCTGGGCAGTTGCAATATTCAGATATGGAGCAGGAATAACAAGCTGGAGAGATAGTGAACTGAAAAGCATCGATAGAAAGACAAGAAAATACCTGACAATGTATGGTGCCATGCACCCAAAGAGTGATGTGGACAGACTATATATGAAAAGGAAGGAAGGAGGTCGGGACCTTATCAGTGTGGAACACTGTTTAAAAGGAGAAGAAAACAGCTTAGGTTTCTACGTAGCATTACCTGTAAATATTATATTGCTGTAATTTAGAAAACTTTCTTTTTATTAATTTATATTGTAATTTAATTTTAATTTGTGGCAAAATATTACATACATACATACATACATACATTCCGGGCACTTGAAAGCTTTGTGAAATCTTTCACATTTGATATCCACTTAATCTGTCTCACAGTTCATACCATCCTTCTAGAGTAAAATTGTAACATTTAATCAAAGCCGCTTTCTAATTTTTGTTACCAAAACAGTCCATAATAAGGCAGTTTATCCTGTCAACCGGGCAACTCGTCAACCCAAGCAATTTCTCAATTTCTTCTATTTTCTTCTTTTTCTATTCAGCTGAGTTCCTTAGCTCACAGTTCATAACGATAATAAGGAAGTTTATCCTATCAACCCGGCAACCCGTCAACCCGTCAACCCAAGCAATTTCTCAGTTTCTTAAATTTTAATTTTCTCCATTCAGCTTAGCTCTTTAGCTAATATAACAGTCCATAATGATAATAAGGCAGTTTATCCTATCAACCCGGCAACCCATCAACCCAAGCAACTTCTCAATTTCTTCAATTTTTATTTTTCTCTATTCAGCTGAGTTCCTTAGCTAATGTGACAGTCCATGGCGATTATAAGGCCGTTTATCCTGCCCACCGGCAACTCGTCAACCCAAGCAATTTCTAGATTTCTTCAATTTATATTTTTCTCCATTCTGCTGTGTTTCGTAGGTACCATAACAGCCAGAATGATGACAAGGCAGCTTATCCGCGAGCCACAAAATTATGGACTGCAGATCTATGGAGCTATTAAAGAAAACATTGAAAATACCTCGCGGAGGAGGGTATGTGTAAGCGAAAATGCAATTGATGATTTATACTGGATGAGTCGATAAAAACGCCCGGCGTTTGAAAAAATCCTCGTTCCTGAATATCGAAGCAATAAAATTGAAAACTGTCTTATATTATCTCCGATATGTCAAATTGGGTCCAGTAATTTACCCGGTTTTAATCGGCCATTCCTTCCCGTCGAAATAGGAGATTTTCTGCAGAATGCCCCTTTCGAAAACCTGTAAAGACGAGCGAAAACAGCAAGCAAAATTTCCCTTTGTTCTTCTTCCTGAAAATAATGACTCTTGTATTTGTACTTGTATTGTGTCCTCATGAGAGAATGAAATTACCCTGAATGAGTTATTTACGCTAGGGGAAGACTTTTCAACTCGTTAAAAAGAGAGCACATGCTGAAAGTTATCGCTGTGAGGTTAACACATTAGGGACTTTAGCTTGCAATTTTAGCATGTTTTTAAGGTTTCTCAAAAGGGCTCATTTTAGAAAATTGCTTACAGAATCTAAACAGAGTGACCGATTTTAGTCACGAAAATTTCTAGAATTAATTGAACGATTTGGCTATTCAATCAGGTATTGCAAAATATCACTGCTTGTATACTCAGGGAGCAGTAGCCTCTCAAACGCCGGGCGTGTTTTTGACTCACCAGGTAGCTGTTATGTTCTTTTGGAGGATGACATCACTGTTGTATGTATTAAGCACATTCAATGAACTATTCTCGAATTGAAAGAAAGCATATTAGGTGTCATGAGGAGTAGAAAAAGAGGTACAAATAAATAGAAAATATTCACTAGAACAAATATAGGAATTAATAGATTAACAAGGATTAATAAGAAATAGATGAAACGAAGACATAAAAGTGAATGATATTGAAAAATTCTCTGAATGTAACATGAATATTTTAAGATAATTAGATAATATAAACAGCAAATTAATAAATGACTAGGCTTGCCACGCGGCACCTGCGGCACCGCGCTGGCCCGCCGTCGTACCCAGTAATTTCTCAAGGAGGACTTTGCTGTGCCTGTTGGCATTTGTAGCTGTTACTCACTTCATTTCATTTCATTTCACTTCATTTCATTTGATTTCACTTCATTTCATTTCATTTCATTTCATTTTATTAAGGAGGGTAGCCCTTCAACCAGAGTTGTTTTACAGGGGGCCCTCCACTTAAAAACATTAATATACAATTACATACTAGAAAGAATAATTACAATATAAAAACCATCATATAAAAACCTAATACAATATTTACAAAATCTAACATAATAGAAAGGGAAAAGGAAACACTCCTAAATAGATTTCTTAAAACTATTCAGGGAAGAAGCCTGTTTGGTATCGGCAGGAAGTTCGTTCCACACTTTTGCTCCACGATAGGAAAAGCATTTTTGCCCATTACTTGACTCTTTCATGGGTAATCTTAAATCTGTCTCTGAATTGCGCAGGACATACGACGAGCACTTTGAGTTTCGGGTGAAGAGGTCACACAAGTATTGGGGAGCCAGTTCATGCAGGGACTTGAAGACCATTGTTTTAGATCACTAGCGATGAGTTGTTCAATGTTCTTCCAGCCCAGCAGGTCGGTAAGTGGTCTGCTTGGGGGTATCAAAGCTGCTGTTGGTTATAATTCTTGCAGCTCGGTTTTGAACTTTCTGCAACTGATTAAGCTCAGTCGAACAGGCACAACCCCAAACAAAGTAACAATATCGAAGGTGTGGCTGGACAATAGCTGTGTAAAGAGTCTTCAATGTTTCCTTCGGTAGGAATGTCTTGGCATGTTTTAAAAAGCCAATAGCTCTAGAAACGTTGGTAGAGACAGTCTTGATGTGTTCCTTCCAGTTAAGAGAGTTGTCGATCTGCACACCAAGGCATTTTGTTTTTTGGATTATTTCGAGCTCATTGTCGCGGACTTTCAAATCCAAGTCTTCATTTCGACTTTTGAGGATATTATGCTTTTGCTTGGTGGAGACAAGCATGGAATTTGTTTTTGCAACATTTAAGGAGAGCTTGTTGCCTTGAAGCCAAGTATCCAGTTGTTTGAGGTCGTTATTAATGGCCTCGTTCAACACATTTATGTCTGAAGACTGGTAGCACAGACTTTCATCAGCTCACATGGAAACGGCTGAATTTTGGACAGCTTGCGGCAGATAATTGATATAAATAAGGAAAAGAAGGGGACCCAGACATGAGCTTTGGGGAACACCAACATCTATACCCTCGATTTTTGAGCTGACACCGTTGACCCGACAAAATTGTTTTCGATTGCACAGGTATGATCTGAACCATGCGAGTTCCCGCTGTTGGACTCCATAGTGCACCAATTTCTGGCAGAGGATCTCATGGTCAACAGTGTCAAAGGCTCTTTTAAGATCAATGAAAACAAGGCCTACAAGCTTACCAAGATCCAGCCCATTGTACCAGTCATCTGTATTCTTAAGTAAGTGAGTTACAGTAGAATGGAGGCGTAAGTAGGCAGATTGGCCAGATGAAAACAAACCATTATCTTCCATGTGCTTGTACGCCTGATTGGTTACAAGTTTTCCAAAGAGCCTTGAAATGACAGGTAAGACTGATATAGGGCGATAGTTTGACTTTTCAGCCCTATCTCCATTTTTGTAAATAGGAATCACCCTAGCAATTTTGCATGAGTCAGGAAAAATACTTGTTTCAATTGATGTATTAAACATGAAAGCAAGAGAATTTTTAATGAAGGGTAAAGCAAGCTTCAAGAAGTAGCTGGAGATGTTGTCAATTCCAAAGCTCTTTGCTGTTTTAACCTTGGCAAACGCATCTCTGATTTCCTGCACGTCAATAGTCCTGAAGTGGAACTTTGCTTTAGCTTTATTCATTTCAAAGTCACCTGATAGAAGTGGGTTAGGAACTGGACTGATTTTATCTGCTAGATCCTTACCTACTGAGCAGAAGTAACTGTTCATTGCATCAGGAATGTCGTTCCTGTGAACAGTTTCTGAACCAGACTCCTTAAGGCTAACAATGTTACTTGACTTCGACCTCTTATTGAGAAGTTCATTGATTGTTTTCCATGATTCTTTCATGTTACCCTTGCATGCAGAAATCTTATTGTTGTGGTGCTCCTTCTTCTGCTGGGTATTTAGAGAGTTGACCTTATTGCGAACTTGCCTATATGAGTCCCACAGAAGTGCAGACTTACTCTTGACAGCAGATTTTTTTAGTTTATCTCTTGTCCGCATAAGATCCCTTAACTCTCTATCAATCCAAGGACAGTACATTTCGAAGACACGCATTTCACATAATGGGGCATGCTTGTCAATGATGAGAGAGAATATGTTAGTCCAATGGTTGACAAGCACATTGATATCATCAGTTTCGGTAAGCATTTGTTCCCAGTTTATGCCAGAAACATCAGACAGGAATGCCTGCTCATTACATTTAGATGCAGAACCGGTTCATGTGGGCAAACTATTGTCATAACGGTTTCGTAAACGTTCGATTTACGAAGTGGGCGTTCATATATATGCTAGGCAATTTTTCACTTTCCGCTCTTGAGGTTCATCACTGCTCTTTCCACCACTCCCTACTCTTTCGTTGTATCCTTACTCTTTCCCATGTACACACACTCTTTAACCCTACCTCACCTGTGAGTTCCTGAGGGGGCGGATTCTACTCTCGTCTATTTCTTTGCTGTAAAAGCATGGGCGATAGGGCACCCAGTGTTTTGCAGTTTGAAATTAAAAACAGAAGCGAGCCACCTTAACTTATTATTTTTTTCTTTTGAACTTATTTTTGCTTGGTATACAGCCACCTTTCATTGTTTCATAATTTTGAACTTTTTCGGTTGTGAACCACCTTTAAGTGCATAGCCACATTAACCGTAAAGCCTTGGTAAATGTAGCTATGATCATCAAACTTTTGATACAAAATATTAAAAATCACTCGATTAATTCAAATTGCTCTATTGTTTTTGTTGCTATGACAATAAGAAAAATGTTATGATTGCCATGATTACCAGGATCATGATTAAACAATAAAATGAGGCACTTCCTTGAAATATGTTGTTTCAAATCGATTTGGATATCATTAGATACATGCTAACGTTCATAATATTTTTTGGCATCAAATATTGTTCAACTGATATTTCTGGGTTCAGTGACGCAAATGAGGGGGTGTTGGGAGGGGTGTCACACCCCAAATAGTTTTACTACCCGGTCCCAGTCGCTATTTTAAAGTGTAAAAGTCGGTCCCGATCAAGCTCTGAACTTGAACTACTAAATGTTTTTAGATGGTTCTGAATAGAGTTGTACCACAAAGCTATGTTACAGCAGAATTCGGTCCCGATTCTGCTCTTAATTCCGTGCTGTATCGAAGTGAGCCATAGTGATCTTGTTGCTTTAGCAGAACCAATTAACGAACAATGTCCGGAAATCGGTCCCAGTCAATGCGGCAGCGTTAACGTACAGTGGTCTGGTCCAATAGTCCTGCTTCTTTGGAAGGAAGAAGTTGAATAACCAAGACTGGCCGGGGGACGCGTGCAGGGCCGAGAGAGGGGGTGAGAGAGTTCAAAAGCTGTAGATCATAGCTATGGGGGGCCCTCGACTTGCCCAAGTCTTCCTGTAAGGCCAAAGCATTTTTAAGAATATGACAGCGGGGCACCAGTCCGTGATCAAAAAGGAAGCACCAAGAATTTCTCAGCTAGCTATGATAAATTGAAAATCGAGAAGGGGCGGAGACAATGATAAGCAGTCGCAGTTAAATACACCAAAAAAACCATTGACATGGACTGGGTGAGCAAGAGAGCAAATTTCCTCTATTCGAAAATTCTAAAAACTGAAATTCAGTAAATTCAATTTTCTCCAGAGTGCCGTATTTAGAAATTGGAGCGGCACCCAAAAAGATGCCCTTACAAACATGTAGAATAGAATGTGGCTATTTATTATTTATCATTATTTCGAACCTTTGCTTCTGTATAATGGCTAGTTAGAGTGATGAAGCAAAAAGTTTCCAAAAGCCCCCTTAAGTAAACAAAATTTTTCAACTCTTGCAAGAATCAAGTTCCGATCGCTAAGCTCTTTCAAATGATGTCTTGTTTTGGGTTATTCTGGATGTAAAACCATTTAACTCTACATCGCTTTTGGTTATACTTTAGTCACCTTCATTCAAAAATTGTTACCAGAGTAGCATACCTCCGCATCCCCCTGGACAGTGAGCGTCTGACATCCGTCTACCACGTCTACACCTTTGGCCCGTGGCACATAAATTCTCCCCGTGGTCCTGCCACACGTGGCATTTGGTAATTACACCAGAACCAACACATAGTGATGGTCAACATGACAAAAAGAAATTTCTTGCATGCCTAAAATGCATACATATTGTTGAGGTTTCGATTTGACTATCCTAATTCCTTTAGGCCCGTCCGGGTCCCCAAAATGATTCGCAAAGGTTTGTTCCTTTTTCACGAAAGAAGGCACTAAAAGTCAGGCTTATGGAAGAGAAGATTAAAAGGAATGAAGGTGCAAGGAACTCATTAGAAATATCAAACTATCATGCTTATAGTTCATAGAACTACAGTAAAAGCCAATCTATTTCTAAGTGATTTTAAGTTCTTTTTTTCAGAATTTCCCGGGAAAGCATTCCGTTGGTAGATTCCTACAGCACCTCTAAATGGTGAATTCTTCAGAAAATGGGGCATTTTCCAACGGTCTCAAGTGTGTGGTAGCAAAAACTTTCCCCCGAGGCAAGCCCTCGAACCCAATTACTGCTCTCTTCAATCGTATTTGGTTTCAGTATCCCAAATTTTGTTCCAACGGGCAAGTCCTTATTCAGGGGAGACGGCTAAAGATACTACTCAAAAACAACTTAGGGTCAGTTTCAGTTATATTTGGTTTCGTGTCGATAGTCATGGAAAAATTATGCCTGTTGATGAAGCTGTATTTACATTAAGTCATGGCATTTTGGCAACAGCATCTGATTTGGAAAACTCGGTCCATCGTGGAATAAACTCGGTCCTTTGGATGCACACCCCCCAAAAATCTTGCATTTGGGCCTCTGCCTGGGTTTTTTAAAAGGCTATTCTGACCTTAATCTGCATTATTGCATGATCTATCATGTTCATGCACGGGTCTCTAAGTATACAATAATATAAAAAGAGCAGGTATTTTTGGGTTTCAATAAAGCTGAACTGCCATTTTAGGGTGGCTTTAAAATTTCTTGGACTGACCACCCTTGTTCTTCTTGAAAGCATGTCATAATGAGGACGTTAAAGAGGGGATGGTTGTTCAAGTGCTCCCCTCCTGAGCAGCATGAGCAAGAGCAACAGCAGCATGTTCCTTTGCTCCCCTCAAAATTAGCCTGGTGCTCCCAATAATTTCTATGATGCTTCTATTGTTTGTTTAGATTCAAATATTTAAAGCAAAGGCGTCGATTGGTATCTAAGATGGTTGTCAATTTTTGCTTCAGATTTTTTATGATCTATCAGGCCTGGCAGTTCTGTCACTGGACTCTGTTCCCAAAAAACCTTGGATAATACATGGATTTGATGATTTCTTGCACACTTTTTGCACCGAGCCTTTGAGTGCATCCTTGCGGTGTTGAACAGACCCGTAAGAGTATTTTAGTAAAAGAGGGCATTGATTTGTGTCACTGGTGCAGCAAAGATTGGGGTCTGGAGAGATGAACTCAGAAATGCTTCAGGAGCACGTTCTTTACTTTGGCAAGGAACGGTACTTTTGTCGTAAGATCCCCATTTATGTGGGCACTTCAAAAAATTTTCTAAGGCCCCGTTTACACGGGATCGGATCCAGAACTGTTGGCGTTTACACGGGATCATAACCATTTGGATTCTATGAACTCCTAGCAGCGCTCTAGTAAACCTTTTCTTTTATTTTAATCAGATCCTTTGAAATTTTGGACTCTGTCTCATCTCTGCTTCCTCTCTTTGAAATGTCAACAAAGGATTTTCAGTTTAATTGTGTCATTTCCTATCCGTACCAGTTTGGATCCGATCCCACCCGTTTACACGAGACCTTTTTGGGATCGGATCCACACGGGATCACTTTCGAAAGTGATCCCGTTTGGGTACGGATAGCAGATCCAAATGGGCTCGGATCCGTCGAGTCCGGTATAAAGGCAAGGCCTATCCGTTACACTTTGGGTACGGATCCATTTGGATCCGATCTCGTGTAAACTAAAACGGGCCTGAAACATGACCGTTTTCTAATTACGGCTGAACATTCCCCTCCCTGTAAAAAAGAACTCATTAATTGCATTTGATTGCCTTGGCATTTGAAAATAGACAACCTGTACAGTGATATGAGGGTCCATGGGAACTTAATGAAAAGTATAAAGCTTTTGAAGTAAATTCTCGAACAATACATGTGCTCGCAAGGTCCTGCATTTACTATTCATGCTCCCTGGCTCTGGGCCTTTCTTTGGCCATACTCCCTTGCTCCCGAATACCCTGTCAGAGTCTGCATAATGAACGGTAATAAGATCCGGTACAATGAGCAAAATTACGGTGACTCACGAGGACTGGGAGGAAATCACAAATGGAGTGAACAAGAGCCTGAAAAGATCCCTAAGCACCTTAGCTTTCTTCGATACGTAATATCCATTTGCGACTGTCTTCTTTGAAGAATTTCTGCCCAACTTCAGGTTTGTACATAGTCTTTCCCGCTGATATTTATGAGGATGAGTGCATCCAAGGTTGGTTCGTAACTTGTAGATGTCTTCCAGTGTTTCGTATCTATCACTGCCACTTTTGTATATTGTTTCTTGTTAGCTGGAACCGATTTCCTGAGAAGATAGGTGGCCTTTGTCTCCATTTACCCATATCCCATCAAGGGAACTTGCTAATTCTAACCCCCTTGAAGCTCACATAGGTATAGAACAGAATCCGTGAATCTCTTAAGTTTCCAACCACCTGTCTTGGCTGAAAAAAGGAGCCGTACTAATCGAATAAATGTTAGAGAAGACATGAGCTACTGTCTCTTTTTAGCTCAATGCCCCCCAGAAAAACTTGCCCTCTCACTGCATCCCCTTTCAAGCTCTCCGTGGTAGAAAACGTCCATATCTTTCTCGCTGAGATTTCTTATTTCCAGGAATTCATTACCTTGGTCTTGCGTCAGACAAACGGAATGCATTCACCTTATTTCAAAGCGTTCTTTCAAAAATTTAATGCAGAAAAGTTTTCTTTAAGCTTCCTTGCAAACTCAAACAAAGCTGTTGACCATTTCAAAGGAATGATGGCTTCTTTGTATTTTGAGGTATATAATCCAGAGCGGTAGAGGAAAGAAAGTCTTGGATTTTGAGACGTTTCCAGTACCATTTCGCTGAGAATTTGCTTCCCCTCTCATTCAAGGTCCCCGTGAATACCTTCCTTTATGCCTCCTCTGGAGCCTAGCTGGAAAAAGAAACGATCTAAGTAAGCCTGGCCTCTCTTTTAGCTTTTTCGTTACGTAAAGGACGGGAGTACGATAACGATCCAACATACTGTTAGTCCGGCAATGAGGATATGTGCAAAGATCATTCCCTTGGGAGTTGAACCTTGGATAAAAATGAATGTACCCCAGCCCCCATATTGCAGACAAAGAAAATAAAACCATTCGTATCCACTTCAGACTTCGGGGCAAGAGCTGGGAAGGTTCTTTTCCTTGGGAGAGACGCAGTTTCTGACTTATGCTGTTTACAGTGCTGAGAGAGGAAACAACGGGAAGACAAAGGGTTTCGGTTCATTCCTATGACGCATCTTGATATATAGATAGATAATAATACTACAAATACATATCATCGGATATAGAAACACTAGGAAGTTAAGCGCTCGCTTCGCTGGTGTTAAGGGTCCTATGTGACATTGGTACTTAAGCGTCCCAGGGTCCTAGGGTCCCAGGGTCCGGTTTTTACTGTATGTAGAAAATTGTAATGGGATAAATGCTAATTAACTGAACATTTAATTGGAGTTAATTACGAGGGACACTGCTTCCCCCCTTGGGTGTGACAGCACCGCTGGTGACAGCATGGTGTGATCTCATGTGATTGCATACTGCGCGGGAGCTTTGTGGAATGTGCTGACTTTCCAATTTGTTGTCCTATTGTGCTCAGTTGGGAGCGGTTTGCATGCGGTTTTGCACGTCTTCCGTTGGCAATATAAATAATTCTTTTGAATCATTCGTCGACACGTTTGCAAGCAGTCAGGAGCTGTATTCAAGAGTATTCTTCGTTGGTGGCAAGGAAGCAGCGGTGAGCTCGTTCCATATTTTCAGTTCTTTAGTTTGCTTTGCGTATAGGTTAGGCCTAATCAGTATTACATCCTCTGTAGCCGAACTGTCAAAAAGATATGTCTGAGGAAAATTCTGAACCAAGTGTGAGTGGACAGGACAGAAGAGGTATTGATGCAAGATTTTCCACGTTGGAAGCCTCAGTGAAGCAAATCCAGCAAACTTTGCAAGTAATTGCCCAGCAACAGTTAGCTCCCCGTTCTCCTAGTACTGGTTTACAAGCTGGTTTAGGTATGGCAACAATCGTTTCTACTGCTGTTCCTAGTGTGCAAACGGGTTCTGCAGTTCACGCCCCGCCCTTCGTTTCTACAGAGGCGGTCGGGGGTGGAGCTTTGCCAAATGCAAATTTAACCATGCCTCTTCATGCCTATATTTCATATTTCATATTTCATATTTTAAACATATTTATACAGGGTACAAATTCAATAAGGATATTGTTTTACAATTTGGCCCTGTTAAAATTAAAGTACCTAATAAACTATTTACAAATAAATTAATAGATAAAAATATATACATCTGGCGACAATAAGCAATATACAAAATTAAAGATTTTCGTACCCCAACTGTCCCAACCTTGATTTAAAAGAATATACCGAGGGGGCCTCTTTGATATCATTGTTAAACTTGTTCCACACTTTGGTACCACGGTAAGAGAATGCCTTTTGGCCACTTACTGTTCGCATTAACGGTACTGCAAGATCATTTTTGGTGTTTCTTATCTCTCGTGTGTGGAAATCTGATAGTCTAAGGAATAGGTAACTAAGGTACTGTGGTGCAAGATCGTTTAGAGATTTATACATCATTGTAGATGTCTCTTTCACAATCATTTCTTTGACGGACAACCAGCCAAGTTCTTTGCATAATGGCACAGAAGGTGCATCATAAGAACTACGCGTAACGATACGAGCAGCCCTGTTTTGTAGCATTTGTAGAGACTCTATTCTCGTAATACCACTACAGCCCCAAACGGAGCAGCAATAGTTATAATGTGGTTCTACAATACTACGATAAATGTCGTTCAAGTTTTCCATTGATACAAAGTTTTTACAATATCTTAAAAGACCTATTGCGCGAGAAACTTTCCCTTTTATGTTCTCAATTTGGCACTTCCACGTTAGACTATTGTCTATATGGACACCAAGGTATTTCACTTTGTTCACTAAGTCAATATCAGTACCACCTACGTGAAACACTGGCAACAAAGTAGGCTGCACTGCCATTTTATTTAAATTTTGCATTGACCCAACTATCAATGTTTCAAATATGGCCCAGTCTGCCGTGTATAATCTTTCTGGTGTTTCTTTGCCCAGGGAAATGTTTTGCATAAATCCACAGCTCTTTGTTTTAGGCCAGGCTGTAAACCATGGTCTCTCCATCTCAGGGGGTCTGCCACCAGTTCCTGGGTAAATTGTCAACATGGTAAAAAAATTTGTTTTTGTTGATTTCGTTTTGCTGCTGCCCGCTAATCTTGACAAACTGCCGATTATTGAGCCTATTGGTGTCCATTTGAATCGTTTCAGATTGGCACATTTCAGGATTGGGCAGAAGCTTGGTCAGTTTTTTCAGCAATTGTTCATATATCAAATTCTGAGAAAACTGGAATGCTATTTAGCTATTTTTTGTTGATTTCCAAGCTGCAAAGAGACACCCCGGGCACGGGTTGGCTAGATTACGATAGAGCTTTCAGAAAAAAGGCAGCAGAGGATCAATCAATTTCATGGTATACGGTCGACATCACTCTTTTTGTCACTACCGTGCTTGCTAAGTCGAGTAGTCTTATTTCTCCTGCAACATCCAAAATTGTTCCAGCTGAAAGGGGTGACAAGCCATGTCTCAATTGGAATTTCAAGTCTTGCAAGTTTGATGCTAACTGCAAGCTTTGTCATGAATGTTTTAACTGCAAATGTTCCCACAAGCACGGAGAGTGTGATAATCCTGCAAAATCACCAGCAACTATTCAAGCGGTTTCCAGTCATTCCACACCATCAAGCCCTCCAAGAAAACGCAGGGACAGGAAGTGACTAACTTATGACAATGCTCTCAATGATTCATTTGTGTTAAGATCTTCTTCAAATTTGACCCCGCTAAATTGTTATGTTTGGTCTCATTTTTTGCATTTGTTCCCTCATGAAGAGGCAGCCTGGGTTTTGCATGGGCTTGAATTTGGTTTTGACATAGGATGTTCTGGGGGTTCCCCCACACCATCGCGTAGAAACTGTCGTTCGGCATATCTAAAACCACAAATTATAGACAATTATCTGACTGAGGAACTGAAGTATGGTTCAATAGCTGGCCCCTTTGAAAGCAGCCCAATAAAAAATTTACAAATCAACAGATTCGGGGTTATTCCAAAATCAACCCCGGGTAAGTGGAGACTCGTTAAGCTGGGTATTCACTGCGGGTTTAAATGCGTTAAAGTGCGCTTAAGTGCGTTTAAAAATCTTGGATAAGATCCAAGATCATACTCACTGTCGGAAGATAAACGCGAGCATTAACGCCAAGACTTGGTTTCAGAGCGATGGACAGAGTAAAGTTGAGGAAAAGATCATTGTTTCTTATCGGACTGCAGCGCTTGAGGAGAATTTCAAACATAGGAAGGAAAAAACAAGTTAGAAGATACTGAGTACATGATATTCTGCGAAATCGAGAAGGATTTGGTACTTTCCATACGCTTTTTGAAGAGTTAAAACACGACAGAGAATACTTCTTTCGTTTCTTGCGTATGATACCAGAAAGGTGTGAAGAAAAACGAGTGAAAACACCTCCCTCCTTTACGTCGAAGTAATTTTCATACTGAAATAGTTATTCTGACGCACCAAAACGAACAACGCAATATCAGTTTCAATGGCGTTAATCCGTTGCATATTTCGGCGCTTTTGAACTTTAAACGCCAAGATCAAAATTTTTTGATCTGCGCGTTTAACTTTTTTGAGGGTTTAAATGCGTTTAAGTGCGTTTAAATCCCGAAAATTAAACGCCCACATTATACTCACTGAGGGTTTAACTTAAACGCGCTTGGATAAACGCACTTAAACGCACTTAAACGCGCAATGAGTACCAAACTTTACCGATCTGTCTTACCATGCTGAGCACAGCATGAACAGCCTTATCCCGGATGAAGAGGCAGAGGTGAAGTACAAAGGCATTCCAGACTCTATTTCAAAATCATGTCGGTGGGCTGCGGAGCTTTGATGGCCAAATTTGACATTGAAAGAGCTTATCGTTTGCTTCCAGTGTCAAATAAGAGTAAACAATTTCTGGGGATGTTCTGGAGGGGGTATTTTTACATTGATCTTGGGCTACCATTCGGCTTATGGTCTGGGCCAAGAATCTTTACCAAGTTTGCGGATGTTCTCGAGCACATTTTCGTACAGGCAGGACAGGTTCGTTATGTTCAGCATTATTTGGATGATTTCTTCATTGTTGGAAAACCCAACTCTGACGAATGTCAGGTTGCACTGGACAAATGCATCACACTTGCGGCAGAGCTTGGAGTCCCTTTGGCCCAACAAAAGACAGAGGGCCCGGCCACAAAATTGTCTTTTCTGGGGTTTATTTTGGATTCTGAAAACTTGGAGATCCTTTTGCCTGAACAAAAAATTGAAAAAATCAAGGTCGAGCTGAGAATTTGGTCAACCAAAAAGTCTGGGACCAAGCGCCAACTATTAACATTAATTGGACGATTACAACATTGCTGTCAGGCAATTGAACTTGGCAGGCCATTTCTTCGCCGTTTAATTGATCGTGCTTCAAGAGTCCGTGCTTTAGATCATTTTGTGACATTATCCGCTTGGGAAAGGGATGATATTTTCTTGTGGGTGAAATTGTTTGAAAACTGGAATGGTCGGAGTTTATTCTTATTGCTTGATTATGAAGTTCAGCCCAATGACATTGTCACCTCCGATGCAGCAGGTAGCATCGGAATGGCTGCAATTTATGGAGATGCTTGGTTCGCTTATAAGTGGCCCAAGGGTGTTGATCGGCTTAAAGACCCTGCGCTAACCGGCAGCCTCTGCGTGGGGAAGCCATACCACAATGCAATTCGTTTGATCCCGTCTTGCAATTCTAGAACGTCCACTCATTTACAAACTCGTTTTAGGAAGATGGAAGGTAGCGGCGCAGCTGGGCGACCACGGCGCCGACAGCCTCGAAAAGTTGTTTATTTTAGCGAAGATACCCTCGAAGCCTGGAATTCTAAGAAGAGAGAGCTTTCTATCAAACGTTGTCATCATCGTGATTTTACGAGTGACGAATTCGCCGTCTTACTGCTGAAGAAGTTAGAGGATGAAGTAAAATCTAGGCCTAACCTCGAGGACAGTCAGCAGACTGGGCCTAATTTGAAATATATTTTAGACGACCATAATTATGGAAACAAGCCAAATAAAACTGCCAAAAAACGGATAAGCATGCAGACAGAACCTTTTAAGGTGTACCAAGGCTCAAATGCAATAAGAAACACCGATGAGTATAAATACTTGGGTATGTACGTGAACAGTTCACTTGATCTCAATTCGCACTTTGAAAGATCTTACAAGAAAGCAGCCGGTCGATTGAGACTTCTGGCAAGGTTAAGAAAATATCTTGACTCACAGTCAGCCAGAGATGTATACTGCTCTATGATCATGCCTGTTTTTACCTACTGCGGTGTTCTGCAGATGAAACTGTCAGAAACCAAGATGAAACAGCTGAAAGCATTCCATGATCGATGCCTCCAGATTGTTTATGATGGTGAAAAAAGCAACGAAGGACTCCCATCAGTAATGAATGCAAACAAGATTCGTGCTTGCAAACTCGTTCGGAAATGCATTGATAAAGACATCTGTGACATATTTAAAGATTATTTTGCAATACAAGATCATGGAAAGGAGACAAGAAATGCCACTAACAGCTTGAAGATGCCCAAAATCAGAACTGAATATGCTCGGAAATCTTTTTATTATACAGGAGCAAAGATTTACAATGAACTGCCTCTGTACATCAGAAAGATTACGAATGCTACTGCATATGAGAATAGCCTTAAAGACCATTTTAGTTAAATCGCACACTTTAATCAGCTCAAAGAACCATTGTAAATATTTTTATCCTTTCATTTTATCGAAAAATTGTAAATAGGAGATTTCATAAATTTCAGTTTGATTTATTATTTTTAACAGGACACACGTTGATAACAACGATGATTCGTTGAAGTGTTTTATCCTGTATAAATATTCGTATGTTATTACTATTATTATTATTATTATTATTATTATTATTATTATTATTATTATTATTATTATTATTATTATTATTATTATTATTATTATTATTATTATTATTATTATTTAAGTCAGAAAATGTAAAATTCTGATGGGTGATAAATCATTAGATAATCACGGAAAACGTCAATCAAAGCCAGTTTATCTGCAACGGCCAGTTCACAAGTTGGTGCTTCTGTTAGCGGCCGAGGACCAAGAGGAACAGAAACCAAAAGAATGACCAGGGATTCCCCGTCGAAGAGCCAAAAAGACACTTCTTTTAAGTAACTATAATGAATATAGTTAGAGGAGCCATGTAACTGCTGTGAAGGCGCAGTTGTTGCTGCTGTTGTTGTTGTTTTGCAAGTTTTGAAATTTTGAATTGAACAAAAAGCATGACAAGAGTCGGAGCAGAAGAGGAGGCGTGTCAATGAAGAAAATAAAGTCGTAAAGCCACAAATATGGGACTTCGAGCAAGAAACAGGCCAAACTGGTACGATATTTGTATGCTAACATTCTAGTTTCTTCGTTTCGTTGTTTGCAACTGGATTAGGCCCAGATAGATATGTAATTTGTTTGTTTTTGTTTCTCATAGATTGTTATCTTATCTTATTATCGACTAAATGTTGAGTTGATGGAGTTATGAATAACAAAATGGCCGAAGTAGTCCTTATTGCTCGTCTCGCTGCGTGATTAAACGCGCTTGGATAAACGCACTTAAACGCACTTAAACGCGCAGTGAGTACCAAACTTTACCGATCTGTCTTACCATGCTGAGCACAGCATGAACAGCCTTATCCCGGATGAAGAGGCAGAGGTGAAGTACAAAGGCATTCCAGACTCTATTTCAAAATCATGTCGGTGGGCTGCGGAGCTTTGATGGCCAAATTTGACATTGAAAGAGCTTATCGTTTGCTTCCAGTGTCAAATAAGAGTAAACAATTTCTGGGGATGTTCTGGAGGGGGTATTTTTACATTGATCTTGGGCTACCATTCGGCTTATGGTCTGGGCCAAGAATCTTTACCAAGTTTGCGGATGTTCTCGAGCACATTTTCGTACAGGCAGGACAGGTTCGTTATGTTCAGCATTATTTGGATGATTTCTTCATTGTTGGAAAACCCAACTCTGACGAATGTCAGGTTGCACTGGACAAATGCATCACACTTGCGGCAGAGCTTGGAGTCCCTTTGGCCCAACAAAAGACAGAGGGCCCGGCCACAAAATTGTCTTTTCTGGGGTTTATTTTGGATTCTGAAAACTTGGAGATCCTTTTGCCTGAACAAAAAATTGAAAAAATCAAGGTCGAGCTGAGAATTTGGTCAACCAAAAAGTCTGGGACCAAGCGCCAACTATTAACATTAATTGGACGATTACAACATTGCTGTCAGGCAATTGAACTTGGCAGGCCATTTCTTCGCCGTTTAATTGATCGTGCTTCAAGAGTCCGTGCTTTAGATCATTTTGTGACATTATCCGCTTGGGAAAGGGATGATATTTTCTTGTGGGTGAAATTGTTTGAAAACTGGAATGGTCGGAGTTTATTCTTATTGCTTGATTATGAAGTTCAGCCCAATGACATTGTCACCTCCGATGCAGCAGGTAGCATCGGAATGGCTGCAATTTATGGAGATGCTTGGTTCGCTTATAAGTGGCCCAAGGGTGTTGATCGGCTTAAAGACCCTGCGCTAACCGGCAGCCTCTGCGTGGGGAAGCCATACCACAATGCAATTCGTTTGATCCCGTCTTGCAATTCTAGAACGTCCACTCATTTACAAACTCGTTTTAGGAAGATGGAAGGTAGCGGCGCAGCTGGGCGACCACGGCGCCGACAGCCTCGAAAAGTTGTTTATTTTAGCGAAGATACCCTCGAAGCCTGGAATTCTAAGAAGAGAGAGCTTTCTATCAAACGTTGTCATCATCGTGATTTTACGAGTGACGAAT
Source organism: Aurelia sp. 4 Dawson et al 2005 (assembly GCA_964019985.1). Lineage (NCBI taxonomy): Eukaryota > Metazoa > Cnidaria > Scyphozoa > Semaeostomeae > Ulmaridae > Aurelia > Aurelia sp. 4 Dawson et al 2005. The sequence goes on along the minus strand of OZ026512.1, from coordinate 6,918,295 downwards.
TCGCCGTCTTACTGCTGAAGAAGTTAGAGGATGAAGTAAAATCTAGGCCTAACCTCGAGGACAGTCAGCAGACTGGGCCTAATTTGAAATATATTTTAGACGACCATAATTATGGAAACAAGCCAAATAAAACTGCCAAAAAACGGATAAGCATGCAGACAGAACCTTTTAAGGTGTACCAAGGCTCAAATGCAATAAGAAACACCGATGAGTATAAATACTTGGGTATGTACGTGAACAGTTCACTTGATCTCAATTCGCACTTTGAAAGATCTTACAAGAAAGCAGCCGGTCGATTGAGACTTCTGGCAAGGTTAAGAAAATATCTTGACTCACAGTCAGCCAGAGATGTATACTGCTCTATGATCATGCCTGTTTTTACCTACTGCGGTGTTCTGCAGATGAAACTGTCAGAAACCAAGATGAAACAGCTGAAAGCATTCCATGATCGATGCCTCCAGATTGTTTATGATGGTGAAAAAAGCAACGAAGGACTCCCATCAGTAATGAATGCAAACAAGATTCGTGCTTGCAAACTCGTTCGGAAATGCATTGATAAAGACATCTGTGACATATTTAAAGATTATTTTGCAATACAAGATCATGGAAAGGAGACAAGAAATGCCACTAACAGCTTGAAGATGCCCAAAATCAGAACTGAATATGCTCGGAAATCTTTTTATTATACAGGAGCAAAGATTTACAATGAACTGCCTCTGTACATCAGAAAGATTACGAATGCTACTGCATATGAGAATAGCTTTAAAGACCATTTTAGTTAAATCGCACACTTTAATCAGCTCAAAGAACCATTGTAAATATTTTTATCCTTTCATTTTATCGAAAAATTGTAAATAGGAGATTTCATAAATTTCAGTTTGATTTATTATTTTTAACAGGACACACGTTGATAACAACGATGATTCGTTGAAGTGTTTTATCCTGTATAAATATTCGTATGTTATTATTATTATTATTATTATTATTATTATTATTATTATTATTATTATTATTATTATTATTATTATTATTATTATTATTATTATTATTATTATTATTATTATTATTATTATTATTATTATTATTATTATTATTACAAGAAAGTGTTAGGGTGGAATCCCCTATCAGGCCATTCCTTACTCAGCAAATAGCGAGTTATGGAAAGGTTATGGGGAGGACCGCGGGGCTTTTCCCACTCATTCTTGTTGTTTGCCTCCTCGGTGTGTCCAGACTTCTCCTAGGGGATTTTAATGAAGGTATTTTCCAAGGGTGGGTTTTTGGGTCTCGTGGGGGTTTGGTCAGTTATTAGAACCTTTTACTTTTAATTCCCGTTTGGGCTTTTATTTCAATGTAAGTCAGGCTTGGAAGGGTGAGGTTTTGGGTCTCTCAGGGGTTCGGTAGGTTATTGGTTTACCCACTGCGATTATTTATTTTCTAAACTTTCATTTTAAATTCCCGTTTGGGCTTTTATTTCTATGGAAGTTGGGCGTTCTTGTCAGGCTTGGTGTAGATTTAATTGTTTGGCTCTTCTTTATTGTATCTTAATTTAGGTTGTTTATCTTAGGTTATAAATGCTCGGTTGCTTGTTTGCAAAGTTAGGCTGATGAAGATTTTTAATCGAAACGTACAATTTTAACAGTTTGTTTTTATGTTATTATTATTATTATTAATCGTGTCAATAACTCTGCAGAAACGAGTTCCAAATCATTGATGAGTGATGAAGCAGTAAAAGATGGTATGTACAAATTTCGTAGCATTGGTTCACAAAACAAGGCTTATTCTCGTCTTTGTGCCCCTTACTGAAAACGATATCTCAACATTTTCAAGAATTTTCAGCACATATATTGGCTGCATAGGGAAAGTTTGGTCAATATGTTTCTGAAATTCCTCAGCAAAAATGAACTAGATAGTAAAGTAGAGATCCAATTGGATGAGACTGGTTGAACAAGGATGAAAGTAAAATTTTGTCTGCCAATGCAAAGAACGGGCCACAAAGTTGGAGGTTAGGATCTCATCTTAATGTATAAAATCTTAGATACCAGCATTAGTGGCATCTTTCTCAGTATAAGCTTAATCGAATCTAATCTGTAAACTAAAGTTGCCATTACAGGTGTTACGCAGTAGTAGTTTGTGTTATATGGCATCTATTGAAAATATATTGATGGAAAATAAGCTATCACCAAGCATGGGATATGGAATTCATGGAGTTTGGTACACCAGTCACTACACTCCCAGTGAGATAGTAAGGGATAACGACCAACTTCCATTCTGGTTCAATAATTAACCTTGTTTCCACATGGCTTGGACATGACTTGGAGGATTCAAGTGTATTAGATTTCTTCCTCCAATTGGCAGCCAATTCCAAATTTCTGCAACTGTTGACACCATCGAGTGACCATTACTTTCATCTTGATTTCAGTCATCAGACACATTGGGGAGTCTACACCTGGCCCAAGGAAAAAGCCAAGCAGGCAGCAACTGGATTTTAATCTCTACAGTCCAATATGTACATCACTGAACCCCTTTACAACAGATGAAAGCACAGTAACAGCTCATGACAGCAGTCTTCGCTTATTTAGTATTAATGAGGATATTGGCACATTAGATGGAGACCCATTTGAGAAGTCTGTCTCAGAATATACCCGCAGTACTTACTCATCTGAAACTGACAGTGAAAAATCATGTGATGACAGTGATAGTGAATCAAATGCTTCCATTAGCAGCAGTGAAAGGTATAATTGCCATTGTGCTTTTTGGGTTTAGAGTTCATTAATCAGTTCAATTGGATTTTTAATTTTTCTCATGAAAAGCTTCTTTTAAGAATGTGTCCATTTTGATACAGGCCCTGCAAAAATTAGTATGATAAGGATTTTAATGATCTCGCAAGAATTCATAGATCAGAATGGATGTTATGTTAACAATGTTTTTTGTGCCTCATTTTGTCTACAGTAAGATTATGTGGACTTTTTGTCTTACACTGAAAACCATTTGTTATCTTTCAGCTCCAACGATGATGATGAAGGTCTATCTATGAATGAAGTAGAAGCAATTAAAGACCAACTGAGCAGAGCGGTCAGTGATAATGCAAGCCCACCTGACGTGTTTGATGTGAGCACTTCCTACATGCTCTTCTCACCACATGATAACTCAACATTTGGAGATGAAATGGACCTGGAAACATCAGTAGAGCAGATTGCAACAAAGATATCTGCACCAGCAGAGGCTAATGCTAGAGAGATAAGAGAAAAACTAGAAACCTCAATGATGAGCCTTTTCAAAACGGAGCAATTTACAGAAACTAACAAGATTATTGGTCAACAGCGTTTGATTGTCACAGTTAAAAAATTGCAGGAACTGAAAGGATCCACCTGTAGTGTCCAATTAGGAAGTGGGAAGATTTGTGAGAAACCATTGGAATACTCCTGTGAAACCAAAGGAAGTGTGGCAAAGCTTCGTTGGATCTGTTTCAATGGTCATTTAGGAATGTGGACTTCCTCAGAAATTATTTCTGAGTCCAATTCGACTCCCATATATCTCAATGATATATTGATAACTGCATGTGTATTTCTTTCTGGTAACAACTACACAAGATTTGCCCAAACATGCCAGTTTCTTAAAGTTGCTGTTCCAAATCCCTCTGTGTTTTACAGAAACCAAAGGCTGTTTATCACCCCAGCTGTTCTAACAATGTAGCATGACATGAGGTCTACAGTTATTGATTTTCTCAGTCCTTATGAACATATATTGCTTGGAGGAGATGGAAGAAACGACTCTCCAGGATTTTCAGCAAGATTTTGTGCATATGTGGCTATGGAGCTGTTGACTAGCATTGTTGTCGATCTGGAGATCATTGATAAGCGTGAGACTGGTGGCATATCAACAAACATAGAGCGGGAGGGAATGAAACGAATCCTACTACGTATAATGAACAAATTAGATATTGGCGAAATGACAACAGATGCATCAAGTTCCATAATGAAGCAGATACGTGAACTCAAAGGTATGCACCATCTTATTCCTACCATAGACCATGATTCTGTTTACACTAGATTCATTCAGCATGCCCATGAAATTAACTTTTAGCCCAGTCATGGAAGAGGCATCTTGGTCATAGTCTTGATGAAGAAATTGTATCCAATTATTAGAATACAAAATTTTGGCAAAATGTTTTGGTGTCAGTTTATTGTTGAATGTGCCAAATAAATTATCCGCATTCAATCAATCCATTATTGATTCATACAAAGTTACCACAATCAAATAATCCGGCTTTCTATGGTAATTAGCTATTTCAAGTGACCTTTTTCTAAGGGCCTGTTTACATGGAAGTTTTCAGCCCAGGCTGAAACTTCAGCCCTGCTAGCTGAGGTGAAAATATTTTGCCATTACATGGGGAGTTTCAGCCTGGGTTGAAAGTCTGTCTGGCACCAAAAGTAGACAAAGGCACATGCGTCATTTGCCATTACATGGGTGCTTATCAAGTAAAACAATGGGGATTAGCATATTTATTAAAGGATTAACGATTAATGCTGTGCAGAGAGAATTCACACTGTTACACATTTCTATTTCAGCTGCACACCCAGAGCTAGAAAATTTGCATCATTCTTTAGATATATGGCACAAAGCTAAAAGCTTACTAAGAATCTGCACAAAGCATCCCAAGACAAAGATGCAAAAGAAGTCAAACCCTGGATTGAAGGTGTAGTTAATCATTTTTGGCACTCCTGCAAAGTAGCTGAAGGGGATGTTTGCAAACTAAAGGATAGTTGGTTGGGAGTTGTTCACCATGTATGCAATGAACACTCATAGGCTGAATCAGAGTGTCATCATGGCCCACTTGTTGAGTCTGAGCCAAAGAAGTTCCTTACAAAGGACGCCAAGGCATTGGAGAAATTACGATGTGTTGTATTTGATCCAAGATTTCTCGCGAATTTAGATCGTTACACGACCTTTAGGCACACTGGAATGATTGAAAACTTCAACAGCATGTTGACTAAATACGCTCCAAAGAGATGTGCATTTGACTACCGTAGTTTTACTGGCCGCATTGCATTAGCAGCCATTGACCATAACATGCATGTATTTCGGAAACAAGCCAGAACAAAGAATGGCCAACTTTGCTTCAAACGCAAATACACAAAGAGTACAAGGAAATTTCATGCAGAACCTGTAAAGGAGAAAAAAGAATACTCTTTCATTTCATTTTAAATTTTAAATTTTTTATACACGGTGGCCCCATCAACCAAGAGTGGCTGCTTTTCAGGGGGCCGTGGAAAAAACCTAATTACAATACTACTAAAATAAAAAAGAATATTTACAATGTTAAATTAGAATAAATGAAAAATTAAAATCTATTTACATTTCAGTCTACATTTAAAAGTAGACAGAGAGGGGGCTAGCTTGACCTTATGTTTTAATTCATTCCAAACCTTTGCTCCACGGAACGAAAATGCTTTTTGCCCATTACTTGTTTTCATTCGTGGAGCAAGTAAGTCAGTCTCACGATTTCTCAAATTTACAATCTCCCGTGTCGAGTTTCTCGTGAATAAAGTAGAGAGGTAAGTGGGCGCGAGACCACTTATTGATTTGGAAACAATGGTAGTCGTCTCTTGTTTGATCATGTCGTGGACTGTCGGCCATTTGAGCTCTTTAATCAAGTTTGCTGCTGCTGCATCATAGCTACTGTTGGTAACCATTCTCGCAGCACGATTTTGTAACTTTCGTAGCATCAAAAGGCGAGATTCTCCACAGCTACCCCACACAGAGCAACAGTAGCGAAAATGGGGCTCAACGATACCTCTATACATCTGACTCAGGGTATGCTTTGGAAGCAATTTCTTAGCATATTTTAGGAATCCCAAAGAGCGAGAAATCTTTGAACGTAAAGCCTTAGTATGCTCATCCCACACAAGATGTTTATCAAGTTGTACTCCCAAGTATTTCGCATTATCTACAACATCAATATGCGAGTTGCCAATGGCGAAAGACGGGGTCGGTACTAATTTATCTGATATCTTCTTGATATTAGGCCTAGAGCCTATAACCATTGCTTGTGTTTTGATTACATTGAGAGACAACTTATTACCTTCAAGCCATTGTTTCAAAGAGTCTAGATCACTGTTAAGAGTTTCATTAAGCTCTTCGATATTCTTAGAAGAATATGATATACTGGTATCATCGGCATACATCGTTACTTCACTGTTTTTAAGAGCAAATGGCAGATCATTTATGTATATGAGGAATAAAAGGGGCCCAAGGCAAAAGCCTTGAGGAACTCCACATTTTATTTCTTCCATATTTGAGGCTACCCCATTCACTCTACAAAGCTGCCGCCTGTTTTTCAGGTATGAGGAAAACCAGGTATGTTCAAGGCCAATCACTCCATACTTTCCTAACTTTTGGAGTAGAATATCGTGATCTACAGTATCGAATGCCTTTTTCAAGTCTTATGTCCCATATGCACTGTAACTGCTTTGAAGGCGCAGTTGTTGCTGCTGTTGTTGTTGTTTTGCAACTTTTGAAATTTTGAATTGAACAAAAAGCATGACAAGAGTCGGAGCAGAAGAGGAGGCGTGTCAATGAAGAAAATAAAGTCGTAAAGCCACAAATATGGGACTTCGAGCAAGAAACAGGCCAAACTGGTACGATATTTGTATGCTAACATTCTAGTTTCTTCGTTTCGTTGTTTGCAACTGGATTAGGCCCAGATAGATATGTAATTTGTTTGTTTTTGTTTCTCATAGATTGTTATCTTATCTTATTATCGACTAAATGTTGAGTTGATGGAGTTATGAATAACAAAATGGCCGAAGTAGTCCTTATTGCTCGTCTCGCTGCGTGATGAAAGGTTCCACAGCGTTACAATAACAATCAGTGGTGTCAAGTCTCAAAGTGGTGGTCACTCTCATTGATGCTCAGGGAAGTACCCTTTGTATTCTTTTCTGAAATGAAGTTGGAGTGTGTTGGAGTGAAGTTGAACATTATTTGCTGAAATTTTGTTACCAGCGTGCTTTTAAGTTTTGTGTCTGCGGGCATGGGCCTTAAACTGCAGATGAGCAGCACAGTAACACATAAATTTTGTGAACTACATTGACATAAGGATGGAAATTTGTTATAATTGTTTTGAAATGTGTCCTTCCTACTGTATCATTGATTAAATTTTTGAAAAGCCTTGATATCTTCATTATCTTTGAATTTGAAGAGAAGCTACCTTTTGTAAGATTTGAACCAAAAAGAAAAGTTAATTTATTGCTGCCTGCTTTGCATGTGTTTTTGTTTCTGCTGCGCCATGTATTTTGCAGCATGATTTTTGCAGCGCATTTTTCAGTGCGTATTTTGCAGCTGGTTTTGCAGCAACTATTTTTGCCTTTTTTGTGCTTTTTGCGTGTTTTTCCTTGTTTTTGTCTGCTGATGTAAGTGATTCAAAATGGCAGATGACTTTGAAAGACAAGAAACATTTAGTAACAGGTCAGAACCCATATTTAACTCACAAAGACTGCCTGAAAAATATTTAACTATGCAAACAAGGATAAGAAGGCCTACAGAGAAGGGGTTGCAGTATCAAATTGAATTGAAGCAGAAGTTACTAGCATCCAAGAAAACTCAGGCAACCAAGCACATGAGACAAGTCTTATTAAAACATTGGAAGAACTAATAATGCTAATTTTTGGAAGCAAGAATACAGCAAGGCTCAAGTTCAATGGGCTGAATTTGGAGACCTATATTTGGAACTGAAAGAGCTGATAACAGATGATGAGCAAATTAATCATATTGAGAGGATTCAAAACCACTTTCAAAATGAATGGACCAATTTCAAAGATGCTGTAACATCAGAAATTGAGATGACTAAATTGATTATGCTGGAAAATGCTTCAAAATCATCAAGAAGGTCAAGGCGGTCAAAACATTCAACATCAGAATTCTCTTGCAGTGGCTCATCAAACTCTGAGGTGGAAAAGAGGAGCTTACAGAAGCAAAGTGAATGTATTAAGGTAGAAATAAAGCTTGCGGAAGAGGAAAAAAGATTGAGAATGTCAAAACTTGAACAAGAAGAAGAACTTTCAATTTTGAAATTGAAGAAGCAATTAGCACAAAATGAAACAAAATTAGCTGCATGTACAAAGGAAGGAGAGTATTGTCTTACAGAGGATGGTTTGAATTCTCTTCCAGCTGAAAACAAACAGAAAGATGTCAATGATTATGTTAGAAACCATGAATTGAATCCATCAGCCAAGCCCTGGTTTCAAAGTGAGGGAAATCAACCTTTTGAAAGGCAAGATAGTATTGGTGGAAGTTTGGACAAAATTGCCTCAACTTTAGAAGTATGTATGAGTAACATTGCAAAGACCAATAGTAGATTGGTAGAAGCAAGTTTGAAACAAGCAAAAGCTACAGATCAATTAGCTATATCAAGTCAGATGCCAAAAATATCAGTTCCTGTGTTCACTGGTGATCCATTGGAATATCCAATATGGAATAACACCTTTTATGCTTTGGTAGATTCAAAGCAAATGGATGTGCAGTCCAAAATGAATCTTCTGAGTCAGTATGTCTCTGGTAAACCTAAGCAAATTGTTGACTATTACATCTTAATTGGCACAAATGAAGCATACCACAAAGCAAGGCAATTGTTACATGAGAGGTATGGCAATCAGAATGTTGTAAGTACAGCATTCATTAGTAAGTTAGACAGTTGGCCAAAGATTAATCCAAGAGATCCAAATTCCATCAGAGTGTTTTCTGATTTTCTACTAAAAGTGGTAGCTGCAAAGAAAACAATACAAAGTCTAGATGTGCTTGACTTTGCAAAGGAAAATGTGAAGTTGTTGGAAAAATTACCATATAGTTTACAGAGCAAATGGAGAGATCAGGTTACTTTCTGGAAGTCCAGGGAAGGGCCAGATAGGTATCCTCCATCTACAAGATTTGCAGTTTTTGTGAAGGAAGCTGCTGACAATGCATGTATTCCAGAGCTTGAAAGTATGTACAAACCCAAGCAAGAACTTGAGAGTACCAAACCTGGCAAGAAATTTGCTGTCAATACATTTACAACATCAGTTTCAGATAAGGAAGACCCCACAGTAAATGCTAAAGATGTTAAGTCAGAAAATTCAAAAGGAAACAGTGAAAGCAAAAGAAAGTGTTTGTTTTGCAAAGAAAATCACACTTTGGACATGTGCCAAAAGTTCACAGAAAAACCACTTAAGGAGAAAAAGTCATTCTTCTTTACAAATTATTTGTGCTATGGGTGTGGTGTAAGCTCCAATCATAAAATTAAAGATTGTGGATACAAGAAGTCTTGCAAAGTGTGCTCTGGACGTCATCTGACATGTTTTCACAAGGAACTCACAAGTCAACATGAAAGAGTTACAGCAAACTGTATTAATGTTTGTGGAGAAACAGATGAGAGTACAGAATATTCAATGATAGTTCCTGTATGGGTCAGGCCTACGAACCAACCAGATAAAGAAATACTTCAGTATGTTGTTTTAGATGATCAATCAAATGTTGGATTCATTTCACAAGCACTTTGTGACAAATTGCAAGTTAAAGGCCCTCAGACACAACTTGTGCTGTCAACAGTTCAAGAGCAAAATGTTTTGATAGAAAGTAACCGTGTATCTGAAATAGAAGTCTTAGACTACCACAGAGAAGAGTGTATAGAGTTGCCTCCAATGTTCACAAGAGAAACAGTACCTGGTAGTCACCATCAAATTCCCAAAGCAGCAGTTGTTAGTAAATGGAGTCATCTTCATAGTGTTGCAGATAAACTAATGCCTTGTGAAAGTGATATAGAAATTTCTTTGCTCATTGGAAATAACTGCCCTAGAGCAATACGTCCTAGAGAAATTGTTGTTGGTGGAGAAGATGATCCATATGGACAGAAATCTTTATTAGGCTGGGGGGTAATTGGTAGGATATGCAAATCACAAAATGATGGTGGTATGCAGCAAGGTTATTGCAACAAAATGTTAGTTGACGAAAGAAGTAGCAAGTTTGTATTTCCTACCACAGTTAAAGAGATCTTATTCCCTGAGAAAATCCTTGCAATTTTAGAGTCAGATTTCAATGAAGGCGGTAAGAAAGGGAAATCCTATTCAGTACAAGATGAAAGGTTTGTGAGGATCTTGGAGGCAAATATAAAGAAAACTCCGAATGGTCATTATGAAATGCCACTTCCATTGAAATCAGATGATATAAATTTTCCCAACAACAGACCACTTGCTGAAAAAAGATTGTGGCAGCTGAGCAGAAGATTTACAAGCAACAAAAGGTTTCATGATGAATACCAAGCGTTTATGGCGAATGTTCTTGATGAGTGTGCAGAAAAAGTTCCGGAAGATGAACTGGGTCTCCGAGGAAAGCTGATCAACTATGTCCCACACACAGGAGTTTATCACCCAAAGAAAAAGAAGATACGTGTCGTGTTTGATTGCTCTGCGCAGTATGGAGGAGTTTCACTCAACCAACAGCTTCTGCAAGGTCCAGATTTGATTAATGATCTCGTGGGGATCCTATTGAGATTCAGAGAAGAACCAGTTGCTTTTGTTGCAGATATCAAAGGCATGTTCCATCAATTCTATGTTGCAGAACAACATAGAAACCTACTTCGTTTTCTTTGGTGGAAAGAAGGGGACCCTAAGAAAGAATTAGTTGAGTACAGAATGAAAGTCCATCTTTTTGGAGCCACAAGTTCACCAGGATGTGCAAATTTTGGATTAAAGCGTGCAGCTGATGATGGAGAACAAGAACTTGGCAAAGAAGCTGCAAATTTTGTACGAAGAGATTTTTACGTTGATGATGGTCTTAAGTCAGTTGAAACATCTGAAGAGGCAGTATCCTTAATAAAGAACAGTCGGGCAATCTGTGCAAAAGCTGGGCTGAAACTGCACAAGATCATGAGTAACAGAAGAGATGTCCTTGAAGCAGTTCCTAAAGAAGACCGTGCAGAAGTAGCAAGAAATATTGATCTCAAAATTGATCCTTTGCCAACAGAAAGAGTTCTTGGTGTGTCATGGTGTGTTGAAAACGACAGTTTCAACTTTAAAATTGAATTCAATGACCGTCCATGCACAAGAAGAGGAATATTGTCCACAGTTAGTTCTATCTATGACCCTTTGGGCTTTGCTGCTCCCGTAGTATTAAAAGGAAAGCAAATTTTGCAGCAACTATGCAGAGAGAAGTTTGATTGGAATAGCCCAGTGTCAGAAGAATTACGTGTCATATGGGAGAAGTGGCGACAAGAAATAATGGATCTAGAAAAGGTGGAAATCAAGCGTTGCTACAAGCCTGAGAATTTCGGGAGAATTAAGCATGCAGAGTTGCATCATTTTTCCGATGCCAGTCAATATGGTTATGGTCAGAGTTCATACTTGCGATTAGTTAGTGAACGTGGAAAAGTTAGTTGTTCCTTTGTGATTGGCAAGGCAAGAGTTGTACCTTTAAAGAAACTTACAATTCCAAGGCTTGAGCTAACAGCAGCCACAGTATCTGCCAAGATGAGCGAATTCGTGCGATCAGAGATTTCGTACCAGAATGTCAAAGAGTTTTTCTGGACGGATAGCAAAGTTGTCTTAGGATACATAAAGAATGAATCAAGAAGATTTCACACATACGTGGCAAACAGAGTGCAGCAGATTCGCAATGTTACAGATCCAGACTCGTGGTTCTACATTGAATCGAATGAAAATCCTGCTGATGTCGCATCCAGAGGAATATCTGCAAAAGAACTATCGCATTCAAGCTGGTTTTGCCCTGAATTTCTGAAGAAAGATGGTTTATTTACTGTGGACAAAAACGTTACCTATAAGTTAGCCGAAGATGACCTTGAGGTGAAAACAGGGACCGTCTTGAAATCAGCTGTCTTCAAACCATCCAGTTTCCTTGAAATCAGCCGTCTGGAACACATATCTGATTGGAAATCGGCTCGTAGAGCTATCGCATTATGCATAGAGTTAAAAGGAAAACTAAAAAGCAAGAGTCACAGGAGCTCAAACGAGCAACAGGACAAAGGAAACCAATCATCAAAGATGCAGATCTCCCTGGAAAAGCTTGAAGCAGCTGAGAAAGTCATTTTGAAAGGAGTTCAACATGAAGCCTTTAGCAAAGAGTATGAAGTACTACGTGTCGTTAGCAAGCCAGGAGAAGAGTTAAGTCGAGATCAAGCTGGAAAAAGGAAAGATGAAATGAAGAAAACAAGTTCATTGTATCGTCTTGACCCGTTCTTAGATGGAGACGGCATTTTACGTGTAGGTGGCAGAATCAAGAGAGCCAATGTACCACTTGAGTTAAAGAATCCAGTCATTCTTCCACGAAAGGGACATGTTACAGAAATGATAATAAGATATTATCACAATAAAGTCAATCACATGGGCAGAGGAATAACACATAACGAAATTAGGCAAAGAGGCTATTGGATAATTGGTGGTAGCTCAGCAGTTTCACATGTCATTAGCAGATGCGTTGAGTGTAAAAGAAAAAGAGGTCATTTGCTGAATCAGAAGATGGAAGATTTGCCTCAAGACCGTTTAGAAGAGGTTCCTCCATTTACGTATTGTGGAGTCGATTTCTTTGGGCCTTTTGCCATCAAGGAGAAACGAAGTATTGTAAAACGGTATGGTGTCATCTTTACCTGTCTTGGCTCAAGAGGCGTGCATCTAGAAACAGCAAACTCACTTACAACATCTTCCTTCATAAATGCATTGAGTAGATTTCTCAACCGCCGTGGTCCAGTTAGGAACATCCGTTCAGATCAAGGCACAAACTTTGTTGGTGCGAGCAATGAATTAAAGAATGCATTGAAAGAGATGGACGAAGAGAAAATAAGTGCATATTTGCACGAGAATAGCTGTGAGTGGATACCTTTTCAGTTCAACGTCCCACATGCTAGTCACATGGGAGGGGTATGGGAACGCCAAATACGAACAGTGCGAGAAGCCATTAAATCAACTTTGATGAAAGCAGGAGATCAGTTAGACGACGAGGCATTCAGGACATTCATCACAGAAGCTGAGAATATCGTTAATTCTCGACCATTGTCTGTCAGTAATCTTTGTTCACCAGATGCTCCTGAACCACTGACGCCGAATCATTTACTCACCATGAAATCAAAGATTGTGCTACCTCCGCCGGGAAACTTTCAACGGGAAGATTTATACTGTCGCAAACAGTGGAGGAGAGTTCAGTTCCTAACAAATGAGTTCTGGTCCAGATGGAGACAAGAGTTCTTGCAAAATCTCCAAACAAGACAGAAGTGGATCCATCCAAAGAGAAATGTAAAGATCAACGACATAGTAATTTCTAAAGAAGATAGTGGAATTCGAAATCAATGGCCACTAGCTAGAGTCTATGAGGTATACCCGAGTGAAGATGGACAAGTCAGAAAATGTAAAATTCTGATGGGTGATAAATCATTAGATAATCACGGAAAACGTCAATCAAAGCCAGTTTATCTGCAACGGCCAGTTCACAAGTTGGTGCTTCTGTTAGCGGCCGAGGACCAAGAGGAACAGAAACCATAAGAATGACCAGGGATTCCCCGTCGAAGAGCCAAAAAGACACTTCTTTTAAGTAACTATAATGAATATAGTTAGAGGAGCCATGTAACTGCTGTGAAGGCGCAGTTGTTGCTGCTGTTGTTGTTGTTTTGCAAGTTTTGAAATTTTGAATTGAACAAAAAGCATGACAAGAGTCGGAGCAGAAGAGGAGGCGTGTCAATGAAGAAAATAAAGTCGTAAAGCCACAAATATGGGACTTCGAGCAAGAAACAGGCCAAAAAACAAAACTGGTACAAACTGGTTTGTGCCTTGATACAAACTGGTACGATATTTGTATGCTAACATTCTAGTTTCTTCGTTTCGTTGTTTGCAACTGGATTAGGCCCAGATAGATATGTAATTTGTTTGTTTTTGTTTCTCATAGATTGTTATCTTATCTTATTATCGACTAAGTGTTGAGTTGATGGAGTTATGAATAACAAAATGGCCGAAGTAGTCCTTATTGCTCGTCTCGCTGCGTGATGAAAGGTTCCACAGCGTTACATGCACTTTGCAGCATCATATCATCACGACAAGAAAAGCATCACACAGTTCTTGAAAGAAATGTTAGAGTTTCAAATGATCCAAAGCTCATTAGCCCCAATCTGGACCTCATTACCAAACCACCTGCTAAAGAACAATAAGTTGAAGAGCACCAGTCAAGGAAGGACAAAAATAGGAAGCTTGCCGTTTAGAACAAACAATCCGCATGTGTCTTTTACATGCTAGCGTGTTTAGAACATTCCCTAATCAAATATTTTAAAGTTCAGTGTTTGCAATATATCTTAGTTTCGTTAGATCACTCTTTGATAAATACTGTATGCTGATGGTGCAGTAAGATGTAAAAGTTGAAGATCACCCTCTTTTAACTGTTGAGTTTCACAGAAAAGTAACCTGCATTGGCTGAAGTAAATTTCAGCTTAGTACCTCTTCATTGTGACATCACAGTAAAATGGTGCATACAGTAGGTCTAAAAACAGATTCTTTATGAAATACAAATATGAATTAATTCCAAGCTACAAGCTGGCCACAGCAGACGGAAACATGTTTTAAACCAGTAAGAGTTATGAAATAGAGGGTGACCTTCAACTTTTGAGGATTAACTGTGTCTGTATTCTTTATTGAATGTCTATGCTAAGCCCAGGAAGTTAGCTGTGTTTGAATCCCATATATCTGTCATCAGGAGATGGGTAAAATTTTCTAATCATTGTCACCACACATGAAGGATGAACCCTTCGGTCTCCTTTCCCAAGACGCCCATATTTCCACAGTGCCATTTGACGGTACGCTGCTTTTCTGTATGCATTCGTAGTGAACTCAATGTTATCGGCTCGCAAGTCACTTCTGGCAATGATATTGAGTTTGAGAACATCTCTGTCAAGATACAGCTTCTTAAAGATGTAGTAGGAAGTAATGCAGATCGTCCTATCACAGCATTTGTTCTCGTCCGCATTCCCCATGTCAACACAACAGCCACACTTGCACCAGGGAAGAGCATCATTTCGCACTGGCTGCTCATCTGGATGTTGAATAATTTCCAGCAGACCTTGAGCATAGTCCAGGCTTCCCTCACCGCTCACTGCAAGTTCCACAATTAGTTTGTGGAGAGTGTCAACTGGTAAATCTTTGACTAGGTCCTGAAAGAAATCAGGTAAATCTTATCAATCTTTTGTGTAAAAGTACAAACTTGGTTCTGTTGACAAACCCAAAGTGGTATGAAGTTTTGTTTCAACTTTTGTTTTGTTATGGCAGACTTAATGAAACGTTCAATGCAGAATCTCTGTGCACAAGGAAAATTTGGTAGCTTAGCATTAAGATGTAATTTGTTCTGCTTTACTTTGCAACAAAATAAATGTTAGTAGATTGTACACAGTAGAAGTTTGAATTCAACACTGTACCCTGAACATGCATCAAGTCAACAATTTTGAATACAAGAAAATTGATATAAACTGTATTACCCATTTTTTGAACTGAGGACTTTGATCATTGGAAAGTTTCTTAATTTCTTGAATAAAATTTTCTGCTTTTTAGCACTACACATACTTTTTTATAAGAAACTCAGAAATTGAGCCAGTACTGAGGGTTTGATAACAGCATCATTACCTTTACTTGTTCCTTTGCATGATCAATTTCCTGCTCCATATTCATGTGACCATCCCTTGCCACATTGTTGTTAATTGCAGCAGGTTGACCTTCCTCATCCATGTTTCCTGGCTGAAAATGGCACTAACTGTCAGATTTTACATGTCAGATTTTATATACTGAGAGTTTTTATGAGTTTATTTAAGGTTCCATACAAGAGCCCACTAATTCAGTACCCTCATAAACATTCCAAAAACCCTTTCAAAACAAATTTTTGTGAAGCCTTTGCAATGTTTACACTTCACTCAAGTACTTTCAGAGTAATACATGGGAAGCAAGTGAAGAAAGTAACCCTGAGTGAACGATTTCTAAAGTTATGTATATTTTCCTAGTACTGAAATTTATTGATGTTTTGGTGAGCTGAATGTTGAAATTCCTAGAAGCAATTTCTTATAATATACACTTGTAATAGAAAGGATGATGCTCTGGATTTGAGGAGAAAAATGAGAGCAATAGATTCAGGGAGGGGGGCCTTAAAGGCAGTGCCACTGTAATTCCTTAAAGACTTAATTTTCCATTTGAGCACCATTTGACTACTTTTCCTGCTCTCTTTTTCCCACACAGACACCTTTCATTGCATTATAGTCTGGCATCTTTGCATGGACATCCCTGCCGTTTTCCGGATTTCTTTGCACATGTTCCATTGCAAACACAGTGTGGGCGCTGGAAAAGAGTTGTTTGTGATCATGTCTGACTGAGTGGAGTAACTCCTATATGGGGTCTGATATATATGTGCCTTTGAGAATTCAGAGCTAGGACCCATGACCAGAGCAACATTTTGAAAATATGATCCCATAACCAAGGGCAAAATTCTGAAATATGACCCCACAAACAGGACAAATTTTCAACAAGTATCGTGAAAAGACTATGCTTCGTATTTCAACCCAGGCAAAATATCACAAAGTTACCCATAACCTGGGCAGGCAAATGTATACCAAGCCCCCCTATAGGAGTTCCCCCCTTAGTCTGATATGAAAACTAGAAAGAAACCAATTTTGTAGATCCTCTATCACTATCTAAATATTTCATTTATTCATGTTCCTTACTAGTTCCTTTCTGGCTAGTTCTGAAATTGGAAATGATTTGGTACGAGAAATATCCATCACTTGTGTCCATGCCTGTAGGCATGAAACACTTCATGAAGCTTGCGGGTTGCATGGCAAAAATGGCCCCCTAACACGAGAAAAATGGGCCATTGAAGTCTTCAGATACTCGGTGCTTTTTTACTTGCCACCGTTTGTTGCAAATGGCATGTTTGCATCCCAAGCTCCAGTCTGCTTTCTTTGTAGTGCGAGAGGAAGACCTTCCCCGCGCTGCTCTGGCTTCCTGTTTCCAGCTTCACTACACAGCTATGTGATAGTTTGTTTATATAACTCGTAAAAACACCCAACCTTCAGATGCGTCAGAATTTACTTTAGAATGAGCTTCCCCGCGCAAAAATCAAAGAATGCAAATTGGCTTGAGCTCAGGCGGAATGGGAGACGTCTGAGGGCCTAACAGGCCAAAGAGAACGAGGCTTTCCTGAAGAGGATACCACAATGCCTTACTTAATTATTGCACCTTTTGAATATATGTAAGTCCTACCTCAACTTCCACCAGCGTTTCATCGTCTCGAGTCGAATCTTCATCGCTTACGGTTCCCTCTTGTCCAGTCGGAGACCCATAGTAATTAGCCGCCATTGCTGCGTTTCAGATGTAAGATTTCGTTTGTTGCAAACAAACGGCGCCGCGCAGAGGCTGCCGGTTAGCGCATAGCGGTAAAAGAGTTGATTCCCATTGTCATAGCTGCAAAAATTTGGGGGGTGAATTGGCTTCGTCACAGGGTTATGTTTCGTTGCGATAATATGGCAGTGGTTGAGTGCCTGAAGAAAAGAAGTTGCAAGGATCGCCACCTTTCCTTTTTACTTCGAGAACTATCCTTAGCTGCAATTTTACATAGTTTCACATTTACTGCCGTTCATATTCCTGGTATCAAGAATAAAGAAGCTGATGCACTTTCTCGTTTTGATTTTCAGGCCTTCTTCAATTCAGCGCCAACAGCAAATCGAGCTCCGGAGCGAATTCACGTGGAGATGCTAAACTACTTGCTTTTTCCCCCTTGGATCAACCTTGGCACGAAAAATACGCAGCAGACATATTCTTCTGCACAGAAAAAATTTATTTCCTTTTGCGAAAGTCATGGTTTTCTCCATTCTAGTGGTTCGCCTTGTCCGGCGTCTGAGGTGACAATTTTACGATTTATAGGCAGTTTAAGCTCTTCTTGCCAAGCTTCAACTGTTCGCATTTATTTATCTGCTGTGAGATCCCTTCACGTTATGCAAGGATATTCAGACCCACTCTTTGGATGCCGTCGTATTCCTCTGGTGATAAAGCGACTTCGACGTTTGAAACCTGACTCTACCAGAAAACCAAAGATGCCTATTACCCCAGCAATTTTACTTACTATTAAGTCTTACCTAAACTTGTCATTGCACGATGACCTGATGTTGTGTGCAGCTTGTTGTACGGCCTTTTTTGGCCTTTTAAGGGCTGCAGAATTTACAACCCATCCCACTGCGATATGCAAGGAAAAGATTTGGCATTAAGTGATCCTTCGATTAACAGACATCCAGTTCCAGAGCAAGTTTTCATTAAGCTTCGATTCTCAAAAACTGATCAATTTGGCAAAGGATGTACTCTTGTATTTGTACGTTCCACTTCCCCAATATGCCCAATAGCTGCCTGATGAGTTATTTGTGAGTCCGTGGGTCTGCGAAGGGTCCTTTGTTCTTAAATTCTGATCATACACCACTTACAAAAGAAAAACTCAATGGTCGCTTGCAGAGTATTTTCAAAGCAGCTGGTTTTCGGGACACGTTTACGATGCACAGCTTCCGAGTTGGGGCAGCGACGATTGCTGCCACCTTAGGATTTCCGGAATATCTCATTAAGGC
Organism: Aurelia sp. 4 Dawson et al 2005; assembly: GCA_964019985.1. Lineage (NCBI taxonomy): Eukaryota > Metazoa > Cnidaria > Scyphozoa > Semaeostomeae > Ulmaridae > Aurelia > Aurelia sp. 4 Dawson et al 2005. Next base: position 6,899,688 of record OZ026512.1, on the reverse strand, counting down.
GTTGGGACGATATTTTGTTGTATTTGATATTTGATATTTTGATATTTGATTTTATTAAGGAGGGTTGCCCTTCAACAGAGCTGTTTTACAAGGGGCCCTCCACTTAAGAACATTACTTACAATATACAATACCGAATAAAAAGAAAAATTACAATATAAAAACCATGATATAAAATCCTAATACAAAATTTACAAAATCTAATTTAAAAGAAAAAGACCTAAATAGATTTTTAAAACTATTCAGGGAAGATGCCTGTTTAGTATCAGCAGGAAGGTCATTCCAATTCTTTGCTCCTCGATAGGAAAAACATTTTTGCCCATTACTTGACTTTTTCATGGGTAGTCTTAAATCTGTCTCTGAATTACGCAGGACATACGAAGAGCACTTTGAGTTTCGGGTGAAAAGGTCACACAAGTATTGGGGAGCCAGTTCATGCAGGGACTTGAAGACCATTGTTTTAGATTCGCTGGCGACGAGTTCTTCAATGGTCTTCCAGCCCAGCTGGTCGATAAGCGGTCTGCTTGGGGTGTCAAAGCTGCTTTTGGTCATAATTCTAGCAGCTCGATTTTGAAGTTTTTGCAACTGATTAAGCTCAGTCCAACTGGCGCAACCACAAACAGAGCAGCAATATCAAAAGTGTGGCTCTACAATACCTGTGTAAAGAGCCTTCAATGTTTCCTGTCTTAGGAACGTCTTGGCATGTTTTAAAAAGCCAATAGCTCTAGAAACTTTGGTAGAGACAGTCTTGATGTGTTCCTTCCAGTTTAAAGAGTTGTCGATCTGCACATCAAGGTATTTTGTTTTTTGGATTATTTCGAGCTCATTGTCGCGAATTTTCAAATTCAAATCTTCATTTCGACTTTTGAGGATATTGTGCTTTTGCTTGGTGGAAACAAGCATGGAGTTTGTTTTTGCAACATTTAAGGAGAGTTTGTTGCCTTGAAGCCAAATGTCCAGTTGTTTGAAATCGTTATTAATGGCCTCGTTCAGCTCATTTATATCCGAAGACTGGTAGCATAGACTTGTGTCATCAGCATACATGGAAACGGTTGAATTTTGGACAGCTTGTGGTAGATCATTGATATAAATAAGGAAAAGAAGGGGACCCAGACATGAGCCTTGTTGAACACCAACATCTATACCCTCAGTTTTTGAGCTGACACCGTTGACCCGACAGAATTGTTTTCGATTGCACAAGTATGATCTAAACCATGCGAGTTTCCGCTGTTGGACACCGTAGTGTACCAACTTCTGGCAAAGAATCTCATGGTCAACGGTGTCAAAAGCTTTTTTAAGATCAATGAAAACTAGTCCTACAAGCCGACCAAGATCCAGCCCATTGTACCAGTCATCTGTATTTTTAAGTAAGTGGGTTGCAGTAGAATGGAGGCGTAAGTAGGCAGATTGCCCAGATGAAAACAAACCATTATATTCCATATGCTGGTACACCTGATTGGTTACAAGTTTTTCAAAGAGCCTTGAAATGACAGGTAAGACTGATATGGGGCGATAGTTTGACTTATCAGCCCTATCTCCATTTTTGTAAATAGGAGTAACCCTAGCAATTTTCCATGAGTCTGGAAACAGCACCGTTGATGAAGATAGGCTTTCACTAGATGGCTATACATTTCATAAAGCGAATCACCCACAAAATGTAAAAAGAGGTGGCGTTGGGTTATACGTTAGGGATTCTCTTCCTTCAAAAAATCGCTCGGACCTGGTGACTCTTCCAGAGTGCGTTGTGTGTGAGATCCAATTAAACAGGAAAAAGTACTTTTTCGTAGTTGTTTATAGAAGTCCAAGTCAAGACCAGAGTGAATTTGATAACTTCACAATGAATTTTGAGTTGTTGCTTTCAAAATTGCATGCTGAAAGTCCATTCTCTGTTATCATTACCGGTGATTTCAACTGCCGCTCGTCCCAATGGTGGGAAAATGATATCGAAAATAATGAAGGAAAGCTATTTGAGCAAATAACGTCTGACCTTGGTCTACATCAACTGATCTCGGAACCAACTCACTTAATGGGCGATTCAAAATCCTGCATTGATCTGATTTTTAGTGATCAACCAAACCTAGTTATTGATTCTGGTGTTCATCCATCACTACATGAGCAATGTCATCATCAAATCGTCTATGGGAAATTATCTGTTTCGAATGTTACACTGCCCCCTCATACCCGCAGAATCTGGTATTGTGATAAGGCAGATTTTGTCGCCATTATGAAAAGTATTGGAATGTTTCGTTGGCAGGAACATCTTGAAAAAATCACATGCCCTAACGAGCAAGTAAAATTACTCAACGAAGTCCTTTTGAACATTTATTCTAATTATATTCCAAACCAAGTCAAGGCGATCAGGCCTCGTGAAGCTCCCTGGATAACACACAATGTTAAAAAATTCCTCAGGAAAAAGAATCATGCTTATAAAACTTTTGTTAGGAACGGTCAGCCAGGCGACAAGCTTGAAGGAATACAAAAGATGATATCTGACGGTGCAAAAATGATTGAGGATGCCAAACAAAATTACCTCCGTAAAACAGGGCAAACTTTAGCTAATCCAGGGACATCTCGCAAAACATATTGGTCTTTAATCAATACCCTTCTGAATAAGGCGAAGATTCCTATAATACCACCCCTTTTAGAGAACGGGTTATTTATAACTGATTTTACTGAAAAGGCTCAGTTATTTAATGACTATTTCATTCTCCAATGTACAACAATTGATACAGGTAGTGAACTTCCTCAACATATTCCAATACCTACTTCCTTGATAAACGACTTTAACATCTCTGAGGAAAATATTCTAAATATCATAAGATCACTTAATCCTAACAAGGCACATGGCTGGGATGAAATTTCTATAAGAATGATAAAAATAAGCGATGTTTCGTTACTTACCCCTCTTAAAATAATATTCACGAACTGTTTGAGACAGGGTGTATTTCCCGAAATATGGAAGTGTGCAAATGTAGTCCCGGTTCACAAGAAAAACGAAAAGAATGTAAAGAGTAACTACCGTCTTATTTCTCTTCTACCAATTTTCGGGAAGATGTTTGAAAAACTCGTTTACGACTCCTTATACTCGCATCTTGTTTCATGTAATTTGCTCAACCCCAATCAATCAGGGTTTCGTCCGGGCGACTCAACAGTAAATCAACTAATTTCCATAACGCATACGATATTCAAGGCGTTTGACTGTAATCCTTCTCTTGATGTTCGTTCTGTGTATCTTGATATTTCAAAAGCCTTTGACAGGGTATGGCATGATGGTCTCATTTATAAATTAAAACGATGTGGCGTCTCCGGGAAACTTCTTTCTCTCATCCAAAGTTTTCTTAAGGATGGGAAGCAGCGAACTGTTCTGAATGGTCAGTGTTCTAATTGGGGAGATATTTCGGCGGGAGTGCCCCAGGGTTCTATTTTAGGTCCTTTGTTTTTTCTTGTATACATAAATGATCTGACTGCTGATTTGAAATGTAATGTCAAACTTTTCGCCGATGATACGTCTTTGTTTACGGTTGTTCGAGAAGCTGACGAAGCAGCAAGTGATATGAACCATGACCTTCAATTGATAAGTCAGTGGGCCCATGACTGGAGAATGTCATTTAATCCTGACCCGCAAAAACAAGCTGTTGAATTATTATTTTCAAGGAAAAGAAATGAAACAGATCATCCAGTGATTCTCTTTAACAACATACCCGTAAAAAAGTAAATGAACATAAACATTTAGGTATCATCTTAGACTCAAAGCTTTCCTTCTCGGCTCATATAAAATCTGCTATCTCTAAAACGAGGAAGGGCATTGGTTTGCTGAAATATCTCTCCAAATATCTACCCAGACATACCCTAAGCGAACTATATAAGCTTTACGTGCGACCACATCTGGACTACGGGGATGTTATCTATCACATCCCAGCTAAAGTATGTGAATTCAGTCAAAACATCAGTTTATCAAATTTAATGGAAAAATTAGAATCTGTTCAGTATTCTGCTGCCCGTGCTGTAACAGGAACTTGGAAGGGAACATCACGTGAAAAGCTGTACATTGAGCTTGGCTGGGAGTCGCTGAGCTCCCGAAGATGGAGTAGACGCCTTACTTTGTTCTACAAGATTATGAATAATCTCACACCCTTGTACACAAAGGAGCCGATCCCACAACCTCATCAGTCAAGTTACTCTCTTCGCAATCAGGATGTCGTTGGGCGGATGAGGGCAAGAACCGAACAATTTCAATCCTGTTTTTATCCTAACTGCGTATCTGAGTGGAACAAGCTCGATCCAGAAATCAGGCTTGCACCGTCTGTTGCTGTTTTTAAGAAAAAGCTTTTGTCAATAATTCGCCCCCCCCTGCAAAATCTGTATTTGGTATTCATGACCCAATAGGCTTATCGTATCTTACCCAAATAAGGGTCGGTCTCAGTAAATTAAATCTTCACAAATTCAGTCATAATTTTCGAGATACCATTGACCCAATGTGCCCAACGAACGATGGCATTGAGGATACGGAGCACTTCTTGTTGCTCTGCCCTTCATTTGACATTCAACGACGAGATCTTCTCGCTGGAGTTTCGGAATTATTGCGACCTTATGTTCGAATAAACAGCCTTCCAAATAACGCGCTGGTCGAAATTTTGTTGTATGGTGATAAAGACCTTTCTATTGATGTTAATAAAAACGTACTCAAATTAACCCTCAATTTCATTCACAACACAGGCCGGTTCAATTGAAATTGTTTGAAGCAGCTGCTACACCCCCCCCCCCCGATCGCAAAGTCTCTTTTCTCCTTTATTTGTTTTTCCCGTTCTTTAAGTCTGTTTCACATTGGATGTAAGGCCATCTACACAAAATTTCAAACATTTAATATCTTCAATATTGCATTCCATAAACCCTGATCAACTTAAGGCGCAATGTCTTGGGCAGTGGGGACTCTGGAGGGAGTCAGGAACAGCAGCAACTGTTGCTGTTGTTGGTTGTTCTCTCAACCGGGGTTTCTATTGTTTGGCATCAGGCGCCTCCGTCGCTGGCCTGGCAACCAATGTGAAACAGATTCCAGTATTTATCAGTATCGTATCGTATGTACCATTTTTTATGTGTATTTTTATATCTCTATGTGTTGGCCATGGGGTAGACATTGTCTTTTGCTCCTCATGGTATCGTCCTTGTAGTGTTGTACAGTAGTTAGAGCATAGTAGAATGTAGCATATATTGTAATTTTTTAAATTGATATAAAAAAAAACATACTTGTTTCAATTGATGTATTAAACATGAAAGCAAGAGAATTTTTAATGAAGGGTAAAGCAAGCTTCAAGAAGTAGCTGGAGATATTGTCAATTCCAAAGCTCTTTCCTGTTTTAACCTTGGCAAATGCATCTCTGATTTCCTGCACGTCTATAGTCCTGAAGTGGAACTTTGCTTTAGCTTTATTCATTTCAAAGTCACCTGATAGAAGTGGGTTAGGAACTGGACTGATTTTATCTGCTAGATCCTTACCTACTGAGCAGAAGTAACTGTTCATTGCATCAGGAATGTCCTTCTTGTGAACAGCTTCTGAACCAGACTCCTTAAGACTATCAATGTTACTTGACTTAGACCTCTTATGAATGACTATCAATCTTACGATGGTCTAGCGATGCATACTAGGTCTATGTCAAATTACCTGTGCAAAGACTAGCCTCAGCTCCTAGCTGTATAGGGATGATGAAGCCGCTCGATTATCTCTAAACTCATCCAGCTGGGATATTTATGGGAGTTCACTAATTGTTTTCTTATGTTCGCGTTTTTTTCCTTTTGAAGTAACAGTTTTAAATAAATAAAGCCAAATGATTAAAGACAAATAAGCAAATCAAAGGAAGTGACAATGGCTATCCAGCAATGGGTTATTTTCTCGTTTTTTCTTGCAGCTCAATGCTGAAAATTTTGAAGTTTTTCGTCCAAGTGAATGTCTTTCACTTGGCTTCCAATTGTCTGTTTTCGAAGCGGCCAGCGTAGAGGATAAACGTGGCTAGGGTGCATTGCAGGGTGTTAGTGCCCGCCCGACGCTACTTATCTGCATCAAAATGATGTATTTTATTTGATATTATTTGATATTTGATATCTGATTTTATTAAGGAGGGTTGCCCTTCAACAGAGTTGTTTTACAAGGGGCCCTCCACTTAAAAACATTACTTACAATATACAATACCGAATAAAAAGAAAAATTACAATATAAAAACCATGATATAAAAACCTAATACAAAATTTACAAAATCTAATTTTAAAAGAAAAAGATCTAAATAGATTTTTTAAAACTATTCACGGAAGATGCCTGTTTAGTATCAGCAGGAAGGTCATTCCAAGCTTTTGCTCCTCGATAGGAAAAACATTTTTGCCCATTACTTGACTTAACCTGCAGCGGCAGCAGCAGCAGCAGGTCTTTCTTGATCTTTCTTAACCCGTCCTCCTTTTCCCATGTTTTTCTCTTCTAGGTGGTGATTGGGGGGGGGGGCACACTTCGTCTTCTTTGGGCGGAAATTTGGTATTTCATGGCAATTACCAACCTTTAAGGCACCAATTTTGGGCAGGCAACACGGGCTGGTACACCAACCTCTCAGTTTCCTGCAAGTTTGATCTAGGTTTGATCAAACAATCAAATCCTGATTTATAGTTAGGTGTACCTCTATGATGACATTTGTGATTATCTCCCTTCGTTGGAGATTAGCAAGTATTTAGAGGTATTTTTTCTTTTATTAATTAATTAGGGGATGTCTATTTCGTTTTCAATCCAGAGTGTAATTAAATTTCATTATATGATCTGGAAGGCTGCAAATTGGCCATTTGTAAACACTGGCATTGGAATACTGGCATCGGCATTGGAATTAGTATTGGCATTGGAACTGGCATCGATATTACACATGTACAACAAGGCATGCAAAACTGACCAGGGGGTTATGTGACTTTACGCTATTTATTTGCATTATACCGCCAATTGCTTTTGTTCAAGCTCAGCCTTAATATTTCTCTTTCCTGAACTTCTGCATTCGTAAACAAAGTCAACAAATCAAGTCATGACTGAAATATCAAGTTTCTCAAATATTTTTAGCCGAGGGACATATAACTGCTATAAAACTGAGGGGCATTTCTTCAAAACAAAGTGCTTTTTACAGACTTTTGATGGACTTTTCTTGAGAACAAAAGGACCTTTGCCAGGAGGTGCACGAGACCTTCAGGAATTAAATGTCCCTCGGCCAAAATTATTAAGAAATTTGTTATTTCAGTCAAGGGAATCTATGAAATCATTTGTCTGTATTTACACAATGTTTCACAATAGGCACATCGTGTAAACATCAAGGGATCCCTACGAAGTTTGAGTATTCAAATAATAAGAACTTTTAGAAAGTTGCAGATCGATCGTAGGCTTCTAAGTTGGGTACTTCAAACATGTTTCTCGCGTCAGGTTATTTTTGGCTGACCTCACGAGTCCACTGCAGTTCGAGGGGCAAATTAAATGGATGATTTTTTTGTACATCTTCCTTGAAATCACAATTACATACAAAATCTACAAAATCACAAAAAGTCGCATGCAAAAAGCACAAAAATCACAAATCATTGAAGAATTACTGAAAAATCACACGAAAATATCACTAAAGATAATTAAAATCGCAAAAAATTACAAAAGCCACGTACTACGCTATTTTGATGTGATTTGCCCCGCGCTTCAGTTTGCCCTAGCCATGGATAGAATTATTGTTGACTTTTTTCACGAATGCAGAAGGCTGAAACTTTCAGGAAAGAGAAACATTCGGGCAGAAGAAAGAGAACATTTGATAGATTACTTCGAACAAACGCAATTGCAGTAAAATGCAAATAAATAGCGCAAAGCGCAGTCACATAACCCCCCTGATCAGTTTTGCATACCTCGTTGTACATGTGCAATATCGATGCCAGCTCTAATGCCAATGCCAATTCCAATTCTAATGCCGATGCCAGGATTCCAATGCCGGTGTTTACAAATGGCCCTACAAATTGTACCAGTCCGTTCCATTGATTACCTCATTCCTCATCCTCATTCCCTTACGTCCGTTAAATTCATTCCCTCATTCATTCCCTCATTCCCGGATCCAGGAACAACGGAAAAGGGATGAGTGCAACGGATTGACGTAATAGACTTGGGGCAATTCTAGCTTTGTTATAACATCTGATAATTCACCTTGAATGTATAGTAACCCTTATGAATATCAGCAATACCAGGCCTTCGCACATTATAATACCTTCATATCTTGGGAGAATCCTTATGAATGTTCTTAATTTCTTCTGAAGAAACTATTCAATTTGACAAAATATCTTGTCTGGTTTGGAAGTGGGTGCACGTATCTTTTTGATTCGCGAAGCGGAATCAATGAGGTTGTGTTGGGAAAAATTTCCTGTACGCAAAGTTAGCCTCGTTTTCCACCAACCATAACGCTTTGTGCAGCGGCAATATTCGAAAATAGCCAATCTTTATCATGAATCAATGTCAGCTGACGTGATGGTGTCTGTTCCCTGTGTTGGCGTGCTGCTCTGCTGTCAAGAAGATTCGCAGTGCTGAAGGTTTGAAGTGTTTGTGCGAAGTGAGTATATTTTATTCAGTTATTCTACATCTACGCTTTATTTTGAGGTAAAAGAGATTGTGATATTTCTCCAATAACCAAAAAACACATTTTGATTTGGTAGGCCCTGTAATACATGATATAGGTACAGCCAAACCGTGTTCACTGTGGCCAAGCTACCTGCGTGGGACAGGAAGAAAAGACAAAGTGGGCGCGTAGGTAGAATCTATTTCACAGCATTTCGGTGAATGTTGAAGAGTATAGGCCTATTTTGTTTTAGATGTACTTTTTGAACCTGAAATAATCATATCGAAAGTCATTTGTGCCCTCAATTCTACGGAATTTATGTTCACTATTTATAGGTTTTCCCAGTTGGTTCAACCTAATAGTTAACTTGATACAACGTTTTTTATATCAACACGACGGTTAGGCCTTGTCTGCTTTAACCAAAACAAAACACTCGCAGTATTTTGGATGACAAAGCCAGGGCCAAGTGGGTGTTAAGAGAGGGGCTTTACTCGGTAGGAAAACAACGTTTTGTAGCTCACCAAATTTTCACAAGAGAACTTTCTCAGTTACGTACTTGGAAACCAAAGATTACACTCTAAATTTTCTTGTTTGTTCACATAACAGCCAAATTGTTTGACCCTTCAAGCATTTGACATTTCTTGGTCTCTGCCTATCATCACTGCGAGATTTTTCCAAGTTACGTATAAATTGACTATCTTTCTTTCTGGAACACCGCGTGGTATTTTGAGATTGTTTACATTTTTGTCCCTTGTGTTTTATTTTTATGCCCCATTGTGGCGTTCTGAGATATTTCTCAGTTACTTTCAAATACATTATTTGCCTCCTGTGGCATTTACCTTCAAATTGTTTGCCCCTTATGGCATTCATAAATTCATTCAACCACAACTATACTTTGATGCCCCTTGTGGCATTCTGAGATTGCTCTCAGTTACCTACAACACGTGTTATGCCCCTTGTGGCATTCTGAGATTGCTCTCAGCTACCCACAGTACAGCCCCTTGTGGCATTCTGAGGTTCTTCTCAGTGACATTCAAATGTGTCTTTGGCTCTAAAAAGAGGCATTCTTAGCTTCTCTTCACTTGCTTGATGACTGTTTAATTCAGAAATTTTCTTGGATGAAGATAACTTATCACGCCCCTTGCAACAGTCTGAAGCAGATTACAACTATCTGAAATACTTAAATACTGTTCCTGTTCTGTGATCTTTCCCAGTTATTTATCATCTACAGCATTTGCTCCTTTATTCTCTGCTTTCGCCCAATAACATTGATTGTGAAATCTGTGTTCCCTTGTTTCCATCTGAAATGTTCTGATAAAAATGTTTGTATACAAATAAAGGAACATCTCATTAGAAAAATGGAATTCTGGTAACTTGAAGGTAAAACGAAGTTTAGCCATGAAACCTAGACTAGTATACATACTTATATTGGTCCTTTTGATATTTGTTAAATGCAGATATTTGTGTTTTGACACAGAGCACATTCTCAAAAGTAGATTTACTATTTGTCACCATCAGAGTTCAGTATCAGGAATGGAATGGTTAAAGCAGCACAGATCAATACAATGCGGTAAAATTTTGGCATCCAAATGCCAACGTACTTCTTCCAGAGCACTTTTTTCTATGTCTGTCATGGTTTTATTAGCTCTTCAATGTGGGGATATAGAGTTGAACCCAGGACCAACAAATGGTACAGAACTGAATTCAAATGAATTTCAGTTCTATCCAGTCTCATCTGAATGCCAGACTTCTTTATGTTCCATGCTAAATTTACCATTATTCAAAACCAGCGGTAAAAGAGATGTAAAACCTCTAAAAAATCCTTCTCAAGTATTTGATATAGTAGGTGATGGAAACTGTCTTTTTCGGGCATTCTCCTATGTAATTTGTGGTACACAAAAATTCCATGAAATTATTAGAAATAGAATAACATCATATATGAAGGAAATTCAACGTCATTTACATCCTCATATAAACAGTTCTGTAGATGAATTTTTGAACTACAGCAGAATGCGATTAACTGGAACATGGGGTACTGATATCGAAATTATAACAGCAGCACACTTATTTCAGACCTATTTTTTTTTTGTTTATTCTAACTTTGGAATGGAACTAAAATGGTTAAGATTTTCAGCGAAAAAGAACTGGCAATTTGATGAACACTGTAAGGAAGCTATGTATATTCAGAATATTAATGGGGTACATTATGATGTTTTACTGGATGTTGTTATTGATGTGAACAATGTGGCTCAAAGGAATTACCCAGACATATCTGGTGACTCTGGTATTTTCGAAGAAAGATATGGATATGACACAGCAGATGGGCGTTTGAGAGAGAGATTAGCTCGACAAGGTCTAGAACCAGTTGATGTAGCCGGTGATGGAAATTGTTTTTTCAGAGCAGTTTCACATCAACTATTTTCCACTGATGAACATCACCACCAAGTTCGTACAGGAGCTATAAATTATATGATTCAAAACCCTGAGATTTTTATTGAGAGTATAGCAGAAGATTCATTTTTAACTTACATCACTGCTATGTCAAGGTCAGGTACTTGGTGTGATAATGCTGTTATCCAGGCCGTGGCCAATGCAAATAATTGCCAAATTTTTATTACTGAATCTGCCACAAACTTCCAAGAACAGACAGTCATAACTCCGCAAAGTTCAGGGTGTGTACCGTCACAAATACACATAGGGCATCTTGAAGAAATACACTATGTTTCAACAAAGAAAATTAGAAAAAGAAACTCTCATTCTAGGGACATGGGACCTCTTTTTAAAAAGCAAAAACGGGCACAACAGGAGTCAACACGAATTCAAAAGTTGCGACAAAATCCTGTTTTTAAGCAGCATTAAAGATTGCAACAAAGACTTCAGTATGCCCAAAAACATGACTATAAAAAACTTCTTTGAAACCTAAGGCTACTCATTTTAAAAATTTAAAGGATGTACGTTTGTATGAAACCGGTGAAGAAACGGAGAATGTAATAAAAAGATGGAAATCTTATGTACTTTCCACGAAGACATTTCCTAGAAAGAAAGATATCAACCGTTTGAATATACAGACTAACCTTGTTGCTTCTTTCAAAAAGAGTTTACAGATTGGACCAGAATATGTTTGCACTTGTTGTGAGCAGCTTTTGTACAGATCATCTGTTTTGTGTTGTATTCCAAGCAGATATAATTTTTGTGATGGGAAGATCACTCATATTTGTCTGAATGGAATAAAAAGTGTTTCAAACCGTGAATGGATTTGTCGAACATGTAACCTGTCTCTGCTCAAGGGTAAGATGCCATCTTGTTCAAAGGCAAACTTAGAGAGATTTCCTGAGAAACCAAAATGTTTAAACTTAACTCCATTAGAGGAAAGACTCATTTCACCTCGTATCCCTTTCATGCAAATAAGAGAATTGCCCAGAGGTGGTCAAATGCGAATACATGGAGGCATTGTTAATGTGCCAGCAGATGTATCCTCTAGCGTAAACAAATTGCCAAGACTTATTTCTGAATCAGAAACCATACCAGTAAAACTCAAGCGGAAGCTCTCATTTAAACATTATTATAGCTACGAGAGTGTCAGGCCAAACAAAGTTTTAGCTGCAGCACAGTATCTTTCTCAAAATAGCTTGTTGTTCCAAAGTGAAGGTGTCAGTGTAGATGATGAATGGCTGGATAAAATTGAAACAGACAGGTCACAATGGTCTGAATTTTCTTCATGCAATATTCCAGATGAAAGAAGAGACACACCTAACGAAAACAGCCTTGATACGTCAAAGCAGGAAGAAGCAGAGGATATAGCTGAAGATGATGGATGGACCGAGGAAGAAAAACCATCAGGCCTTACTGATACCCTTTTACAGGAGGCTGATTCTACACAAAGTATTGATTCCATTATAAATGTTGCACCAGGAGAAGGTAATCAGCCACTGGGAATATTTTTAGACAAAGACTCAGAATATCTGAGCTTTCCAACAATTTACTGTGGAATGCGCAGATCTGAAAATTCTATTGCTAAAGTACATTACAGCACAATTTGCAAATGGGAGCTCCGGAACAGGGACAGGAGAGTTGCAAGCTGTATCCCAAATATCTTTTTTAAGCTAAAGAAGTTACAGATAAACAGAGTGCAAGATACTGCTCAAATCTCACTTCGGAAATGTAAAATGAATGGCAAAAAGTACACTGCGGGTGAACTGAAAAGTGATGCCTTTGTTAGAAATCTTATAAATATTGATGAAGGCTATAAGGTTTTGAGAAATTTGCGGGGGTCACCACCATATTTTCAGAAATGTCAGAAGGATCTTTTTGCCATGATCAGGCAACTTGGATATCCAACGTGGTTCGCTTCTTTCTCTGCAGCATTTTAGCATCTCAGCAGTTTCTGCAGCAGGTGGCTGCACTTACTGAAAATATTAGGAAGACTGGTTGACAATCATTCATACACTGACTTAGAAATAAAAGATATGTCTTGGTTAAAAAATGTGAACTTATCCAAAAAGACCCAGTCAGCTGTGCAAGGAACTTTGAGCATATGGTTCAGAATCTCATTCACAACTTCTTAAAGAGTAATGAAATGCCTCTAGGTGAAATTGTTGACTACTTTTACAGAGTTGAGTTTCAGCAGCGTGGATCACCGCATATCCATGCTTTGTTTTGGATAAAAGATGCTCCAGTGTATGGTACAGATCCAGACTATGTGATCACAGGCTTTGTAGATAAATATGTTACTTGTGCAGAGGAAATTAGTTTTGAAAACAGCTCGGAACTTATTAACTTGCACACCCATAAGCACTCTAAAACTTGTAAAAAGAGAAATCACAATATATGCAGATTTAACTTTCCTCTACCTCCTATGCCAAAAACAACTATTTTAACGCCACTTGACAGTGTGCCTCTTGAAACAACTGAACTAGAAAACATAAAGAAAAATTATCACAACATCCAAATACTGCTCAATGAAATGAAACATGGTCATGACATGACATTTGATGATTTCCTAAAAGTGTTAGATATTGATCAAAACAGTTACATTCTGGTAATAAGGTATTCTTTGAAGAGGCAAACTCTTTTCTTAAGAAGAACCCCAAAAGAAATCAGAATAAACACTTACAATCATAACCTCCTTGCAGCCTGGCAAGCAAACATGGATCTTCAGTATGTTCTAGATCCATATGCTTGTGCTGTTTATATTTTATCGTACATTACGAAGGGACAGAGAGGAATTGGAGGAAGCTAGCAATGAAGCTCGAAAATCGCACGGTGAAAATATCCCAAAACAGATAAGACATATTGGAAATAAGTTTCTGAATGCAGTTGAGATAAGTGCTCAAGAAGCAGTGTATTTGGTTATGCAATTGCCATTAAGGAGGTCATCTCGTGCTGTCCAATTTATCAACACAGCTCCTGCAAATGAAAGATGTTTCTTGGTAAAAAGTCTTGAAAAAATAAATGACTTACCAGATTCTTCAACGGATATAGAATCAGATAATGTTATCAAGCGATACCAAAGAAGGCCATGGCAACTAGAAAATATTTGTCTTGCTGATTTTGTGGCATGGTATGAAGTTTTGCCATCTGGAAAATCTGACAGCTTAAACAGTATCCAGATATGGTCTGATTGTCTGCCTGATAATGACTCACTTGAAAATCATGACGATGATAGTGTCATAGAAGAGGATATAGTACCTACTTCCAAGACATACAAACTACCAGGTGGACTAAAACTAGTGAAAAGGAAAAAATCAAAAGTGTTGCGTTCCGTGCGATATGATAAGAGTAAAGATTCTGAAAATTACCACAGAGAGCGCTTGATGCTCTATATGCCATGGAGGAATGAAAACAAGGATTTACTCCAAGATTCTCAAACGTTTGAAGAACATTTTCTAAAAATGAAAACCATCATTGATAAAAATTCCAAGCAAGTCTGGAATAAGCTGTCTTTAATCCCATAACATTGAAAGTCTGGAGCAAGTTTTGGAGGATGTTTCATATGATGTCTTTAATGAACCCTCAATTGTTGCTCCCAGTACACAACATATTGATGACGACGATCTCCACACAGGAACACAAGCAAGCAAACTATATGGATGTTTTGACCCAGGACCATCAGTTAACTTCAAGTATGACGTACTCAATGATACCGGCCATTATCCGAGAACACATTGTGCCAACACAGTTGAAAATGTTGCAATCAACGATCTACAGTTCAGACAAAAAGTGCAATTACTAAACTTGGAGCAAATGCAATTTTTCTATCATGTCTTACATGAAGTTAAGATGCAAATACAACCACTTAGAATATTTCTCAGTGGCGGTGCAGGAGTTGGAAAGAGTTTTGTGTTGAACACACTCTACCAAGCAGTAACTAAGTACTTTAACCAATTATCCGGTAAAAACCCAGATGATATCAGAGCTATGAAAGTTGCGCCCACTGGCAAGGCTGCTTTCAATATAAATGGAAACACTATTCATTCCGCTTTCAATATTCCAGTATCTCAAGGTTTCAACTACCTACCTCTTGACAATGACAGACTGAATACAATTAGAAAACAGTACAAAACCCTCAAGATCATTTTCATTGACGAAATATCAATGGTAGGAGCCGGATTGTTTAACTTTTTAAACCAACGTCTGCAACAGATTATGGGAACACAAAGTCCATTTGGAGGCTTGAGTATAATAGCTGTAGGAGATTTATTTCAACTTCAACCTGTGTTTGATAAATGGATATTCGAAGGCTCTTCATCAGAATATTCAACATTCGCAACAAATATCTGGCAAGAGCATTTTCAATTTTGTGAGCTGCTGACAATAATGAGACAGAAAGATGACAAAAGTTTGCACAGCTTCTGAATCGCTTAAGAGAAGGTAATCATACAACTCAAGACATAAATGCCTTGAAAACAAGAGTTATTTCCAAAGGAATGTCTTCAGCTGCTCATATATCAGGCTGTACACATCTACTTCTCACTAATGCTATGGTCAATTCATTCAACAATTCAGTCTTTCAAAGTTCAAGTAGAGATAAAACAATTGTGAGAGCTATTGATTTAGTGATTGGCGATGTGAAAGATGATGTGAAAGAAAAGTTCACAAAAAGAATTCCGAATGACCCAACAAAAACCATGGGGTTGCACTCAAATTTACCCATAGTTGTCGGTGAAAAGTATGATCTGACAAGCAATATTAACACTGTAGATGGCCTAACCAATGGTGCAGAGTGCACAGTTATGAAAATTGATTACAGAGTTTCAAGTTCTAACAGGCCCAGCATTATATGGGTGACCTTTACGGAGGAAAGAATTGGATTCCTTCAAAGGTCAGAGTACAGATCACTGAGAACGGCAGAAACAGATAGTCTATGGACACCAATTTTAGAGGTTACCAAGCAATTTGTAATAAACAGGACTTCTAACTTTAAGTTTAGACGCCGCCAGTTCCCATTGAGGCAGTCAGCTGCTAAAACTGTTCATAGATGCCAGGGTGATACATTGAAAGAGTTAATAGTCAGTTTTGCATCAAAACCAAGAGACCATATACACTACGTTGGTCTTAGTAGAGTTGTAAATATTAATAGTTTATATATTGAAACTCTGAACGAACAAAAAATCACTGTTAGTAAAAAGGCCACATCAGAAATGAAGCGTTTGAGAGAATTCTCGAAATATACGCCAAGTGTTCCATTCATACGAAATTTCTCCACATCACTGAAAATCTTATTTCATAATGTTAGATCATTCCCACTCCATAAGGACGATATTTTGCACGATTTTAATGTCAATTCAGCAGACATGAATTTGTTTGTGGAGACTAACTTCTCTAGAAGGCATACCTACGAAGAATTTGATATTCCAGGCTTCAGGCAACACAGAAATAGTCATGTTTGTACAAATTCTAAGTCTATTTATGGCACTGCAGTCTGCGTGATTTCCGGCTTAGATCCCAGCGTAAAAGTATTACCACAAAATCGTAATAAAATCGAAATTACTGTTGCAGTTCTCAGTGAGCCAGTTAACAATTTACATGTAATCATCCTTTACCGATCACCAAGTAAAGTCTCATTCAGGATCTTACTGGAGACTTTACAGTTAATTCATCATGACATTGCACAAAATCAGCCTACAGTCATTATTGGTGATTTTAATGTAGACATTTTAGACTAATCACCAGAAAAATCAATACCGCTGTCTGAGATGGAAAACCCAGGGTATGCACAGTTAATCACAGAGCCTACAACAAATTATGGCTCTATTTTAGATCATGTTTACACTAATATCCAGTACGCAATCGTTCATGTTGGAGTCCTAGAATCATATTTTTCTGATCACAAGCCCATTTATATTTGTATAAAGTGATAGATGTTTCATGTGACAAGCTTTCCAATTGCCCTGTAGATTTTGTTAACATTTCTGGAAATTTATCTTACATACATCTTTCTTCATCTCTTTCCAGACAACATGACTGACAAAGAAATTCAGGGATACATACACAATGTCTCTCCCATCAAAAAAGGACCGTCAAAGAACTTTTTTGATTTCTCCATTCAGACAGAGACGGCCACAGTGAGAGGAGTATGCTTTTCACCAAACAAACGAAGACGCTTGGACGACATCAGCACATCTGGCTCGCCTGTCAAACTATGTAAGTTTGTCTGTGACAAAAATCCTGACTGCTCAGATATTCTTATGAATGACAGCCTGATAATTGAAGATGCAGTGGATGTAGCTTTTGAAAGAAAATATGTTGTCCCGAAGAACCTAAACATTTCAATGCTCCATTCCATCTCACCACAGCAGCTCGTAACAATCAAAGCGAAAATTGTGAACATCCAACCATCTGTTATGGTGGACAAAGTGGGCTTAACCAAGCAAGATGCGACATTGATTGACCCAAGTGGTTCTGTCAAGAATATAATCTGGGAAGGCTCTTTGAAGGAGGAAATAAAGGAAGATGGAACATATATTTTTAAAAATCTGCGCATTCGCAAAAATCCATTCAATGGAGAAATCTTTGTCAACCCGGCAAAGACTGATGCCAAAGTTGAGGTAACAGACCCATTTCCACCTGAGGAACTGTCTGCGCATGCAATAGTGCCAGAAGAATTCATATCTGCCCACGCAACAGGTGAAATAAATGGCATTGAAAAACTTGCATTGACAAATTGTTGTTATAAATGTAACAAAACTGTAGAAGTGTCAGCATCATCACCAATCGTTACTTGCAACTCATGCAACATGACACAGAAGTCTACAAAGTGTAAGAAGCAGTGGTATGCTCGCATTCTTTTCTCTGCAGATGGAAAAGATGTGGTTCTGCATGCATATGACCAAATGGTGATGAAACTCATGCAATTGTCAGACTTGGAGAAGCCATCCCATGACATTGCGGAATCAGAAGTGAACCATGCTCTTCTGATGTTGCCATTGATTTCACTGAGTTACAACAGACGTACAAGAGCCATTGAATCCGTAGAAAAAATTGACTGAATCCAGCCTGCTTTCTAAAAAGAAGCAAGCTTAAAAAAGACTATCAATTGCTGCCTGAACACTTTATCGTTTATAACAAACTATTTTTAAGAGAACTTTGATTGCTGATCGAACGGTTTATGTTGTTATTTGCTATGTGCTGAACTTTTCTTGTTTGAGATGAAAGATATGTTGTCCATCTGAGAGACAATTTTATAGCTGGGCCAAATATGCTGAACAAATGAAGTCCTAATTCAAACCTAGCGAAAGTAACAACTCTTTATGGATAAAACATAACACTACACACACATCACCCAATAGATCTTTATTGTCATTGTCATCAGTCATCAAAATCTGAAACTATCTTCAACTATGGACACCCTTTCATTACTTAAGAAACTACTTTTCAACATAAAGAATCATTGCTGCCCAAATAATGTTGTTATTGAAAGAGCGTACTAAAAATTGCTGATCAAGTGCTGTATGTTTATGATAGAGATAATTTTCTAGAAAATTGGAATTTGTCCTTTTCAAGATCTTTCTTTGGAACACCATGGTCCTATTTATGATGCAAGAGAA
Source organism: Aurelia sp. 4 Dawson et al 2005 (assembly GCA_964019985.1). NCBI lineage: Eukaryota > Metazoa > Cnidaria > Scyphozoa > Semaeostomeae > Ulmaridae > Aurelia > Aurelia sp. 4 Dawson et al 2005. Next base: position 6,881,050 of record OZ026512.1, on the reverse strand, counting down.
TAAGAAATTCCATACTTTGAGTACCTGTGGCACTTACAGTGACATTTTTATTGCTCCACGCCGTGATTTGTGAGTAGACTTCACACCTTACCCAGAAGAATATAAAAGTGCAATGATTGACAAGGCATGAAATATTCTTCCTTTTCACATCAAGTAACTCCTATATGAAAAGACTTCTTCTTTTTTTCCTATTCTGCGCAAACACAATTTGTAAACGAAAGTTTGTTTACAAATCCGTGATATACCATTACGTTACATTTCAACTCTGGATTCCTAACAATTCTGGTAAGTTCCTTTTTCATTTTTTTACGTATTATAACAATTTTAGTAATATTAACCATATCTCTCTGTTACTCGCCGTAGGTTCGAAAGATAAGCTAACACTTGAGACATGCACTCTGTTTGGCAAATATCTTACACACTGATCTTATATTCTATTCCAGATTTGGAAGCATTACACAAGTGACAAAGCAAACATTTTTCGTCGTTGGCCACTGATCTTATGAAATTATGAAAGGAAAACTGAAACCCCAAAGACCTAATATTTGGTCAAAGTTGCTGACAGCTCAACCACTCAACTCCGTGCAAAGAGCCATTGACACAGTGTACATTCAAAACTTCTTGGAGTGAACATATCCTGAAAATATGACAGATGGCAAGAAAATTCATGCTTATAAACACTGACAACATATCCAAGATCAAGAACCCACCAATACCAGGAAAGAGCATGATTTATTCTACCTGCCCGTGACTTTAACTCAAAATGTAAATATGTCACAATACACAAACACCATCATTCAGTAAATTTGCTGGTCCCGAAGTTTCACAGCAAAAGCAGCAGAATGGAGTGGCATGTAAAATATACAGTATGCACTACACTTGGCCGTGCACAGTAAAAACTTGGCCGTGCACCAGAAAAATTGTGGCTCCCTTTCAAATATGTGTGCTGAAGGTACATGAATATCTTTGGTACTACATGAAGAAAAATCATCATGTAATGATATCCTAGAAAATTGCCATGAAGAACATGCACAGGAACTTTATCACAAAGAAATCATAATTCAACTTCATAGTGAAGAAACTGAACAAATGCATCCTAAAACTGTTGACAAATTGGTTTAAATTGAAGATCAAGCTACTTAATATTTACTGTTGTGTCTTGCTCTTTCAAGTTTCTATTATCATAAATAAACCTCCATACAGCCTATCTTCGTGAATCATTGGTAGGTTTACCTATTTTTATTGGAAACCAAGGATTTGGACCAGCACTGAAAGTTGCTTAACATTGTCAGATTTTGAGTACTCAGAGTTTCTTACGAGTTCCTTAAGGGTTACATAGCAGTCTTCATGTTCACTCTCTGTGCCCCCCTGAACATTTCAAAAAAATGGTTATTGAAGTTTTTCCAGAGGGGCACTTCACTCATTGGAAAAAGCGTGCGATAGTTTTTCAGCACAAAATGATTTATACGGATTTTGGATGGATTTTTCTTGAAAACAAAAGGATTTTTGACAAAGGTGTACAAGATTTTTGGGAGTGAAATGCCCCTCGGTTTTTCCAATGTGCAGACATCACTCAAGCAACTTCCGAGTAACACTATACAAGAAACAACTGAAAATAGAATAAAAGTAGTCTATGTCAAGGAGTTCCTTTATGAATACAAACAGTTTCGTAAGTGATATTTTCCCAGTACTGAAGCTTCTTAATTTTTGGCGATGTGAGAGTTGAGTTTCTTATAAGCAGTTTGTTATTGACAAAATCCTTTCAGATTACATTTGTACAAAAAGTGGTGGATCACCGCAACGCTCGGGATATGGTCTTTTCAACTTCACAATAGCAAAAGAAACTACTTAGTAGAGCCCCTGTCATTCGGCAGGGGTGACAGGGACGTAGGAAGCATCCCAAACTGAGGGGCACGACACTTTGAGAACACTTTCTTTAAGATGAAGGAGGCAAGCACTTCCTTGTTTATTGCAAAATTCAGGGGGTCACGTGCCCCCAGTGCCTCCTCGGTTCCTACGTCTTGTGTGATACATTTTCCTGGGATCCCCGTGTTCGCTGTCAATGATGCATTTGGAGAGGTCATCCTCGATGCCACTGACCATCATCAAGAAAGACGAATGGTAGAGAAGCAAAAGAAGCAAAAGACACGATTTTTAACCCGCTGCTGTCTGGATGACTGAAAACTTTATTTTTACACCAACAGCCGATCTTTATCATTGATTCAGTAAATAAATGGTAATGGGTTTAGAATCTAATTAGGAAGAGGCAATTTCCGATCTGAATAAGTATATTTTTAGATAGATGCACTTTTAAAAAATTTGGCAGTCTGTAAACAACGGAATCACGAAAGGACGGAACGAAATGACGGAATCATAAAATAATACTATCTCTCATGACCCAAGTTTCCTTCTTTTCTCAGTGGAAAACTAAAACTTTGGTACAAATGGTGTCAAAATAGCAATGCAAGTGACAAGTTGCAGGGGCATTCCCCGGTGCTTCCCATCGCTTTGCACTGTTCTAATCATAGATGTTTATGGATGCACCAAGGTACACGTATTTTTGTTTTGCTATATGAAACTGATGTCCGGCGCTGGTAGGCAGTTTCTTTGATTTTAGGGCCATTTTGCTGCCAAAAGTTTCGTACGTGTTTCCTTTGTCAAGGGGGTTGGCTCCCAGATCACCTTTTCATCCACTGTAGTAAGGTCTGAAAGCAAATACACGTATTTTGTTATGAGAAACGTCTTAAAAGAAGCTTACTCTCAGATCGCCTAAAGAATAAGAAGCTGCAATACTGGCAAAATATATCTTAAGAAACTATTATAATTTTGCTAATGGAAATTCTTAACATACATTGACTTTATTTTATTTGTTTCCTGTATTAAAGGCAGTCCGTCACGTATCTGATTGGCCGCTACAATCAGAGCTCAACACAACGGATTTCTTTGTGAATCTGTGTATTTGTAACAAAGGAGGGCTAATCTTCTTGACTTTTTATGGCCGTAGAAAGTCAGAGGATCATCAGCCATTCAAATTTCCTATTCTTTGTATTGTCATTATCGCCCAATCAAATGCGTGACAGACTGCCTTTAAATTACTCGAAAGGCACCTAACTTACATCTAAGCATTGGAAAGACTTCACAAAAGCTTCCTTTGAAATGTTCAAGAGGAAAGACGAAGCAAGTACATCAGACTGACTGTCATGGAAACTTAACTCATAAGAAACTCTGAGTATTCAAATTCTGATAATCTTAAGAAACTTTCAGTACTGGCCAAAATCTTGGTTTCTTATGAAGAAAATGCGTGTAAATTCTTAGTTTCTTATAAAAAATACATGTATTACGTTCAATGTAAGCAATGTAAGTTGTTGTTTATTCCTGCTATTTTCTTAAAAAGCATTGAATTCCTCATACTGAGGTATGATGTTGACAGCAATTCCAGAGATCACATCTTCAGGACGCTAACGAAAACAACCTTGAACATTCTTTCCTTTTGACCGCAGAATATTGATCATTTCTTTACAGGAGCCATGTTAAATACGTGTACGTTGCTGTTTTCATAAACATCTATGATTTGAACAGTGCACAGCATGTTCCCCAAACCGAAATAGCATGTACAACACAGGCAATCACGGACTTGTAGTATATTTCCTCTAACAATTTCCTTGGTAGAAAACTTAATCTCTTTAGTTGAGCGACTTTAGCACTGAACCCCTTTGCAACATTTTTGACTTGTTTATTCCATTTCAGTCTATTATCAATATTTATCCCAAGACATCTTGTTTCTGTTACAAACTCGATTGTGTCATTCCCAAAAGATAGTTTGTGTAGGGGGCCAATGAAGGGTTTAGCAGATATAATCATAGCCTGTGTCTTTTCGGTATTCACGGTTAGCTTGTTTTTCACACACCATTCATTGAGCTCTTTTGTTATTGTGTTCAAATGATCTACAACCTCTTCTATGCATTTCCCCACACAGTATTCGGTCGTGTCATCTGCATACATGTATACTTCTACTTCTTTCACGCTTTCTGGAAGATCGTTTACGAAAATTTTGAACAGTTTGGGACCAAGGAGGGACCCTTGTGGTACTCCATACGTAATGCTGCCAGCCTGTAATCTTGACCCATTTAACTCTGTAAATTGATGTCTGTCAGTGAGGTAATCCTCTATGATTTCATAAGCGCTTCCACTTATTCCAAATCCTTGTAACTTTTCAAGTAAAATATGGTGATCAATCGCATCAAAAGCTTTTCTAAAATCTATGAATAATGCACCAACAATTTCCCCTCTGTCAATGATATGTTTCCATGTCTCTGTAAGAAGCAAAAGGAGGGTCTCTCTCGATTTACCTTCAGAGTATCCCCATTGTTTGTCACTGAAAAGTTTATGTTTTTGTGCATGGCATTCAATTGGTCTGCATATTACACCTTCAAATATCTTACTCACAATGCTGAGCATTGAAAGTGGCCTGTAATTTCCACGTTTCTTTGAATCTCCCTTTTTATATGTGGAAGCTGCTTTTTACAGATTACTCTCCCAAACATACCTTTCAGTCCATCATTCAAGGAGTCACTTGCTATACTTATGTCTCTAGCTTTAATATTGTCTGGTCCGGCTGCCTTTTCTGGTTTGATTTTATGAATTTGCTTTTTCAAATGCTCTTCCTCAATATCAATGGTCTAATGTAGGTGTTACTCTGCTAATAAGGCTATGCTTGGGTTGCTAAGTAATAGGTAGTTTTTTAGCTAGATCTTCCCCGACAGAAGTGAAATAATCGTTAATCAAGTCTGCCTTGATTGCATCATCTTTTTGAATCACTCCATTATCGTCCTCAATTGGACCAATTCTCTTGTTTCTTCTTTTCCTCTGAACTCTCTTTACAGTATTCCAAAATTCCTTTGAGTTGTCTGCTTTCTGAAATTCTGCTTTCCAGTAGTTTGACTCAGCTGATTTTAAGGACTTCTTTGCAAAGTTTCTTGCTTTAATCCCATAACAAAAACTGAAATCTTAAAACTGAATTCTTATAACTGTCATGATCATGTTGAGCCTTTGTCCTTTGCCATTTGCACAACAATCTGTAGCGCCTATTCAATGCCTTTCTTACCTCTGTTGTAATCCAGGGTAATGAATTGGTTTTAACTTTAGCCTTTCTTGTCTTGAAAAATTCATTTATGACATCGTTGTAAAGTAATTCCCAAGTGTTCCACACATCATCTACCTCTTCAAATAAGTTGCCTATCCACCATGGAGTACTATCCATTGTCTCTCTAAGTTTTCCTGTATCTATGTTTTTGTACATTTTCACTGTTATGATCCGAGGTTCTTGCCTTGCTCTGTGTAATTTTATGATGCTGTAGACTAATTTGTGATCAGAAATGGACAACTCTGATGCACCTGCCTTTGCTATCTTTGAAGCATCTGATGTTAAAATCAGGTCAATTAGGGTCTCTGATGTCTTTGATACTCATGTTGGACACTTTATCACATTCTTTAGTATATCTATTCCAAATTAGCGCGCAGCCCCAGACCTCTTTGAAAAGGTCTATTAGGGGGGCCAATTGATAATTTGCGAAGTTTTTTTAAAAAGCCATTAAATGTGCCAGATACTTGATCTTGCTTTGTCTAATCATCAAGACAGTATCAAGGCAAGCTGCTTTAGGGGCAAATAAAGTAATTTTCATGCGTTTACTCGTTGTTTTCAACAATTTCGTATTTTATGCCTAAAGCGTGTGGTGATTGCAAGGCTCTTCGTAAAGATCGGCAAAAGTTGTTGAAAAGGTTGGATTTGTTGAAGATTAGATGCATTCTACAATGTTCTAGGTATCCACAATGCTCTACCTTGGCTGCTGACCAGTTCTTGGCCGTTTCAAAAAAACTTCGCAAATTATCAATTCGGGGGGCCAATTGACAATTTGCGAAGTTTTTTTAAAAAGCTGTTAAATGTGCCAGATACTTGATCTTGCTGTGTCTAATCATTAAGACAGTATCAAGGCAAGCTGCTTTAGGGGCAAATATGGTAATTTTCATGCGTTTACTCGTTGTTTTCAACAATTTCATATTTTAGGCCTAAAGCATGTGGTGATTGCAAGGCTCCTCGCAAACATCGGCAAAAGTTGTTGAAAATGTTGGATTTGATGAAGATTAGACGCATTCTACAATGTTCTAGGGATCCACGATGCTCTACCTTGGCTGCTGACCAGTTCTTGGCCGTTTCAAAAAAACTTCGCAAATTATCAATTCGGGGGGCCAATTGATAATTTGCGAAGTTTTTTTAAAAAGCCGTTAAATGTGCCAGATACTTGATTTTGCTGTGTCTAATCATCAAGACAGTATCAAGGCAAGCTGCTTTAGGGGCAAATAAAGTAATTTTCATGCGTTTACTCATTGTTTTCAACAATTTCGTATTTTAGGCTGAAAGCGTGTGGTGATTGCAAGGCTCTTCGTAAAAATCGGCAAAAGTTGTTGAAACTGTTGGATTTGATGAAGATTAGACGCATTCTACAATGTTCTAGGGATCCACAATGCTCTACCTTGGCTGCTGACCAGTTCTTGGCCGTTTCAAAAAAACTTCGCAAATTATCAATTCGGGGGGCCAATTGATAATTTGCGAAGTTTTTTTAAAAAACCGTTAAATGTGCCAGATACTTGATCTTGCTTTGTCTAATCATCAAGACAGTGTCAAGGCAAGGTGCTTTATGGGCAAATAAAGTAATTTTCACGCGTTTTACTCGTTGTTTTCAACAATTTCGTATTTTAGGCCTAAAGCGTGTGGTGATTGCAAGGCTCTTCGTAAACATCGGCAAAAGTTGTTGAAAATGTTGGATTTGTTGAAGATTAGACGCATTCTACAATGTTCTAGGGATCCACAATGCCTCTACCTTGGCTGCTGACCAGTTCTTGGCCGTTTCAAAAAAACGTCGCAAATCATCAATTCGGGGGGCCAATTGATAATTTGCGAAGTTATTCTGAAAGTTTCTAATTTCACACAATTTTCTTAGATTCAGCCGTTTCACCGTGCATTGGACAGTTTTGAGCTCTGTATTAGATTGATTGAAAAAACTTTGCAAAGTTTTTGCAAAGTTTTTAAAAACTTCGCAAATTATCATAAGCCCATCAAGGTTTCTGATGTCACATCCTAACTTTTCGGCCATTCCCAAATTTTTTGGAGCAGCATCAAAAACCAGAGCAACAACATTTGCACCTCTCTCAGACAGTTTTTTGATGGCTTCAATTAATAGTTGCTTCAAAATGTCCCCATTTAGGTCTTGATCTTGCTTTGTCTAATCATCAAGACAGTATCAAGGCAAGGTGCTTTATGGGCAAATAAAGTAATTTTCACGCGTTTTACTCGTTGTTTTCAACAATTTCGTATTTTAGGCCTAAAGCGTGTGGTGATTGCAAGGCTCTTCGTAAACATCGGCAAAAGTTGTTGAAAATGTTGGATTTGTTGAAGATTAGACGCATTCTACAATGTTCTAGGGATCCACAATGCCTCTACCTTGGCTGCTGACCAGTTCTTGGCCGTTTCAAAAAAACGTCGCAAATCATCAATTCGGGGGGCCAATTGATAATTTGCGAAGTTATTCTGAAAGTTTCTAATTTCACGCAATTTTCTTAGATTCAGCCGTTTCACCGTGCATTGGACAGTTTTGAGCTCTGTATTAGATTGATTGAAAAAACTTTGCAAAGTTTTTGCAAAGTTTTTAAAAACTTCGCAAATTATCATAAGCCCATCAAGGTTTCTGATGTCACATCCTAACTTTTCGGCCATTCCCAAATTTTTTGGAGCAGCATCAAAAACCAGAGCAACAACATTTGCACCTCTCTCAGACAGTTTTTTGATGGCTTCAATTAATAGTTGCTTCAAAATGTCCCCATTTAGGGCATTAGTCAAAAAGTAGGCAACTGGTACGAACCATGGTTTTTGAAGACCAGCTGCCATAAAAACAAGGGCATTGGTAGCTTCAGTTTCAGCTTCCTCTGTCTTTATTGCACCATAGTCAACATGACCAACAAACTTGCTATTTCTGCGGTCCCATTTCTTCAGAACGATTTCTTCTTCAAAACTTCCTTTTTGATGCTCATTTCCGAAGTTGTAAATAGCTCTGAAGAGAAGCTACTCGGCGTTCAAATTGATAACAAACTTTCCTTTGACAATCATGTCTCAAAATTGTGCCAAAAGGCTAGCAATAAACTTTACGCACTTGCTCGCATATCGCCATATATGGATCAGAGCAAACTAAGAACCCTCATGAGAGCTTTTATCACTAGTCAATTTCAATATTGCCCTTTAATCTGGATGTTTCATAGCAGGCAGCTCAACAAAAAGATTAACAAAATACAGGAAAGGGCTCTGAAAATTACTTATAAGGATGCCGAATCTACTTATAGTGAACTATTAGAGAAGGACTGTGCCGTTACTATTCACACAAAGAACTTGCAATTACTTATGACAGAGATGTATAAAACTAAAAACGGGCTTAACCCTTTATTTATGCAGGAAATCTTCTGTGAAAACGCAATTCACTACAATTTACGTAATAATAACGAATTTGTACAACCCAGAGTGAAATCTGTTAACAACGGGACAGAAAGCGTCCGATTTAAAGGTCCTCAGTTGTGGCAAATGTTACCACCAACGATACGAAATTCGGATTCGCTTTGTCAGTTTAAAACAAAGATCAAAAATTGGTACGGGGAAAATTGTCCATGCAGATTATGCCGAGCCTTTTTTCCGAATTTGGGCTATTTATGATAAAACAATTTTAGATTTCTGCTTTTGTACTATATATTTTTGATGGCATGTAAATATTTCATCCACGTTTTTATTGAGTATTATTTGTATTTCAAAGGATTATTTTGTATTTTAATTTTTAGAGTTGGAATTAATTAGCTATATACTATAGCTATCTTTTACTATCCAACAATAAATAAATGAATAATAATAATAAAAGTAATAATAATAAAAGCAAGACACAATCTGCTTGACCATCCTCGACCATATTTTGAACATGGTCAAAAGGCTTTTGAAGGAAACCTGGCTCACACTTGATATGAACATACCAGGATCTGATGGTGGCAGGATGAGGAAGATGAGGAGATTTCCTGATGAAACGATAAGCCCTTGGGCTATAAAAATGTAGTGTTGTTAAAAATTCTCGTATTTCATCTGAATACCTTGAACCACTGGTTTTTTCAATATTCTTTGATTCATTCCTGATGAGAGCAGTTGTCATGTGGCCAAAGTTTTCATCTAATGTTTTGCTGAGCTCATCTGACAAAAGCTTAAATGACTTTAGCTTTGATACCAAACCAGAGATCATTTTTTCTTTCCTTAAATTTTTTTTCCTCCAGTTTTTTATCTTATTAGTTTTTTGCTTCAGTTTCGTTTCATACCTAGCTTTCAATTTTCTAGGAGAGACATTGCAAGCATAAGTATGATCCGTCTCGTGAACTGAGGCTGACACTTATGATCCGTCTATGATCCGTCTCGTGAATGTGCCAGGTATTTTGACACTTACTTGATGAGGCTGCAGCTTCTGTTGGTTCTAGAAGGAAGGGTTGAGGTCTCTTGAGTGGTGCCCGTCTTTCAACACTTTTTTTGACTAAGTGTTTAGGAAAATTGAAAACCGACGGCACTGCATCTTCTTTCAAATAACCCCTTCCCAAGGTCTGGGAATATGGAAGGGTTGGAGGGTATTTATAGTCACCCGGGACAAAGTGTTGCTCGCATATTCGTTCATTCTTAGAAGGATGCCAGCCCTTCCTACGCAAAGCTTCGATCCACTTTTTTTACAAGTCCTCGTTATCATGGGGAAACCTAGGGAGAAGGCAAACTAGTAAGGATTTCAAAACGATTTTGTCTCATGGGACTATTTTGCAATACTGAACCAAAATTGAAATAGATATAAAAACAACGACCAAGGAACGATGACATGTCTAGGCCAAGGCCTAGCCAGCGAGCCGGCACAGCACAAACCTTACCTGTGAAGCACAATGTTCTTTTATCCTGGACCGAGGTCCTTTTTCAACCTCCACCTGTTTTCACAACCAAAGGCTGCACAAGATATCACCATCTTTCTTCGCTTCGAACGTGTAAAATATAAACAAACGACAAAACTGTTTACTTATCGGCTCAGTGTCTACGAAAACTTTCCCGCGTCTTTTGCCAACCAGAGGCTACCATTTTGATTCCCCATAGTGGCGCCGCACCACGTGACCACCCACGCATTCTAGCCCTTCTATTTCTATAAAAAACACCCTATTGTCGCTCGCCATTGGTCGGCCTCAACCGGCATCATCAAAACAAAATCCTCTCGCTGGCCCTAACAGGAAAAAGTCATGTTGCAGCAGTCAAAAGTAAGTCCCAGGAAAAACATAAACTAGTTACTACATGATATACAAACAAAGAAACACAAATACAACAAAAATCTATCAAGAAACAACGGTGAATGCATAGAGTTATGATGCATGTTCCTTGAGGGTTTGGAGTGAAGTTGAGGTAATTGATTTATTGAGAAGATAATGACTGTAATTCTTTAGAGAGAAGCACTTTAAAGCAGTTTAAAGCATCTATTATTCCAAGTGTGGGAATTCTTGATCTACACATGAATACAAGAGAATTAGACCCGACAATATTTAATCAAAGCTAACATCATTGGAAAAAATTTAAGCGTGTAATCTCAACTGACAAAATTCTGAGACTGTTTGATAAAAATCCACGGGAAAATCACAGACTTAATACATACATGACAGCAAGAGACGTGGCCAGATAGTAGCGTGGTACAACATCAGACGAGAACACAGGGTCACTTGAAATTCTATTGTAAAACTCAGCACATTTCTTCAAGGATTCAAGTGGTTGACCTACAAACGAAATAGGAAGTAAATCGTCAGTCTCTTCAGTGTCCGACTGCAGAGCTGCATTTAAGTGAATGCTCAGATTTTTGTTCAACATGAAACAAATGCAATATAAATGACGTGATGGAGAAAAATTTCTACTCACTTCGCTCGCAAGGGGCTTCACTTACTATTTGTGTCCACGGGACTCCCAAAGCTCTCGGCCACCCTGTGTATGCTACATCAGTTGATAATAGAGGGGGTGGTTTCAGTTGCTGATAAGTATTTGAGGGGGTGGATTTGGTTTGTCCTATATCACAAAACCAGAAACTAGCCATTTCTGGATATACTAACTTGGAAATAAAATATAATGAAATGATAATGATTTCTTGCTGGATTTTTCATTTCAATTTGATTTAAAAAATGTTTACCCTCGGATAGCAGGGACAAATTTTGTGACAACAGAAATTCCAGTTTGTTTAAGTTTTGCACCATAGCCAATCAACTAGCTTCATCTTAATCACATGACCAAGGAGATATAGACGGAAGAGGTAACGCGCATTGCAAGGTTGGTACTAGATCATAGTACGCTAACGTACATGAACAGGAGGGAAAATTGCATTTGCCATGCGCGAAGGGCGCACAGGGGATCAATGATCACAAGATTGATTTTCTGCCCTTTCGAGCAGGCCTGTCGTGGCGGTGTGAAATCGAAGATTTCTCTAGGCAAGCACAAACTTAGTTCAAAGCAATTTGCCGCAATTGTTGTTTATTTACTACCTTATCAGTTGTCAGAAAGAGCTGTGGATGCAAGCTGACTGACTGATTGATTGTAGCTGTTTAAGTGCTGAATCGAGTTCTGGACTTTCGATCTGGCCTGGCCAAGGCGCAGATATCATTTTTTGGTTTATCCTGCTCCAAAAGAAGTACGAAAGAAGACTCCAGCTTTTCGATTATCTCTGGCAATAAGCTGTAATGTAAAAGCGAATAACTTTAATCATTATTGGCCTGGATTGACATTTCATTGACTTGCAAACTTATGTACGACACGAGTGATGAAAGTTGGAAGTTGCATTCGCTGCATCCAGATACTGGTCTGGTCTTGGGTCAAAATTACAGTCTGGCCTGATGGGACCTTAAGCAATTGTGTTTAATTTAATCTTAGTATGATAAGAACTGTGAAATGAGTGACGAAATTGCTCAATTTTATGGTGCCACTGAAGTTTCAAGCCATGATTCATTCATCTGTTTTTAAAACTTCTACAAACTTGGCAGAAAGACTGGAAAAAAGTGAATTGTCTGAATTAGATACTATGATTGAACTATCAGGGACATCTAACACAAAGACATTAGGATCAAAACTCGTATGCAATCTTCAGATCTGCATTGCTAGAATCTGAATTCATATTCAGTAGCATTCATCAAAGGATCTATAAAAAATAACATCAAGTACTTCATCATCATCAACATTAGGGGTCACTGACAAACAATATTCTTCACAGTTGCAAAACTGATGTGCTATAGGTCTCAGCTATTACATAAACTGTTAAATGTTAAAGCAAATTTTGTTTAAACTGGTATGATACAGAAGGATTTCTTTTAAGAGCATCTTTGTCTTTAAGATCTTTAAATGAATGACATGATCCTCAGAAACCATGATATTCCCGTTTCACTATTTGATATAATCAATAGGGTCTACTGGGATAAAATGGGTGGGCTGGGGGGTAAAATAGGTAGAATTGATTGCTGGGAAGCTGTAGACCTACATCTGATAAATCAAAACTCACCAGGTCAAGGGGGAGGATTGTTCAAGCAGTTCTAACTGCAGCAAAACTCTAAATGATGGTCTTAGGAAATTTTATACAAATCTTTCACCCTACCCATTTTACCCCCAAATAACACATCTTACTCTGGTAGACCCTACTGTCTACACAGGCAAATGACTACAATTCTATGAAACAAATTTAAATTATTTTTAATGATCCATTTGATGTTTTGGAAAAGAGATCTGTGAGTTCTATATCCTGTAGATTTTACACTTCACTCAATCAAATAAAAAAGATCAGCAATTAAAATCTTTTGGATGGGTGGACTGCTAGCACAGCATCAGTTCTTCAAAATATTAAATCACTTTGTTCTACCAGGGACCTGATTCTTGTGTTTTACAAAATTCACCCTTGCAGATCAAAAAGCACCGTAATCATGAGATCTCACACAGATGAAAATTCCAAGACTTTTGCTCACTGCATCCTCCAACAAACTTTCAAGTAAAGTTTTGTACTCAGAAATGAGAAAAATTCTGTAAGCCTTTCAATGCTGCATAAATCTTTTGATACATGCTTAAAAAGTCACTAACAAATACCATCCACAGAAAACACTGTCTGATTTGAATTCTTCAACTCTCTTGATTGCAGAATCATCAGATCAAATGAAAGTTTTCAATAGATAATAATCAGATTATGTTATGATCACAACAATTCTCCAAAAAGCAAGATTACAGTCAATTGAAATACAAACGATGGTTAACAGCTACTGTCATTCTAGTTTTTGTGAAGTTGAGTTGGGATACTAAAGATCCTTGATTAGGAGGTTCTACTTCAACTAACATTGCTCCAGCATACACCATATGTCTACCAGCCATCTGAATTGGTATCGTGAGAGCCTCTTTCTCCATCCAATTTGAAATGTTCCTTCATCTACGATAAAAATTATGAGATTTCTCAATAAAACAAAGATGGGTTCTTTAAAATACTTTTACCAGTCTCATAAAAATTTAGAAAAGCAATATGTTAACCCTATTTGTATAAAAACCTGCCAATAGGTATTTGAAGAAATTGGAAGAATAAATTTGAAACAACTTTCCTGTAGCTGAAGATACAAAAATTCAACATACGTGCAGCAGGATTACAAGAAACAAGTAACACTTTAGGTGTCTGAAAACTCCAAATGGGAATTTTAAGAGCAAGCAGCCATTGCGGTGGAAGAGATTGTTGGTGTACCGAGCTTACCACTCAACATAGTTTGTTCTGCGGCACAACCTGTGTTAGGAGTAAATGGCACCCCTATATTTCTCTAATTGTAATATTCTATATATACATACCGTAGAGAAATGGGCACATTTCAAGGGGCTAAAACCCTTGACGGGAATTTAAAGAGGAAGTAGCCATTATGGTGGAAGTATTAGTTGGTGTGCCTAGTTTATCGACCCAAATAGTTTGTTCTGCGGCACAACCTGTGTTAGGAGTAAATGGCACCCCTATCTTTCTCTAATTGCAATAGTCTATATATAGAGAAATGGGCACATTTCAAGGGCTAAAACACTTGACGGGAATGTCAAGAGGAAGTAGCCATTATGGTGGAAGTATTGGTTGGTGTGCCTTGTTTATCACCCAACATAGTTTGTTCCGCGGCACAACCTGTGTTAGGAGTAAATGGCACCCCTATCTTTCTCTAATTGCAATAGTCTATTAATAGAGAAATGGGCACATTTCAGGGGGCTAAAACCCTTGATGGGAATTTCAAGATGAAGTAGCCATTATGGTGGAAGTGTTAGTTGATGTACCGAGCTTATCACCCAACATAGTTTGTTCTGCGGCACAACCTGTGTTAGGAGTAAATGGCACCCCTATCTTTCTCTGATTGTAAATATACATACCGTAGAGAAATGGGCACATTTCAGGGGGCTAAAACCCTTGACGGGAATTTCAAGAGGAAGTAGCCATTATGGTGGAAGTATTAGTTGGTGTGCCTAGTTTATCACCTAAATAGTTTGATCTGCGGCACAACCTGTGTTAGGAGTAAATGGCACCCCTATCTTTCTCTAATTGCAATAGTCTATTAATAGAGAAATGGGCACATTTCAGGGGGCTAAAACCCTTGACGGGAATGTCAAGAGGATGTAGCCATTACGGTGGAAGTGTTAGTTAGTGTGCCTAGTTTATCACCCAACATAGTTTGTTCTGCGGCACAACCTGTGTTAGGAGTAAATGGCACTCCTATCTTTCTCTAATTGCAATAGTCTATAAATAAAGAAATGGGCACATTTCAAGGGCTAAAACCCTTGACGGGAATTTCAAGAGGAAGTAGCCATTATGGTGGAAGTATTAGTTGGTGTGCCTTGTTTATCACCCAACATAGTTTGTTCTGCGGCACAACCTGTGTTAGGAGTAAATGGCACCCCTATCTTTCTCTAATTGCAATAGTCTATAAATAGATAAATGGGCACATTTCAGGGGGCTAAAACCCTAGATGGGAATTTCAAGAGGAAGTAGCCATTATGGTGGAAGTGTTAGTTGATGTACCGAGCTTATCACCCAACATACTTTGTTATGCGGCACAACCTGTGTTAGGAGTAAATGGCACCCCTATCTTCCTCTGATTGTAAATATACATACCGTAGAGAAATGGGCACATTTCAGGGGGCTAAAACCCTTGACGGGAATTTCAAGAGGAAGTAGCCATTATGGTGGAAGTATTAGTTGGTGTGCCTTGTTTATCACCCAACATTGTTTGTTCTCCGGCACAACCTGTGTTAGGAGTAAATGGCACCCCTATCTTTCTCTAATTGCAATAGTCTATAAATAGATAAATGGGCACATTTCAGGGGGCTAAAACCCTAGATGGGAATTTCAAGAGGAAGTAGCCATTATGGTGGAAGTGTTAGTTGATGTACCGAGCTTATCACCCAACATACTTTGTTATGCGGCACAACCTGTGTTAGGAGTAAATGGCACCCCTATCTTCCTCTGATTGTAAATATACATACCGTAGAGAAATGGGCACATTTCAGGGGGCTAAAACCCTTGACGGGAATTTCAAGAGGAAGTAGCCATTATGGTGGAAGTATTAGTTGGTGTGCCTTGTTTATCACCCAACATTGTTTGTTCTCCGGCACAACCTGTGTTAGGAGTAAATGGCACCCCTATCTTTCTCTAATTTCAATTGTCTATAAATAGAGAAATGGGCACATTTCAGGGGGCTAAAACCCTTGACGGGAATTTCAAGAGGAAGTAGCCATTATGATGGAAGTATTAGTTGGTGTGCCTTGTTTATCACCCAACATAGTTTGTTTTGCGGCACAACCTGTGTTAGGAGTAATTGGCACCCCTATCTTTCTCTAATTGCAATAGTCTATAAATAGAGAAATGGGCACATTTCAGGGGGCTAAAACCCTTGACGGGAATTTCAAGAGGAAGTAGCCATTATGGTGGAAGTGTTAGTTGATGTGCCTAGTTTATCACCCAACATAGTTTGTTCTGCGGCACAACCTGTGTTAGGAGTAAATGGCACCCCTATCTTTCTCTAATTGCAGGACTATACTATAAATAGGAATAGGGTACTAACAGGTTTTCATGGGGACTCAAACCCCTTCAACCCCTAACAGGAATTTTGGCTGGATAGTTTAATTACGGTGGCAGCATTTTGAATATGCCTAATTTCAATTTGCTGATGCTAATATCCTGCGTGGCATATTATGACCTTTCGAGAATAAGTGTCTGTCCCTATATGAGACCTACTTTCTCCAAAACAACCTTACAGCATAGGCATCCTCATTACAAGTTTTGATTGTTCGTTGCTTGGTATCTTTCAACTTCTTTCAGTGCTTTCTATCATGACATTGCAGTATATTTTGGTTCATGTTGTTATTGTGATCGATCACAGTTAGGCTAGCAAGGATGAATGCAATCAAATTCCTTAGAGGAGGGGTCATGATGTAAGTTTTAGTCCTTATCGGCGGCGATATCAACCATCAATAAATTGACTACGAAATTGCGAGAGGAGGAGAATAAAATCAGACTTACCTATACCTCTCCTCGTGTTCAACTCTATCGATAACTGAACAGATCGTACATGGAGCAAGTGTTCTTTCTTTCCCTTTCTTTAGTCGTGCAAATCACTCCGCGCGCTTTGCTTTGCTCGAACTAAACTGTGATGCATGGTAAAGAGACGCCCGCATTCCCGGTCCGCCATGACCAGCGGCATGCAAAATACACTCCTGTTACGTACATGAAGTCACAACATGAAGTCACATGTGACATGAAGTCACAAGCGAGACTGGAATGTATGGATGATTATGAGGCTGAGCCTAATTCACACCGTTGAGCATCGAGCTATTTATTTATAGTTCAATGATTCACTCTAGGTCGTTTGCATGGTTGAAGTTGTGCAAGAATCCAAAAGACAAAGACCGACAGTTTGATCCTGTTTGTTTTGGTCTTTCTGCACGACCTTAATGATCCAAACCACCTATCGTGAAACTTAACAATCTATTGCATATTTGTGAGAGAAGGCAAAGCACCATGGCAGTCTTTGAGAGACTGACTATTTTTGAAAGGGCTTCCACGTTGTTAAAATTCTCAGATGTTGACTACGTTTCACATAGGTCGGTGATGAGGACTTGATGCAGTTTCAACGATGAACAACTTTCTTTCGCAGTTTTGCCGGCACTCCCCATATCATATCCCCACATGGTATTATTTTGGGAGTCCAAAAATTCTCCTTCCAAGCAAGGGCGGAAGTGAAGAGACTGATAGAAAGCTCCTTTCAGGTAAACTGATAGACAATGCCTTGCTCTTTGTCCTTTTATCAAATGTCATGCATGAATATCAAATTTCCGCCATATAATATGGCTATTGTACCATCAGGGATTTCCACCTAAATGTGAGGGCTACCAATTTTCTTTGTTTGCACAACAAAGAGATGACGCAACCATGAAAGCAACCCACATTGCGTGGGTAAGGAAAACAAAGCGGAAACATTCCAGTTGATTTAGACAAACAGAAAACAAGAACCGTCTAGATAGCATTAAACATTTTGTCAAGATCAAAGTCTTTGATTGATCTCAAGTATGGAAAGCTATTCCAATCCCAAGCCTCTTATCATTCAATAATGGTAGCCCTTTCAAAAATAGTCAGTCTCTCAAAGACTGCCATGGCGCTTTGCCTTCTTCCACAAGTTTGCAATATGCAATTGCAAAGTTTCATGATAGACCCACCCAAAAGAAATAGAACTCAATCAAACTGTTGGTCTTTGTCTTTTGGATTCTTGTACCAACGTCAACCATGCAAACGACCGGGTGTGAATCATTGAACTATAACTAAATAGTTCAATGGCGTGAATTAGGCTCAGCCTCATAATCATCCATTCATTCCAGTCTCTCTTTCAAAAATGCTGTGACGTCATGTACGTTAGCGTACTATGATCTAGTGTCCACCGCATTGCAATGTGTGAGCGAGGAGATATGCGACCTCCTTCGCAATAGACAGCGAGCTTTGCTGTGGAAACAAGATGGACGTTGACTTGTTTTTGGTCAGACTTGACTCGAAGAGTAGACTTCGTTTTGAGTTAGAATTTCGCAAGGTTAGTACCATTTTAATCTTATGCAAATTGGTCTCTGTTAGCTCGGTGCTACATTTTGCAAATTTAGCCAGTTCTAAACAATTTAGCAACACCAGTTTGTCAGCTAGGATTGATCTACTTCAGCGGCAACTTAGGCCAGCGAAATGTTTTTGTCACAACAGAGCACTCAAATTCTTGATTTCTGTTACGCCCATTCATGCCCATGCAAGTGCTTGATATATTTCGTCGAGGAATTCATAGACTTTAAGCCTGTGCAGAAATTGTTCTGAGACATTACGAGACTACTGGAAAATAAGGTTATTTCCATGGGATACTCAGATTCCCTGGATTTCCTTATACTCCTTTCATACCTCAATTTGAACCCCGTGCCTCCTGGGTCAGTGACGAGCATTCTCTACTGTTTACTGTGTTAGGAAAGGTGTTCTTTGGGCAGTTGCTTACTTACAGGGGCACAGTTCTCAATGAAATACTCCTGGCACAGGAGAGACACTTTCTTTTGAAGTAGAGAAAAGGAAATTTTGTAGCCTGTAGACATTTTGAGGTTTGTATCTGTAGGCGCTCAGAAATTTTTCAAGGTAAATGATTGTCAGCAAATTAGACTCACATTGAAGAACAACGAACGACATAAGTTTCAGGTTTTTTTATCAATTATGCTCATTTTGGCAAGAAACATGAGTCTGGACTTGGTAGGCAGTTTCTTAGAATTTAGGGCCATTTTGCCCCCAAAAGTTTCATATGAATTTCTTATTTTATCAATGGCTACTGTAAGAGTGGTGCATCATCAGCATCATCAATCATCAGGATTAGAAGTAGTTGACGAATAGTTTGGCCTACATCTAAGATAACAACTGTAATGTGTCTTTTTTGCAAGTTTTGTTGAGGGAACTTCAGAAACAAGACACAAGTAAAAGATTCTGCTGAGATTTGCACTGATGGACTGTAATTTGATCTGAAAAACATTCTACTGCTTATCTCAGCTTAGCTCTCAAGTACAGATACACGAATAAGGGCAAAATAAATTAGACTGACTTCATTTCTTTTACAAAATGTCTAAAAAGATAAATAAACTGAAGGCTACTGTACTGTAACTCAAATTAGGTGTCACATGAGATTTGCGCCACACTTGGTCACCCATGCAAAATGCTTCACTTATTTTTATCCATGTAAATTCTCACCTGACATCTAATTTGAGAGTGACCTAAAAGAAGGTTTTAGAAATAATTGTTTTGGACAGTGCTGTAATCCTTTGAGTTTGCAGCAAAGACGGTTTGGCAGGCAGGGTTTAGCCACACCATTTGAGCATCATAACAGGTGATCAAAAACTTAATATGGACTTCTCTACTTCTGTGAGGCCTGCCATTGGCACCAAATTTTTTCAGTTGGACTGGCAGTGTTTACATATTAACCCTATTAATACCGGGCTTTTTGGACCCTTGTAGTACATGGGGGCACAAAGTGCCCCCCTCCGTAAAGTCGCCAACATTGCAGATATGAGAACGAAACTTGGTACAGCGGTGTACAGTAAAAAAATCTACACAATAGGCTACTTTTTTATTTCTTATTACATCGATGACGTCACAATGACGTCATAATTGAGGAAAATTCCAGTATTTGGTTGCTGTTGGTAAAATTGACACTAACTAAGTTTTTGTTTGACGATTCCCATTTTAAATGGACTGAAAGGTATCAAAAGCATTAATAAGAACAAACAGAAATAATGCAAAGCGAGGCTGGCCCTGAGGCTTCCACTCGTGGAAGTTATGGGACTTGCTATTTTGACATACATTGACCGCGGTCAAAGTCCACGCCAAATTCTCGCCTTCTTCGTAAATGCGAAGACTAGCATAAGCGAGCGCGAGCAGACGTTCGGGATGTGTTATAAACAATGGTTTGCTCCATGTATGTCAGCAGAGGCATGCGTCGAAGCATGAATTAAGACTTCACAAAATTCAAAGACGAGCAAAATTCAAAGAAGACGCCAAACTTTTTCAGGCCTTCGTTCGCTTGTTCTGTTCTTTGGGTTCTTTGGTAGGTTAGGGACAATCTTAATGAATTGATGATTTTATTCACTGCAATTATGCAGTTTTATAAGTGTAACTTTTATCACAAAATACCCAGCAATCATACACATTTGTCTTTTATTTCCCGTCTGCTTTCAGACCACTGTATTTGACTGCGACAATATTTGAGTGGAAGCACGGACAAGGACTAAGGTGGACTTCCTTAAGTGGGGGCAAGTCTTGAACTACGAACAACATTTTGTAGCCTTTCTTTGCGATTTTATGTCCTGTTATAATGTATTGTAATGGTAATGTGTTACCTAGCGTTGCTTTGGTAATAAAACAATAAGCTATTTCTCATGTTCATAAAGCGATGCTAACCTAATTGTTTCAACTGGCAAAGGAGCGCATGGTACGTCATTTTCTTTTGTTGAAAAACAGCCATCCACCAAGACAAACTGCACTGAGTCAAGCAAGAATTGTAAGTTGTTGTGTTCAATTCATTGTGAAAGACTTCAAAAGCTACTTTGTAAACATAACTCATGCGAGATTTTGTTTCCTACCTTGCATGTACTTTAGGGTGAATTCTTATTGCTTATTTCAAAATAAAGTTAGCAACTGTGCAGAAATTCATCCGGTAAGTGCACTGAGTTTGAAAGAGAAGGACAGGGCCTCCGACGATGGGGGGGGGCATGCCCCCTCAACTTTTTTGCAAAAAAATGCAATTCCGAAATTTGTTGATAATCGTTTTAATTCTCTTTAAAACCCTATTCTCATTTAAATTCAAGCAAATTTCCTAGCAGCCATTCGATTCAGGCCCCGTCCACACGTATACGTTTACGTATTGTAAACGCATAGAATGTTTTCCGTCCACACTGATCCACTAATCGTTTATGGAGCGTTTAGCTTGTCCACATGTAAACACCAAAACAATGGGAAATGAATGATGAGCATGAAATCTATGATGTCATCGTTTACAAAAGTATGCGTTTACGACCGTCCACATGAAAACGCAAAAACAGTGGTAAAGCAAGAACTGCAGATGATTGGTGAATATCAAGTCTGTGACGTCACCGTTTACGAAAGTATGCGTTTACGACCGTCCACACGGAGACGTGAAAACGGCGTTTTCAAAAGTATCCACTTGGGAAAGCGTTTTCGAATGTATGCGTTTAGGATAACTTGAAACGCCGTTTACGTGTGGACGCAAGGTGTAAACGGATAAGAATGTATGCGTTTACAGACGTTAACGTATACGTGTGGGCGGGGCCTTAATCCCTGTTCTGTTGATAAGGGAAATTTCATTTCGGAAACTAAAAAGGTCACAACTTCACTATTGTACACAATTACAGACGATTTTCAGTAATATCAATGTTACATCTTTTAAATCACTATGAATATATAAGAAATCTAAAGCTATAGAAACTGCCCTAGGAAGCAGATAGTCAATGCAGAATGCAAAGACCTCGTATATCTTGAGCACAAATCCAGTTGGCAAGAAAGGCAAGTGCTACTTGCCGGCTTATTGTAATTTGCAAAAATTTTCGCATCATGCGAAAAATGCGAAATTTTGCAAATTACAAGGCAGGTACTTGGAACTGTAAAGTGTGAAAATTCTCCGCTGATGTTCCTTTCTCGTCAATGATCATCGCTAAGTAGGCCAGGAACAACGAAGACCCCGTCACACAACCGCTGTGTTGTATTGCTTTCCTGCTGCTAGGCTCGTGGCCTAAATCCTTTCCGATTCCAAACGAGATCTAAGAAAAATCCAGTTGACGGTATCTGCCAGTAAATGATAGCAATTAAAGCCAACTACGCGCTTATGAACGTCTATAACCTCAAAAGTCGACAATCTCAACTCATTTCGCAAATTACAAAATACCTCGAACTTTTTGTAATTTGCGAAAAATCTCCCAATTGGCCTATTAAGACAAATTCCTTCAAGTTTATGGTGTTTAGAAGAGTGTCTTTTATGCGGTGTAGGCAGTTAATCCATTCGAAGGATGAAAGCGAGCCTTTTTACCTACTGTTTGTTAATTTTTCGCAAATTACAAAATAGCTCAAACTTTTTGTAATTTGCGAAAAATATCCCAATTGGCCCATAAGCAAGAATTCCTCCGGATAGTAGCCTGTGAGAGCTGTTCAGATTTTGCAGCGATTTGTTTTAATACACCTTTTCAACTAACGGCCTCGTTTTGGAAATTTTTGAAAATTTCTCAATACTAAATTTCTGACCATGGATTTTGACTCAGCACCCCAAGTTTAGTTTAATTCCAAATTTTCATATTCCTAGAGTATGTGATTTCGATTTTATGGCGATAATAACTTACAGAATTTATAAGGGATTTGACCGTCAAAATCGCTCGGGGTGAAACTTTACACCCTTAGGGCCTGTTCATATGGAGGCGAGCCAGCCCGCTTACCGGGCTGGAGCTTTTTGCCGAGATCTCACCTCATCCCCAATTCCAATACAAAATTTGATTTCTCTTCATATGAGCAGGTGGGCTGGCCCGCTAAGTGAGATCTCACTGGTGTACTGGCGAGATCTCGGTAGGCGGAATGAAAATTTTCCCATATGAACACTCCATCCCGGCTACCGAGATGAAAATGTCGCTATTGCTCATGCGCTGCTTATCTAAACAATGGGCACGTGTCTCATTTTTGACACGTGTCCAATTTCTGTCTCGGCAAGCGGGCTGGAATTTCTCCATATGAACACAAGATGAAAGCTGTCTCGCCTACCGGGCCAGCCCGGTAAGCGGGCTGGCTCGCCTCCATATGAACAGGCCCTCAGTCATTATTCACTGTCAAATCCCTTATAAATTTTCAAATTTGTTATCGTCATAGAATTAAATTCGCTAGAACTAAGATCATGAAATTTTGTAATCAGACTAAAATTAGGGTGCTGAATGTGAATATGGGGTCTGAAATTTCATATGACGCAAGCTAAAGAAATTTTGAAAAATTTCAAACGAGGTCGTTTAGTTGAAAAGGTGCATAGGCCAATTGGGATATTTTTTGCAAATTAAAAAAAGTTTGAGGTATTTTGTAATTTGCAAAAAATCAGCAAACAGTCAGTAAAAAGGCTTGCTGTCATCTTTTGAATGGATTAAATTTTTACACCGCATAAGGGACACTCTTCTAAACACTAGGAATTTGGTTTAATAGGCCAGTTAGTATATTTTTCGCAAATTACAAAAAGTTTGAGCTATTTTGTAATTTGCGAAAAATCAGCAAACAGTAGGTAAAAAGGCTCGCTGTCATCGTTTGAATGGAATAAATGCTTACGCCGCATAAGAGACACTCTTCTAAACACCATAAACTTGAAGGAATTTGTCTTAATAGGCCAATTGGGAGATTTTGCGCAAATTACAAAAAGTTCGAGGTATTTTGTATTTTGCGAAAAGAGTTGAGATTGTCCACTTTTGAGGTTATAGACGTTCATAAGCGCGTAGTTGGCTTTAATGGCGATCATTTACTGGCAAATACCGTCAATTGGATTTTTCTTAGATCTCATTCGGAATCGGAAAGGATTTAGGCCATGAGGCTAGCAGCAGCAAAGTAATGCAATACAGCGGTTGTGTGACGGAGTCTTCGTTGTCCCTGGCCTACTTATCGATGATCATTGACGAGAAAGAAACATCAGCGGAGAATTTTCGCATTTTACAATTAAGTACCTGCCTTGTAATTTGCGAAATTTCGCATTTTTCGCATGATGCGAAAATTTTCGCAAATTACAATAAGCCCTACTTGCCAGCCAAAGAAAATGCTACTTTCTAAAAACTATACACTTTCTTGGTAGGGTATCTTACAAATATTTAATTCTCAATTTTGTCAGCTTTAATTCAAAATGGGGATTTTTCAATGAGGTGAAAGGCGTAGTCTAAAACTTCTTGCAAGGGCTGCACCCCCCAGACCCCATACGTTAGGACCCCTACTTTCATTTATCAAAAAGCATGATACAATTTACATTGTATATAGCCTAAACAGAACATTATTTAAAAGATACAGTTCTAAAAAGAAACTAAGGTAGAATGTTACAGCAAAAGAAACAGTAACGGTAATAAAGAACATAATAAAAAGTCTATCAGATGAATGAAAAATCTCTTGTGGGTTATGGAACCATACTCGACGCATAGCTACTCTGTTTTGTGGCATTCTCAAGAGCAAATATTTTCTGGCTGAATATTCAAGGATTTTTTTCTAAGTTCTGCTGCTTGTAGCAGAAATTGTGCAAAATTTTTCTGCTTCCTAATATCTTGGGACGTCAATATGTTGATCATGTTCATAGATCATAGTCATGTTCATAAAACGATGCTAGCCTAATTGTTTTAACTTGCCTACTTCAGGACTTTACCCACACTTCACGCTCGCACACCTCAGTCACTTTTCCCTCTAGTTCTGTCCCTGGGAGGGCAGCTTATCATATTCGGCTATGGTATATTTTCATACCAAATTTTGGCCCCTCCATTTTTCAGGTTTCGTCGGAGGCCTTGAAGGACAACTTCCGCATAGACAAACAACGAACGTTATTCACTCAAGCGGATGATACAGTGTTGCCACGTTTGTAAACAATGGCACAATGCGCAATATTTTTTGGGACATGCACATGAACGATTGATCACAGGAAGCCCATATTACAGATTATTAGAAAAATGTTTTGTTCAAGAAATTATTTTCCGTTCTTTCACATATCACTGTGTTGTTCTCCTTTTGTCCTTTCGTTTACATTCACATCCAAATCCGTGTTTTTATCCGTGAAATAAAAACTTTTGAAAAGAGCACAAGGTAAGAAGGGAGCGAAAGTAAAGCGAAAAGCGAGGGGAAAGAAAAATGAACAAGGACTGTAGCTTTCTTAGGCCCGTAATCACAGCGACAGTTTTGTTTTCGCTCATTTCCCGATTCCTTTGTCTAAACTATTCAGAAAAGTCTCTGAAATCAAAGACCATACCCTATTCAACATACCTGATAGGTTTACTTTGAAAAGGCAACCATTTTTCAGCACGAAATTGAAGCAGATTTCTCTCAATACCGACGACATGCATTTTCTCATCAATCGTGGAATTTTCATCCGGGCCAAATCAAGGACGCCGACACCTCCAACGGTTTTCTGATTTGAACAATTACCCCCGTCTTTTGCGGCTTTTTAGTTGCAAAAACATCAACAGCTGCAAAAAACGGGGGTAATTGTTCAAATCAGAAAACCGTTGGAAGTGTACAAAATTGATACTCGTGAGAGATAAAGCAATGATGAATACAGTAACAATTTTCAAAGACGCCTTTAATTTCACTTTTTATCAAGTAAATAATTCATTCTTTTTCAAAATCAAATTCAGGTTTGAATTAAAAATTCTGCTAACCAAAGGTTTTATTTGCAATTTAATTTCTTGATGCTGCACAATCTCTTACAAAAGTAATGGAATCCAATCCCTACAAAATTCTAGGTTTTTTAGAATTATTGTCTCCCCCTGTCTGCAAATAACTTAAAAATTTCAAATTATTGCATAAGACTTGTTGTTGTTGTAGTTGTCCGTCAGGTCGTTCGACCCCTGGTGATGTTATGAACCTGCCGTCTCCATCCAGCTCTATCTTTAGTGTCTTTGTTGAGCTGATAAACACTTCTTGTTGTCATTGTCTTAATGTTGTCAAACCACTTTGTTGCAGGTCTTCCTCTACCTCTTTTCCCTTCAATTTTACCTTGCATTATCAATTTTTCTAAACTGTTGTCTGCTCTATTTATGTGGCCTTAATAGGTCAATTGCCTCTTTCTGATGGTGTTTAATAACGATATTTCTGTTTTTATTTGGCCTAATACCCATTCATTCGTTCTTCTCGTTGTCCACGGCACCCTTAGTAGTCTTCTCCATACCCAAAGTTCAAAGACTTCAAATTTTTTCATTTCTGTTTTTCTTATTACCCATGTCTCACTTCCATATATAACAACAGGAAATACCAATGCTTCGGTTATTCTTATCTTAGTATTTAGTGTGATGTTTTTGTCTTTCATTATCGTTGTTAAATTGATCATAGCCTTCCTACCAAGCCTTAGCCTCCTTCTAATTTCTTTGGTGTGATCAGAGGTTCGGGTTAATGTACAGCCAAAAAAATTGAATTCCTGTACTACCTCGATGGATTCCCCGTCTACTTCAAAGTTGTTAAGTTCTGCCGTCGTCATTACTTTTGTTTTCTTTAAATTTAGTAGTAGCCCTGCTTCTTTGCTTGCCTTCTTAACATTTCTGATAAGTTCTCCCAGATCTTCTTTGGTTTCGGCAATCAGGGTCGTGTCATCTGCATACCTTAAGTTATTAATGGTTCTACCATGTACTTTGATTTCGATGTTGTTATCATATAGCCCGGCGTTTCTCATGATAATATCACCATATAAATTAAACAGGTACGGAGATAGAATACAGCCTTGTCTCACTCCTTTGCTAATTTCAAACCAATCTGTTGGTCCATACATTGTTCGCACCTGTGCTTCTTGTTTATGGTAAAGATTCTTAATCAAGATTATTAGATGTTCTGGAATTCCAATCTTTCTCATCACAAGCCACATGGTGTTGTGGTCCACACAGTCAAATGCCTTGCTGTAATCAATAAAACAAAAATAAATTTCTTTCTTTACTTCGCGTACCTTTTCCAATATCCATCTGATGTTTGCAATTTGGTCTCTTGTCCCCCTTCCTTTAATAAATCCAGCTTGCTCAATTGATATTTCTCTGTCAATATAGGGTGTTAGACTTTTCTGGATTATTTTCAAAAGTATTTTGCTCATGTGAACAATTAAGGATATTGTTCGATTATTTGAGCATTCTCTGACATCGCCTTTCTTTGGTAGCGACAAGAAGACGGATCTTTTCCAATCTACTGGCCATTCTGTGGTTTTCCAGATTAGCTGGCACAGCTTGGATATGATGTTGAGTGTTTCTTTGCCAGCATTTTTTACCAGTTCAATGGGGATGTTGTCGATACCTGGAGCTTTATTGCACGCAAGTTCTCTAATAGCATGTTCTATTTCTGCTAGAGTTGGTTCCGGTTCTTCTGTAAATTCTTCTTCTGTGAAATCAATGAATATTTTTTCATCCCTGCTGTACAAGCGTTGTGTGTATTGTTTCCATCTCTCCTGTATCTCTTTTCCTTCTGTGAGTACTTTACCATCTTGGTCTTTCACTGTTGCCATGCGAGGTGTAAACTTTCCTGTGATCTGTTTAATAGCCTGGAATACATTTCTTGATTTTCCTTTTGCTTGATTTTCTTCCATATTCCTGCAAATATCATTCAAGTATATTTCTTTATCTTTCCTTGCCTGATTTTGAAATACTCTGTTCAAGTTATTAAATGTGGAGAAATCTTTTTGTTTTTTAGCGTTTCGTCGTTCTTCGGCAATCTCTATAGCTTTCTGTGATAACCAATGTGATTTTCTTTTTCTCTCTTTCTTAGGAATGTTTTTTTCTGCAGTATCAACGATGATATCTTTTGTTGTCTGCCATAATTGTTCAACGTTAGTGTCTTGTGATTCTAGACACGAAAAACGACTTGATAGCTCGATTGTAAAGTTTGGTGGTGTCTTTGTTAAATCAAATCTAGCTTGCGCTTGTTGCTGTCTTCTCTTATTTAGCTTTACTTTGATAGTGGCGTGAAGCAGCTCATGATCTGTTCCACAATCAGCTCCAGGAAGACTTAGCTGTGCTTAAATGAATTGACCAACAAACCTTACCCCCTCGGAACAACACAGGTCCAGGTCTGACAGTTGTGTGTGCAGGGCCGCTGAAAGGAGGACAGGAGGGGTAATTTGCACCACGGCCTCAGAGTCTAAGGGGACTCATAACTGAAGATTTTTTTATATTTTGACTGCAAGAAATGCTATGAAATGCATTTTAATCTAATCTAGTTTGGGGAAAGTTGCCAGGAGACTCCATCCTATGCTCACGAAATCGGAGGAGCATAGGGAGGTATTTCCTGAGCCACCGGTCATAGCATTTAGGAGATGTAAGAACCTTAAGGATATACTTGTTAGGGCTAGGTTGAGTAATAAGGGAAATGGGGGGAATGATAAAAAGGGATGTTCTCGTTGTGGTAAATCTCGTTGTCAGGTGTGTAACTTTATGAGTAATAGTGAGCATTTTCATTCTAATATCGATAGCCGGGAATATTGGATAAATTATTCGTTTAATTGTGAATCGTCAAATGTTGTGTATTTAGTATTAGCTCAATCTCAATATGTAATAAAAATAGATATAGACACTCAGAAAGAACACATTCTCTAAAAGTGTCGGCGAAAGCCTTCATTAGTAATGACTGTTCAAAACCAGACGGAGCATAGATAAAGAAATCGAAATTACAAAGAATGCAAAACAATAGCCAAAGCGGGTCCTACCTATTACAATGCGTAATTAAAATTTGTAAAAGCAGCCGGCTTTACAAAGGTAGCGGGAGAAAGATCAAAGAAAGCGCAGAGTTAAGAACCGCTGAAGTCGGTGGCTGTGTCTGTCTCGCCGAAGCTGAAAGAGAACGCATGTTACAACAAAACAAACAATAGAAAGATCCTAGAGCGGATTAGCAGAACAGAAAACCCTAAAAAACATAGTGTGTCTCTAACGAAAAGCTCAGTGCTAAAATCAAAACAACACAACAACCAAAATGCAAACAATAATGAAATCTATGTATCAACCTGTCTAGTATCTAAACCCTTAGGGGCAAATCCATCCAACCGATATTGTAATAATAATAATAATAATAATAATAATAATAATAATAATAATAATAATAATAATAATAATAATAATAATAATAATAATAATAATAATAATAATAATAATAATAATGATAATAATGATAATAATACGAATCTTTATACAGGAATTGAACACTTCAACATGCAATGCTGTTATCAACGTGTGTCCTGATTAAATTAAATGGAAAAAGAAAAAGAAAACAGTAAAAACCTAACCTACCAAAAAATCTCCAAAAACTTACATTGATATTAATTGAGCTACTTACAACGGCGATAGAATATTTTACATGAGAATTTAAAACTGTCAATAACTGAAATGTTTCTTGAGAAGATTACTGTAGTCGCTGAAGGATTCAGCCTTTCTGATTTCAATAGGCAGTTCGTTATAACTTTTAGCACCCATGAAACGAAAGGACTTGCGAGCATATTCAGTCCTAATTCTAGGGAGTTTTAGCAAACATTGGTTATTTCTTGTCTTCTTTTCGTGTTCTTGTACTTCAAAGTACTCTCGAAAAATATCACATACTTCTCTGTCTGTACACTTGCGGACGAGTTTGCATGCTCGAATGTTATTTGCGTTTATTACGGATAGAATATCTGATTGAGCTGACGTATTACCTTGTATTACTTTCAAGGAGCGACCATAAAACGATGCAAGTCTATTTGATTGGGTAGTGGTTAACTTCAGCTGCAAAATTCCGCAGTAAGTGAATGTAGGCAAAATCATTAAGCGATATATGCTCTTTGCAGAAGTCACATCAAGATAATCCCTGAGTTTTGCCAATAATCTTAATCTGCCTGATGCACGCTTGTAACATTTCTCAAAGTGAGAATTAAGGCTTAATGAGCTGTCTACTTCGATGCCGAGATATTTGTAGTGGGTGGTATTCGATATATTGGAGCCTCGATACATGACGTTGAATGACTCACTTTGTTTGGCTATCCTCTGCGACGTTCCAAAAAGAAGGGATTCAGTTTTTCCTTTATTCAGATTGATTATTAGAGCATTTTGGTCTAGCCAGTCTGCAATGGCATTCATATCTTGGGAAAGCTTCGACTTAATTACCTTGATATCCTTATCGGCAACATAAATGACAGTGTCATCAGCATACTTAATGATTTTTGCACTGCTGATTACATCTGTGATATCGTTCAGAAATATTATGAATAACAAGGGACCCAGGATTGAGCCTTGCGGTACTCCTGTTAGGACATCATTCGCGTTGGATAGGCAGTTGTCATAACTCACCACTACTGATCGGTTGAAAAGGTAATCTGTAAACCAATTAAGCTCTACATCACGAATTCCATATTGGGGCAGTTTGTCTAACAGGTTTGAGTGACTTATCGTATCGAATGCTTTCCTTAAGTCTATAAACGCTGCACCAACCAATTTCCCTTCGTCCACATTTTTTCGTATGTCGTCTAATAAGAGGGTTGCTGCCAACTCCGTTGAGAGCTTGCCAGAAGCTTTCCCGTATCCTATTTCCCCCCCGTTAGCCTATCGATTATCTTAACGCTAATATCCTTCAGAAACCCATGGTGGTCTTCTTCAGTAAAATGCCTGAAGAATTCCATCTAGGGTACTGAGGCCCCCGAATTAAACTTACGACTGCACGCCTTGTAATTATTAAACCTAAGCCTAAAAGGCGTGCAGGCGCTACCAACATATTGTACACCACAAACAGTGCATTCCAACAAATACACAACATTTGACGAGTCACAATTGAACGAATAGTTTATCCTATATTCCCGGCTATCTACATTAGAATGAAAATGTTCACTATTGCTCATTACATTACACACTTGACAATGAGATTTACCACAACGAGAACACCCCTTTTTATCTGTCCCCCCACTTCCCTCATTATTCAGCCTAGCCCTAACAAGCATGTCCTTGACGTTCTTACATCTCCTAAATGCTATTAAAGGTGGCTCAGGAAACACCTTCCTATGCCATCTTTAATAGCATGGCTGGCGAAATCAGTGTAGAAGCCAGTGAATGTTTTTTTTTCCAGTAAATTTTTAACGAGACTTTTACAAAAGTCTGTTGCCATTTTAATTGTTTCAAGCACGTCAGAGTTGAGCCATCAAGGGCCTTTCCTGAATGATGGTATCATTAAAAAATTTGAACTTTCGATTTTTTTAAAACTCTGATCAAAAATTTGAAAAGAGCAGGGATACTTATGGGGCATACGGAGCATGAAGAGAATGCGAGTGAAGCGATAAAAATGTTTTGAGAAATACGCTAGGACTTTCACTGAATGGTTGAAATATCACAGAAATATCTGGCAGCCTGCCGTCTCCAGGGACAGTGATAACTTCTGTGTTGTCAGGATACAGGAGGACATACTCGTTATTGGCAATAAATGACTGATCGTGGTCAGCATGTTTTCTGACGGCAGCTGCTTTCAGGTCATGTCTGTTGCAAGAATCCTTCACCTTTACGGGCAGGGAGCCATTTTCCTTGAAGTGGTTTCAGATCTTCATAATTGTATTGGCCAAGAGCTCCAACGTTGACATGGACAACTCTATTCAACGAAGGCGTTGATTGTTTTTTATATATATATATTCAAGATAAAAGTTTACAATAATGAAATTACCGACAACGCTACTTACGAAATGACACTACGAATACGGTACCAGGAGGAGCAATATATCATGACTAGCCCCTGGCATTTAACATAGATTGTCTGGAAAGTTGAAAGTTTGGAAAGAAGGCAGGCCAACATTTGGTTTTGATGTTGCCTTCCTTGGTTTGAAATGGCTCTGCCTTTCTTGTTCCCGTCTCCTGGTAGATGCATCCAGAGTCAACGGTCTGGTAAGTGAGTTTGGCGTATCAACTTCAAGGTTGCCTGATACAGATATCTCTTTGCCACACTTCACGCAAACTCTGTCATTCGATTTCGCCTCAGAGCCACAAGCATTGCAGAAGTGCACCATATTGCTAGAGAGGAAGCAACATTGAGAAGCGTGCACGTGCATGAGAAGAAGTCGTGGACAGCAACAGCAACATGCTACCTCCCCGGGGGTAGCATCTTATTTCTTTCCTTGTTACATCACGCACCAATGGCACAAATTCCGAATCAGTATTAATGTTTTCGATATAAAATAGATGAAGAAAGGCTAAGAACAGAACAGCAAAATACCAAGAACCCGCCAAGAATGCAGTCAGTTGCCTGCCAAACAGCATGGTCGAGTCACGCTGGTCATGTGATAACGAAACTTCTTGCAGAAATGATGTGATGTAGTTTCTGCCAATGCTAGACTACTCAAAACCAAAACAGTGGACCTGTCCAAGTCTCCCTTTCTTTCATCGGTGGACAAGTGAAGCACACACAGCAGGTAATCATTATACTCATCAAACATGACTACGAGATTTTCTGTGAAATGCCCCCTAGAGAAAGACAATTGGAGCTTGTTTCGTAAAATAAGACGATCGGTAAACTATCAGTTGCCTTCCTGTACGTGCATATTTCGTCGCATAGATGCATTTTACATCAAAAGCACAAATCGATAGGATTTATCCAGTTTTAACCATATGTTTGAAATAAACACATTCTTGTCTCTCATCAGAACGTACTTTTATAAGAAACAGCTTATATGAAAGTCAGCGCTCATCACCGAAAGTTTAAGAAAACTCCAGTACAGGGGAAATTAAACTCAAGGCTACTGTAACCCTTCAGACAAAAAAAATCTCGATTTTTCGTTTTCGACATAATTTGATGGTATAAGCATTGGAGTTCCATTCAAATAAGCTCACTTCCCGAAATAGCCACATTATTTGGAAATTTGAGCATTTTAAAAGAAGCAGTCCTGTTTCTTGAAAATTGCGGGAAAAGAAATTAGGGGATTAGAGTAACTTTCCTTGACCTTGCAGCTGCATCCATAACATCCCGTGCTGCTCTTTGATAAGAACCCTGAGCACCTAAAATCTGATAATTGAAAGAAACTTTCAGTACTGGCCGAAATTCTTTGTTTCTTATAAAAATATTATATATGTGTTTAGTGAGAAATGTGAACTAAATCATAAACAGTTGCTTCGGATAAATATGCGCAGCACGAAACCATTCTTTGATTTTGTTACATGTTAAAGAAACTCAGACATTGCTACACAGTGTTAGAGTTGCTATTCCATCCTTCCATCATTTTTCCATCATTCTATCATTCCATTGGTCCACCATTCCATCACTCCATCATTCCATCGTTCCATTCCGCCTTTTAAAAATAGCCATAAATGAACGGAGATCTAACGACATGACACAAAAGAACGGCAGGCGCCATTTATCTCCCTATTGTTTTCATAGATCAATAATGTCAAATAAAATAGTTCCCTCGAAAAGGCTCCTGAGATCTCTCTCCTGTCGATAATTATGAATTATCACTTGTGTCTCATGTAGATCAACTTCAAAGTTGGCAAAATTACACGTATTTTTTTATAAGAAACTGCTGATGAGAAACTCAGATTGCCAAGAAATTAAGAAACTCCAGTTTAGAAACTCCGGCAAATATGATTTAAGAAAATTTATTTTCGCTAAGGAAGTCCTTAACATTTTCATACTTTATCTTCATTTGTTTCCTGTATCATATATATATAGGCAGGTAAACGATTATCCAATTAGCTTTGTTCTGTTTGTTCTTCATTGCAAATTTAACAATCAACACAATAGGAAGACAAAGGTGGCATTCGATGAAAAGACAACAGGACCATTCGATGTATATCCTTGTTTATTCACTTTTTGATTGGTTGTAAAATCAATAGCTTTGGGGCTCATTAGGGCTCACGATGTCATGCGCTTCGGCCCTATTGTTTCCTGCACTGTTCTCAAAAGCCACCGCTAATTTGCATATCATGTCACCGAAATAGATCGTAAATGCGATGCGACATGGAGCCTTTTGGGGATTCCTTGATCTTCACAACTTTCCATGTCGTGTCCCTTGCAAGTGACGAGCTGGATGTGCAAAAATGGCTTCCAATTACCGCAGAGACGATCACAGCTATGATCGGCCTTTTTAGCAGGCCTAACTCAGAAGAGAGCATTATCAGATCAGAAGAAATTCGTAAACATTGCAGATGAAAGGGAAGGTAATGTTAGACAACATTTTCATTGCTGTAGACGCCTCTCAATCCTGATTGATTTGAAGGATTTTCCTCATTGTTAGCTTTTAGGCCCCATCATGGCCATGCTATCTTATTGCTTGAAGCATCAGTTGATTGTCCTTATGACATGATGGGACCTCAAAAGCAGTGGTGGCGCCAGGCCAAAGGCCAGTGTGCATTCCAATACCAGAATGCCCTCTCGCCACTGTGGCAGAGCGACATGAAGGAACATTATCCACCAGTGGTTTTGGTGTGAAATTTTACTGTTTCAACTGCTGGGAACTTTGGTTAATTATTTAATTAGAATTTTGGAGTAGATTTTCATGTTATCCAATTGATGATGGAAATTTGTGGCAGACAAAATTTTACAGTATGCAGCCTATGAGCGCCAGGGGGAGGGCTAGGGACCTACAGCCCCCTTCTCTAATTGATGGTGGAAATTTGTGGCAGACAAAATTTACAGTATGCAGACTAGAGGGAACTACAGCCCCCTTGGCTGTTGGAAGCATGTAGCCCCCCATGTCCTAGGGAATTTCAGTTTCTGTTGGAGGAATTTTGGCAAAATGATGTACGCAAATTGCATTTTTAGCCATTTCAGCCCCTGGTAGGAAGACTGTAGGAAGCTGTGGAAGCACCTACCCCTCTGTCAGAAGATTTCTGGGCCACCCCTGCCTCAAAGTAGATTTATCCCAAACATTTCAAGAAGTATTTACAGCACAGGTTATGGAAATTTCAAACAAAGCTGTAGATTGTATCATGTCATAACATTTTTTTAAACTTTTTCCCAAAAATATGCATAACACAGTGGTAGTACAATAAATTGAAGGTGTAAGCTGCAAGTAAACTGTTAAAGGCGTAAGAGTAAACATAGATACTCTGTTACGAGGTGCAAGAACATGTTGTTGTAGCATGCGTGCAGACTATACCCAGGGAAAAGGTATAGTCTGCGCAACGCCGCTCGCTGTTGTGTAGTACGTGCTTCAGAATTTATGTGATAACAAAGAAAATGCATTGTTGCAACAGCCAATAATATCGCTTTCCTGCGAAATAAGGAAGCAATTAGATTTGAGAACGGCTATCGTGTGATTAAGCCTCTAAGCAAATTACGTTAACAACACAATACTCTGGAATTTTAAGTACCCTACAGCAGACAATAGACAAACGCTGAGTAGAAAGGGCCATTCAAAATGCAATTGAAATGAAATGCTGACTCATCGTCGTCGATAACGGTAGGCTCATGATTGAGCGGCCGTGCACCTCTCCACCATCCTCCGCCATTCAACTCGATCTTGCGCTTTTCTTTCCACTTGCACCATCGTCAGCCCGCAAATATCTTTGATGTTGTCGCTCAGTCTTGTCTTCGGTCTGCCTCTTCCTCTGTTTCCTTTGACCATCCCTGTCAGCAAGTTCTTCTCAAGACTTTCACTTCTCATCACATGACCAATAAACTTTAGCTTCCTTCTGTTTAAGATGTCCAACAGCCGGTCTTTGCTATTCATTCTTCTCTGCACTTCATCATTCGTTTTCTTTTCTGTCCAGCTAATACGGAGTACTCGTCTGTAGCACCACAGTTCAAAACTATTGACCCTTTTCTTGTCTTTCTTCTTCAGCACCTAACACTCAGACCCATATGACGCAATTGGAAAAACTAACGAGTTCAGTAACCTCAGCTTTGTCTTTAAGGTAACGCTTTTGTCTTTCCAGATCTTATTGAGAGCAAATGTGGCGTTTTTGAGAATAGCAATTCTTCTTTTTATTTCAGGAGAATCATCGTATGTATTAGTAAAAACAGCTCTAAGATAGGTGAACTCTTTCACATTTTCCACAGCCACTCCATTGATTGTAACATGTTCGTTATCATTCATTGCCCGTTGTTTTTGAATCGTCATGGTCTTAGTTTTCTTGGCATTAAGAAATAAACCAGCTTTTTCGCTTGCTTCTCTAACTTTATCTAGCAGCTGTTGTAGTTCATTCAAATTGCTTGCAATCAAAACTATATCATCGGCATATTTTGTATCGGATTGGATATTTTGTATCCTCCAACATCTACAGTTCCTTCAAAGTTCTCTAGATCATTTCTCATGATTGTTTCAGAATAAATGGTAAAAAGGTGCGGAGACAGAATGCAACCTTGTCGCACTCCTTGTTTGACTTTGAACCAATCTGTTAACCCATAAGTGGTTCTTACAGCTGCTTGCTGTTGGTCATACATGGCTTTTATTAGTTGAATGATGTGTTTTGGAAATTTCATATCGTTCATGTTACTCCAGAGGATGTCGTGATCAACAGTATCGAAAGCTTTTGAGTAATCAATGAAACATAGGTATAGATCTCTCTGATGTTCTCTGTTTTTCTCTATGACCAATTTCAGATTTAGGATTTAGTTTCTGGTACCTTTTCCAGGGCGAAGACCTGCTTTTTCGTCTTTAATTTCTTCTCTTAGCTTTAACTTCATTCTTTCAGCAATAATTTTCAACAAAATTTTGCTGCTGTGACTTATTAATGCAATGGTCCTGTTGTTGCTACATTGGAGCGTGTCACCTTTTTTGGGGATGGGAGTAAAGACTGATTTTACCCAGTCGTCTGGCCATCTTATTTCATTCCAAATTTTCGTACAAAGTTTGTAGAAAAAGTATTCAACACCTTCGCCAGCATTCTTGATTAGTTCTGCTGTTACTTCATCTATTCCCGGGCTCTTATCATTCTTTAATTCTTTTATGGCTTTTCTAACTTCGTCAAGCAGTGGCGGTGGTTCATCTTCGCTGTCATTGAGCCTAATTGATGCTGTTGTTAGATCTTCATTCTTTCTATATAGTTTGGAACAATATTGATTCCATCTATCTTTGACTTCTTTTCCATCACATAGAACCAAACCATCTTTAGTTTTGATAGTGTCCATTGTAGGTTTAAATTTTCGTGTAATATTTCGCACTCCTTGGTAAAGTTTTTTGGTTGTCTGGTTGATAGAACAGTTTTCGATTCTCTGGCATTGCTCATTCAAATACTTTTCCTTACCTCGTCGCAATAATTTTTGAATTTTTGTATTTTGATTTTTGTAGATCACTTCTTCAACTGGATCATTGATACCCTTTGATTTGAGGTACCTCCTTGCTTCGATTTCACTTAGTGTCTCTTCAGATATCCAAGGGGAATTGGTCTTTTTCTTTTTGGCGATAGTTTCTTTAGCAGCACTCAGCAGGAGTTCTTTTCCTTTTTCCCATAACTCATTTGGAGTTTTATCATCCTCACATTGATTGAGCAATTCAAATTTGTTTGACACTGCGATTCTGTAACTGTTGTCATGGGTTTTGTAGTCAAGCCTTAGAGGTGGTGTTGGACGCTCCATCTTCTTGAGTCTTATTTGGATGTCGATAGTTAGTAGTTGGTGGTCACTGTTACAGTCAGCGCCAGGTTTTGTCCTGGCATTTTTTATACAACTTTTCCATTTCTGGTTCAACACAATGTAGTCAATTTGGTTGCGTGTTCTTTTATCTGGTGAAGTCCACGTATACAGATATCTTGGGTGGTGTTGGAACAATGTGTTTTCTATAACTAGATTATTTGCACTACAGAATTCAATAAAGTCTTCACCTCTTTCATTTATATCTCCAAGGCCGAATTTTCCACAGACTTCATTCTTTCGATCATTTTTGCCTACTTTGGCGTTAAGGTCTCCCATAATTACTTTTACATCTCTGTTAGGAATCGTGTCTAGAGTTTCTTGGAGAGTGTTATAAAAATTTTCCATTTCTTCATCACTAGCAACGCTGGTTGGTGCGTAACATTGTATAATGCTAATGTTATGAGGCTTTGCTTGTATTCTGACTTTCAGGACGCGATCATTTATTGGGCTGTACCCAATTAGTGCATTTGCAGTTTTGTTCGTGAGAATCATAGCAACTCCGTGACTATAATTTCCTTCTTCTTTTTCAGAGAAAAGAACTGTCTTGTTTCCTTCTGTTTTGAAACTCCCATTACCATTCTAATTGGTCTCACTGATTCCTAGTATTTGAATGTTGTATCTATCCGTTTTGTTACAGACAGTATGCAATTTACCAATTTCCTTCATTTTCCTTACGTTCCACGTTCCCATAATTAATGTTTTTCTTAATTCATTGTACAATACTGACTCATACAATACTTGATATTGAGCGGTGTTGTGCAGACTATACCTTTTCCTTGGGTATAGTCTGCACACAGGCTAATGTTGTTGTAGCTGCAGGTGGCAAGCTGCAAAAATGTGTACAGCTCATAGACAAAATCTGCTAAGGTTTGTTTATACCCATTTCAAATCATGTGATCAATCTCTTGATAAAACATCTTTTGATTTCTCCAACAAATTTCATGCCATGCAAAATTGTGCCATGAACGCAAAAAGTAGCATAGTACCAAAACTTCCCATGGGCATGGTCATATGACTTGAAATGGGTAAAACAAACCTTAGCCGATTAGGTCTATTAATGGAAATTTTCCAAGCTAGCCTGGAGTAACCTTTCAAGTATTATATATTGCAAATAGCCAATTTTAAGAGTATCTAATTTCTACCCTCTTTGGTATAACTGCCACTTATAACAAACAGTTAGTTTCATATTTTAAAGATTGAGATGAGATTTTTTAATGCAAAATAGTATTTTGGTGGCAAAAGAATTATGTGCGGTATGGAAACAGCCCATA
Source organism: Aurelia sp. 4 Dawson et al 2005 (assembly GCA_964019985.1). NCBI lineage: Eukaryota > Metazoa > Cnidaria > Scyphozoa > Semaeostomeae > Ulmaridae > Aurelia > Aurelia sp. 4 Dawson et al 2005. Next base: position 6,842,343 of record OZ026512.1, on the reverse strand, counting down.
AACAAACAGTTATTATTGAGGTGGGATGTGTAGTGGTGATCAGGAGATCATAAGTCCATTTTCATTATCAATTTCTATAATTTTAAAATTATGCATAATGTGTGCATATTATGCGATCTTGGTGGTCTAATGTAAATGCACCATTTGCAGTTTGTACCATATGCAATGTAACAATGTGTTGTCCTTCTTGATGATGAACATGAACATTGGTGTCCAAATTAATGTTCCATACAGTGCTCCCTTTTATTGATTGTTCAAATTCATGGAACAAAGATTTCAAGATCAGTCTAACAAAAACATGTTGCAAAGGTTTATATGCTTTATACCCTGTATTTAGGATTTTACTTTTTTCATTTCCTTTAAGTTCCTGGAGACCAGATTAGAATGTATTGCATAATTTGGCCTCTGTGTACTGATGAGTGAAAGAAAATCAAAGGTGCAAGCACAAGTAAAGTTTAAAGGCTGTGAGGGTAAAAATAGATCCTTATCAGATGCAAAGAACCTTTGTTGTAGCTGCAAGCTGCAAAGGTTATACACCTTATGAATGCAAGTTTTCTAAGCTGGTCAGCAGATCAGACTGCTACCTTGCTAAGGTTTCAGGGCACCCAATTTCTAGACTCTTTGATATAAGAAACTTTAAGGAAAAGTGGGCTGTATTTTTCAAATGATAACATGGGATCATTTGATGCAAAATGAAGTATTTTGGTGACAAAAGCATTATCTGGGGCTTCTTTCTATTAAATTAACAAGATTTTGACGTTACAATTAAGGCTGAGACAATAAACAAGCTATTATCACTGGAAAGGGGTGCTTCTTGGAATGATCATACTAGGATGCAGATCTTGGCAATCTGATTGAAGTGCACAACTGCACCGCATATGGATTCCAGCCATAAGTTGAAAACAATTGACTGTATTTTCCTTTGATCCATTGTTAGAATTTATGTAACAATTATTTCAGGATCAGCCTGACAAAAATATGCTGTGAAGAAGTTCTACTGATAAACTGAAACATGATGCAAAGTCAAGAACTCGCTGCATTTCTTATATTGTTACAATATTATGAAACAAATATATGCAGGTCAAGCATATGATGTGAGATGTAAGCTCGTGGTACCAGCCACAGCACATTGATCAACTTTATTGTCAAAAATTCTTTGATTTCTTAACATTTTTCAAGAATCCTTCACTTTCTGAAGGAAATGTTCTTTCGTTTGTAAAATGTAAAGAACTGGACGGTTCTGTGCATCACAAAAAGAGGTTTGCTTTGTACCTGGTGCGGCAAAAAAAAATTAATGACAATAATCTGTTGTATCAAATTGTTCAAATCCAAACAAAAACAAATTAAAGATGCTATGTGAGCTGATTTTGTTGTTGTTCAGAAAAGGGCGGTAATAGACCATTTCGACAATTAAAATCGGAGACTGGGGAGAGCGGTTTGTTCTGGTAAATGGCGGATGCAGTTCTGGTAAATGGCTGCCACGGAGTGAGCCCGTTGAAGTGAATAATATAAACATGGCAATCGCTACTGCATAAGAACGCAGCAATAGAGCTGTCAAAGGATTTAGTCACATATCTGTCCATGCGAAATAAATACAAACGTGCAATTTATCTCTATTCACAACTGATTTCCTTTTCAACTTTTATTTCAGTGCTGCAAACAGCAATGCTTGCTTCGAGTTTAGGCCCTTTTCGCATAACTTGACGAAATACATTATGTATTTGAAGTCTTTAAAATAAGAAAGCTTACCCTGACTGCGATTTTCAAGAGAATGAAATTCAACTGAAGTTTTTAACTTTGAATGTCCTTCTTGAATTCGATTAGAATTGACGTGAGGAAAATTAGAATTGATGTGAGGAAAAACTTCAAACATAATTCGAATTTTCTTAATCTGCCGGTTGAACATTCGTCAAAACTGATATTTCATAACTGAAATTCTAACACAGTGCCGATGCGGTAGCGATCTCGCCACAACTTGCAAACTCAATGTTCACATTGTATTCACTGCAATGGCCCAACTACGCGACAGCCATTTACAAGAACTATATCCGCCATTTATCAGAACAAACCGCTCTCCCCAGTCTCCGATTTTAATTGTCGAAATGGTCTATTGGTTCATACTGCAATGGATTATTTTGTCAAAATGCAAACAATCGTTCACTTGGCCAAATGTGCAGTCTTCCTATTTTCTTACTATTTCAACTTACACCACAGAAACACTGCATGCAGGCTAACGCACTGGGCATTTGCTGATGTTCATATGCTTATAGGAAGTTGAGGTGAATCACAGCCATGTTAGGGTGTGAATTGTGGCAAGAAATATTATTGCTTTGTGAATGAACTTAGGAACATGAAATTAATTTTAGAAACAGAAGGGGATGTCACAATCAACCTTCTAAACAACAGACTTCACAAAATTTTCCACTTTGATGGATGCATAACAAGAAGTTTGAATCCACAATTACAACTATTCATTGTACATTCAGCATGGATTATGAGATATTCTTTGAAAGCTCTGCGCAGGAGCTACGAATGTTGAAACGCGAGCGAAGCGAGCGCTTAACTTTCTAGCATTACTCAGAGCGTATGTAAAAGGGTTCGGTCTATCTGTTCGTTGTTCTGCGTGCGCTGTTTGGGCCAAGAGCGGTTTTTCATGGAAAAGGACACGAGTTTGAGCGTTACAGGTTTTTTTATAAGAAACTGGTTTATAAGAAACTAGTAATAAGATGGCCAAAATTTTAAGAAACTCTAGTACTACGTCTTAGAAGTACTAAGAAACTTTTCAAAGTTAACAGCATGGATATTATAGCAAATAGATCGTTGAATCTTTATTCTTGAGCAACATTATCTAAAAATTTGTGTTTTCAACATAAAAGAACACTGTTTATTCCTTTATGATGTTTTAAATGTCAAGAAACATATCTGCCGCAGTGCTAGCAACCACATTGCTAATTCTGCATTCAAAAAATAAGAAACCAATTAAGAAATTTTTAGTACTAAAATGGACAAAATTTCATGTGAAATTAAGGAACATTTAGTACTATGGCCTGATCCTAGTTTCTTATAAAAAAACGTGTATTCATCTTGATCTTTAGCTTCTCTCTAATAACACTAAGCAAAGACCAGTCTACTCTGGTGGAGCTCGATAAAATCCACCAAAAATACCATGATGCAAATACAGGGTCTAAATGCTACAGCCTTCCTCAAGCACCGTACAAATAGCCTGAAACAATACGTGCCATGTAAAGGCTACGAAACACGAGAAAGAGCTTTCAGAACGACAAGAGCTTTCGCAAGCCTCTTGCGCCTGCATCCTCGACTAGGTCTTACAAAGCCATAAGTGTTCTGTTCTTTTCTCCTCTTCTCCTCTGCTAACCTAAGCGATAACTACTTTCTTATATACTCTGAATGTACGGAAAAATACTTTCAAGTAAAACAAAGGGTTTATAGGTAATGACTGTGAATGACATGCGTGCGAGAGTTGGATCCTTTTTAATGGAGGTAATAAATCCTGTAAATCCTACGCTAGATACCGTAGATGACCTAATGGGTACAACCCAGGATATGAGTCGTGTAGAGTAATGGATGCCGGTGTGTGCAATATTCCTGACGCATAAGGCAGCTTAACCTAATGTTTTCTGCAATTACATGCAAAATAACTGCAAAAGTGCCCGAAAAGTAAAAACATGAATGAATGAAATCCGTACCTGATACCTGCTTGATGGGCCGAAGCTTGAGGGGAAAACTTACAGTATTACACGTATTTAACCCTAATCCGCATGGGGTGTTTTCCACCCCCCCCCCCTCAAGGTTTTTCTTGCAGCGTTTTAAAAAGACGTCAACTATGTCCCCCAAACCCATCTGACTTTTACTAATTATCTATTCGCCACATTTTAACCAACAAATTTTCAAACAATAAAGCTTACAGGTCACTTTTTCCCTTTTGTTGAATACGAGATCAAAGACAACCAATGTTAGCTGTCTGGATACGGAAGGTCGTAATGTAACTGATAACAACGAAATCGCTCACTCGATGAATGAATTCTTTTGTAGCGTAGGTAAAAAGCTTAGTGACGATATACCGCAGCAGCCTAACTCCTTAACCCCTTACTTTCGAATGAATATACCATCAATGAAGAAGGTATGAGTTTCCAGTTTAAGACCGTCTGTTCCGTTTCTGTAGAAAAGGCCCTCAAGAAAATGAAGACTTCATTCGGCTTTGGATCAGATGATATTGCAAGCCTTTTCATCAAAATTGCATTTCCAGATATTTCACATTCTCTATGTAGGATCTATAACCTTTCAATTGAATCATGAATATTTCCTGATAGCTGGAAAATAGCATGTGTTGCTCCCATCATTAAAAGTGGATCAACTAAGGATAGATCCTATTATAGACCGATCTCTGTCCTACCAGTAGTTTTAAGATTATTCGAAGAGCTCATTTATGATCAACTGTACGAGTATCTTGATTCTAAGAAGCACTTATTTATAGATCAGTATAGTTTCCGAAACTTGCATTCGGTCATCTCTTGTTCATTGTACAATGATTGGTACGTAAATATTGACAGATGGAAATTTACCGCCATGATTTTCATGAGAAAGCCTTTGATGCAGTCGACCATCAAATTCTTTTGAATAAGTTGCGTAATTACGGAATCGACGGTATTGAACACCAGTGGTTTAGCTCTTACTTAGATTATTGCAGGCAGTTCTGCAAGGTCAACGGCGTCTGCTCCGATCCTGCTGAAATCAACATAGGAGTGCCTCAAGGTTCTTGCCTTGGACCGCTTCTATTTTTGATTTACATTAATGACCTACCTTTTGCATTAAAGCGGGCAAAAGCAACGATGTATGCGGATGATACAGCAATTTCGTTCTCTTCTGATAATATAGAAGAGATTGATGCTATTGTCAATTCTGAACCTGACTGTCTTGAGAAGTGGTCACATGGTAACAAGCTTTCCTTCAATGTTGTCAAGACTCAGGCCATGATCATAGAATCGTAGCAGAAGTTGAGGAAAGTTGATACACCTATGGTACCGGTTCCTCATTTTCAGGTAAATGGAAATAATATCGATCTTGTAAAGGAAACTAAATATCTTGGTCTCATGATCGACGATAATCTAAAATGGGAGAGCAATGTTAAATGTACACAGAAGAAGATCTCTAGAGCTATAGGACTTTTGAAGTATGCAAAACACTATGTGCAAGAGGATACATTAAGCAATATGTATCTTAGTATTGTTCAGCCACATTTCAGTTATTGTTGCTCTGTTTGGGGATGCTGCGGGGCAACTAAACTGAAAACGTTGCAGAAATTACAGAACAGAGTTGCTAGAATTGTTACAAGTAGCCCTTTTGACACTCCAGCTGCTCCTCTATTGCAGCTGCTTCACTGGCCGTAAATTGAGAAACTAATCAATCGAGAAACTTGTACAATGGTGTATAAATCTTTGAACAAACTCGCACCTGAAAACCTATGTAACATTTTCTACAAATTGTCTGATGTTCATACCAGGTTCCTTCGCGATACAAAATTCAATCTTGCAGTTCCAAAGATGAGAACTGCTTATGGCCAAAAATCTTTTGCGTTTCGTGGAGCGAAGGCATGGAATAAACTCGACTCGGAAATTAAATTAGCCCCTTCGATTCAGTCATTCAAACGCAACTAAAAGCCTTGAATTGATAATATTCAAGGAAAGCTGTTCTACATCGAAAGAGTCATCGTTGTTTGTTTGTTTGTAATCTTGTTTTGATTCGATATTTTAATCTAGCTATACATATATATATAGATATACATATACAACTAATCTAAATCGAAATTAATCTACTATATTACAAGTGAAAGGAAATGACTAAAAGGAAATAAATACTTACAAAGCTAAATACTAAGAACAATTTGGATTTGAATGGATAGAATTTACAGGGTATGATTATATTTACAAGCGTTGCATTTACAAGAAGGACCATCCCATTGTTTTATCATACGTTTGAAGCTGTTGAGATTGTCAGCTGATTTTATTTCATTTGGCAAACAGTTCCAGATCTGAGGTCCAATGGCTTTTAGACTCTTGGAACCGAAAGTCACTTGATTTGGTCGAAAATGATTTAAATTGTTCGGATTCCGTGAAGGATGCTTTGAAGTTCTTGAACTAAAAATACTTTGCATAAAAGATGGATTTAAATTTTTGATTGTCTTGAATATTTCGATACAGAGGGTTCTCTGACGAGCGACTTGCATTGTGCACTTCTGTGACCTAATAAGAAGATCATCGTAGGAACTTTTATGATCATTGTACAAAAATCTTAGCGGGCGTTCCTGTATCCTTTCAATTTTTTGAAGCGATTTTGAAGACGAAAAGTACCAAACTAAAGGACAATAGTTGAAATTCGAATACACGAAACTTTGAACCAAAACTTCTTTTTCAGCAAAACCAATAAATGACTTAAGACGCTTAAGAACGTTCAGTTGTGCTGCAGCTTTTTTACAAAGGTTTGATATATGTGGATCAAAGTTCAATTTGTAATCTAGTGTAACACCTAGGAGTTTAACAGTCTCTTCAGATTTGATAGAATGTCCTTGAAAGTCAAGATTTATGCCACAAGTATTTGGCTGGTCTTTTTTAACAAAAAGTGCATGGAATTTGTTCGGGTTCGCAATCATTTCATTTTGTTCCAGCCATGACAAAGCCCTCTCTGCTTCATTTTCCAAAACCTTGACAAGATCTGGCAAGGACTTGGAAAAGAAAGCTAGCGTGTTAGCATCAGCATAATTATACATGGTTGCTTGTTTTATAAAAGAGAAAAGATCATTTATATAGAAATTGAAAAGTATAGGACCTAAAACTGATCCCTGTGGTACTCCTGATACAATTTCTTGAAAAGAACTGTAGACGTTATTTATTCGGACACTCTGCTTCCGTTTTTTAAGGTAGGAATAGACAAGAACCAGGGCATTTTCATCAAAACCATATGCATGGAGTTTAGCTATAATCAAGTCATGCGGGATGCAATCAAAAGCTTTTGACAGATCAATCAAATCAGATCCATCGTTATTTTTCTTTCGCTCGTATTTGTTTCTCATTAGCTTTTATTTTATTTTTTGATGGGTCAATTGGAAAGCAGTTACTTAATCTATTTTTCTTTTTAACTGAATAGTATCCTAGGGTAAACATTAAAAAAAATTACTTGACATGCCCATATTTGGAGGCAGGTAGCAAACAAATCATTTCTTTTGATGATTTCAATGGATAAATTTGATCAAAAAATGAAGTATTATACACTAAACGAATCAGAAAAAAAGAGCTTTAATTTGATACCGGAATTTCTGGAATTTGATGACGTCAGCATTTCTTGACGATGACGTCATTTTGGCCGCCATTTTGGGCTAATTAGCAAATTTTTTGAATGTTTTCAAAATTTTTCAATTGAAAACACTCCAATGATGCGTTTGTAATGGAGTATTTCCATTTTTGGGGCTTCTTTTTAACTATTTCTACAGAGAACAAATTAATTGCATAAATGACCTCATTCAAATTGGTTAATTTCTGCTAAAATATCACTCCAAAGTCATTAATTTCAATGAAATTATATTTTCATATCAAATTTGTGGCCAAAGTGAACCAAAACCTGCTAAATGCTTTTGCACAACCTTCCTTAAATTCAAATTTAACTTGGAAATACGATTTTCACAGATTTTCAACTTCATGACGTCACTGTGACGTCATAAGGTGTGTCAGCCACACTTAGATTATGCTACATGCTAGAAACTACCTGATCTATGACGGTGTCAAGTTGTATTGAATTCTGAAAAGTAAAAGGCTGTTTTCAGAGGGGGAGGTGGAAAGACCCCCCCCCCAAATGGGAGCTCGAAAAAAGCCCATATGGATTAAGGATTTAAAAACCTTAGTTTGAAATCAGGGACTCTTTTAAGGAATCATAACTTGGGGGGGCAACTTTCAAAAAGGAGACCTCATTTTCGAGACAAGAAATATTTCTCTTATGAACTCCTTAGGAAACAAGTACTAAGAATTCTTTTAAGAATTCTTGGGTGCATTCCATCAGGACCAGTGGATTTGGATGGATTTAATGACTTCAGGATCTCTAAGGTCAATCTCTGTAGTAATAGTCAATCTATTGTCACATATGCATGTTGTTTTTATTTTTTCTTATTTTTTTATGTAATCTTATAAAAATACAACAGCTAAACAACTACAACTACGAAACTACATAAATACACAACTACTACAAAAGATTACAAAAAACGATGCCACAAGGAGAACGGAAATACGTAGCAACCCTGTGGCCATTTAACATATAAATATAAATCTAAACAAAATTAATGTAAATCTAAAGCTACATTTACAAAGAAGAGATAAGTCCATGTATTGGGGGAGGGGGTTGCAACAGGAATTTAAAAGAGCTTGGTTGCATGAATGAATTTCAGGGTAGCCTCTTTGAGTCGTTTATTAACGTCAGGTGGTAACCTTTCATTGCCATACAGAATGAATTCAACTAGCGATTCATTTGAGAGGTCAGAGATGACACTAAGAGGCAAATTTCGTTGAAGCCATCGAGAAGCTCGCGGCTAGGTTCTTCATAAGATTGGCAAAACAACAGGTAGTGCTCCGTGTCCTCGACACCATCGTTTGCGGGACACATTGGGTCTATTGTATAACTAAAATTATGCCTAAACTTGTGAAAATTCAGTTTACTGAGACCGACTCTTAATTGTGTAAGAATAGCCAAACCTTTTGGGTCAAGCATTGGTGTTCCCAAAGCCTCATGTCTAGGTCTCCTTCTTTTCCTTATTTATATCAATGATCTACCGCAAGCTGTCCAAAATTCAACCGTTTCCATGTATGATGATGACACAAGTCTATGCCACCAGTCTTCGGATATAAATCAGCTGAATGAGGCCATTAACTACGATCTCAAACAACTGGATAGTTGGCTTCAAGGCAACAAACTCTCCTTAAATGTTGCGAAAACAAATTCCATGCTTGTTTCCACCAAACAAAAGCATAACATCCTCAAAAGTCGAAATGAGGATTTGCATTTGAAAAAACGAGACAATGAGCTCGAAATCATCCAAAAAACAAAATATCGTGGTGTGCAGATGGACAACTCTCTTAACTGGAAGGAACACATCAAGACCGTTTCTACCAAAGTTTCTAGAGCTGTTGGCTTTCTAAAACATGCCAAGACTTTCCTACCACAGGAAACAATGAAGACTCTTTACACAGGCATTGTTGAGCCACACCTTCGCTATTGTTGCTCGGTTTGGGGTTGTGCCTGTTTGACAGAGCTTAATCAGTTGCACCCGAAACTCAAAGAGCTCTTCGTATGTCCTGCACAATTCAGAGACAGATTTAAGACTGCCCAAGAAAAAGTCAAGTAATGGGCAAAAATGTTTTTCTTATCGAGGAGCAAAAGCGTGGAATGACCTTCCTCCCGATACCAAACAGGCATCTTCCCTGAACAGTTTTAAAAAATCTATTTAGGATTTTCTCTTTTCTTTTATATTAGACTTTGTAAATTTTGTTTTATAGGATTTTATGTTATGGTTTTGTATTGTAATTTCTCTTTTTTATTTGGTAATTGTATATTGTAATTAATGTTTTTAAGTGGAGGGCCCCTTGTAAAACAACTCCGGTTGAAGGGCAACCCTCCTTAATTGAATCAAATGAAAATGAAATGAAATGAAATGAAATGAATACCATATACTGGTTTTGAAGGAGGCCGAATTAGAGCTAATATTTTTCATTTTAAAATACTTAGTGAATGTGCCTGTCTAACTTCAGGAAGGAGCTTGTCCCACTCGCTCAAAAAATTTGGGTAAAAGCTATTTTTAAATCTCTCTGTTCTCGCCCTTATTTGCTCAATGACATGTTGCTGACAAAGAGAGTACGTAGACTGTTGAAGTTGCGGTATAGGATGCCTTGTATACTCTAGCGTGATGTTATTCACAGTCTTATAAAACATAACAGGGCGTCTACTCCATCGTCGCAGATTCAAAGATTCCCAACCGAGCTCATCGTTGTTTTTATAAGAAACTTAGTACTAAACATTGCACTAAACGTTTCTTAAAACATGAAATTTTGGTCCATTTCAGTACTAAACTAGGCTTGCCGCGCAGCGCCTGCGGCGCCGCGCTGGCCCGCCGTAGCACCGAGTAATTTCTTAAGGAAGAATTTGTTGCGCCTGTTGACATTTGTAGCTGTTAACCTCTTTATGTGGGCAAACTATTATCATAACGGTTTCGTTAAGGTTCGATCTACGATCTGGCCGTTCATATATATGCTCGACAGTTGTTCAATTTCCACTCTTGATGTTCATCACTGCTCTTTTCACCACTCCCTACCATTTTGTTGTATCCTTACTCTTTCTCATGTACACCCACTCTTTAACTCTACCTCATCTGGGAGTTCCTGAGGGGACGGATTCCACTCTCCTCTATTTTTCCGCTGTAAATGCATGAGCGATAGGACACCCAGTGTGTTGCAGCTTGAAATTTATCACATAAGTGAGCCACCTTAACGTATTGCTTTTTTTGTGTTTTGAACTTATTTTTACTTGGTATACAGATACTGGAAAAGGACATGAAACGAAGGAAAGGACTATCGATTGATGCCTTCAACAAATATAAAAGAATTCTCAGCAACAGACAGATATCCATAAAACTAAAAATTAGAACGCTCAATACATTTATATATCCAATGCTGCTTTATAACTGCGAGATCTGGACCTTAACCAAGAAACTGGAAGAAAGTCTCGATATCTTCCAAAGAAAACTGCTACGTAGGATGCTACACATCAAATTAACAGATAAAGTAAGAAATGAAGAAATATATAAAAGATCACATCAGATACCCATCACAACCGAAATAAAGAAACGGCGATTAAACTGGCTTGGGCACATGCTGAGGTTGCCAGAGAAAACACCAGCAAAACTAGCTTTCAGAGAACATTTGAAAAAGCGAAGGGCAACCGAGGAAGACCAAAACAGACATGGACCAAACAAATAGATAAAGACCTGAAGCCAATAAATAAAACAGTGGATGAACTAACTGAAAACGCCTATGAGCGAAAGGAATGGAAGAAAACAGTGGCAAGGCTAATGTCTTGAATAAGACGGAAAAGCCAGTAAGAAGAAGAAGAGATACAGCCACCTTTCACTGTTTCATAATTTTGAAATTTTTCGGTAGTGAGCCACCTTAAGTGCAGAGCCACGTTAACCGTAAAGCCTTTAAGTAAGTGAAAGGTGGCTGTATACCAAGTAAAATAAGTTCAAAACACAAAAAAGACAATAAGTTAAGACGTCTTCTGTTATGAATTCTGTTATAAATTTCAAACTGCTACACACTGGGTGTCATATCGCTCATGGTAAAGCTGCTATGATCATTAAACTTTTGATGCAAACAATCAAAATAACTCGATCAAATTAAATTGCTCTATTGTTTCTGTTGCAACGACAATAAGGAGAAATAAGTTATGATTGCCATGATTACCAGTATCATGATTAAAACAATAAAATGACGCACTTCCTTGAAATTTTTTGCTTCTAATTGAATTGGATATCATTAGATATATGCTTATGTTCATAATATTTTGTTAGCATCAAATATTATGGAGTGTCATTTGCGTCTAAATGCTAATGGTTAATATTTTCATGGTATTTGTCAGCTTTAGGCGCTGTTTTCTCTTTACCTTTCTGTTTTTTGTCATTCCCTTTCTGTTTATTCCATTCCCCTTGTCTGATTAGCAACATTTTCGTCTTCCCTTTGCCAAATTTCTCATTCCCTTTATATTTGTTTATCATTCCCTTTATATTTGTTTATCATTCCCTTTATCCTTATTATCATTCTCTTTGTCTGATTACAGCATTTCTAATTCCCTTTGTCAATTCACTTTCCCTTTGCCAAATTATAATGGTCTTTCTTATGTGCATTTCTTATTCCATTTGGCCATTGCCTTTCACTTTGGCATTCCCTTTCTGGTTGTGTTCATAGCCTTTCTCTTTTATCATTACATGATGTATTGCGGCATGGAATGATGCATTGCGGCATGGTATGATGCATTGCGGCATGGTATGATGCATTGCGGCATGGTATGATGCATTGCGATTTTTGGCGCTAAATTTTAGCAGGATCAACACACGTGGAACTTTCTTAAGTGAGACGAAATTTGAACGGTTGTCCGGCATGTCTTCGACAAATGAGTCAGTAAGAGAAGCGATAACACGAATAAGTCAATTGGCTTATTGAAGGTGAAAGACTGCTAATCAGGAAAGCGAGATTGCACATCCTCAAGGGAAAGTGAAGAGTTTCCCAAAAAGTCTGTGTCAACAGTCTCAGCATCAGTGTTTGAAAGCTCCCTGAAACATCCTAAGCAGTATCGATAAACCCCACAAAAGCTTCACCAGGATCAATCATGGCCCTTGCAAGCCTGTCATGAAGCTACTGGCAGTGATTTATCACAGGGGCAGATCCAGACCGAAGTTGAAGGGGGGTGCAACTTGGAGAGGATGTGCCAAATACATGATGGAAAGTGAGCACGCCAAAGGCGCGCGAAATTTTTGGGCCGTTTTTCGAGAAAATTTTCTGGTTTTTCTACTGAATAATGCCTTAGTTTATATGTTTCCTGCATTCAGAAGGAAACTATGAAAAAATGACTGCATTTGGGTCAGGATAAGGGTGCTGTTCTTGTCAAAAAGGGGGCGCCAAAGCTGAGTTTTTCATCGTGAAGGGGGGCAGTTGCCCCCATCTGCCCTCCTAAATCCGCCACTGATTTGCCATAGTATTCCTGCACTAAACCAGATTGAACCGAGAATCGACGTACACATGTTGAGCATCGAAACTGAGGCCGTTCCTTCCATGTATGTTGATTCGGCTAAAATTGTGCCCTAAAAATTGCAGTGCATCATACCATGCCGCAATGCATCATACCATGCCGCAATGCATCTTGTAATGATAAAAGAGAATAAGAATAAGAAATGCACATAAGAAAGACCATTAGAAATTGGCAAAGGGAATTAGAAATACTGTAATTAGACAAAGAGAATGATGATAAGGATAAAGGGAAAGATAAACAAATATAAAGGGAATGAGAATTTGGCAAAGGGAAGAGGAAAATCTTGTTAATTAGACAAAGGGAATGGAATAAACAGAAAGGGAATGACAAAAACAGAAAGGGAAAGCGAAAACAGCGCATAAAGCTGACAAAGACCATGAAAATTAACCATTAGGATTTAGACGCAAACGGCACTCCATAAAATATTGTTCAACTGATATTTCTGGGTTTCTTAAAAGGCAATTTTGACCTTAATCTGCATTGTTTCATGATCTATCGTGTTCATGCACAGGTTTTTAGTATACAATAACATAAAAAGAGATGATATTTTTGGGTTTCAATTCAGCTGAATTAATATTTTAGGGTTGCTTTGAAATCTCTTGGACTGACTGGCCCCGTATGCATGTGTGTCGAATGCCCTCTGGGTATTTGACTGACTTTCTTTTTTCAACCTTTTAAATTCATGTCACACTCAGGGCTTAGATCCATAGATATTGCCTCGAAAGCAATTATCCTAATATATGTGCCATTTTAAGCATATTGAGCAGCTTTAAGTAACAGAAAGAATAGCATTGGTAATATTTTTGGTTGCTGCCAAAGATACCCCCTCCCTCGAATAAGCGCCCAGAATATGCCCCATCCAAAAATATTTTGCGAAAACATTTTCGGGGGGCTTTTTGAAGGACTTGCGGTAAACTTGCTGGCTGCGATAGGGGCTATGACTCTGTAAAGATCTCGTATACCTTTTGGAAAATCATCTATTTCCATGAAAATGTTAAAATTGCAGATTAGTCCCAATCGTTGTTCTTCAAAGCATATGTCATAATGAGGCTCTTAAAAGGGGATGGTCGCTTCATTGTTCCCCTCTTAAAAAGCAGCATATTCCTTTGCTCCCCTCAATATTAGCCTTGTGCTCCCAATAATTTCTTCCATATTTAAAGCCAAGTCGTCGATTGGTATCTAAGATGGTTGCTAATTTTTGCTTCAGATTTTTCATGATCTATCCGGCCTGCCAAATCTGTCACTGGCTTCTCTTCCCTAAATACCTTAGGGAAATACATGGATAGTAGGTAATACATGGATTTGATGATTTCTTGCACATTTTCTGCACCAGCCTTGGAGTGCATCCTTGCGGTGTTGAACAGACCCGTAAGAGCATTTTAGTGAAAGAGGGCCAGGATCGTCGAGAATGGGGGGTAGCCAGTGTAGCTAACAGGGGGTCCGAGGCCATTAGGGGCCCGGCAAATATATATTATATCTTTTTCCCTTGTCTTCACTTTTCCTCAGGAACGTTTTTTGATTCGCGGGGCATTCTCAGCTTCGTCTTTACACATGAGATAAACAACTTTTCAATTTAAAAATCTTTTTGATAATTTATGGGAGGGCGTTTCATCTAAAAGCATCCTTTTAGGCCCTTTTACCATTGCATAGGAGGGCATGATCCGAGAGAAAAAAGGCGTGGTCCACAAAATATTCCGGAGCCCTGGCGCCGGGGGCTCACTCCACACCTACCCTGGCACCCTGGGGCCCGTGCCGTCTCTCGACGGCCCTGAAGAGGGCATTGATTTGTGTCATTGGTGCAAGAAAGATTGGGGTCTGGAGAGATGAACTCTGAAATTCTTTACTTAGAACGTTCTTTACTTTGGCGAGGAACGATACTTTTGTCGTAAGATCCCCATTTTTGTGAGCACTTCAAAAAGTTTCCAAAACATGACCGTTTTCTCATTACGGCTCAAAATCCCCCTCCCCTTAAAAAAGAACTCATTAATTGCATTTGGTTGCCTTGGCATTTCAAAATAGACAACCTGTACAGTAACTGAAGGGTGCATGGGACTTTATCCGGACCTATCTGGACCGGGGGGGCTAAAATGGCCCCCCTCCCAGTTTTGTCTACGTAACTTTTTTTTGATACTTTGTAGGCTATTTTTTTTCGTGACTTTTCCTAACTATCTTTTTCACATCTTCTCTGCAAATTTCGTCATGATATCTTATTTATTTCTTTAAATACAATAATTTTTTGAGAGAGTAGTTTTATTTTTTGGTTTTTTTATGGTGAAACCCTTTATAACTTTAAACTAGGATAATTCTTGACAGAATGAAGATAACTTAATGAAATTTTCTGTGCAACCCTCAATTAATACGAGAATATGGAAAATGCTCAATTTTTTATTTTCTTATTGATGACGTAATTCATGACGTCATATATCTAATGAAATTAGGTAATAAATATGGGATAACAAATTTCATTATTTTTTAAAAGCTATATTTTTATAATAACTTGATGCTTTATCTGATAATGAAACTTAAAACAAGAGTAATATTCCCTCTGAATAGGTTTCTACAGTCAAATCAGTAAGACTACTGTTTTTGACCAGAAACAAAGGAAATTGATGACGTCATCGAAAGTACAACAATTACAGTAAAATAAATTAGATATTTGGACTTTTCACATCAAATTACACTAGACAGCCAAGTTTCATCTTTCTAGCATTTATCAATTCGGAGTTCTCCCCCCCCCCCGGCTTGAGGATGCTCAGAAAAGCCCGGTCCAGATAGGGTTAATGAAAAGTATAAAACTTTTGAAGTAAGTTCTCGAAAAACGTGATGCTCTCAAGGTCTCGCATTTTCTAGTCATGCTCCTTTGCTCCGGCCTTTCTTAGGCAATCCTCTCTTTCTCCCCAAAAACCCTATCAGAGCCTGCACAATGAACGGCAATAAGATCGGGTACCAAAAGCAAAATTACCGAGACTCAAAAGGACTGCTGGAAATCACAACTGGAGTGAACAGGAGCCTGAAAAATCCTTAAGCACCTTAGCTTTTTTGGATACTTAATATCCATTTGCCACTGTCGTCTTTGAAGAATTTCTGCTCAACTTAAGGTTTGCACGTAATTTTTCCGCTGATATTTAGGAGGATAAGTGCATCCAAGGTTGGTTCGTAACTTGTAGATGTCTTCCAGTGTTTCGTATCACAGCCACTTTCTTGTATTTCTTACCTGCCAATGATATCTTAGCTCAGGCCCGTAGGAAGCGTGGGGGCAGGAGTAGCTCATGCCCCCAATAATTTCCAGAGATTACTTCGTAAATTTACGGTTATTTTCGTGAACAGGGTAAAGAAGATAAAAAGTTGGAGCCTGGTTTCTTTTACCCTATTTGATGTTTGCAATGAAATAAATTTCTGTGTTATAAATTTTGGTGTCCTGTGATTAGTTTATCAAGGTGCCAAGTGTTTTGCTCAAGAGGGTCATTGCCATCTGAGTAAATGGTCCCCGCAACACCAAGCACAACCAGGGGCGTCGTGGGTAGCAATTGACAGGGAGGGCATAACTTGCTGATTTTCCGACGAACAATGACGTCAAAACTGATGACGTCATCATACGCATGCGCAGTTTTCTTAGGAAGAATTGTTCCGTTTGACGTCATCTGTTGTGCAATCATATCATGAATTTAAAAGATACAACACAAAACAAAAGTTGTAGCTGAGTTTCAACTAATAATTTGCTGACAGAGAAAGCAATACTATGACTTAGGGCCTGTTTATATGAGGCGGGCTGGCCCGTTAGCGAGCTGGCTCGCCAACAAGCTAGCCCAAGTGAGCCAGCCTCGAGCCAGCCCGGCTATTAGTAGCCACGTGCCGTCATTCTTTTGTGTAAAATTGAAAGAACAAGGAAATATTTTCTGACTCACGGCGCCAAATGTAATATTGCGCCTGCGTAACAGGCGGGCTGGCCCGTTTCTTCTGTTTATATGAGAAAAGTCAGCTCGCTTGAGGCGGGATCCCGGTAGTCGATAACCGAGATCTCGGCAAGGCGGGCCAGCCCGGCATGCATATAAATGTAAACTGATGTTTACAAAGTTGCGACCAGGTAAGCAGGATCTCACCTGAAGGTGAGCCAGCTCGCTAACGGGCCAGCCCGCCTCATATAAACAGGCCCTTACAGAATATTTAGTCATAACTGCAACAGCGGCGTGGCGTCGAGGCAAGGGTAAATTAAGTGGCACGCTCTTTACTTTGGCTTAAAATGCATCTCCCAACATAATACTTGCCAATGGGGGTGAGGAAATTTGGATGATTTTGTGACAGTTATTCGGTAATTCAGAGTGCGAGGAAAATTTTAAGAAACATCCTTTGCTTTGGCTTTCAGTGCATGTCCCAATGTCATGCTTGCCATTTGACGCACGCAGAAGACATCTCCGAACATTATGCTTGCCATTAGTGACAAAAAAATTTTGATAATTTTGTGACAGTTATTTAGTAAATGAGAGTGCGAGGAAAATTTTTGAATGAACGTCATTCACTTTGCCTTAGGGAGCAGTCCTTGTTAATCCTGGGTACCAAGGTGGAGGATTTTCGGCAGGGGTATGAAACTTTTTTCTATCACTTTGTTATGGAACGAAAATTTTATGAGCAATTTTTATGGGGCACAAAACTACTTTGCTTGAAAAATTTTGGATGAAGTCATCAATCAAAGATTGAATGAAAAGTTAAAAAACATCTGGAAATGAGGAATCACTTGACCAGTATGAACATCGCCTAGGACAACATGTTATCTACCCATATATCTATGTTTTATGGACAAACACTTCTGGATGGGGTAAAAAACCATTTTGCTGAAAGATGACGGGGAATGAAAACTTCTCCTATGTTCAAGATGGGGGGGGGGTATAAAGTTTTCTGTAATTGTGTGAAATTATCCTCCGCCCTGGTACTCAGTATTAAAAATGACCGCTCCCTTAGAATGCATCTCCCAACATCATGCTTGCCATTGGCGACAATGATAATTTGATCGTTTTGTGATACTTATTGAATGAACAAGAGTGCGAGGAAAATTCTTGAAGAAACGTCTTTTAGGTTGGATCACATTACAATTATTCGAATCAAATGAGCGGTACAAAATGTAATCACAAAATTCTAGAACAGTACGCAATCTCGTCCTTGCCTGGAAAAAGCCATACACCACCAACGTACGAAACTGCCGCAGACGACCTGAAACAAACCACAAACGTTCATTTCAAAATATAAACGAATCGTTCAAATAAGTAACACCGTCCAGTCAGTATCCCAGGTGGAATGGTTCGTTTCTACGATGTATGAATGAAGTTTGAACGAGTAGAGCCACAAACACCTAGTTTGTGCTAAAAGTCAAACAGATAAAGAATTTCCGAAAAATTTCCAAATTTCCGAAATTTTCCGAATTTCCGAAGCTAGGGGGGCAACTGCCCCCCCTGCCCCCCAGCTACGACGCTTCTGAGCACAACTTTCAAACCACCGTTGTTTAGGACCTTTCTAGCATTTATTGTCGATAGCTCCTTCATTCCAAAAGTTTCTATTTGAAAAATGAACACAGAAACAAAAACAAATATGATGTAGGGGAGAGCTCTTCTAAGTGAAAATGTGCGTTTCTGAGAGAAAAATGGGCGTGGCCCTCACAAATTTTTCTGGGGGCTGCGCCCCCAGAACCCTAGCCCGATTTCGCACCCTCGGGGCAAAATTGCCCCCAATCTCTAAAACCACGCTACGGGCCTGTCTAAGCTGGAACCGCATTCCTGAGAAGATAGGTGGCTTTTGTCTCCATTTGCCCCCATGCTCCCTATGCTCTTAAGAGAACAATCCGTGAACCTCTTAAAACTCCAAACGCGTGGAAATAGAAGCCGCAATAATCTAATAAAACTTTGAGAAGACATGAGCTACTGTCTCTTTTAGCCCAATGCCCCCCCCCAGAAAAACTTGCCGTCTCACTGCATCCCCCTTAGCCTGTGTTCCAGACCATCCTGGGTGATGGTCTGGAAAACAGGCTAATCCCCCTTGGAGCTCTCTGCGGTAGAACACGTCCATATCATTCTCGCTGAGATTTCTCATTTCCAGGAATTCATTAACTTGGTCTTGCGTCAGACGAACGGAATGCATTCACCTTATTTCAAAGCCTTCTCTCAAAATTTCAATGCTGAAAAGTTTTCTATAGGCCTCCTTGCAAACTCAAACAAAGCTTTTGATCATTTCAAAGGAATGGCGGCTTCTTTGAAGTTTGAGGTATATAATCCAGAGCGGTAGAGGAAAGAAAGTCTTGGATTTTGAGACGTTTTCAGTGCCATTTCGCTCAGAATTAGCTTCCCCTCTCATTCAAGAGCCCCGTTAAAACCTTCCTTTATGCCTCTCTGGAGCTTAGCTGGAAAAAGAAAGCGATCTAAGTAAGCCTGGCCTCTCTTTTAGCTTTTTCGTTACGTAAAGGACGGGAGTACGATAAAAATCCAACAAACTGATAGTCCGGCAGTGAGGATATGTGCAAGGATCATTCCCTTGGGAGCTGAACCTTGGATAAAAATTGGATGTACCCCAGCCCCCATATTGCAGAGAAAGAAAATAAAACCATTCGTATCCACTTCAAACTTCGGAGCAAAAGCTGGGAAGGTTCTTTTCCGTGGGAGAGACGCAGTTTCTGACTTATGCTGTTTACAGTGCTGAGAGAGGAAACAACGGGAAGACAAAAGGTTTCGGGTCATTCCTATGACGCATCTTAGTATATAGAAGTTCTTAATTGGTTTCTTATTTTTTGAATGCATGATTTGTCACTGTGTTCGCTAACAATGCTGCAGAAATGTTCCTTGACATTTAAAACAACATATAGGAATAAACAGTGTTCTGTCGTGATAAAAACACAAATGGTTAGATGGTATTGCAAAAGAATAAACGTTCAACGATCGATTTGCTATAAAATCCATGCTTTTAACATTGAAAAGTGTCTAAATACTATTCAGACAGTACTAGAGTTTCTTAAAATTTTTGCCATAGTTTCCTATAAACCAGTTTCTTATAAAAACACGTGTAGGCGAAGAAAGGCATTTCTTGGATAGAAACGTGGACCAGGGAGGTGGGTGAGCCAAGAAACGATTCCATACGTCTGAAAATTCATAGCACCAAGAGCGTCTGATGCATCGATATTTGCTTGATAGCCGAGAGCTGAGAAAATTGAAGCATTTCTGCCAGTTTCTTCTGTTTTTAAGAGTACTGAACTGGAAAGATAACCAAATTCGATTCAATAAAAACGTCGCGAAAGGCCTGAAAAGGAACTTAAGAACAGCAAAACGAAAAAAGGGACTATAAACTAGGGGGGGGCAAAACACTGTGGAACGTTGTAACTGGATGGGCAAGCAAGGAGGACTGGGGGGCTTTTGCCCCCAAGATGGCCAAAATTTCTAATGTTATGTCTAAGAATTACTAAGAAACTTTTAAAAGTTAAAAGCATGGATATTATAGCAAATAGATCGTTGAACCTTTATTCTTGTGCAATATTCACTAACCATTTGTGTTTCAAGATAACAGAACACTGTTTATTCCTACATGTTTTAGATGTCAAGAAACATATCTGCCGCAGTGTTAGCGACCTCATCCATAATTCTGCGTTCAAAAAATAAGAAACCAATTAAGAAACTTTAGCACTAAAATGGAAAAAATTTTATGTGAAATTAAGAAACTCTTAGTACTATGACCTAATCCTAGTTTGTTATCGAAAACGTGCAAAGATTGTTATCAAACCTTTAAGAAACTCGTAAGAAACTCCGAGTACTGAAAATCTGACAATTTTAAGAAACTTTCAATAATGGCCCTCTACAGGCCCAAATTGTTTGTTTCTTATAAAAAAATACGTGTATGGATATTTAAATTTCTTTGTGCTCTCGGAAGTATCCTTCCTCCCATCTCTCACCAATGTGCTGCCCCGAAATACAGCAAAATTTCTGTTCCGGCTTGTCATAAATAAATTTACAGTCGGACATATGTAGAAAACTAGTTTTATTGATGAGTTCATATCATCTTGCTTAAAGAAACTCTTAAAGGGAAAAAATCTTAAAGCGAGAATACTTGCTCTCGGAGGGAATCTCACTTATCTTGGCGAGAAAATTATTCTCAAGACAGGTATTGTCTTCAAGTATCAAATGATCTTAAAACAAGAAGAAAACTTGAATCCAGTAAAAAAATCTTAAAACTAGAGAATTTGCTCCTGGATAAATTCTCACTCATCGTAGTAAGAAAAATATTCTCAAGAAAGTATCCGTTCTAAAATCAATGAAAATAGTTCTTCAAGGTTCAAATAATCTTAAAAAAGACAATCTTATAATCTAGCAAAAATCTTAAAACAAGAAAACTTGCCCTTTAGCAAGATCTCATTTAACTTAGAAAGAAAAAAGTTCTGGAAACAAGTATCAATTCTCAAATCAAGAAAATATTTCTTGACATTAGAAAGGCATGCAGTTGGTTGAAATCGTACTTTATCTTATCAAGAAAAGAAATCTTAAAACAAGAAACTTTTCTTGAATTAAGAAAAATGATCTCAAAACCAAGAAAAAAATCTAAATCAGTTTTTGGGATTTTGCAGTGGGAAATAAGACAATATTACAGAAAATGAATACATTGATATGGAAAGTCAATGCAATATACAAATAAAGAGAAACAAATAAATTGTATGGAGGGAAGTACTTAGAGGAGGAGCTCTCTCAATAGGTAAACTAATCGAGAAGAGAGCCCCGCCCCCCTCAACACTGTGATAATCTGAAATTAGTAATTTGGTCGGATTTAAAGATTATTATTATTATGTTCTTTTTATCTTAGAAAAAAGTTCCTGGCAAGTTTGTCCCGAAAGCAAGCTAGAACAACTAGCCTCAGGTTTCGAGAACCTTTCTCAATATTCTAGCAGTTCCTAACAATGCCGTTTTCTGTATCACTTCAGTCCTGATCTTGATTCCTATCTTCTCAATGTATTTCTCTGCATCTTTTGTGACACATCCCAATGCACCAACTACAACTGGAATGACAGTTACTTTTCGAAGGCAACTTAATCTTGCAATTTCTCTTTTTAGATCTTGATACTTTTCAATTTTCTCTTGTTCCTTCTGTTTTATCCTTGTATCTCCTGGTACAGCTATGTCAATGATTAAGCACTCTTTTTCTGGTTTTAACACGACAACAATGTCTGGTCGCCTATGCTCAATTTCGTAATCTTTGTTTATGTTGAAGTCCCACAGTACCTTAATGCTTTCATTTTCAGTAACGCCTTCTGGCTTATGATTGTACCACTGTTCAGCCCTGGGTAGGTCATCCTTCTTGCAAATCTCCCAGTGAACTATCCGTGCTACGTTGTCGTGGCGTCGCTTATATTCCTTCTGGGCTAATTTGCTACATTCACATATGATATGGCTCACTGTTTCCCCCATCTCACCACACATTCTGCAACTCGGCGAATCTCTTGATTTGTCGATATGATGTTTAACGTAATTCGTACGTATTGCTTGTTCTTGTGTTGCCATAATTAGTGCTTCTGTTCCTTTCTTCAGGTCTCCGTTTTTTAGCCACAACCATGATTTCTTCCTGTCTACTATCCCATCCGTATCTCTGAAAAACTGACCATGCATTGCTTTTTCATGCCATTTGACTTATCTTTCTCTTTTTCTTTGATCTTTATACTCTGATGGCTTAATGATGTCAGTATTCATGTCCTGTTGTTTATGCACTGCTTTTAATAATTGCTCTTGGCTGTTTTAACATATCATCTAAGGCTATTTTCCTCTGACTGGACGGTTTCTAATACACTTTGCAATCCCCTTCCAACTCTCTGTCTTGCTACATAGAGTCTATCGACATCACTTTTTGGATGCAATGCTCCATTCATCGTCATAATTTTCCGTGTCTGTCTGTCCAGTTTCTCCAGTTCCGCTTTCGTCCACTTCACTATCCCAGCCCCATATCTCATCACAGCTACTGCCCAAATATTCATTGCTGAGATGGCATTCCTGCTGTTCAAGTTTGACTTTAATATAAGTTTAATCCTTCGCTTGTATTCCTTCGTGAATCTCTCTTTCATTTCCTTCTCCTTTATCCCATCTAGTTCTACTATACCCAAGTACTTGTAACCTTCTTCGCTAACGCCTTTCATCTTCTCTCCATCCGGTAGTTCAATTCCATCACAAGTTACCATCTTTCCACGCTTCATGATAATTACACCGCACTTTTCTATACCGAATCGCGTGCCAATGTCACAACCAAATCTATGCACTGTATCTACAAGTGATTCTATGTCTCTTTCACTCTGTCCGAATAACTTTAAGTCATCCATATATAGAAGTTGATTTAATTTTGGCTGATTCTTTCCCAAATTATATCCAGCTTTCATCTTTCTCAAAATTAGTGACATTGGTATGAGACAGATAATAAATAGGAGTGGCGAAAGGCTATCTCCTTGGAATATTCCACGTTTGATGTTGACATCCCCTAATACTTCATCTCCTGCATTCAATTGTACCTTCCATTTCACCATACTCTTTTCCAGGATGTTCATAACATTATCAGCTGCTCCAACTAATTGTAGACTCTTTAGTATCCACGAGTGTGGTACCATGTCATATGCCTTTTTATAGTCCACGTAAGCCATAGCTAACTAAGTTGGTCTGTCTTCTCTTACAGTTCTTCAGTATCATTTTGTCAATGAGTAGTTGATCTTTCGTTCCGCGTGTTTCTTTACGACAACCCTTCTGTTCTGATGGTATCATGTCATTAGTATCTACATGCTCGTACAGCTGCTCAGACAGCATACCTGTTAGCAATTTCCACATTAGTGGTAAACATGAAATGGGTCTGAAGTTACTCGCAGCATTTCCCTTACTCCTGTCGTTTATATACAATACCGTTCTTCCATACGTCATCCATGCTGGAACCTCCCCACTCTCGACCACTGTATTCAATTGGCAACCAGTTCTATCGTGCAATGATGACAAGTTTTTCAGCCAATAGCCTTGTACTCAGTCAGACCCGGCTGCCTTCCAATTTGGTATTTTCCCCGTTTGCTTTCTTACATCCTGGGCAGTGATCTTAACATCATCTTGTTTATTGAGTCCTTTTGATTCAGTTTCGATCTCTCGTAGCCATTCTGCATCATCGTTATGTTCCACTGGGTTGTCCCATATTTCACTCCAAAACTTTCTACTTTCGTCCGCATTTGGTACCGTATTCTCTTTAATTACTTCATCATTCAATTCTACAAAAGCTTGCTTTTGGTTTGATGAAAACATCCTGTTTATTCTAAACTAGTTCATCCGCTTTTCGTATCTGTCTATCTTTGCTGCTTTCGCTGTAATTCTTTGCTTAAGCTCTTCCATAACAACCTTTACTTCTTTCTTCTTCACATCATCCTTTTTGCAGATCTGTTCTAGTTTCTTCATATTTGTTATTTGTCCTTTTGCATAACGAACTAATTTGCCAACACTCGTTGGATCCTCCTTTTCCAAAATGGTTCTTGTGACACTTTATCCTTTCTCTGTTTCAATCCTAACCGTTGGCACACATAGACAGCTGCAGCATTTATCAGATCGTTTGTTTCTGTTAAATCATTTGTCATAATATATTTCCATACCTTATTCACATTGCTAGTGATCTCCCTGAGCTTTTTACTATCTGCTTTTCTAAAAGAGACATTTGTGATCTTTTCCTTCTTTTTAGACAATTCACAGATAATATTTATCATTTCCAGCTGTTCTTCCGTTAATTCCGAATCAGTCAATATATGAAATTCTGCTGTTGTAATTTCTGCTTCACCCTGCGTTGGTTCATTGGAACATTATTATTATCAATTATTATCAATTATTATCAATAATTATCAATTATTATCAATTATTATCAATTATTATCAATTATTATTATTATTATTATTATTATTATTATTATTATTATTATTATTATTATTATTATTGTTGTTATTATTATTATGTATTGTGTCGCACACTGTCTTTATCAATGGTGATAACGGCTTGAAACATGGTGTCAACAAGACTCCTCAAATTTTAAGCACTTTCCGGAGGATCCTTGCAGAGTAGATGATGATAGTTTTCTGCAGTTCAACAATTCGTGTTCCTATTCCAAGGTCATCTAATCTTTTGGAAAGTTTCTTTGGGGTTGTCCCAAGTGCACCTATTATAATAGGAATGACTTTCGTTCGCATGTTCCATAATTTCTGTACTTCTCGCGCTAGATCTTGATACTTTTCTATTTTTTCCATCTCTTTTGCATTCACTCTACTATCATACGGTATGGCAAAGTCTATTATTTTGCATTCTTTTATTTTCTTTGTCAATCAGAATGACATCAGGTCTTCTGGCTTGAATGACATGGTCTGTCTGAATACTAAAATCCCACAGTAACTTACAGCTGTCGTTTTCGGTAACTGTTTCTGGTTGGTGTTCATACCATCTTTCTGATGCTGCCAACCCATACTTTCGACATAATTCCCAATGGATCTTTCTTCCCACGCAATCATGGCGTCGTTTATACTCTCTTTGGGCTGACATATTACATTCACTAACAATGTGATTTACTGTTTCATCTACCTTACCACACATACGACATTTGCTTTCCTCCTGTGTGTTATCAATCTTGGCCTTGATAATATTGGTTCTTATCAGGGAGCGCCGAAGGCGCGGGAGGGGAAACGGCCAGTGATGCGCATTGTTCCAATGTTTGATGCAAATTCGAAACGAGGCGCGCTAATTTGTGGGGGAAACTAGGAATGGAGCACATGTGAGCTTGGAGGACTAACTTTGGAGAAAGCATCATTCTTCACAATCTTGGCTGACTTTGGTATGTAATTCCATCAATTATTTCTTCGTTGATATATTATCTTCGTTTTTGAGCTTTTGTTGCAGCAATCACTCCATTGTAATAGCTGCGAGGGTATTTCTTACTGGGGAGGTGTGTATGATAAACATTGGACTCTGTCCATTCCAACAACGGCGGCTTTTATTTTGTTCGTTCATGCAGCGTTACCCGTTGAATTTTTTGCTTGATTTCATTCAGTGAAATCTCAGTCTAACTGATAGAGTTGAAAATTTTGTTTTATTTTGTTACACTTTTCAGTTTCAAGTAGATTTATGTCGAGTGGTCACCGTCGGGCCTAAGCGTTTTCCTATTGAAATGTATAGGCCAAATCTCTGATAAGCCAATGAGATGGCGGCTTTCAATTTTCTGCCAGGTTCCCGGTTACCCGTTGAATTTCTTTTTTGATTTGATTCAGTGAAATCTCAGTCTAACTGATGGAGTTGAAAATTTTGTTTTATTTTGTTACACTTTTCAGTTTCAAGTAGATTTATGTCGAGTGGTCACCGTCGGGCCTAAGCGTTTTCCTATTGAAATGTATAGGCCAAATCGCTGATAAGCCAATGTGATGGCGGCTTTCAATTTTCTGCCAGGTTCCCAGTTACCCGTTGAATTTCTTTTTTGATTTGATTCAGTGAAATCTCAGTCTAACTGATGGAGTTGAAATTTTTGTTTTATTTTGTTACACTTTTCAGTTTCAAGCAGATTTATGTTGAGTGGTCACCGTCGGGCCTAAGCGTTTTCCTATTGAAATGTATAGGCCAAATCTCTGATAAGCCAATGTGATGGCGGCTTTCAATTTTCTGCCAGGTTCCCGGTTACCCGTTGAATTTCTTTTTTGATTTGATTCAGTGAAATCTCAGTCTAACTGATGGAGTTGAAAATTTTGTTTTATTTTGTTACACTTTTCAGTTTCAAGTAGATTTATGTCGAGTGGTCACCGTCGGGCCTAAGCGTTTTCCTATTGAAATGTATAGGCCAAATCGCTGATAAGCCAATGTGATGGCGGCTTTCAATTTTCTGCCAGGTTCCCAGTTACCCGTTGAATTTCTTTTTTGATTTGATTCAGTGAAATCTCAGTCTAACTGATGGAGTTGAAAATTTTGTTTTATTTTGTTACACTTTTCAGTTTCAAGCAGATTTATGTCGAGTGGTCACCGTCGGGCCTAAGCGTTTTCCTATTGAAATGTATAGGCCGAATCGCTGATAAGCCAATGTGATGGCGGCTTTCAATTTTCTGCCAGGTTCCCGGTTACCCGTTGAATTTCTTTTTTGATTTGATTCAGTGAAATCTCAGTCTAACTGATGGAGTTGAAAATTTTGTTTTATTTTGTTACACTTTTCAGTTTCAAGCAGATTTATGTTGAGTGGTCACCGTCGGGCCTAAGCGTTTTCCTATTGAAATGTATATGCCAAATCTCTGATAAGCCAATGTGATGGCGGCTTTCAATTTTCTGCCAGGTTCCCGGTTACCCGTTGAATTTCTTTTTTGATTTGATTCAGTGAAATCTCAGTCTAACTGATGGAGTTGAAAATTTTGTTTTATTTGTTACACTTTTCAGTTTCAAGCAGATTTATGTCGAGTGGTCACCGTCGGGCCTAAGCGTTTTCCTATTGAAATGTATAGGCCAAATCGCTGATAAGCCAATGTGATGGCGGCTTTCAATTTTCTGCCAGGTTCCCAGTTACCCGTTGAATTTCTTTTTTGATTTGATTCAGTGAAATCTCAGTCTAACTGATGGAGTTGAAAATTTTTTTTTATTTTGTTACACTTTTCAGTTTCAAGCAGATTTATGTTGAGTGGTCACCGTCGGGCCTAAGCGTTTTCCTATTGAAATGTATAGGCCGAATCGCTGATAAGCCAATGTGATGGCGGCTTTCAATTTTCTGCCAGGTTCCCGGTTACCCGTTGAATTTCTTTTTTGATTTGAGTCAGTGAAATCTCAGTCTAACTGATGGAGTTGAAAATTTTGTTTTATTTTGTTACACTTTTCAGTTTCAAGTAGATTTATGTCGAGTGGTCACCGTCGGGCCTAAGCGTTTTCCTATTGAAATGCATAGGCCAAATCGCTGATAAGCCAATGTGATGGCGGCTTTCAATATTCTGCAAGGTTCCCGGTTACCCGTTGAATTTCTTGCTTGATTTCATTCGGCAAAGCACTTATCTGCTGTAGAAGCCAAAGTTTTCATTTTATTTTTGCTACAGTTTTCTGTCTAAAGCAGATTTGCTTTGGGCAGTTTTGCCTGTGGGTCTTCTTTGTTGATGATCTCACTGGCTTGGCCTTATTAGGTTGATCAATGGAAATGCAATGGTGGCCTTCCATTTTCTGCAAAATGGAAGGCCACCATAAAACACCGTTACCTTTTGAATGTTTGGTTTGATCAATGAAGCTTGTGTCTGTTTAATAAAGCTGGTCTTTGCATTTTATTTTGTCACTTTTTCTGGTTTAAAGATGATTTGTTTGGAGTGGTTCAACTTTTGGTCTTGTGGTTTGCTATTGAAATGTTAGGCCAAAACCACAGGTCACAGCAGTGAGCTGCCTTTCTGTTTTCTAAAAACTTCACTGCTACCCACTGAATTTGTTATTTCCTGTCACTCAAGCAAAACCCTGATCTGCCTGATGATTCTAAAAATTTTATTTTATTTTGTTACACTAAAGGAAATGCAATGTTGGTCTTTAATTTTTGAAAAAATCACTCCTACTTTCTGCATTCTGATTCCAATTTAACAATGTGAAGCAATGATAAAGACAGAGAAGGTTGAGTTACACAGCAGTAACAATTTTACAATTGCATGTTTTCAACCTTTTTATTGCCAACTTAAAGGGTGTACCACATCATGGGGGCATGCAAGTTTTTTAACAGCCCTTGTTTTACATGTATCTTTATAGCAAGTGTAAAGAATCTTGATATTTTCTTGGTTGAATCTTGATTGCACCATGGTCTTTTGATTTCAAAAGTCTCTGATTGCACCCACTCAGAACTCCAATATCTTGCAATATACAGTACAATGTGCTTTTTGTATCTTGGTTGCAGTATGTCCAAAGGTAGATCAATTATATAATCACTTTCCTGTGGTCATGTAATCAATGTTGTAAAAGTCAGTTTGAAATAATTCTCTTCATTTTGTTTCAGGGGAAGGATTCACTTGATAATTGAGGATTGCATATTTCTTGCAGATGGTAGGTTAATGAGATACCTAACAGCAAGAGACCGCATTCATTGTGAACAATTTAAAAGAGCTGTTAGCACAGATAAATTCCACATGGACACCCTTTGAACATGTAACATGAATTGCATAATTCCCTATGCAAGATGGAAGATTCAATGGAAGATCAAAGAGTTTAGATTTTTGAAACTACTTAATCTTCTGCAACTAGACACACTTGTGAGCTATAAGACATCAAACCCCATGTTCAACTCAATATCATGTAGACTACTTATTGTATAATCTTAAACCAAGAAGTTTTATGTGAATTGTTTACCATTCAGTAGCATAATTTGTTCCTCATTAGTTTTTAACTTGGGTCAGTGATGTGCTGTTTGTTTAAAATACTTTGCATCCCATAGCCAAAAATCAAAATGAGTTTCTTAACGTTGAATTGACCCCTAATTGCTTCCAAAAGAGTTTCTTGATTTTTAGAGGAGGCTACTCAAATTGGTGTTTATTTCATATAAGCTGTTTTCATATGAAACAACTATCAGTTCAAAAATTGTTGTAGTGTATCAAATCTTTCAAGTGTATCAGTTCCAATGCACCAGTAGATGATTACGCTAAAAATGGCTGACAGGAATCTTTTACCATGATGCTTTGTATCCATTGAACTTTCACTGATTTGATTGGCGGATTTCTTCAATACCTCAAAGGATCTTGGTTCAAAATTCCTTGATGCTATCTTTAGTGCAACCATCTGTGGGGACCTTGATGAATGGATTCTTGTTATCTGTTCTACTGTATCTGCTCATGAATCTTCATCTTAAAAAACACAGTTCTTTAATACAGAACTGTGTGAATTTTTATTATCAATTTAACACTCACAATGAAAAGCAGAGTAGGTGTGGTACTTGGCAATGCAACAACATTGTCCTTTCTTTTGAAAAAGAAGAAAGACAACAAATAGAAATAAGCAAAATGTATCTTGCTGAAAGGCAATGGAACCAATATTCTGATGTATAAAATTGTGTGCTCAAAAAGTCCTTTTGCAACCCTCTGTCAATTTTCAAAGTTTCCAAATTTTTATCATACATTCAAAATGTGAATAGAAATGTAGTCTCACAAAAACTTGCCAAATGAATTTGACTCTTACAGTGTTAGCTAGAATATGAATAAACCATATTTCTTCTGTCTTCATTTTATCAATCACAGACCAGATTGTAACAATGAAAATTTACATACTATTTTATGAATGAAGAAGAACAAATTCCATAAGCGTATGAGATGAGGGGCCAGAGGGCAGTAGCCTCCCAACTTGGAGAAATTTTCAAAAATCAGCCAAGTCAGGCAAAAGCTTGCCCTTAGTAGGGGAAAAATGTTGGTAAACAATCGGCTTTGTGTCAGGCAGCCCCCTAGACTTTTTCTTCCTGTACGCTCTTACAAATTCAAATGTTAAGGAACACATTTTGACAGTCACAGAGACTTTGCCAAAACTTTTGCCCCAAATAGTAAAAACTTATTCAGAAACTTTCAGTGGTAAATTATGAAATTATCCTTCCAATTTGGAGTGCTTTGGTACTCCAATTTGGACTACTCAAAATTTCTTGTAAAAAGATGGATACAGTCGAGGGGCAAATCACTGATTTTTTTTCATACACCTTCCTTGAAACCACAGAAAATCACATACAAAAATCACAAAAAAATCACATACAGAAAGCACCAAAAATCACAAATCACTGAAAAATTACTGAAAAATCACATCAAAAAATCACTAGAAAGCACTAAAATCACAAAAAAATCACAGAAGAAAATCATGTGATTTCAAAATGACAAAAATCATGTACACTTTTTTGAGAAGTGATTTGCCCCTCGGATACAGTAGCATGGATACCACTTTTGCCTACAAAAATGGTGTCAGTTTTTCAGTACAAATTGAAACAAACACCAAGTCTTTTTATGACTGAGGGACTGTGATATCTAAAGAACTTTCACTCGGCATGTTTCATCAACAAAGAATTGTTCAACTGGAAGTTTCTCCTGATATCAAGAAGGCATAATATTTGATCAGTTCATATCAATGTGAAAATGACATTGGAGTTACAGAAGACCTAATCAAGTCTGCAACCCTTTCCATGATGCTCAAGGTGGTGCCGGGGCACTAATGCGAAGGCTATGCCAGTTGTGGATAACAATGCTGCACCATAGTGCTTTCAAGCAGGACCTCTTTGAAGAGCCGGGACTTGGGGGCAATCAATCATTGCATGGGCATGACAGCTTGAGAACAGTCAACTTCAACTTTTTGAATCAATAAATTAATGTTTTAGTTGTTGCTTGTTTGGCTTGCTCTCTCCTTTGCTTCATCGAAAACGTTTCGTCAAAAGTGCTGAGGGACTTTTGACGGCACCAATTACTCATGTCGACTTGAACTGCTATGCAATGAAACCATCTTAGTGTAAGACTCCGTATCTCCCAAAAAATTCTGTCACAAACTAGGCCTAGCCCGCATTTTTTTATAAACAAAACTAAACATGCCACAAGAATCTTCATCAAATTCTTCTTCTCCTTTGCTGCAAATACCTCAAACGACTTCTTTATTCAAGGCTACCATTCTTTGAACCCTCGATCAACAAACGATCGTGCTGTTTTCCGTTGTAAAAAAAGCAGTAGCTGCAGGAAATATGGCGCTTTTCTTATTCTTCCCAACCAACGCTCTGTGGACTCTCGCAGCGCAAGTCGCCATTAACCAGAGCCTCGTTTTCAAATCCGCATCATACATCGGAAATCAATTGAATGGCCGTTTCCCCTCCCGCGCCTTCGGCGCTCCCTGGTTCTTATCGCTTGTTCTTGGGCCGCTAGAATTAACAATTCAGTTTCACGCTTAAGTCCTGTTCCTTTGAGCCACATCCATCGTTCTTTTCCTGCTTCGCCATCCGTTTGTTGTAAAAAACTGGCCATGAAGTGTTCTATCTTTCCATTCCTGTTGCCTTTCAATTTTCTTTCTATTCTTGAATTGTATCACACTTTCCCCTTGACAATCCTCTATTTGCCTTGCAGCCACTAGTAATCTTTCACAGCTATTTCTTACATAGCTCTTCAGTCCAAGCTTTGCTAGATCAACAGTATCCTCTATGCTCAAAAGCCCTCTGCTGCCCTCCTTTCTAGGGATGTAAATTCTGTTTGTGTTGCTCTTCGGGTGCAATCCCCTATGCATAGTGATTAATTTTCTTGTCTTCCGATCGATACCTTGCTTCTCTTCTTTGGTCCAGTCTAAAATGCTGCTGAATACCTTATCAAAGAAACT
Source organism: Aurelia sp. 4 Dawson et al 2005 (assembly GCA_964019985.1). Taxonomy (NCBI): domain Eukaryota; kingdom Metazoa; phylum Cnidaria; class Scyphozoa; order Semaeostomeae; family Ulmaridae; genus Aurelia; species Aurelia sp. 4 Dawson et al 2005. The sequence continues at coordinate 6,810,181 of OZ026512.1, read as the reverse complement.
TCCCAAATGTTAATCCCTTTAATCATATTCTCTCCATTCAGCTTCGTTTCCAGAACCTTTCTTACTCTTCTTTTATATTCTTTTGTGATATTTTCTTTCATTTCTTGCTCTTTTACTTTGTCAACTTGTAATATTCCAAGGTACTTATAACCTTTGTTGTCTTGCAACGACTTTATTATCTTTTCATTTGGCAGTTTAATACCTTCCGATCTTACTACTTTTCCCCTCTTTTGGATCATTGTCGCACATTTTTCTATTCCAAATTCCATTCTGATATCACTTGTGAATATTCTGACTGTCTGAACGAGCGAATCAAGTGCTTTCTCGTTTTCCCCATACAACTTCAAATCGTCCATAAATAACAGATGATTAATTTTCTCTCCCGAAGCGAAGTTGTATCCAGGCTTAGACTTTCGTAGAATACTTGTAAGGGGCAGTAGTGCTATGATAAACAGTAATGGTGACAACGAATCGCCCTGGAATATTCCTCTATTTATCTTTACCTCACCCAACATATCACTTCCACTTGTCAATTCTACTCTCCAAGATTTCATACATTCTTTTATGAATACAATTATTTCTTCATTAATACTGTAATGGATTCTCGTGCGGCCCATAAACACGACAAAACAAATATGCCATTTTCTTAAAATGCAATGCAAATCATTTTCAATATCAAAGCATACGATCAAAAGATCAACACAACGAAATTTAAGTCAATCAATGTTGTTGAAAGTTTCTCTTTGATGCCTCAGCTCTGACTCCCTGACAAATAATAAGAAATAATACGCTCACCAACATGCCGTCATCGGTTGGGCTAGGGTCGACGTTTGACTTGCGGCCTGGCCTATCTTGACGTCACTTGAACGCGTTCGGTTTTATCTCGCGTCTTGTACTCTCCTCAAAACATAACTGCACAACTGACCCCTCTTCAACTCTGTCTTGCAATAATATTCTTGAGCTCTTCAGGGAATCGAGAGAGGCACACACCACCAAACACAGGGGAGAAAACATTTACGACTGGAACGGCTAATCAACTCTCTCAAGGGACATAACGCACTGGGGGTCTCCTGAGTCTCATTGGCCTCGTTTCAGGTTTGTCAACATTCTCCCCGCCTTGACGTACTACGTCAAATGACTTGGTAGATTTGGGCTTGGTGACTGCTCCATGAATACATGTCTTTTCTTTCAATATTTCATCATTTATATATTCTTTGTGACCTTCAAGTAGGTGTAACTTTTGGATAGATCTATTTAATTTTCCTTTCTGGGTTTTGAGTGTCACTGTCCGAATTAAACCATCTGCTCCTTCATGAACTTCTGTCACCATTCCCATTGGCCAATTATTCCTTTTGACATTGTCTTCTGATATTAATACAACATCACCTTTCTGCAACGGAGGAGCTTCATTTGTCCATTTTTGTCTCACGGTTAACTTAGGTAAGTATTCTGCTTGCCATCTTTTCCAGAAGTGACCAGTCAATCGTTGACGATAAAGATACCTTTCACTGATTGGAGCTTCACATTGCTTCCCATGCGGTATGTCTGGAATAGTCTTTAATGCTCTTCCGAGTGCGAGATGTGCTGGTGTGATAACTTGTCCATCTTTTATACTTTCTCCAACAAAGGTCAGAGGCCTTGAATTAACCGTTGCCTCAATTTCTGTCAAAATGGTGTGCATTTCTGTATATGTAAGAAAGGATCTACCGAGAATCTTTCGCAATGGTTCCTTTAGCGAACGACAAATTCTTTCCCACCAACCTCCTCGATGTGGGCTTCGCTCCGTAATGAACTTCCACTTGATGCCTCTATTTGCTAGATCTGTTTCTACTCTCTGAGTATCAATCTTCTTCCAAATTTTCTCTGCCTTTGTCTTTGTAGCCTCCACTATCCATTTCAGATCTTTATTAGCTCTTTTGAAAGTAGATTGATTATCTGACCACATGGTGTTGCAGAGACCCCTCCTGTTATACATCCTCTTGAAGGCTTGCAAGAACTCTTCAGTTGTCATATCCTGTGTTAATTCGAAATGAACCATTCGTTTTGATGCACAAGTGAATATGCATACATACGCCTTCTGAGGTACTGAACTTCCTTTCAACTTTAGGAACAAGTGTCCGGTGAAGTCTAATCCCACATGCGTAAATGGAGGTGAAGGACTGGCTCTCTCTACTGGTAAAGGAGCCATTTTCTGCATCAGTGGCTTTGTAACTTGTCTTTTACATTTGAGACATCTGTGAATTACTCTAGTAACAATTCTGCGCCCGTGGATTATCCAGAATCTTTCTCTCGTTATGGCTAAAGTAGTTTCAGGTCCTGCATGTGTACCTTCTCTTTCATGTACTGATTGAACAATCTTTTCTACGACCATGTGTTTACCAGGTAATATGATTTGATGCTTACTTTCTTCAGGTATCAATGAAAACTGCAATCTACCTCCAACCTTGATAAGCTCCTTTTCATGATCAAATATTGGAGACAGACTTTTCAATTGGCTAGTTTTCGGAAGCTGTGCACTGTTCTTTAGTGCTGCAAAATCTTCAGCAAATTCTTCTCGTTGTACTGTTCTGTACCAATATTCTTCTGCTGACTTTATCTCATCAGACGTTAAATCTGTTCCAAATGATTCCATTGGTTGGCTTGAAACTTTACTTCTTAAACTCGTCTTAAAATTACGAACTGCTCGCAAGACGTAAGCAGTAACTCTTGCTAACTTCAAAAATTTCTCATATTTGGCTGGATCAATTACTCTTGATACAGACTTTGTAGTTGAATGGTTGCAAACTGTAATTTTGATCATCTCTGTTTCTGACTCTGGAGAAACCTCGAGCTTATTTTCTGGCCATTCTACTTCATCTTTCTTTAACCACTCTGGCCCATTCCACCAAAGTTGGTTGTTGATTACTGAACCTAAATTCTCACCCCGAGTCAACAAATCGGCAGGGTTTTCATTTCCTGGGCAAAAACGCCAACATTCAGGTGATACGTTTCCTTGTATCGACTGCACTCGATTCGCAACGAACAGTTTCCAGTTTCTGCTTGGTTTTCGTATCCAGCTGAGTGCTACCAAACTGTCTGACCAACACACTATTCGGTCAACAGTCAATTTCAATGATTCCAATACAAACTTCAACAGTTTGGAAAGAATAAATGCAGCTAGCAACTCAAGTCTTGGCAAAGTCACTCTTTTAGTCGGTGCAACTCGGTTCTTGGACATGACTAACTGAACATTCACTTTTCCAGATTCGTCTTTCAACACGACGTACACTACTGCACCATAGGCTTTGGGACTAGCATCTCCAAATCCGTGGAGCTCGACGCTGTTGACATTAGTAAGATCACTTACAAAACATCTAGGAATGCGCAGATTTGATAGTTCTTTCAAATCTTCTTTCCACGTATTCCATAAAAACATAAGATCTGCATCTAACTTTTGATCCCAGTCTAACCCCCGTGTCCACAGTTCTTGGTATAGGATCTTTGCTCTAACAGAGAATGGACCTAACCATCCCATTGGGTCGAAAAGCTTTGACGATATACTGATAAGACTCCTCTTGGTTCCTTGATCTTGAATATTTGTTAGGTTCTCTCCTTGATTGAACAAAAATTCATCTGTTTCTGTATCCCACGAAATGCCCAATGCTTTCAGTGGGTCACCTTCACTTTCTATCTCTATCACATTCTTTGTTGCTCTTTGATCTTGTGGTATACGGACAAGAACATCTTTAGAATTACTTGCCCACTTGACTAATTCGAAGCCTCCAGATTTCATCATTCCCGTAGCTTCTTGATACAACCGAAACGCACTTTCATTGTCTTCAGCTCCCGTTAAACAGTCATCAACATACATGTTCTCTTTGATGGTTTCTGAAGCTATTGGAAAGGACTCCTTGTTTACTTCAGTATGATGTTGCACAGTTGCTATTGCTTCAAAAGGACTTGAAACATCTCCAAATGTTAGGCGTGTCATGCAGTATGTCTTTGGCTCTATCTTTGTATTAAAATCACGCCACAAAAATCTATGGACGTTCTGATCTTGCTTTGCAAGTTTTATTTGCAAGAACATCTTCCTGATATCAGCCATCAAGGCGACACGATGAAGGCGAAACCTAATGATGATTGAAACTAAATTAGGTTGTAACACAGGTCCTGGTAGAAGACAGTCATTGAGAGAAACTCCATTCTTGTTCTTCGAAGATGCATCAAATACCACTCTACACTTCGTTGTCACTTTATCTGAGCGAAAAACTGGATGATGAGGCAGATAGTTAATCTTTGTCTCTGAATTTGAATCCGTTTTGTCTGTTTCTCTTGCGTGCCCATCTTTCAAGTACTGATTTATTGCATCTTGATACATGCTTGCCTTTTCTTTGTCATACTGAAAACTTTTCTCTACTTTCACAAGTCTGCTAACAGCTTGCTGCCTATTGTCTTCCAAACCTGTACAACCTTCTCTCCATGGCAATGCAACTTCGTAACGTTCTCCATCATAGACAAGGCTATCTTTGAATTGTTGCATCGCACTTTCCTCGTCTTTTGTCAACCTTTTTTCACTTTCATCGATTCCCGAAGATTCTAACTGCCAAAATCGTTTGAGATCGAGGTTGAGCTCTTCCTCTATTGTCTTCACTGTAGCAAAATTTTTCATCGCTCTGTTGCTTGGATGATATTCTGGTCCTACATCTAAGTTTCCTGAGATCATCCATCCAAATATTGAATTAGTTGCTATCGGACTGCTAGCATCTCTCTTCTTTAGTCCGCTTCTTAAGATCTGACCCCACTGGTCTGAACCTAATAGAATATCAATGTTTGCTGTTTGTCTTGGGTAGCTATCAGCTAACTTTAATCCCTTTAAATATCGATATTTTGAAATATCGACTGGAACTGCTTCTAGCGGTGCGCACACCTTATCCACCGCCCATGCACTTACATCAGCAGACTTACTGCCATCCAATGCTGTCAAAGTAAATTTGAACTTTCTCACTTTAATTGTTCTTGATTGACCACCATGCATTAGTATTGTCATCAGTTTTGATGGTCCCTCATATTGCATTCCTAATGACTCTGAAATATCTTGCTTTATATATGAGTGATCACTTCCACTATCTATCAGAATCCTGACATCTGTTTCAGTGCCATTCTGAAGTAACTTTGCCTTTGCTGTGGGTAGCAGCCTCATCTTGTTGTCTGAATCTGTTTTCACAATACCGTTTAAAACTCCAACATGGCTTGCTACTATAGCTTCTACTCTCTCGGAAGAATTGACCTTCTCATCTTTAGTTACTTCTGTCTTGGGATTCGAACTTGTTCTGTGTAGTAATGTATGATGTTTTCTTTGACATCCCTCGACCATACATCCTTGGCTCATACAACATGAACTGTAATGCGTGGAACTTATAGGCTTTAAACAATTGAAACACAATCCTTTGTCTTTAACTGTCTGTATCCTTTCATCAACTGATTTCTTCTTGAACCCAAAACACTTCTTTGATTCGTGATTTTTCTCACAAAAACCACATTTATTTTGATTATTTCGGCCTTGATTGACAGTTTCTTGACTAGTTTGAGCTGCTAATGCTGTTGCTGATGAAAACCTACCGTCCCCTTGATCCTTGTTTTGTATACATGGCCTATTTGATATTCTGGGATGAGCTGAACGGTTTGGAGTCGACTTCTCTATGGCCTCTTCAGACATTACATGTGATCGAAGAAAATCGAAGAAAAACTCTGCCGTAACTCTCTTATCTTCTTTTTCATTCTCTAGCTTGGAAAGTTCATACTCCCACTTTCTCCTTATGTCATTTGGCAGCTTACTTTGGAAAATTGGTACAAGAATTCTGTGACACACTTCAAGGTTTGGCTCATACTGCTCCAGAGTGTGATATCTATTAACCAAAGTGTCATACAAGTACCTCAGTGACTGTGCAGTAACCCTTTCTCTCTTCTCTATGTTTAGTATCGATTCGACCAAATGTTCAACGACTAAACGTTGTCTACCATAACGCTTCTTCAATGCATCTATGGCCTTTGAGTAATTTGAACTCGTAACTTCAATGTATTCAATGGCTTTTCTTGCAGATCCTTTTACATATACTCTCAGATAATTGAATTTCTCTCTCTCACTTAATGTATTGTTCTCGTGAATACAAGATTTGAATTGATCCCACCATGAAACCCATTCTATCATATTGCCATGAAACTCTGGTAATGTAAACTTGGGTAATTTCAAATTATTACTTGAATTTGATTCTCTGTATTCCTTCAGTGGTGTTCTTTCCTCCACTGATCTCAACTCTGCTTCCTCATCCTTTTTTAATTGTGAAATAAATCGTTCTGCTCCTTTTGATGCACGCAGGATTCGTTGTTGAAATTCGGTCCAAATTCTTATCTCTCTATCTACAATACTTTCATCTATCTGTAATGTAATGATTTCTTGGACTATAGATCCACACTGTTGTTCCTTTTCATTCAGTCGACGTAATGAATTTTCCATCTCAGCTTTTGATACTTCACCCTGATCAAACTCAGAAATCTCTAACAGTATCATCTCTATCGCTGAACCATAAAATTTATATTTTCTGTAAAGTTGCTCCATCTCATTTGGATTTCTTATATCATCACTTCTCATGTCTGCATTAACATTGGCTTTGTGCTGCACTGCCTCTAATATTTTCTTACTCCAACTATTTATCTTTAAATCCATTTCTTTCTCAATTTGATGAACAAAATTCGACTGTTTTTCCATTAAAACTTTCATTTCACTAATCTCTTGAAAAATATTCTCATGATCTTTGCTTTCTCCATGTCCGTTATCTCCATTATGTCCGGAAAATTCATATTCTCTGTGATCTGTTTCATACTTTGGTTCATCTGAACTAACTTGAAAACGAGGCTGTCCGGTATTTGAAAGCTGTCCGGTTTGTGTGGTCTGCCCGTTGTGTTCCCAACTTTGCTGTCCATTATCATGCAATTGTTCATGTATAATCTTGCCTTCACCTCTTCTATCATCACTGCCTTTCGAATGTCCGAACAGATCAATGTCCCGATCTTCGAACTGTACTCCAAACAAATCCTGCTCCAATATTCTATTTCTATCACGAATTGATGACGTCCTGTCCAAACGTGAACGTGCAGACTTGCTTATCTCTTCAACATTCGGCAACAAACGCGGTATCCTCGAAGGAGTTTTCAAGATCGACTCTGTTTTATCTTGAGACTTTTCACTCTGAACGGAATCCTCAGGAGAACCTCCTTGACTCATGATTAATTCCCTTTTGGCGAACTTATACAGCCTCTGTATCAGCTCTGCTTTTCTCCCCGTGGCTGGCAATGAGTTTTTCTCCAGTTCCCTTCGGAGCTCCGCGACATTCAACTTCAAAATATTTTTATACAATTGATCCTCCGACGACATTGTCCCATGAGGAATACAGATAGCAAGTTCACGAGAGACTGATCCAGTAAACAATTAAATAACAAATTTTTCCACGAGCGATTCGACTTTCAAACAAAAGTGATCCAAATCTTTAAACTTTAGCCAGTAAACAAGTCCAATAACAAAATATGCAGCAACATGAACTGTCCAGTAAATACCAATATCAATAGAACTAGCTAAGAAACTATTCAATTCAACTCAGCATAATGTGTTACAAATTCATTTAAATTTTGTGCAATAATTGCTATGAATTACACAACTTTCTCAGAAAAACAAGAAAGCAGCTCTTAGCTTTCTTATCGTACGCACAAATCGCTACGCGCAAAACATGTACTAGGACGCAAGCATAATTTCAATTAGCACACAAATAGCACATCGAAGTAGCACACAAGGTCCCTACCCACATAAGCACAGAACGAGGTACAACTCATCGTGTCGATATGATGCAAGTACCTGCGTAATGAGCTATGTTAAAAGGAAGAACCTTGAGAACTACCTCATTCAGTAAACTGATATATCATGCAAATGCAACAAACAGGAAAAAGATACAACTGAGGCTGTACCAAAGTTCAGCACGCACATATAGCACATAACAAGGTACAACTCATCATGTTGAAATGATGTTAGTACCAGCGTAATAAGCTAAATTAATGGGAAGAACTTCACGCAGTACCTCAAAATATGTGATAGTTTAACAATTCAACTACCCTCTGCTACCATGTAATGGATTCTCGTGCGGCCCATAAACACGACAAAACAAATATGCCATTTTCTTAAAATGCAATGCAAATCATTTTCAATATCAAAGCATACGATCAAAAGATCAACACAACGAAATTTAAGTCAATCAATGTTGTTGAAAGTTTCTCTTTGATGCCTCAGCTCTGACTCCCTGACAAATAATAAGAAATAATACGCTCACCAACATGCCGTCATCGGTTGGGCTAGGGTCGACGTTTGACTTGCGGCCTGGCCTATCTTGACGTCACTTGAACGCGTTCGGTTTTATCTTGCGTCTTGTACTCTCCTCAAAACATAACTGCACAACTGACCCCTCTTCAACTCTGTCTTGCAATAATATTCTTGAGCTCTTCAGGGAACCGAGAGAGGCACACACCACCAAACACAGGGGAGAAAACATTTACGACTGGAACGGCTAATCAACTCTCTCAAGGGACATAACGCACTGGGGGTCTCCTGAGTCTCATTGGCCTCGTTTCAGGTTTGTCAACAAATACCAATGCCTTTGAGACATTCTACGATCCACGAATGTGGCACCATGCCATACGCCTTTCGATAGTCAATCCAGGCAACTGTGATACTTTTCTTCCTGGCTTTAACTTCTTTCATTATTATTATTATTATTATCACTATTATTATTATTACTATTATTATTATTATTATTTATTATTATTATTATTATTATTATTATTATTATTATTATTATTATTATTACTATTATTATTATCATCATTATCATTATTGGATCACATAAACTTTTCGATTAAGATCTTCTTCAGTATTTTAATCGAAACGTTTATGTGATCCAACAGTGTTTGTTTTTATATTATATTTTCTGTTTGGTTTGAAAGATGGCTTAGTTCGCCATTATTATCATTATTATTATTGTTACTATTATTATTATTATCATTATTATTATTATTATTATTATTATTATCATTGTTATTATTATTATTATTAATAAAGGGGGGAAACGAGATTACCAAAGGACTGACCATGACCTTGAGGTTAAAAAGAATTTTTGGAGTTACACGAAGAAATTCCTTGATGAACCAACCAATATTTTGCCAAGTTTCGATGTAAGAGCATGCACAGCATATTTCAAGAAAATATTCAAATGCCAAAATAAGAAACTATTTACAATACCGTCATGGATGCCAACCCTCCCGAACGGGGAAAAAAGTTTTGACTGAGAGGCACCGTCATACCAAGAAATTTCAAAAATTATTTGGCGAATGAAATCAAGCAAATCTCCATGTCCGCTTGACCAAATTTCTGTGATTATGTTGAAAAGATGTCCATTCTTGCGAACCTATTTATCGCAAATAATAAAGCAGGTCTGGAATAGCAAAAACATCCCAGCTGTTTGGTGCTCCGCAACAACAATACTGATTCACAAGAAAGGTGCTTCAAACGAGCCATCAAACTTCCGCCCTATAACTTTGCAACCAATATGCCTAAAAATATTCACATCCATAATTCGCAATCGCATGTTCAAATTTTTAACATCAAACAATTTAATCGAGAATCATATCCAAAAAGGCTTTGTTCCCAAGATTTCTGGTACCCTCGAACATACAGCACTACTTTCACATATTATTAGAGATGCCGAACGTAAACAAAGATCCTTAGTAATAACTTTGCTAGATCTAAAAAACGCATTTGGAGAAGTACAACATGGACTAATTGATACCATGTTGAAATATCATCACATCCCTGACCATGTCATTGAACTAGTAGATGCACTGCACGCAGATTTCAAAACAACGATCACTACCAGAAGCTATGTTACACCATTTCTTAAAATTGAAAAGGGAGTACTGCAAGGAGACTGTCTCAGCCCTCTCCTCTTTAACCTTTGCATTAACTCTTTCATCCGTACCCTGCAAGAAAAGGAATTCGAGCAACTAAGCTACAGGTCAAATAAGCTGTTGACTCCGAGAAACTGGTTCCAATTCGCAGATGATGCAATTGCAATCTCAGCAACAGAGTATGAAAATCAAACTCTCGTTAATGCTTTTTCAAGGTGGTGTAATTGGGCTAAGATGAAAATCAGACCTGATAAGTGTCAAACTTTTGCTATGAAAAAGGTTGTAACGCAGTCCAAACAGTTTAAGCCAAAAATTTATGTAGACAATATATTGATTAAAAGCATCGAAGAAAAGGAAAGTCTTCGATACTTCGGGCGCTGGCTTAATTTTGACATTGACAATAGTGAGCACAAAAGGCAGCTTCTTGATACTGCAGATCGAATTCTCAACTTGATTCATCAATTACCTTTACATCCAAAAATAACTTTAAACTGTACAATCGGTACTTTCTCTGTAAAATCAGTTGGGATCTCACGATAGCAAACATAGATGCAACGTAGATAAAGCAAAATCTGGACATGATTTGTCACGGATATTTCAGAAAGTGGTTAGATATACCTGTAAGTGGAACAGTTGAGATATTGCAATTACTTAAGGCACAGTTTGGCCTGGAGGTCATTGATACAAGTAAAAAACATACTCTTTGTCAAGTAACTTTCCGTAAGTGTGTGACATTCGATATATGCATGACATTCGATATATGCATGATGCAACATCAGAAAAAACTAACATCCAATATGACTCGTTCCATAAAATAAGACTTACTCTAAAAAAGACCCTGGAAGAAAAAAATTTAAAGGTAGGGTTCAGAGTACAGTAATAACTGAGTTGTGGAAAACAGCACACCCAAAGGCAAAGAATTTTGGTTTAAAGTGTAACATCGTCTTCCTAGAAACATCTTTGATATCACCACAAGATATATGAACAACTCTCTTGCTTATTTTTCTAACTTAGCAAGATGGGGTATCAACGTCAGAGCAAGCTGTACATTCTGTAGGGAGGTTCAGAGAACAGAGCATATCATAGCTGGAGGTGTGTCATGTCTAAATCGCTACACATGGCGCTATAACTAGGTGGTGTTAAACTTAGCTAACTTTTTGCTACAATTGTCAAGAAACTTTATATGTGACATTCCATCATTTTTATCACCTGAAATTGTGACTGGTACTGATGCACGACCGGATCTACTTGTTGTGGACAGAATGAACAACTTGTTCATAATTGAGCTAACCGTAGGCCACGAATCTTGCACGATGGCAAATGCTACAAGAAAGGCAAAAAAATACGAACATCTCTGAAATGATGGTGACCTGAAACGTTCGTATCAAGACTCTGTTTTGTGAATCTCGTGATGACTGCTATCGGCATCTATTCAAAACATTCAGAGGAATTCTTCAAAATGCGGACAGATTTAAACATTGACAACACAGCAGCAACGTACATTTCTACAAAGCTAACAGAAATTTGTATACGTTCGTCTTATTATATCTTTTGTATGAAAACGAAGGAGTGGACGGAAGTGGATCTAATGAACTTCTAAGTTGAACCTTACCTTACTTTTGTTATCTATTTTGAAGCACCTATGCGAATGCAGGCAGACTATGCCTACACCGTAGTGAGTAGTCTGATTCTGTTACTGTTGTTAAGTTGTACGTAATTAGTTGGATTTTATCATGAAAAGTTTCCATTATGAGTCAAGGGATGCTTTTCAATTTTCTTGTTAGCAATATACAGCCAAAATTTATCAGGCTTTGGTCAGATGTTCATCACTCGATGCCAAAAATATCTTTAACTTCGCTATTAGATTTCTAAACAATACTCTGGCCAATCGGAGTAATATGGTATTATGGGGACAGACGGATGATTCTCGTTGTACATTTCGTAAAGAAAATGAACAATTGTGACATGTTATTGCTGGCTGTAAGGAATATTTGGACCAAGGCACCTGGAGACACAATTCTGTCCTTAGTTTCATAGCTAGGACGCTGAGCTCTGTGAAGGATGTATCGCTCTATGAAGACTTGGATGGCTGGGAATCGCCATGTGTTATTACTGGTATGGAACTAAGACCTGATTTGTTGGCTGTCAAAGGTGCAACGTTGTACATAATGGAGTTGACAGTTGGATTCGAGGCAAATATTGAAAAGAACGCTGCAAGGAAGGAAGCCAAATATGAAGAACTATCTCGCAGGTTAAACGATGAATATGATGAGGTAAATTTTGTGAATATGTTAATGGGTAGCATTGTAGTTTTTGGTAAGTCTTGTAATTCATTTTTAACCATGATGTCAAGCATTGATATAGGAGAAAAAAACTCAACATATATAATGAAAATGGCAGCTGATATAGCCTTAAGGTGTAGTTACTATGTCTTTTGCCGCAGGAACAAGCAGTGGACAGAACAGTCATTACTCCAGCTTTGGACAATTTTAATTGCTAGTGAACAATTCTTTTTCTTTTAGAGAACGATTTGAACTTTTAATCATGTAATTTGAACTTTTAGGCATCTTTCTTTTCCTTGGTATCCTGCAGTCGTATCTCTGCCTGTCATTAGAGAGGAGGTCGATTGGTATTGTATAAGTAGCTTTAAATTTTGTTGAAAATATATGAATAATAATAATAATATATCATTATTATTATTATTACTATCGTTGATTCTCAACACAAAGCATTTGGCTTTCTTTGCTTTGGAATAGTTACTGTGAATGCGGGCATCAACCAGCTGCCAAGGAACTCAGAGGTCTCTGAAATAGACTTTTAGGAACCAAGTACCAATCTTAATAATCTTGCTGTCCCAAGTAGAGCTGTTTTCTGCAAATGCTCAATTCGAATGTCTATCCCAATCTGCTGCATAAATTTCCCAAACTGATTTCTGATTGCTCCCAGTGCTCCGACTACAATCGGATTTATAGTCACTTTCTGCATTTCCCACAAACGTGCAATCTTATCCTTTAATGGTTTGTACTTATCGATCTTTTCTAGCTCCTTCTCACATACTCTAACATCTCCAGGTATCGCAACATCCATGATTTTAACTTCTCTTCTTTGCTTGTCTACTACGACAATGTCCTGTCGGCGGGCCTCAATCTCTTTGTCACACTGAATCATGACATCCACAAAATCTTATAGTTGGCATTCTCAATAACCCCATCTGGCTTGTGCTCATACCATTTGTTGGCTCTGTCCAGTTCATATTTTTCACAGAGGCACCAATGTACATACTTGGCAACATTATCATGCCTCCGTTTGTATTCCCTCTGCGCCAACATGCTGCATTCACTTATAATATGTGAAACTGTTTCATTTTTATTGCCACACATTCTGCAAAATGGGGAGTCGATGGTTTTATCAATTTTGAATTTGGTGTAATTTGCTCGGAGAGCTTCCTCTTGTGCACTGCAAATCAATGCTTCAGTAGGGCCCTTCAAGTCACTTTTCTGTAGCCATCGCCAGGTGTTAGCTTTGTCTTTGCCCTCCATTTCTCTGAGGTATTGACCATGCATCGCCTTGTCTTTCCAGGTGCTAATTCTTTCTTCTTGTTTAAGGTTTTTAAACTCGTTTGGTTTCATTGACTCTTGGCAAAGTAGGATCGTGTTGCTATTCTTAACTGAAATAAGCAATGGTTCATCATGGTTTCTTACGTACCAACCAAAAGGCTATTTTCTTCCGTGACAACACAGGTCTTGCAACCTATCAGCGCCCTACCACCTTTACTTTGCGTTACGTATAACCGATCAACGTCACTCTTGGGGTGAAACTCCTTATTCAAAGTCATAATTTTCCGAGTCTTTCGGTCCATCTCATCAAGCTCGGCAACATTCCACTTAATGATACCTGCCCCGTATCTCATTAAGCACACTGCCCATGTGTTCATTGCCATGATTTTATTCCTTCCACGTAGTCTACTTTTCATGATAGCTTTTGTTCTACGTACGTATTCTTTCCTGAAACATTCTTTCATCTCACTATTCTTGATTTATCAAACTCTGTAATTCCAAGGTATTTGTATCCTCCATCTTCAACTTCCTTAATTTTGTCACCACTAGGCAATTCTAAACCTTCTGTTTTTACCACCTTTCTTCGCTTTAAAATAAGTGTGCCACACGTCTTGGCCCCAAATTCCATGCCTATGTTGTTTGAAAATATTTCTACAGTAAAATATTTCTTGTCAAAAAGGGGGCGCCAAAGCTGAGTTTTTCATCGTGAAGGGGGGCAGTTGCCCCCATCTGCCCTCCTAAATCCGCCACTGATTTGCCATAGTATTCCTGGCATCGTACACGTACACATGTTGAGCATCGAAACTGAGGCCGTTCCTTCCATGTTTGTTAATTCGGCTAAAATTGTGCCCTAAAAATTGCAGTGCATCATACCATGCCGCAGTGCATCATACCATGCCGCAATGCATCATACCATGCCGCAATGCATCATGTAATGATAAAAGAGAACAAGAATCAATCATTATGAAGAAATCGAAAAATGGATATTTTCACCCAGAAAACATTTACCGTAACCTTAAAGCTGTACAGGGAGGATGCCTGCTTACACTCAGCTGTGAGGCCATTAAAAATACCTTGCACCTCTAAAGGAGAAACATTTTATGGAATTTATGGAAACATTTCATGAATTGGATATGGAAAGCAATTTTACTGAAAGCTTTATCTGTTCTTCGCTTTGGGTACAGCGACAATGCCGTGGAATACAGCTTCGACCAGATGGGCCTACTTTCATTCAACTGATGCTGTTACTTTGTGGTGATGTTGAAACATGCCCAGGTCCATCCATAAAGTGCTGTTCTTGTGCCAAAACAGAGAGAAAAAACCAAAGTAGAGCTACATGTGTGCAATGTCAGGAAATATTACACCTGAAATGCTTGACCAACGATCTCAACGAAGCTCGCTGTTTACCGTGTTTAACAAAACATGATCTCGAAAGACCGAACGAAGTTGTAGATATTGAAAACACAGCAAATGATGCAAACGCTGACTCACATTATGAGTTACCCGAGCTGGCTGAACTGCAAAATCAGCCTGGCCTCAAAATCTTGCATCAGAATATCAGAGGACTTCTATCACATAAACACAGCATCTGCCATCTTTTAGAGAGCTTTAAAAAGATCCATATTCTCTCCCTCAGCGAAACTCATCTTTCAAAGGATGATGAGGCTCAGGCTAATATTTCTGGCTATGATTTTATCGCTAAACCAAGACTTTCAAACCCGGATAAAAGAAGTGGTGTGGGGCTATATATTGCGTCTCATATACCATATCAACGAAGATTTGACCTTGAACAGCCTGAAATAGAGTGTATTTGGTTGGAGATCCTATTTCCCAAAACAAAAGGTATCCTCATTGGCATTACTTATCGGCCACCTGATACGTCAAAATATCTTCCAGATAATTACGTAACCAATTTTAAAACAATGATGGACATAATTTCTACGGAAAATAAAGAAACTCTTATTCTGGGTGATTTAGATTGTAATTATCAAGATAAAACAGACCACAAAGAATTAAAAGATCTACTGTCTTCATTTGGGTTAAATCAGATGATCAAAGCTCCCACGAGGATAACGAGACTCTCGACCACGCTTATTGATGTTATATGTTCAAATGAGCCACAAAACGTTTGTTCCCCGACAGTAATTCCCGCTGGTCTTAGTGATCATGAGCTGATTGCTTGTGTCCGAAAGCTGCACAGCATAAAACAAAAGCCCAAAGAAATTAACTGCAGAAACTATTCAAAGTACAACCCAGCGTCCTTCTGTGAGGATCTGGAATCTCGAAATTTTGATCAGATCTATTCAGCGGCCTCTGTAAATACAGCGTTGAAATTGTTCAATGAAATCTTAACACAATGCATAGACAAGCATGCACCTTTTGTTAAGAAGCGTGTAAAAGGAATGCTTTGTCCATGGCTCTCTAAGGAGCTCAAACAAGAAATGAATATCAGGGACCAGCTCCTTCGCAGGGCCCGACGCACAAACACTGAATTAGACTGGTCAACATACAAGCGCAGCAGAAACAGAGTGAACAATCTTGTTAAAAGCAATAAAGCGAGGTACAACAAAGAACTATTGCGGGATAATGCCGATTCTGCAGATAAGTTTTGGTCTGCAATAAAGAAGATATACCCCACAAAGGAAACTTCGAAGACTACGACATCAATGATTGAATTGAATGGTCAAAAAACGACAGATATAAATGAAATAGCAAATGCTTTCTCCAAACATTTTGCAACGGTAGCGAGCACCTTAAAAGCCAAAACGTTATTACTAAGAAATTTTATCTGGATGCCACAAAAGAGCTTTGCTTCCACCGAGGAAAAACACTTCCGCTTCCAAAAAGTCAATCCAGTCCACGTCTATAATGAGTTGAAACGTCTTAAACGTAAGAAAGCAGTGGGTGTCGATAAATTTCCATCTGGAATGATAAAAGACGCGGCTTCTGTTCTAGCTGGACCACTGACCTTCCTCATCAACATGTCTATGGAAACAGGACTGGTACCATCCGACTGGAAAATAGTAAAAGTTATTCCGGTGTTTAAATCAGGAAAAAAATCTGACTTGGATAATTATAGACCCATATCAGTTTTGCCAATTCTGTCAAAATTGTTGGAGAAGTTCGTCCACAAACAGCTGATTGATCATTTGGAAAAGAATTGTATGCTGTTCAACTTTCAATTTGGTTTTCGTTCCAAGCGCTCAACAGAATTAGCAGTGACACTCTTGACTGATCACATACGAAAGGAAGCTGACAAAGGCTCCCTCACAGGGGCCATCTTCATAGATTTGTCAAAAGCTTTTGACACAGTCAGTCATTCAAGCCTTCTAAACAAGCTGCCTTCCTTTGGGATTCATGGTATTGAGTTACACTGGTTCACTGATTACCTGTTTAACCGAAGCCAGTTTGTTCAAAGTAATGAATGTGCCTCTGATATCACGCCAGTATTTTGTGGAGTACCACAAGGATCGATTATTGGTCCTCTGTTGTTTATAATGCATTTTAATGCGGCTCACACTGTTCTACAAAATTCTAAAATCACAACATACGCTGATGATACAGTCATATTTGTGTCAGGCAGTTCCTTAGATGAAGTTGAAGGGAAGCTAAATAATGACCTGCAACACCTAAAAGCCTGGTTCGATGAAAATGAACTACTGGTAAACTTGAAAAAGGGAAAAACAGAATCAATGATCTTTGGCACAGCTAAACGACTAGGTAAAACAGAGAAAAAGGAGATGAAAGTTGAAGTAAATGGAACATCGATTGCAGGGACTTTAAGTTACAAATATCTTGGAGTACATCTAGATCAAACATTGAACTTTGCAACCCACTTTGACAAGATTTATAAAAAGGCTACAGGAAGATTAAATCTACTTCGACGCATCAGGAGCTCCATTGACTCTGCGAGCGCTGAAAAGATCTATCGCACCATGATAATGCCTGTTTTTGGATATTGTGGTTCACTGTTCCTCGGATGGTCCTCGTCATACAAGAAAAGAATTGAAAGTCTTGAGCGTAGAAGCCTTGATGTTATTAGATCGACTAGGGTTGCATCTGTCAGCTTGCGTGTGCCTAGTATCGAAGCAGGAGTGAAAAAGAGGTCCTGTAATTTGGTGTTTGATATTTTACAAGGCAATGTCTGTGATGCAATGAAAGACTACTTCGTTATAAATGCTCATGGAAAAAATACTAGAAACGACCAACATCTCGTTAAGTTGCCTCAAGTGAAAACAGAATTTGGACGCAAAGGTTTTTATTATCTGGCAGAAAAAAATTTAATGACTTGCCGCTAAGTGCCAGAAAGATTGAATCTAGACTGCTTTTTAGAAGATTTTTAGAAAATCATTTTATATGATGTAAAATCATTTATCTTTGGATTGGACTGTATTGGACTCTTGTAACTAGTTTTTAGATCTTTACCATTAATTTATTAAGTATCAGGACCCTAATGATAACAGTATATAGTATACTGATAGGTCATCCTGTTAAAACATTCGATTATTATTTCGGTCCATTTTTGAAGTTTTTCTTAGGTAACCTTAGGTCAGTTGCTGTATTCCTAAGATTCCTGGAGGACACTTGGGATGTTTTTGTAAAAAGATTACACATGTACGGTGGCGCCAGCTCATGAAGAGATTTGAAGACCATGATATTTGACTCACTAGCAATTAGCTCTTCTATGGTCTTCTAGCCATGTTTCGTTATTAGTGGCCTGCCTGGGGCATCAAAACTGCTGCCAGTTACAATACAAGCAGCACGGTTTTGTAAATTTTGGATCCGGTTGATCTCAGTCAAGCCACAACAGCCCCATACAGAACAACAATAGCGAAAGTGCGGCTCCATAATACCTGTGTACATGGTCTTCAGAGTTTCTTCTGGGAGAAGAGATTTAGTATGCTTCAAAAAGCCAACACCCCTGGAGACCTTAGAAGAAAGTCTGAATGTGCTCCTTCCAATCCAGGTTATTGTCAATCTGAACACCAAGATATTTGGATTTTTGAACAACTTTCAGCTCATTGTCCCGGGTTTTTAGCTTCAAAGATTCTCTTTGATTTTCCAGAGTTTTATGCTTTGATTTTGTGGAAATCAGCATGGAATGTGTTTTCATTACATTAAGTGAACGCTTGTTTCCTTTAAGCCATTTTTCAACTTGTGCAAGGTCACTGTTAATGGCCTCATTCAGCTGAGCGATGTCAGAGGACTGATGGCAAAGGCTCCTCTCATCAGCATACATGGACACACTTGATTTACAGACAGCTTGTGGGAGATCATTAATATAAATGAGGAAAAAAAGGGGCCCAAGACATGAGCCTTGAGGTACACCAACATTTATTCCCTCAACTGATGAGTCAACACCATTAACCCTGGAAAATTGTTTTCGATTGGAAAGTTAGGATTTGAATCATACCAACTGCTGCTGCTGAATGCCATAATATTCTAGTTTTCTGCAGAGGCGCCGGACGCTTCATGATGCGGCGGGGGCAGAAACCGCAGAAAGGGCACCTTATGGTGTCAGAGTTTGCTGTTGAAACAAATCCGGAATGGTTGTTTAGGATAGGCCTATTGTCCTAAGCAAATATTTCTGAACATAGTGTGATCGTGATCGTGACCTTGCAAGCAAAAGGGATCTTTAGTGTGATTGCGGATGAGAAACAACTCGCTTCCAATGTCTGATAGAGCAAATAGTTCGAAACGTTTCGATTCGAAAGTAAAAAATAATATAATAATAATAATAATGATAATAATAATAATAATAATAATAATAATAATAATAATAATAATAATAATAATAATAATAATAATAATAATAATAATAATACTAATCTCTTTATTTACAGTTTGTAGGGAGATAGTTAATATACATAAATAATTATGTACAAACTAATTAATACCAACTATTTACATACAAGAAATAAGAAAAATTACAATAAAAATCTACTTATTTGCATATATTACAGCTACATTTGTCTCCATTCCAGGTTTGTATGCCTTTCTTAAATCAGAATACGTTTTCAGCACTCTTTATTGTATCAGGCATGGTATTCCAGAGAATGCTGCCTCGAAATGCTAGAGAGTTTATGCCAAAAGACATCGTTTTGGTAGACGGAATTTGTAGCGTGTTTTTGATTCGTAGATCATAAGTCAGTTCCCTCTGCACGAAAAATTCTCCCATAAATGATGGAATTTCATGATTTAATGATTTAAATATCTCTGTCATTAATTTCTGTAAGTTTTTCGTGTGGATTGCTATTTCATTGTTCTTGGTGAGGAGGCATTCAAAAGTGGATTCATAATCACCAAGCAGTGCGCGTAGTGCACGTTTATGCACTCGGTTTATTTCCTTATTACATTGCTTTCCACAGAAAATCCAAATTAGAGGACAGTAGTTGAAATTTGACAGCAGAAAGAAATTGTACAGCAATTTTGCCTTGTCTAGATCTAGCATTTTAGCTACCCTAGAAAATGCTTTCACATTTTTATTCACTTTTTGGTACAGGGTTTTGGCATGTTGGTCAAATTTAAGACCAGCATCAATTGTAATGCCTAGAAGTTTTACACTTGCTGATGGGCATACAGTAGCTCCATTTATCTTCATGCATATTTTATCATTACGTTTGGTACCAAGGAGCATCATCTGGAATTTAGATGGATTGGCCACCAGTCTGTTTGATAAATCATTCTAGCGCTTGACATAGATCCTCTTCCAGGTCAATAATAATTCCATCCAAATTAGTGCCACAGGAGTAAATGGTATTGTCGTCTGCAAAATTGCACGTCTCAGTATTTTGGATGAAGTAAATCAAATCATTGACGTAAATGTTGAATAGCAAAGGACCCAGAACAGAACCTTGGGGCACACCTGATCCAATATCGAGCCAGTCGGTGAAGGTCGATCCGATTTTCACTCGTTGTTTTCTACCGGAGAGATAGCTATGTATAAATCTGAGGCATTTCATGCCGAAGCCATAGGCCTCTAGCTTTGCTATCAGGAGATCATAAGGTAGGCAATCAAAATCCTTAGACAGATCCATAAGTACCATACCAACGACGCCCCCATCATCCAGGCATTTGCGACATTTTTCAATTAATCTAAAGAGGGCATGTTGAGCACTGTGACCCTCTCTGAAGCCACAAAGTAGCCTAGAAATCTTTGTCTTTGCAAAAGCAGTCATCTGTTGTGAGATCTGTCTCTCGAATACTTTTGAGAGTGCAGAAAGTACACTTATTGGCCTGTATTTCTTCTTGTTAGTTCCATCATCATTTTTAAAGATAGGCGAGACATCAGCCTTCTTTAATTTGTCCGGAAATTCACAGCTTTCAATTGATTTGTTCATATGATGGGTGACTTCCTGATAGCAAAGATCTGAGACCGTTTTCAATGAGCTGATCGGTACCTCACCGCTGGTCTTTTTGTATTATTAAGCTGATTGATTTCATTCCAAACCGAAATCGGGTTGATGTTGGAAAATTCAAATTTATCCTCCTCCGCAAGATGGCCAACATTTTGTTTGATCATTTGAATGCTAGGATGTTGCTGGTACTTATTTATCGCTTGTAGCACTGGATCTTCGCGAATCATGTCCTCGTGAGGATTGATCATTTCTTCGGGAAGATCCAGGGTATCAGTGATATTCACAAAATAAGAGTTGAAACACTCCCCTATCGTTTTATCATCATGGAGGATGTGACCATCCTCGACCAAAACAATTTTTTCGTTGGTATTTACTGTACCTTTCGTGAAGATTGGTTTGAAAGTTTTCCAAAATTTTTTACTGTTTCCAATTTCGGTGGGATCAAGATTTGCATAGAATTCTTTTTTTGCCAGTCTATTCAACTTAACAACGAGGTTCCTTTGAGATTTGTAATTCCTTATGTCCCTATCAGTTCCTGTCCTATTAGCAATGGTTTTAAGTCTAGTTCGTTTCATCATTGCCTTCCTTAGATTTTTTGTCACACGAGGTTTATTATTTCCGCGAACAAGGACTGATTTATAGGGAGCATGCTTCTGCAGTGTTTTTGCAAATGTTTCCTCAAAGTCACCTAAGTTTTCATGCTTTGAATTTGATAAATTTCGCGCCAAGTCGATTCTAAAGTTTGGTTCAGAGAAATTCTTGTAATCCCTAAGGTTGATTTTCTTTGGTGGGAGTTTGACATAGGTTGTTTTGAGTATCGTATAGATCAGATGATGGAAATCGCTAAATCCTGTCTCAAATGTTTGAGACCCGAAGAAGCTATGTTTATTGTTCGTTAGCATCAGATCAATACATCTACCCTTAACAGACTTAAAACAAGTTGGAGTTTTGATCATGCTGTATAAATTGTGATTTTCCAGGAGATCAGTCATCACAGGATGGGTAGTCTCCATGTTAAAATCGCCAAATATCAACACGTTGTCTATCGATTTGGAATAGAAATCAATCAACCTTTCAATGTGTTCGTGGAAAACGTATTCATTTTGACACGGTGGTCTGTAGATCGGTAGCAATAACCATTTTTTCTTCCTTAAATTTAACTCAATTGGGATTGCTTGGATGTCACTTGGGAGAGTTATACCATCTAGTTTCCTCGAAGGTATACTTTCATTCACAAACACCAGTATACCACCCGAGTTTCCAGAAATGTCCGATCTGTAGGGCTTTTTGAATCCCGGACAAAAGGACGAAAATTTAAATTGCCGATGAAATTAAGCGAAGTGCGACAAAGAAAGAAGTTAAACATAAAGTAAACAGAGAGAACGAACAAATCAAACCAATCAATTGTAGTAATAATTGTAGAAATCAATAAAAAACGTTTTTTAACCTTTATCAGTTTATAAAATGTACTTTCACAACAAAACAGATGTATATGTCCTTTCACAACAGAAACTCTCTGCAAGTTTACACTGATATCATGTTAATCTTAATTTTAGGTGTAAGAGCAAAACTCGAACGACAGAAATCTCTGTGCGTTTTCTTTCTTAATGGGTGCTACAGACATGATTACAGTAAATGATTATTTCGAATCGCATTTCATCGTTACAATTATCTTAGATTTCAAAGCCTAGCTAATACTGTATCGGTTTGTTTTAGATGCTTCAATAAGATTCAGCGATGCTGTTGGAAATTTTAGTGAAGTGAATTACGTTAGTGGCGTATGCATCGGAAGAAATGGATAGCGCAATATCCTTCAAAAGTCCCAAAGTATCTATGACGTTGGTCATTGCGAGCAATATGATATGTATGATAAACCAGTATGATAAACGATATCTTTATATTTCCGATTTTGCAAATTCATTTTCAGTTCCGTCAACATGTCAATTATTGACATTCTTCTTGCACATAAGTTTCAAGAGACACTCGAAATCCAGACATCGTTATCGTTAGCATATAGATATTTATATGAAATTTGCTATATGGCATTGACGTTTCTACGGAACCAATTTTTCAGAAAGGGCACTTTGCTGCCCCTGCACTGCCCCCACACTGCCCCCACACTGCCCCCGCACCACTAGGGTAACGGGGGCAGCTGCAATGAGGAAACTAAGCTTGCAACTATTTCGGAGAACAACGCCATCGATTTTGTTAAGAGAGTTGACCTTATTCCGAGCCTGCCTATAAGAATCCATGAGGATTGGTGACTTACTTTTACAAGCTGCTTTTTTCAGTCTATCCCTAGTCATCATCAGGCCCTTGAGGTCTTTGTCAATCCAGGGGTAGTATTTTTCAGAAACGCACATTTCCCTTAGAGGGGCATGTTTTTCTATGATTAAAGAGAATAAAGCAGACCAATCATTGACAAGAGTATTTATATCATCAGTGTGTTGGAACATATGCTCCCAACATATGCCAAAGACATCAGATAGGAATTCATCCTCTTTGAAGTTTCTCATGCTCCGAGTTTTAATTTGTTTATGGTCTTTTTCAACTGCTCCGCTGAATCTACGAATGCAGTAGACCATAAAATGATCACTGAGAGAAACCTCATGAACCCCTACCCCAACAATGTCTCTGGCACACGTTGTGGCAATGTGGTCAATGATTGTTGCAGTTTCAAGGGTGACCCTTGTTAGTTGCTCAACAAGCTGCTTAAAACTGAACAGGTCATAGGTATTTGCCATATGTTTAGCATTGTTATCTATGAGCTGATCATTTTGTTTCCTTGTGAAATCACAATTTGTGTCACCAAGGAGGATCATTTACTTCCCTTCCCTATCTAGGTAGGCAAGGACTTTTTCCAGCTCACCAAAGGAACCAACAGGGCCACCGGGTGGTCGGTACCATGCGATAAAAAAGGCTTACTTTTGGGGGGTTCAATTTCAATGCAGATGAGTTCAAGCCCATCAGCTGGAAGATCATCTCGTGGTTTGAAATTGACTGAATCTCTTATACAAATGGAGATTCCCCCACCATGGCACGTTCTATCAAGACGCATTTGCTGGTACCCAGAAACTCTAGTCAATTCCTTAGGAATGGAACTGTCCAACTTGGTTTCATTTAATACAAGAATGTGAATTCCCAACCTCTTAATCATCAGCCGAACTTCATCTAGTGCTGATGACACGAGACCCCATCTATGGGTGTTTTAGGAATTTCATCAGAACTATCTAAACAGTCAGCATTCTCCCTATTAAGGTTACTATCAAGTTAATTAAGCTTGAGGTGATTTGTTATGTTGCGAGCAAACAATCTGTTTCCCTCAGGGTTGAGATGCATACCATCACTTAGCAAATGTTTAAAGCGAATATTGCCGTGAGGTATGTAATCCCATCCCATCCACTGGTAATGCATTCCAAAGTTTAGCACCAAGATATCGAATTGACTTTAGACCATATTGAAGACTGTTCATATGGGATAAGTACAGATCACCTTGACTGGCTTGTCTTGTGGAATATTGATGAACTGATGAGCTGAAGGCAACAAGGTGAAGTTTTATTAACAGAGTCATAAAGAAAGGTTAGAAGGCGGAGTTCAAAAATCTCAGAAAGCTTAAGAAGTTTAAGATCTTTAAAGATTCGAAGTGAGGGTGAGAAACGAGACTGAAATGAGATAGCTCTGACAGCTTTTTTCTGCAGTTTAAAAATTGGATCTATGTATGACGCAAAAGTTTGACCCCAAACAATAAGACCATATTGTACGAAGGATAAAAATAAAGTATTGAACAAACAAAGAAAACATCTAATGGAAGTAGATTGCTTATTTTGAGAAAAACTCCGCAAGTTCTAGCTAATTTTTTAGAGAGTTCACTGAGATGGTATTTCCAGCTTAGATGCTCATCCAAGAGAAGTCCTAAGAATTTAACAAACTTAGCACTTTTGATAAGCTTTTTTCCGATTTTCATTCTACAATCAGCAGGAACATTTCTAGAAGAAGAGTGAAAGAGAACATAGTTCGTCTTATCAATGTTTAATGATAACTTATTAGCATCAAGCCATCTTTTTATTGATCTAAGTTCTTTGTTAACAATTTTGAGTAAATTAGAAAAATCTTTGGATTCACAGTAGATATTTGTATCATCAGCAAAGAGATAAAATTAAGTTTCTTGGAAGCATTTGGTAGATCATTAATGTAGATAAGGAAAAGTAATGGGCCTAGTACAGAACCTTGTGGTACACAAAAAGTAACTGAAAGTAAGTTAGAATTATTTCCATTAATAGAAACATATTGCTTTCCATCTGATAAATAAGATCTAAACAACTCAAGGGCACAACCACGCACACCATAGTGTTCCAATTTTGACAATAAAACTTCATGATTGACAGTATCAAGAGCCTTTTGTAAATTAACAAAAATACCACAACCAAATCTTTTATTATCAAGTGTATTTCTTATAGCTTCTGTCAAACTGACTAGGGCTTGATCGATAGAATGGTTTTCTTGAAATCCAAATTGCAAAGAATAAAGAATATTATGTACCTCAAGGAATCTAAGCAGTCGTCTGTACATTAATTTCTCAAATATCTTACTGAAGATGGGTAAAAGAGAAATTGGTCTATAATTAGAAGGTACCTTAGGATTACCTTTTTTGAACAGAGTTATTACTTCGGCTATCTTGAGTTTATCAGGAAACACACCAGACTGGAAAGACTGATTCAGAAGGAGAGCAAGAAGAGGGGGGGATTGAGGATCCAAGGATTTTTAGCAATTTCTATTGGTACTTATACTATTAGGATCAACAGATTTAGATGGATTTAGAATGTTAATTAAGTCATTAACTTCCATGAAAGTAACTGAAGTAAGGAAAAGGGAATTACAAGTTCTGTTAGATAGATACTCAAGAGGAGATTTAGGAGTCTTTGGGATTGTCTTTGTTATTTTATCAGCAATATTTACAAAGAAATCATTAAAGATGTTTGAAATTTGCTTGGTTCTGATGTTACATTTCCTTCCGGATCTTTGATTTTGTTAATTGAAGAAGAGGTAGATGATTTATGAGAGATGATTGTCTTTATACCTGAACATAATTTTTTCATATTTTGAGTGTTGGTAGCAAAAATATTATGAACATAACTTTCCTTACTTTTCTTTATTTCATTAGATACACGATTTCTAAATTTGTTATACAACGTAACATTATCATGAGTTCTCTTTTTCTTTAATTTCAGCAAAATTTTGTCACGGATTCTCATCATCTTTTGAATTCTATTATTTATCCATGGTTTATCCCTCAAATTCATTTCCTTTCCGCTCCTTTTTATTATATGTGCATGTTTATTTGTCAAAATGCTAAGGTCTTTCAAAAATCTGTCAAATTTTTTGTTTACATCCATGTCACTATTTTCTAAATGAATAAAGTTAGTCAGGGTAAACTCCTCAAGAAATTTGTCATCCTTAAATTGAGAATAATCATATCTAAATGATTCAGATTTGTTATGACTGACTTGAGCATTTTCCAAAATCAAGAACAGGGGAAAGTGATCAGTAATTTGCATCAAAATATT
The DNA here is from genome assembly GCA_964019985.1 of Aurelia sp. 4 Dawson et al 2005. Lineage (NCBI taxonomy): Eukaryota > Metazoa > Cnidaria > Scyphozoa > Semaeostomeae > Ulmaridae > Aurelia > Aurelia sp. 4 Dawson et al 2005. Next base: position 6,783,718 of record OZ026512.1, on the reverse strand, counting down.
GCCACTTGTAATGTTAGCATTAGTAACACTATTGTAAATATTATTAATAACAGAGGCACTATGTTCTGAAACTCTTGTTGGATGATGAATACAAGGAAGAAGGTTGTGTGAAAAAAGTTATTGACCAAATCTGTTGTTGGTGTATGGGAAGCATAATCAAATAGATTGAAATGGAAATTACCCATTATAAATACCAATTTGTTTGAAGATATCTTTGATAGAAGATTCTGAAAGTGAGATGTGAGGTTATCAACGTTTGAACTTGGATGTCTATAAACACAAAAAATAAGGAAATCTTTGTCCTTTTATTTTCAATCTCCACCCATGCTGCTTCAAAATCATCTGTGCAAGAATCTAAGTCTAATCTAGGCTTAGAAGTAAGAGAATTTCTAATATACAAACCAACACCACCATTCTGGGAAAGTGATGAAGTCTTAAAGAAGGTAAAGCCAGGAATAGCAATATTAGATGAAATAGGTTTGTCATTAGAATGCCATATTTCAGACACTCCAATCACATCAAGATTCAAATTAGTATGAGCTGATAAAAAGACTAATTCATCATAATGAAGGGATAAGCTTCTAATATTTGTATGAAGAATAGAAAAGTCACTTGCAGATAACTGTAAGGAAGAAAGTTCAAGTAATGCAAAGTAGCGAGAGTCAATATTCTGAGGCATATGTTCATCAATATCAAAATCACTAAGATTAGGCAAGTCTATATGGTTAGATGTAATTTCAAACATAAGAGCAGAGTCGATAAACGAGGGCAATTCAAAGTCACCGATGCCTAATAATTCTTTATTAGGTAATGAGCCATATGGAAACATATCTATGGTACACTTTTTGCAAAACCAAGAAAATTCATCGGGTTCTTTCTCAAGTTCTTCATATTCTGAAATAGAAATGTCATTTCATTTAATATGGACATAGAAATTGCAGTTATTACAGAAAATTGCCTTTTGTTTGCCTGAATATTTTTGTGGCAAATCTCACATTGAAAATTAGTTGTACTTGTCATGATTAGAGATCAAATTTGGAACTGATCTGAAAATAAAGAAAAAGTTTCAGATGCAAGGTTAAAGACAAAGGTGATTTTAATGTGACTAACTGGTTGTTCGCAATACCTTATACTTAACCAAAAGAAATTTCATTGTCACTGTTAACAGGCTCATTAAATCTTTCACATTCATTGTTGATTGACTCACTGACAGTTTCATTCTCATCTGGTGGCTTTGTTTTACGAAAGTGTGGATTTCCATTTTTTATAACCAATTTTTCCATGACAGACAGGCAATTTTGCCTCGTTTTCTTGCTTCGATGAGCTCTGGTATTTGTTCCTTTCTCCTGAGAAGGGTTCTTCTGGACAGGTCTTGAGCAAATCTGACACCCTCAGGCTTTGTTTGCCTTGCAAGTTTCAAAAATTCTTCTTTATCTTTCCAGTGAAGAAATTTAGCAACAATAGGGCGTGGCTCATCACTTCTCCCAAACTGGCTGAGGTGAGATCTATCATGAGATGACTGCTTTTTGCCTAGATACCCTACTTGATGACATCTCTCTATTTCAAAACTTTTACTTGACCCTAGCTTATCCTTGATCAGATTTTGTACAAGCTCTTCAGTGTCATCCCATGACTTTTCTTTGTCTGGGTCTTCTTCCATTCCAAGAATCTTTACGTTATTACGCCTATTTTGGTTCTCCATGTACTCTAAATTGTCTTCCATTGCTTCAATGTAATCAAATGACTGGTTACCTGACTGTTTATTGGCACTGGTTTTCTTCGCGGGTAAGTAAACCTTTTTTTGCCATTTCGTCATGTTTGGCTTGAATGAATTGCAAGATAATTTTTAAATCCGATACTTCTTTGCGCAATTACTTTATTTCATTCTTCCAATCTCCAGTCATCAGCTCAATTGTTGTCTTTAAGTTCTTGGTTTGATTGTCAAGGAGAATTTGGACCACTGACATCAATACTGGTTTATCCATGACTTTGCACTTGCTCAACAACACATCGGCTAGGCCAAGGCCTCCCGATCAAACTAATTCCAATGAAACCAAGTTCATGTGGTTCTGAAATAATATGTTTTAAAACGAGTATTGAAACATTCCCTAACGACGATCATGAGGATTGCTAATTCTTTTTTTGTGTTGCCGTGCTCTGCACGTGTCGTCCTCAACATCCACCATCTTGCAAAAGAAATACAGGCATACCAAATTTTGAAGTTCAATCAAGACTGAGGAAGCCACCACTGAGGAAGAATTTCAAGAAAAGATTAGCTGTTTTCCTGAACGCTTTGCAGCAGGAGTAACAACCCCATTCATTTCATACAGTGATAGAGATGAGTTCATCAAAAATATTGCTGAGCATTAGAAATTGAATATTCTATCCAAGGCCTTGACCTATTGGGTCTTTTGTCTTTATTGTAGGATTATCATGAAGAAAGTAAGCTGGAGTTTTGCATTTCCAGTTCCTTGAAAGTTTCAGATTTTCTATGTGTGTTAACAACTGTGGATTACACACTTGGTGAAGAAAATGCGGAAAAAAGAGTAAAGGAAGAAGATAGCTTCATTGAAGGTCTTCAATATGATGCTCCAAGAAAAAGTGAAGCTATTGAGTTGGAAGATGAAGATGAAATACATGTGGAAAGATATGCTTAAATTCTGTCATTACCGTCATTACCTGATATGCTTTAACTCTGCAGTGGTTCAAAGCATGCTACAAAAGATATGATTGGAAAAGCAAGGGTTGCATTCTTTTCCTACACCCTAAGCGAGGGTACCAAATAGGTTTTTCGGGAAGCGGGAATCGCCATTTTTTGGACTCGGGAATCGGGAATCGCTAAGTTTTTGTAAGCGGGATTCGGGAATTGGCACCAGCTTTCGGGAAGTGGGATTTTCCTGGATTGTCTCAAATTCTGCTTCAGCCTTGTTTTGTGTGTTTTGTCTTGGAATGATCCTTGGCCCAAAGGTCCCATATGAGAATTGAACAGGTACTCATAATAGTTCTGTGAAGGGGTGGGCACACTTTAGGTCCTTACGGTGTTTGGTTCCCAACTCACTAGTCAAATTGCTAAGGACTTAGGATGTATTCGTTTGGGTATCTGAAGTCTCAAGAAGTCTTCTTAACACGGTCGACTTCGCAGAGAATGACTTCGAATGCTACAAGGATGGGAATTCTGAAAATGGTTGAGTTGGAAGGCTTCGCAGAGAAAAATCCCAACAGAATGAGAATTCTGAAAATGCAAGAGAGTTCGAATGTGGAATGCTTTGTTAAGTAAATTGAAGCCATTTCAATGCAGGGCACTCTTATTGTGCAGATCCCACCAAGAGAAAATAATTTACAGTAAAGCTATTGATTTCTCGAATGCTTTATGAATGTTTCATTAACAAATTCACAAGTTTACCAGCTTCATGAGCAGAAGATTTCTGAGGCTGCGGAAATCTAACGTTTTCACAAGAGCCCAAAAGAATACGCCAAAAAGTTTAAGCTAATAACGAGGCGCTATTTTGACAGTTCTCGTCGTTGCATGCTAAAACAGTTCATTTTGCCTAAAATTCTGTTGCTGTAACTGATTTATTTCGTTTCTACAGAGGAAGATTACTGCTTGAAAGAAATGTATTTTGCAGTTGTTTGTAGTTTGATTTTCAATGTTCAAACTCCTTAGACCAGACTTTGAAGTGATTTTGTGGATTGTACGAGAACACCCGCTAGTTTAGGCCATTTCATCAGCGAGAAACAGGGACTGAAGGTCGTAAAGCCTATTTAGAAGACGCATGGAAAATGAATTCAGCCTCGGATATGAAATATGATATTATCAACTGTAGAGTGGCACCAACTTTGCCCAAGGAGAAGTTTATAGAAAACACTCAAATCCCATAAAACTCAGGGTATCAAATGTTTTTCAGGCCAATCCCAGGATCTTATGAGGTGGTAGAAGTAAACAAAAGCTTTACGATGAACTTGGAGAGGTACAAGAGGTTCAAGTAAACAAAAGAGGTACAAGTAAACAAAAGCTTTACGATGAACTTGGTTTGGAATCTTTGTACCAGAGGCGATGGTATAGAAGGCTATGCCATTTCTTCAAGCTAAAGTTGACACAGTACCCAGCATATCTTTTTTTCTCTTATTCCTCCTGAACGGCAGATATCATATGATCTGCGTAATTCTCAAGCCTATGCCCAAAATAGAGCCAGAACTGATCGCTTTTCCAATTCCTATTTTCATAACACGTTACATGAATGGAACAAACTACCAATTGAAATACGCGCTTCTAAATCCATTGCTGAATTTAAACGGAAATTGATTGCGTTAATAAGACTGGTCAAAAATACTATTTATGGAGTATCTGACTTAAAGGGTATTAGAAATATAACCAAGCTTCGCGTACAATTCAGTGATCTAAATGCGAACAAATTTCATCACAATTTTGAGTGTCTTAGGCCTATATGTAATTGTGGTACGGCTAACGAGGACAACAAGCATTATCTCCTGCATTGCCCCCGCTTTAATCAACTGCGAGAGGATCTCTTTGGCACTGTCACTGAAGTGTCGGGTATTGATATCGCAAACATGGATTCAGAAACATTGTGCAACTTGCTTCTTTATGGCAGTTCTAATATGAATATGATTGAAAACAGGATAATAATTGAAGCAACGATTGAGTACATAGAAAAAAACAAACAAGTTAAATTGACTGTGGATGCTGGCGTGTTGCCTAGGTGAAGGGATCGGGTTTCTTTGTCCTGTTGCTTGGGTGGCATGTTAGTATCTGTGGGTCAGCACGAAATAAATTTGGCATAACACAATCATCTAGCAGCTCTTCTTTCTATCTTCTATACAGTTCCACGCCAAACAATCCAAATGCTCCCACAGTGCTTTATTGCCATCTTCATTGTACCATCAGTTTCGATGTGATGGTACAAAACTGATGTTAGACCTACGACACAAGGGTTAGACACATAGCATGGTTTGAGTTTGGTGTGGAACTGCCAGTCCCTTTATATTCCTTTAATATTTGCTTCGTATTCCTGTTTTCTTTTCCTGTTCCCAGTAGTTTTCTTTAGTTTTGAGGTTGTATTTGAAAATTGTAAGTGCCGTTCTTGGTGTAGGCCAGATGACCTTGTGTCTTTTTACACCAAGAGCGGTACAGTATTAACGTATTTCAGTTTCTTTTAATGTTAATTTATTATGAATAAAAAGAAAAAAAATCTTATGAGGTAAATATCCCACTTTTGAGATTCTGGGCTGGCCTATGATTTTGCTTCAAATATGCCCCTTTCACAGTGAGATTGCGAATAAGCGTGGTGCTCAAAAGCACACCATAACCTATACTTTTCCACTGATCTCCACAGTAAAAAACATTAGCAAGAAGTTGAAGCAAATATCCTCTCGAGCCATAAAAAGAGTAGCGTCACCCATTATGCCTATGTCATCGCGAACTATGAAACAGAACAGCGAAGATATCTTTATGAAAAAGCCGAATGAGCTAGTAATATCACCAACTAAATTTGAGAAATATGTGTAAAACTTTGAGTGAGATAAATAAACTCTACATGAAGCTCTTTGAAGGTTTTCAGGATGGGGTACAAATGACCTTTTCGCTAGGCGTCGCCCATTATGGCTGTAGTTCAAAACGAGTTCGCCAGAAAAACTCGTTTTGACAATAATCATCATCCATTCTGCGATGTTTAATAACTCAGCTTGTGCTTTTTCTATAAGCTCTATTTGGTTGTTTGAGGATATTATTATCTCAGTATCATCATCTGCGTACATGTTGGCTCTTGAGTGTTCGAGACAGTGCTCAAAATCATTTAAATAAATGATAAAGAGCAGCGGTCCCAAGCATGAACCTTGACCAATATTTCCATATAATTATTTCCATAATATCAGATACTTGACCATCAATGGAACAGTACTGGCTTCTGTTAGTTAAATAGGATTTAAACCAGTTGTTCTCAATACCTGTTATTCCATATTTTGCTAATTTACTGATGAGTATCTCATGATCCACGGTATCAAATGCCTTTTTCAAGTCGAGAAAAAGAGCAAAGGTAGCTTTGTTGTTGTCGATACTTGAATACCAATGATCTGAGACACCAATCAGTGAGGTAATTGTAGAATGAAGCTTACGGAAAGCGAACTGATTCTGCGTTAGCTTTTTGTTAGATTGGAGGAAATCAATAAGTTGGTCATGTGCAATCTTTTCAAATAACTTAGATAGCACTGACAAAATTGAAATTGGCCTATAGTTATTCGTATCATCTTTGGCACCTGATTTATAAATTGGTGTAATTCGTGCTATTTTTCAACGGTCGGGGAAAGTCCCTAGCCTTAAAGAACTGTTAAAGATCATCGTTAGTGGTTTACAAAGAAATTCAGCAGCGTCTTTCAAAATAGCCGTTGGTATTTTGTCAGGACCAGCAGATTTTCCTTGCTTTAGATTTTGGATATATTTCAGAACTGTTCTCTCATTTACTTGTTTGAACTGGAAGACTGTTTCTTCTGTAGGATTATTAAGATGACAGAGAGGATCATCGCCCGGTTTAACTTCAATTCTATGTGCAAGTCTCGGAACGACATTAACAAAGTGGCCATTTAGGACATTGGCAATTTGCTTTGAATCAGAAACTGTTTTGCTGCCATCCCTGACTTGCATAATAGTTGTTGAATTAGGGGCCTTATCTAGCACCTTATTTATGGTTCTCCACATGTTTTTTGGATTGTCCTTGTTTTCATTAATCAAAGAGTGATAGTGTAATCTTATAGAGGATCTAATAGTGTTTGTCACCTTGTTTTGCAAAGATTTATGCGATTTGAGAAGTTTGGGGCTTTTTATGGAGTTTTTCTTGGCCCTATCCCTCTCTTCCATAAGTCTTTTTATTTGTGGTGTAATCCATGGTGCAGGTTGATTTCTAATCTTTTTTCTCCTAATTGGTGCATGTGCATCTAGTAAGCCATCAAAGATCTCGTGGAATTTATCAACCATTAGATTTGGTGTTTCAGAGAACGGAGATAGCACTAGCTCCCAATTCACTTCCTTTATTTCGTTTAAGAATTTTGCTTTATCGTAATTTCTTAAACTTCGTGTTTCAAGAATTTTTGATTTTTTAGACCTAATCCTCCACGCGTTCACTTTCCGTATGGCATATATCATAAAATGGTCTACCATGCCCGATTTTATGACTCCAGAACTAAGAATATACCTTGGTTTGTTTGTTGAGAAATGGTCTATAAGCGTCTTTCTGGTATGGTGTTCACTCTTTTTAGTAACTCTTACAGCAACCCTTGTGTGATCCTTTATCAGTTGCTCAAGTTGACATTCATTATAAAGTTGTTTTAACAGCTTAGTGTTTTTATTTTTGGGATTCTTTAAGTCACAGTTGGTATCTCCACACAAGATTATTTCCTTATCTTCCCTTTCGAGCTGCCTTAAAATTTCCCTTAGGCTATCAAACGATGTTTTATCTATGTCTGGTGTCGGTGGTCTATACCAACTTAATAAAAACATGCCTTTTGCATTGCGTGGTGTTATTTCTGAACAAAGGAGCTAAAGCTCGTCGCTTTTTAGCTTTACTTTTACGTCTGTCAAGCTGTCCTTTACATAAAATGCTACCCCTCCGCCATCTTGGTTTCTATCGTTTCTAAAAATTTGATACCCATGGATGTGGATTTCTTGGTCTTTAATAGTTTGGTTGAGCCTAGTTTCATTTAACCCAATAATATCAATTTGATTTTCATTGAGCATCAAGGAAAGTTCATCCTTATATTTGCTAAGAGACACAATATTGTAAGAAGCTATTTTAAGACTATTTCTCTTTCTAGTTTGAGTGGAGTTATTTGTAGCAATGGGACTTTGTACTTTAGAGTTTTTCTTGAATTTATTTCCTAAGCTGTCCGAATCCTAGCAATATCTAAAATAACTACTTAAATTGCCAGCAAATTTTCTGATTCCGCCAGCATTGATGTTGAGTCCGTCTTTCCAAAGGTTGCAGAAGAGAATGTTCGCGTTGTTGATGAAATCAAAACCATGGAGATTTAGCTTTTCTTCCAGGATCTTGTTTACCTCCGCTACCTTTCTGTTAGGGGTTAGGTCGTTCTTGTCATTTCTGCGAAACATCGATGAATATGCTATTTGTGATGATGGATTGCTTTCTTGGATTTTGCTCAATGTGTTTATGATCTCATCACTCAGCGCTTCTGCATTGCTACTCTTTATGTCGTTTGTTCCTGCGTGGACAACGATAATGTCGCTGTCAGATTTTCCGACTTGTTGAGTTGCCTGTCCAAAGTGACTAACCAGCCACTTTTGCTTCTTAAGATTTATTTCAATTATAATGGCTTCTATATCATCTGGAAAATTGTAACTATTGAGCTGTTTTATTGGCGCACCATCCCTAGCATATATCAATAAGCCACCTCCATTCTTATTTCGATCATGTCGGAAAGGCCTCATGAAGCCTTCAATCATGAACTGACTAGTGGGGAAGGAGTCATCAATTTTTGTCTCTACAATTGTAAGCATGTCAAAACTATTTGCTACAGGCTTTAGGAACTCAAACTTGTTGCGTACTGAGTTAATATTCAGGTAACCAAGAATAAGACCTTTCGTATTTTTGCTACGAAGATTTTTCAAAGTGCTACAAACATTGTCAATAGATTCTAAATAAAGAACCTTCATTTGCAGATTTATCATTATATGTGGCCTCATGGACTTCCACATTAGGATATCTATTTTCAAAATGAGTTTGATCTTTATATGAGTTATATTGGGAGGGTAAGGGAGGGACACCACCACAGGGATCCAAGGTCCAAGGTCTCGCCAACCCCGATCTCATCCTTCATTGCAGCAAATGAGCAAGAACAAGGGGACGAGAGAAGGACACTGCGACCGAGGTCTGTGGCTGTATCGACCTCAATCTCTGCCCCCCTTCCCACACACGAAGTAGACTTTGAAGACAAGAGATGGGCTTTGGCGTAGGATGCTGTGGCTCTGCCAGCCCTACAGCTGGTTAGCTGGTCTAACTAACTAGACTTCGATGCTCCTTGGAAAATACTTGAAAAAGTAGTATACGATTCATTATACACTCACCTTGTTTCTTGTGAATTATTGAATCCAAATCAATCAGGTTTTCGTCCCGGTGATTCCACTATCAACCAATTAATCTCTATAACGCATACAATTTTTAAGGCCTTCGATTGTAATCCACCTCTCGATGTTCGCTCAGTGTCTCAGGGCAACTTCTTTCCCTTGTTGAAAACTTTCCGAAGAATCGAAAACAGCGAACTGTGCTGAATGGTCAGTGTTCTGGTTGGGGAGATATTTCTGCTGGAGTGCCGCAAAGTTCCATTTTAGGTCCCTTGTTCTTCCTTGTTTACATAAATGATCTAACTATGGACTTGAAGTGTAATCTTAAGCTTTTTGCTGATGACACATCGATTTTTACGATCGTGCAAGATCCGTATACAGCTGCCAGTGATATGAATCACGATTTGGAGTTGATAAAAAAGTGGGCCCTTGATTGGAGGATGTCTTTTAATCCTGATGCGCGAAAGCAAGTTGTCGAAGTAATATTTTCGAGGAAAAATAAGGCAGTTGTTCATCCAGTAATCGTCTTTAATAACACACCTGTGAAGGTAGTAGATGAACTCAAGGATCTGGGAATGTTCCTTGACGCAAAACTCTCGTTCTCCACTCATATCAAAGAAGTTATCTCTAAATAAGGAAGGGCATTGGCATGCTGAAGTATCTCTCCAAATATCTGCCCAGGCACACCTTAAACGAATTATACAAGCTGTATGTTTGACCACATTTAGATTATGGGGATGTCATTTACCACAGTCCTGCAACAGTATGCAAGTTTAGCCATAGCGTCATTTTGCCGAACCAAATGGAAAAGTTAGAATCCGTTCAATATTCTGCTGCTCTAGCTGTATCCGGCGCATGGAGGGGACATCACGAGAGAAGGTATACGCTGAGCTTGGTTGGGAATCTCTAAGTCTACGAAGGTGGAGTAGACGACTTACTCTGTTTTACAAATTCATAAATAATCTGACTTCTGAGTATACTAAGGATCCAATCCCGCCACTTCGGCAGTCGCAATATTCTCTTCGCAACCAGGATGTGGTAGGACAAATATTGGCAAGGACAAAAAAATTTCAATCTAGTTTTTATCCAAATTGCTTAACTGAATGGAACAACCTGGATCACGAGATTAGACTTGCACCATCAGTTGCTGCTTTTAAGAAAAAGCTACTCGCGATGATCCGCCCCCCTGCAAAACCCGTTTTTGGTATTCACGACCCAATTGGCCTATCCCATCTTACTCAACTTAGGGCTGGTCTCAGAAAACTAGAATTGCATAAATTCCAACACAATTTCAGGGATACCTTAAATCCAATGTGCCCTTCGAATGATGGCATTGAGGATACTGAACACTTCTTGTTGCTCTGCCCCTTGTTTGATTTGCAGCGACGAGATCTTTTCGCTGGAGTTTTGGCAATATTATGACCATTCGGATATAACAACCTTTCAAATAAGGTCCTGACGCAATATTTATTATATGGCAATAAAGACCTACCCTCTGATCTTAACAGAAAGATTCTCAAGTTGACTTTAGCTTTCATCCACAACACCGGTCGGTTTGATTAAGGTCATCTTAATCTTTGTCATACGTAAAGTAACCATCAAGTCCCTTTACTTTTTTCGTCTTCTGTTTCTTCTGTCATTTAGAGTAGTTACGTTGCATAATTCTAATTACTGGAAATGAACGGTTGCGGAAAAGACAGTGGTATAATCTTCCAATGAAAACCCTGGCTTTCTGCAATTAATCCATTGATCAAATTTGACATAATTCGGTGGGAAGCAGGGAAATTGTTATGAAACTCCTCTCCCACAGTCCTTCTGCCGCAAGCGTTAATAGACCTTTTCACGGAAAGAAAAGCATGCTGGGAAAATGGGGGAGATTTGGAGATTTCGACACCACGCAGCTTCGAATTTCGCCAGGTTGTGCGATCCTTATTTTCGAAACAAACCTCTCTCCCTAAGCACGAACAATGATATTAGATATCTTGTGTGTATATCGATAAACTCCTTACACTTCAGAGATAACGAAATGGCAATATGTTTGTGGATCAGATTCCTCCAAATCTTTTTATGGGACGAGAAAGCAACCCGAGGCAGCTTCGAGAATCACAGAATCATGCCTAGGCCCTTGCGACCAAACGCCACATTTAGGCACGTAATTCTGCGATCAATGGATGAAATCAACTGAAATTCAAAATGAAAGCACTTCATTTGTGTCTGAAGTCGGAAACAAATTGGCAGGCTGTTGCCTAAACGCATATGAACGGAGGAAGGTCAGACAGCTCAGATCACATGTCGTCCTTCCAAATGAAAAGTTTCGACTAAAGTATCTTTGCAGAAACCGGGTTCAATTTTCTTACAAAGCAAAAGAAACCCTTTTCCAGCTAATTTTTTCATCCAGTGATTGTCTACAGATGCATTTTCTACCGTTTTATTGATATTTCTAGCAACCCATCTTACCAAGAATCTATTTCAGCTTGAAAATCCAGATCAGGCGTAGGCCTTTTGCTGTCCCAAGACTTCCAACGTGGGACGTAGGACGCATCTCAAACTTGGAGGGGCACGGCACTTTGAGGGCATTTTTTTCTCAAGAAAAAGGGGGCAATTTCTAAAAATAAAAGGGCAATTCTTTGTTTATTGCAAAATTTTGGCGGGGGCACGTGCCCCCAGTGCCTCCCGGTTCCTACGTCTATGCCAATGAGATATGCCAATCTCTGTCGCCTCCCCATATGGCTCCAACCCATTTTTCGTTATGCTCCTAGCCTGCAGAAAGCTCACAGAATATTAAAAAAATATCGTACCCCTGACCCCCCTGAAAATTATGAGGGAAGAATATGCTTCATCTAGGTCTTTGAGTCTTTTAATTTTATTCAAATACGTCTTCTCCAATTTGTTTGCAGCTGCACGGTTGGCTCGAAGAATGTGTCAATGCTTAAAAAAAGGCTAAAAAAGTTCAGGAAGGAGTGCATTTGTCACATGACCTAAGTTCTGTCACGCACAATTTCCAAATCGATTCTGATTTGAACAGTTGTAGCTAGAAGCCACGACAATATTTTACAACGAATGAAATGCTGGATTTCCTATAAATTTGCTTCGTGTGGATGCATAGCTTGTTGCTGCAAGTCGATGTTGATACAGGTTCACGGAGTTCATGAAAATGCGCAGAATAAGAAACACCCGCATCAAGTGAAACTTAAAGTGCATATCACCTTATCGGGGTTAATGTTTTTTCTGAAACCGGTACCAATGATGTCCATTTTAAATCCAAGATAAACACGATACCTGACTTTTAAGATAGTTTTTTCTGTGTTTTTCTGGTCGTGATTCAGCAAAAAGTCCGGGCAGTGACGGGGACTGGGACTAATAGCTCTTGCTGTCCTCTGACGTCATTTAAGTCGTTTGACTTCTTGACCGTCACTATCATCACTATCGTTGTTACCAAATACAGCAAGAGAGCGTCTGCCTGTCGTGTTTTCCGATCTTCCCTGGAGTTCACAAAGATGTCTGACACAAGTTCTCTCGCTGAAAACAGTTCAGAAGAGTTTTCAGACAACAATGATGATGAATTCGCCATGGAAGTTGAGGACTTCGACCCACAAAATGCAGTGGCTGAAGCGATCCCGTTGGACCAGCGTGGCATCATAGTTCCGTACGCAGACGAACCCATAGCAGACGAAGCCTGGCTGGCAGGATATCGGCAACGTCGGGAAGCTGAGAGAAAGCGACTAGAGGAGTTCGAGAAAAGACTCGTGGGGACAACGGAGCGAGAAATTTGGTACGTAGAAATCTCTTCCCTTCACGGAGATAAGCGTTCAACTAGCTAGGACATGCCGATAGGGCCTAGCCATGAAATGCTTTTTAGCCCGACCGGGCTAAAAAGCAATTCATGGCCTAGCCTACATAAAGAGTATCGATGATCAATAGGCCTAGGCCAAAAATATTGCCACTGCCTTCTTGACCTCACCATAAATGTCTACACATTGTGTTGCTTACGTATCGTGATGTCATAAGCTGCCGGATGTGATTAAACCTAAATTTTCTGCTTTTGGAATTACAGCCCTCAAAACTTGAAACTCAAGTGTTTATCCACTCCACTTCACTGTGGTTTCATACAAATTTTCATACACCTGTCTCTCCATGCACTCTCTGATTAAAATAGAGTGAATGAACATGTAGAATTAAGGCACCACAAAAAATTTTTTCAAAGGACATAAATCAAAATCTAAAATGCTGTGCATTCAGTCAAAGTCCTAAGGTGCATGCAGTTTCTCTAAGAGATGAAAGTTTTACAGCCATTCTATTTAAGGTGCAAATGTGGGAACTGTAGCACAGTGACACTGCAAAATCCACTGGAATGCTACTGCTGTACAGAAGTTGAAGCCTGTGTCAACTCACTATCCAGTAATCGTGTCCTGGCAGAATGTGGCACACCACCCACTTGTGTTACAGACCATCCTTGTTTTCGGCCAATTTGTCTTGAAATTTGGCCATTACTTGCTGCTGCAACCAAGTATAAAACCAAACAAGGTGGCAGGTACAGACAAACTGGATCAGAAGAAAAGTAAGTGCAACTTTACGTACCATTTGTTGTATCATATATGTACAGTATTCATTGTTACAGTATACGAAATAACCAAAATCATTCAAGTTATTTTGAACAGGTACCCTTGAAGTACAGATTATACAGTATTTGATAATGAATATTATCTTTTACACTTGTCATGCTCAAGATGAGGACAAGCAATAAAGCTGCCATGGAAAGTATTGATAACACTGTTTCCTTTCAGATTTCTCAGAGGAGTTGCATATAGAGAGTTTACGAGGTTGGTGCATGGATTCCTTGGGAAAAAAGAATTCCTTTGCCCGCTTGTTGCTATCATGCCATCAGAAGCAAATTCAAAGAACCCACAGAAGAACTTACAGGTTACCAAGCTGACTGTTAGCCAGGCGTCATGTTGTAACTGTAATAAAGTACTGTAGCAATTGTTTTCAAGCAATAAGTATTGGCTGTGGTCACAATGGAGTTTCTTCCCATACCTGTGCAATTTGTTTCAATTTTATCAAAATTTACTTGGGAGTCAGAAAACATGGCAATGTAGCAGTTTTACAACACCTGGTCACACAATCAAGCGAATGGGCGTAAATTTTGCAAAATAATGCATCCAGATTTTTCAAAAGCCTTTTCGTGAGGATGAAATGGAAATAGGTGCCTGGTGTGACCACAACCATTGTGCCTTACTATAGAAGGCTCTACAGTTTGTGGTAGCAACAACATAATGATAGCCCCAGGAAATGTCATCCATCTGCAAACTCCTATACTCTCAGAGAATGACACGCAAAATTTAATATGGGGGCATAGTATTTATACAGTATGTATTTTTGTGAACTGTTCATTGTTTGGATGCATTTTTGGGACACTCCTTTACATCTTTGTGGCCTTTCATTGGATGTTTACACAGCCTGCAGCTACGTCTAGCCCCAGTATTTGTAGGATTGCCAGTCACTAGAGGTGCAGTGGGAACAGCATCTGAAACAAAAGTTTATATGTTTGGATTCAGGGTTGCACACTTTTTGAGGAAGTGAAATGCCTGAATCAGTTACATCACATGCCTTCCACCCATTAACATGCTGTGTCTATTTAAGAATGCCTTTACTGTGTAGCTTCACAAGAATTCCCATTTATCTGCAGATGGAAACTTTACAGCATTATGGCTCAAGAATTCAGTATCATAATTTGGAGAATTCTTGAGGATTCTTAAGGATACCTGCAGCAGTACGGTAATGTTAATCTGTGCAAAGCATGGCCTGAGTAATTGGTGAATTCAACAAAGACCCCAAACTTGAAGAAAACCTATTTTGTGCAATATGAATTACATAATTTCATTAATATACTGCATGCATAAGTCTGCGCATGCATCCATAAACTACAGTACCAGCATAGCGGTTCTTACACCAATTGATCATTGACTGTCTCACAAATAGTTTTGGTTGTAAGTGTCCATTTTAAACTTTTCATCTGAACTGATCTTGATGTGCCACAGTAGTAAGCCTGATATTTGAATGTCCTGTAAAAGAGACCTACTGTAACAACTATGATTCAGAATATACAAAACAACCTAACACACCTACAGTTGCCTCAACATTGACAACTTTCATGCCCTGCCTTTCCTTCCACTTTGTTATTGCCACATCTTTTTCTTGGCGATCTAGCATCCTGTTCATTGGCTCTGGTGTTGCTGCCTCTAGTTCTTTGCTTGCATCACACAGGTCCTTGTCAGAAGCATTCAAGAGGGTTTCAAATATTTTCTGGACATTGTCTAGAGAAACAGGATGTACTCAATAAAGTATCAGAAAAAGCGGAGACAGTGACCTGTTGACATATAATCAATGATGCACACCTGATAGGATGATAAAATGATAGTTCACAAATAGAAAACCAACTGCTCTGGTGCATACAAACTGCACATCATACTGTATGTAATTTTACAAGGTGATATTACTATCCATTCAAAGCAATGTTACATTTAATGGATATGCCAGGCATCTATACACATATACCTTTGGCCATTGGTTGAACTGTATTGTACTACTTACCATTTACAGTACATGCTTGTATCTATTACCATATTTTTGCAACTCTTCCTTGAAAACCCCAAAGGGCTTACAACTCAAGAATTTTTACCATTGTGTGGGGAAATCCTAAGAATCCTTTCATAGTTTAGATGTTTAAAAATAAAAAATTACCAAAGGTTGGCTTACTCTGATGTTTCTCACTGTGGCTTCACCATTTTAAACTTGAGCCATGATACAACAACTTGCTTTGTTCCATCTTCATATGTTTGTATTTATCTTTGAAGATTTTCATTAAAATGAAGTGATGCCAATATGTGCCTGAGAAACAAGAACCAACTCATATACAAAACACTTTATTTGTTATACGCAATGTTTATAAAATGAAATTATGTTTGCTAAAGTTCAACATACTGCAGTATTTATCTCTAGAATAAATGAGAGGTTGCTGAAAGTCTCCAGCTTGGTTCACACGAAAGCAGAATCCTGCTTGCATTGGGATTTAACTTTTCAAGCTTTGTGTATTGCAATAAAAACTTTCAAACATACTTTTAGTGACCACCACATCCAAACGGAGTAAAGCTCTGACCGTATACAAAAGTGTTGGAAATTTTGCTGATGCAGTACTAGCGAAATTTCAAATTGAGCAACAACTAAATTATTCCTCTTGAAATTCAGACAGAATTTTTATTTTCATGTGAACCAAGCTTTACCTAGATTTCATTCCAATGTGTGAAAATGCAATCATTTTCGGAGCAAAATGATTCAGCACAGAATGAAAGCCCTCTAGGCAGCTAGTTTGCTGTGATGGAGATGCCTTCTTCATGCCTTTTACCAGTAATGGGTCAGTTAGCAGTGATGTCATCTTGTCATGTGCATCTCCACCTATGAGGAATAATCATGCTGAATTATTTTTTGTTCACTTTTGGAACTCAACAACCTGTGGAAAAAATTGTAGTTTACTTAATTTGATTCAACATATCAACAACCAGACTATAGGAAAAAAGTGTCACTGATTAACAAGCCAAAATACAAGATGGAGAAACATCCTTGAGTCTAATAAATGGACAAACTTGTGTGTTCTGTAATGAAGATGTAATGTGTGTGCTGTGTATCATGTGTGCTTATAGACATACCTTTCTCTAACCATGGGCGATCCACTATTTCTCCATGGGCACATCTGTTGAAGAGGGGATCATCCAAATCTTTATGTTCGTTAACACAGTGACTTAAAAAGGATTTAAATTTAGCCCAAATGACACCACCATTGCCATCAAAAGTTGTGGAAGCACTCCAGTAAAAGTGGTTGACACACGGTATTATCCATTGCTCTATTTCTTCAAAGCCTTTCCTCTTTGCTTCTGCACTAAGAATTTTCTGAATCTCTGTAACAAGAGAAGTCATATGTCAACAAGCATAAAATGAGTTGGATGTCCTCTTTATCTAACAGTATAAAGCTGTTTTGATTCAATGCACACTCAGGGCTGCCAAGAAGGGGGCTGGAGGGGTAATTTACCCCAGGGACCAAGGGTCCAGGGGGCATCATAATTGAAGACTTTCCATTTTGATTGCTGGAAATGCTCTGAAATACATTTGAAAGCAAATCTAAAAGCCTTGATAAAAAATTAATTCTTTGCTTTTATCACAGGAGCCTGATTTCACAGTTTCCTGGGCCCCCAAAATCTCTTGGTGGCCCTGTGCACACTGTATCAGGTATCACTTGCCTTTGCAATAACCCAGTCCTATCAAATAACTGCACATCTTCAGCTTACTTTTTTCAAGTGCCAGAGATCAAAGTAATGTGTAATCATTGGCAGCTTCTCTCGCATATGCTTAGCAATAGATATGTGGCGATCTGATATGAAAGCTGAAATGTCAAATCCATGGTCCAAAAGATGTTCAATTGCTCTTTGAAATCCCGCATATTCCATTGCCTGGCTACTTCCAACTTCATTTCTCTGCAATTTGAAATAAAAAAATTATTTAACTGCTGCAAGATCGAAACAAGGAGACAAAAATTACTCATACGGACCAGAAGCCAGCAATCTCTGAACTTGTGAATGCATGCTTAGAAAGGCAGATCAAATAATTTTATCAACTCAGAGCTCTCTTCCTTCTTTGTGTAAAAAACATGGTCTGAAGATTTTTAATGAAATGGCAGCAAAGGGTCAAGGAAAAATTAATGGCTTTTAACTACAAAATATTTCATTGAAAGCTCATCTCAGCTAACATACACCCACATAGTGCACATGGTAAGTATATGGACCTGATACTTACCTGAAGCAGTGCAAAATCCAAAATCATGTTGATGTCACAATTGAACACTATATAAGCGCCATATTTGGCACTGTGGTCCATACTGTCATGGCGACCATCGCCAGCAATCACGAGGCCTTTGCCTTGATCCCTTTATCTTGACCACATCTCAGTTTGATAGCTTTTCCAATATAAGTGTATTGCCGGGAATAATTTTGCCTATTGAATTGAAGGTTAAATGTATTAAGTTTTCCAAAGCCATTAGGAAGGGAAAAGAAATATTTCAATAAAACTCATTTCCTGGCAGTTTCTTCAATCTTTGGGCACTTTTGTGGCCTGAAGCTTCTTAATGTGCAAAGCTGAAAGTGGAGAATTAGTCTGGTGTTGTTAGAGGATTTCAAATAACTTAGAGAGAAATGAAAAATAAATACACAAATCACAATCAAAGCAGTTGTTGAGTAATGTCTGTTACTATACAGTGTTTAGTGCAAATTACCACAGTTTCTTAGCTTTTTAAACTTTGTTTCTGTTGAAAGGAGCATGATTTTGGCTTGAATGAGCCTGAAATGAGTGTGTTGGCACAATTTTAACCTGTTTTAAAATATGATGAGAGCTTGATCAAGCTTGACAATATAATCACATGCTGAGGTCATTCTCAAACATACTACAATCAAGCTTGATTGAGTTTGCCTTCTAGTTGAAAAGATACATGCTGCAAACTAGCACAGGTGGTGTGAAATTCTTGCTTGAATCTAGCCTGCGTACAGCTAACAACTCTTCTCTGCGCAGGCTAGCTTGAATCAAGCTCAAACATACCCAAAACACGTTAGTATCAAGCTTGAAGCACCACTGGTTGTTAGAAACTGAATTGTTTTTCTGCCAGTAACTCGTTTCCCTGTACTCTGACAATACGCTCAGTAACTTGAATTGTACAGCACAGTAATCAAATCTCACCTTTTGGTGCTTGAAGAAGGTCTTCAGTAAAATACACCATAATCCCATATTTCGAAATATTTGAAAAGTCTTTGATGCAGATCCTCCAGAAACTAATGTTGAGTAACAGAGCAAAAAGTTTCCAGCAGCAACTCTTGAGTCTGGCATGAAAGGCTGACTTCTCCAAACAGTTTCTCGTTTTGGGCATTTCTCGTTTCCACATATGGTTTTGACCTCTGCCATTGTACCAACTGCCCGAGATTCTAGTAATGGATTGTCAGCCTTGCACACTGGGCAGAATTTCAGGAGAAGGAGGAGTTGGGAGTGAGACACAATAAATTTTGATTGTGTACGGATGTTTGTTCTGTCTTCACTGCAAGAGAGCATGGAGTCGTATTGTATTTAATCACTGTACTAATTCATCAGTTGTCAAAAATGGAATGATTGGTTACATGTTATTATTTCATCATTGAAAATCAGTTGGCATGTACTGTACAGTTATATAAAACAATGGGTGGCCATCCACAAATGGAAATTTTGGCCATTTGCAAAGCAAAAGGTTACTTCAAGCAAGAAAGAACAAAAATAAAATGTTCCCAATTGTGGTCACCAAGTAATTTCATAATTTTGCCTTATCGTCAATACAGAGAGTGTCTCTTGCAAACTGAAAGGCTGAAATTAAAGGAATAATGACAATAAGTCATGATGAAGTCTGTTTAGACATGCTTTTTAACAAATCATCATTCTCTAAAGTCTGCAGAGCCTTAAAACAAATAAATGATAGAAGACAGAAGGAAATAGCAGATTGATTATCTCAAAGCAAAGGCCTCCCTTTCTTGGTAAAAACATTTACTGACTTTGCTGCCCCCAAGGTTTAATACTGAAGTCAATGAAGATAAGACAAAAAAACCCACAACTGTACTTACTCTTCACTTGAGCAGGTGGAATCACCATTACTTTCAGTTTCATAAAATTCATCATCATGGTCATCATCATCATCATCATCCATGCTTTCTAAAAAGCTATCATCAGTTGGCTCCACTTCCATCTCAAACTCAGACTCATCTTCTGATTCTTCATCATCATTTTCAATAGGTTCTGGCTCTGGGGTGATCTCGCTCTTATTTTTTAATATGTTTTTATCTGCAGATTAAAAGAATTTCTTTTGCTTTTTGCTGATGATGTATAACTGCCTACATGCAATGTGTGCTGTGTTGTAGGAAAAGCATGCAAGTTTAACCTCTCAAAGCAGAAATTCATCCAAAAGTCTGTACAAGTTTGGCAGCTTTTCATTGCATGACAGTTGGCAATTTCCAAACTTTCAATTTTCTATGTTTGACCATTTAACCACGCTTTTATGAGGATATCATGGTCAATAAAAAATCTCAAAGGTCAAGATTTGTGGCTTTTACCAAACTTTTTAGTCAGTAAGATTTAACACATTTTGAAAATGGTCCAGTCTGAAAAATTGGAAGACCATGATCAAAGGATGGTCATGTAGAATACAGTAGCTTCAGACCTGGTTGGCAGTGTTCAAAGTTCTAAAAACACAGTTACGTACCTCTAATCTCTTTGAGCGCTTTGTCCAGCTCTATCCTACATGACTTAAGCTTTAACTTTGTCGCCAACAATCTGTTCCGGTAAACTCTTCTCAGAACCAACAAACTTTTACAGGCTTGACAGGCCATTTCGACTTGTGTCTCTGCATTATCATGACGACAATCTGTCTGCATATGTTGATCAAAGTACTGGGTAAATGAAAAATTTAAGATCAGATTGCTTGCAATGTGGTTGCAAAAATTCTTTCTATAATATTTCTTAGAGACATTCTTCTTTAGGAGAAATTGTCCATGCATGCTTTGCTGTGAAATATATGGAAAGCGATTAGAATTAGTGGGTGCAGGCCGAGTCTGCACAGTATGGCACCTTTCAATGAGATCTTTGGTTTGCAAGAAGAAATTCAGTTTGCTCTCTGTGGTTTATTTTTGATTGCCCATTGAGCTCACTGGTGTGAAAGTGACATGCTCTGCACATCTGGGTACGGAGACTCACCTTGCTCTGGATCATGACATTGTCCGGTACACCATCTCTATTATCCTCTTCAAATGAACTGGAAGCAGCTATGGTTAGGCTTTCCTGGCATGGCATTTCATCATGGCTTACTGAGGCAGCTTCCCTCCTTGCATCTTTAAGCAACTGCAACATGTAGAATATCAAAAAAATAGCACAGCTTCGGTCAGTCATTGTGAAAAACAACTGGTGTACACATTTTTTTATAAGAAACTGGTTTATAAGAAACTAGTACTAAGATGCCCAAAATTTTAAGAAACTCTAGTACTACAGCATGTCTGAGAAGTATTAAGAAACTTTTGAAAGTTAAAAGCATGGATATCATAGCAAATAGATCATCGAACCTTTATTCTTGAGCAATATTATCTAAGCATTTGTGTTTTCAACATAACAGAACACCGTTTATTCCTCTATGATGCTTTAAATGTAAGAAACATATCTGCCACAGTCATAGCGACCACATTGACAATCCTGCATTCAAAAAAGAAGAAACCAATTAAGAAACTTTTATTACTAAAGTGGACAAAATTTCATGCGAAATTAAGAAACTTTTACTGCTATGGCCTGATGGCCTGATGCTATGGCGGTAATGGCCTGATCCAAGTTTCTTATAAAAAACGTGTAACTCGCAGACAGTAACAAATAACTAGGCCATCCTTTACCTTCCTGAAAGCTGCCACGAATAAATAAGTTCGATGTTGATTCAAAACTTATCTTTTCTAGAAACCAACTCTATAACTGCAACGCCGTATAAAAAATCAAGCAAATGTGAGAGGGAGGAAGAGGGCCTAAACTCAAACAGATTAGGCCCTGTTATTTTGAGTGCCAAGCTTAATTATATTAGTCTTACCTGTCGATGGCTCCGGCCCGATATCTCTTTTGAAACTGGCTTAAACTGCGTTGGAAAAGATATGATTCCGATTTCATCTCTTTTTAGCCTTGGATGGCAAGGTTTTCCAAGACGAGGAAGTGATCCAAATCGACGCTCGTAGCTTTCTGCGGTAAAATGGACTGAACACACTGCAGAAGCTTGAGTCGGTGTCCAATGTGTACGCTTCATTTTCACGAAATCGATCCACAGTTTTCTTCTGCGTTTGGCTTCTGGGCGATCGTCGTTCCAGAAAGGAATTCTGTGCACAGATATTCCTTTTTCAAGACTTGCTGCATTATTGCAGCCAAAAACAACACATCTGTCCGGCATTTTGGCTGTGCAGTGCTGGCCTTCAATGACTTGAATGACGTCAAGGGTAGATTAGTCACCAAGCCCCCATCATGCCCGGTAATTTTTAAAAGGCGCGCGAAAATTGACGAACTCCTCCGATTTCAACACCCCATTTCTCTAAAACCCTAACTTTGAATCACCTGAAATCGCTTTTTTAAGTTTCTATGTACCCTCAGCAACAGATAACATGTTTTGTAGGATAAAGGTGATATGCACTTTAAGAAACTTTCCTTCCTACGATAAGCTACCTCCAAAAAATGCACCTTACGCTCTTCTTACAGTTTTGGGGATTTCATTTTAAATTTTTCAAAACAAATATGAGAAAATAGACTTCAATGCTAAAAAAAAAGGCAAAAAAGTTCAGGAAGAAGTGCATTTGTCACATGACCTTAAAGTTCTGTCACACACAGTTTCTAAATAGATTCTGATTTGAACAGTTGTAGCTAGAAGCCACGACAATATTTTACAAAGAATGAAATGCTGGATTTCCTATAAATTTGCTTCGTGTGGATGCATAGATTGTTGCTGCAAGACGATGTAGATACAGGTTCACGGAGTTCATGAAGATGCGCAGAATAATTCTTTTATCATTTCTGATTTGTTAGTGTTTTAATTTGGGAGTGCAAGAACTCATAAATATACTTAGAAACGACCGGAAGAAAGAAGGTTTGTTCAGGTTGGTAGATCTTTAACTATCTGCATCTATTCCCGATTCTCGATTTGTTGGAAGTGAATCATGTCTTGTTTTGGTTGCTACAGTGAAACAAAGAAGCAATGCAAGAGGTGATCAGAATAAGAAATAGTCTTTGAATACAGATCAAAACGATAAGAAATAGCCAGCAAAAGGTGCATCAAAATGAGTTCAAGAATTAATCTTCCTCTCCTGAAGGGCATGCAGCTCAGGGAAACGTTAACCCTAAATATCATACCAAATATATTTGCTTAGTACGAAAGCTAGATGAAGAGGTAATGATCAAAATATCTCACAAAATATCTTAAATGGGCGCTTGCAGGTTTCAACGTTTAGTCTTGGACAGCAAAAGGCTTACGCCTGATCTGGATTTTCAAGCTGAATTAAATTCCTGGTAAGATGATACTTCAAAATTTTTGGTTGCTAGAAATATCAATAAAACGGTAGAAAATGCATCTGTAGACAATCACTGGATGAAAAAATTAACTGGAAAAGGGTTTCTTTTGCTTTGTAAGAAAATTGAACCCGGTTTCTGCAAAGATACTTTAGTTGAAACTTTTCATTGGGAAGGGAGACATGTGATCTGAGCTGTATGACTTCCCTCCGTTCATATGCGTTTAGGCAACAGCCTGCCAATTTGTTTCCGACTTCAGACACAAATGAAGTGCTTTCATTTTGAATTTCAGTTGATTTCATCCATTGATCGCAGAATTACGTGCCTAAATGTGGCGTTTGGTCGCAAGGGCCTAGGCATGATTCTGTGATTCTCTAAGCTGCCTCGGGTTGCTTTCTCGTCCCGTAAAAAGATTTAGAGGAATCCGATCCACTAACATATTGCCATTTCGTTATCTCTGAAGTGTAAGGAGTTTATCGATATGCACACAAGATATCTGATATCATTGTTCGTGCTTAGGGAGAGAGATTTGTTTCGAAAATAAGGATCGCACAACCTGGCGAAATTCGAAGCTGCGTGGTGTCGAAATCTCCAAATCTCCCCCATTTTCCCAGCATGCTTTTCTTTCCGTGAAAAGGTCTATTGTAATTGATTTAGGTTGTAGTTAGCGTACAGTGATTAGTTTACAAGTATTCTTCGTTTTCTTTTGTGTATTGTCCTAGTAGTGTTATATGTAAGAACGTGGGGGTAGCCATGCCATTTTGCTCCTCACGTTATTGTCCCTGTAGCGTTGTGCAATTGTATAGTATCAATATGTAGAGTAGGTAAACATGTATTGTAAGCATTTTATATGGATAAAAAACTTCGAAGCTCAAGGGCAGAGAAAGAGGGCAAAGAAACGATCCTTGTTGGAGACACCAGTTGTGATTTAAGAAAGCCAAAGGCGGGAATACCAAAAAAACTTCAGTTAAATGCCAAATACAAGATTTGCAAGCTGCAAAACAAAATAGAATACCGCAGTTTTAAAAATTATGATAAAGAGGCCTCCTATCAGATCTTAGAACCATTGATTGGGAAGAGCTGCATCGGCCTCCCAAGGTGACCCCAATAAATTGGCTAGTGATTTAGGGAGCTGATAGATCTAAAACAAGGACTCCAAAACGTCCAAACGTCCAAACCTTGTTCGAGCAAGAGATCCATGCATCCACAATAATACATAGCTTTTCCACAAATATCATCAGTGCTCATAGATGCGCCTCGTAGATCTTGCAACAATTCATGACATGCTTGAACTCTGAAGAGAGACAATAATCAATATAATCACAATCCTCCGAGATAAATTTTGTTAACATTAGAAGCCCTGCTTTGTCTACATATGATGTAGTCTTCCAAAGAGAACTGTATGATGTCAGTCAAAGAGAGCTGTATTTCTATGGCGTCATCTGATGGCAATGGCGGAGGGAGGGGTTTGC
This sequence comes from Aurelia sp. 4 Dawson et al 2005, assembly GCA_964019985.1. Lineage (NCBI taxonomy): Eukaryota > Metazoa > Cnidaria > Scyphozoa > Semaeostomeae > Ulmaridae > Aurelia > Aurelia sp. 4 Dawson et al 2005. The sequence goes on along the minus strand of OZ026512.1, from coordinate 6,759,028 downwards.
TATGGAGAAAGCCCCATCCGCAGTCTTTCCTGGTGACGAAAAAATGCATTTTCCAAAATTCAAAATTTCTTAAATCCACATAGAGCGAGAAATTTTACATAATTAGTTGCTTTTACTAGGCTCTGCTCCTTCTGCCCTTCGCAAGGTCGTTCGCTGTTGAATCCCCTTTATCCACGTCCTCCATGCTCCTCCGAGGGCTGGGCCTAAGCCATTAAAAAGTCATTGCAGAGCATGTGCCTTCCCTCTAATGAAGCATCTCTAAAAATCAATGTACTCAGAAATTATTGGCTTCGTGGTGTGACTTCTGCCTAACATGGTAGACTTCATCGTTTCATCAGACTTTAGTTAGAGAATCGGAAAGGTAAGATAGTTTTGAAGACCTAAGTAAGTAAGAACTAACCCAACTTTTATTCAGCGGCGTAACTCAGTTTAGGGCACCTTACCTCAACAACTAAGGATCCCCGAACCAAAAGGGGCCCCCAGCAAGGAATATATTTTATTATTCAATCTTTAAGCTGGTGCTGTGGCTATGATAATAAGACCAAGGAGGGGCTTCAGCCGCGCATAATATTGTAATCTTAGTGAATGGATAGTAATGTTGATTAAGTGGCAGGTGTAATCTCTTCTGCTGGATTACATTGAGGAATCTATCGGGTAAGTCAAAAAATGGTTTAGGCGTTTGGCGCGTATGGAATAAAAAGTATGTGACCGATATTCAAAACTAAAATGTTTATCTATCAGTCAAGGCTGACTTAGATGAAATTTTTTTTGATTGAACTGAACATCTTTAAGACCCAACAGTAAGGAAGATACCTGTAAGGGGTTTGTATGGGAATTGAGGATTCCACGTTCTATTCTGGTCTAGGATTTATGTGGTATAAAAGTTTTAATGTCAGTCTCTAAAATATAATTTCGACTTCGATGGTACTAAGCAAATCATGGACCGGAATGGAATATGGAATTTTTTATTCTGATGCAAACCCATTTCAGGCAATTTTTCGGATTTTAAGATTTCGCAACTTTACGAAATAAGAATTTTTCATCTAAATTAGCCTTTGATTAATATATTAACATGTTAGTTCGAAATTAGGTCACATACTTTTTATTCCATAGCCCACCTAATGTATAAACATTTTTTACTCATCCTATACATTTATACGGAGCTTTAGACCTTACTATTTGTGAAGACGTACGCGTCGATTTGATTGTAATAGTGATTACTTTCCCGTCAACACAACCTTAGACCAGTGGTTTGGCCAAATGGGAAACCATTGCTTTCCCTTTTTGTCAAAATATGGTCTTAGAGCTTCCTTCAAAAACAAGGGGAATATGGCTGGGTAAAGATTTTTATTTATCTATTAATACAGGGTAATACATTCAGTAATTAAGAAAAAAAACTGATTTACAATGTGCCCTGTCTAAAACAACCTAAGTTAATTTACATGCAATTCAAAACAAACTAAACGAAAAAGTAACATGCAATATATTCTGGTTAGGAAAGAAAAGGTTTGATGCTGCAAATGAACTTTCACACCCTTTGATTTTTCAAAAATTGTTTCAGCAAATTTTTGACAGTAGCTAGTGAAGGGGCATTTTTTATTTCAGTGCTTACTTTATTCCACATGGTGACACCTCGATGTGAGAAACTGCGTTGCCCGTAAGAGGCTGCAAAGCGAGGTATTCGGAGATCAGTGTTGGTATTCCGGAGAGACCGTAAGGTGTTTTCAGACAATTTTGTAAACATTTGCCGCATATATTCAGGAGCCAATCCATGGAGAGATTTTTAAACTGTAGTTGCATTTTCAAATTCGATCATTTCTTTTGTGGTTAACCAATCTAGGCTTCCAATCAAAGGAAGAGATGATGCATCATAAGAGCTGTTGGTAACGATTCTTGCGGCATGGTTTTGCAGCTTTTGCAGCTTATCAAGCAGGGTTTCTCCACTACAGCCACATACCGAGCAGCAGTTTCTGAAATGCGGTTCAACTATACTTGTATACATGTTTTTGCTATATCTAGTGGGAGATATTTTTGGCATATTTAAGCATGCCCATTGCTCTGGATATCAAGCCTATATCAAAAGTTATATGTTCTCTCCACTTAAGTTCTGAATCAATCTGAACGCCAAGATACTTATTAGATCCAATCATGTCTAGATTGTCCTTGTTTACATGCAGATTAATCTTAGGATATCCATTGTCCATATGATGTTTTTTCAAGCTACTTGAGAAACCAAGGATCATGCTTTGTGTTTTGGCGAAATTAAGGGAGATTTTATTGCCTCCCAACCAAATCTGAAGCCTCTTAAGGTCTGAATTGACAGCTTCATTTATCTCGGCTACGGATTTTGATGAGTACGAAATGTTTGTATTGTCAGCATACATGGTCACTTTTGTGCTTTGCAACGCACAGGGCAAATCATTTATGTATATCAAAAATAGAAGTGGACCGAAGCACGATCCTTGACGTATGCCGCAGTTCACCTTTGCTAATTTTGATGTATGTCCATTTACTTTACAGAATTGCTTACGATCCTGTAAGTACGATATAACCCAATCCAGCTCCTTTGTCAACATGGCAATGTCTTTACCATCAGTGGCAGCATTCACGATGAATAAGCAGCTAAGAGTCTCAACTGATTCTCCATATTGCGATTACTACATGCCTCAAGTATCACACGATCATTTTTAGGTGAACTGGATTAGACATCACACTTCCTACTTATCCCAACTAAAGTTTGGATTTCTACATCTTGAAAAATAGAAAGCAATGTGATCAAAGCCCTGAAGAAAGTACCACATCCTTGACTGGCTGGGTAAGGGGTCAGTCATGATTCATAAAGTAACTGACTTACGCAAACTAGAGTTTTCCTGGGTGAATAGGAACTGAATTTACTTGCCAACTTTGCTGATGTAGTGCAGCTGCAGTGCAAATATTAGCCAATCATACCCGGAACAGTATTCCTCAACTTACATCAGACTACGAACTGGCAAATAACTACATCACCATACTTTTACCTTTTTTCTCGGCTATAGCTCCAATACATTCAGACTACCTAAGTAACTACATACTTAAGCTTTTCTATTCATAGGTCTCCAAGGAAATGCAACAAAATGGCGGGAAATTCAGTTTACCACAACACCTCATCACACAAGAGCTCGTTGGCAACGGATGGCAAAGCTATTTCTACGTGCTAGTCTGGTTGTGTAGCGGACGAACAAGAGTGTGTATTGTACATAACGCCACATATTTCATTTAGTATTTTATGCTACCAAGAAGTAAACAAAGGAGGGTACCCCAACATGGTCATACCAGAAGCGTCGCTGAATATGCGGGTAGTTGTCTTTGCAATTCTTTTTGGTGCTTCGTGTATCCCCTGAAAAACGAGTCAGCGTGCTACGTTTTTCTTGCAAATTGCTGTAACATTGACTGTCTGCATACAGCAAAAAACGACAACAACAAAAGAAACCACATACGTTCTGCTTGCAACGTGACGAAGTCGAGATGTATCGAAAGTTGGTGGTAGCAACAACAATGGCTGCAACGATAATGACCGGCCAGTCAAAGCAAGAGAACTTTTTCATTTATGTAGTCCTTTCAAACAAAGGCTTTTAGACTTAATAATCAGCCAAATTGATAGAAATAGGCCAATGTATTTTCTTCTGATATCCATACAAAAGTGTTATAAAAAACATCGTGGCACATAAATAGATTGTGCTATAGGCAGTATTGGCACAATGGGCTTCACACCCCGGGAGTGTAGTTGCATTAATAGACTAATATGTTAATTTATGCAACCCCACAAAAGATCACATAAGCCCATGCATAGACTAAAAGTAATTTTCAATGAGGGCATACCAGCATGCAATGCTTGGGGTCGATACATAAGATCAAGCTATACCACAATTGTCTCTTGGTCAATAGTGGTCCCTATACTCAGCAAACAAGATATCGCAGAATTGAGAAAGTGGTTAGGATCTCCTGCGGAAAACACCAGCAACGACATACGAAACAAAGCACTTATTGAAGCATCAGTGAAGCTATTTTTGCACTATAACTTTCTTCTCCAAGGAAGCAGACAAAGGAGCGTGGGAAATTTATTAGTTCCTTTAAGTTGGAATCATGATACAATAGCAAGTACTTACAACTGGTGAAGGTAAATGCTAGACTGACTACATGAGCCTAGTTACCGCTAATGATAGGCTGCCGGATGCTGTAAATACGACTCATAATCACACGATTTCTATTTGAAATGGATATCTTTGCCTCATTCAAGGAAAGGCCTTATTAGAAGAAAAGCACCGATCTGAAGAGTTTGCTAGATTAGCAAATGTGACGTTGATCTCTTGACTGTTCTGTCATTGAAGTTACATCATTTCTAATGGCCTTGCATAGCAATGGGCCTGTTGTGAAATTGGCCACACCCAGAATGAAATCGTATTTTGGATTGCAAAGTCATTCAGCTGCCCTCCTTTCTGCATTCGCAGGCGGTAGAATGTGACTCATGTTACCATCAATTCAAAATAAGAATAGGAAAAATTGTCAGGTGCAAATTCTGCTATGCAAACACTCATTTTGATTAAAACCGTACTAATTTAACGTGTTTCATAGTGCGTAGTGGAAACAAAATTTTCAGGTGGTACGGAGCTGAAAATAAAATCTAGCAAGGAATTATACTGAATATTACTGCAAGTAGCGCTTTATAGACATATGAGTCTCCAGTACGAAGCAGGAGTTGCCAAAAGTATAGGAATATTTTGTTCATCCGACAGCGTCCGCCCGACAGACAGACTGCATGCACTTACTGTGTGTATCCCCTTGTAATGTGAACAATCACCTTGAAAGCAGAGAGATGAGTTGAAATGCAATCCTGAAGAGCTTGCTGGGTGACGAGAGATCTTGTTCCCCTTTATCAGACAGAAGATGGCTAATAACGACGACTAAAAGGAAGGACTATGATTCATACAGCCCGAGAGAGGCAAGAAATTCTTTGTTTTTGTTTATTTTCCTTCATGATAAAGTAGTCGCTAGTTGTCCCTGGCTTTGGATAAAGTAGCTAAGGAGCAAGCAGTCATACTGATGCCTCAGTGAAGGGCTTTTCAGGTGTCCTTTCCTTATAACGATGTGAAGCTCCTTCGAACGAGATAGGGGGCACATGTTTACTCCAAATATGTCGGATGGACGTTTGATACTTTGGAGCTGCCTAATGCTCATGTCTGCCTGAGCTGTAATCCTGTTTATGAAATCTGGGGGCCTACAAAATAAACCTTAGAGATTTGCAGTATACCCTCCTTATCCTGTGAAAAACCAGGTTTTCTTGCCTGTAGGACGTACGAGACAGAAAGTGAAGTTTTTTGTGTGCTTCGTTTTCAATAATGAATCTTTGCTAGTGGAAGTATTTTCCTGTGAAACTATGGTATCTATGCGTATCTGAGCTATCTCCTTGGATCTCCTTGGAAGATTCCTCTCTTGATCTTTACTTCTCCAAGCATTTGTTCTCCACATGTTAGTTCTACTCGCCAGGTTTTCATACTCTCTTCAAGGAACTGCCTAAGCTGTTCATTAACCCCAAATCCTTCAGGCACTCAAGAATCCATGAATGGGGGATCATGTCATACGCTTTACGGTAATCTATCCACCCCATCGCAAGCCCTTTCTTCCTTTGCTTAACCTCCTTTAGTACCATTCTATCGATATATAGCAAGTCATGCGTGCCTCTTGATTTTCTCCTACAACCTTTTTGCTCTTCTGGTAGCAGTGATCTTGAATCTAGATATTCGTACATTTCATTAGCAATCATTCCTGTCAACAATTTCCATAGTAGCGGTAGGCAAGTTATAGGCCTGTAGTTACTCGCAATATTTCCTTTCTCTTTGTCGTTCTGCATCAAGATCGTTCTCCCTTTGGTCATCCAGTTTGGTGTTCCATTTTCCAAACATTCTTCAAGGTGGTTTCTGAGGGCTTTATGCATACTCTTGAAGTTTTTCAGCCAGTAACCTTGTACCCCGTCAGGACCCGGTGCTTTCCAATTGGGTATCTTTCTCAGCACTTGCTGCATTTTTTCTTCTGTGATGATTAATCGTTCTTGCTCTACGTTGTTTCTCCTCATTTCATCCCTGAATTGCCCTAGCCATTCAGCTGATTCATTGTGCTCTTTCTCTACCCCCCAAATTCCTTCCCAAAACTCCTTCGCTGCTTCTGCATCTGGAACGTCATTTCTTTCTTGTTGCCCGCCACTGTTTAACTGTTGATAAAATTTTCCTTGGTTGTTCTGAAATGTCCTATTTTGTTGATATTGGTTTATCCGATCGTTATATCGTTTAATCTTTCCTGTAGTAGCCTTTATCCTTTGTAGTATTTCTTCCTTCACAGTGGCAAGCCCCTTCTGTGTGATTTTATATTTATTTTGTAGACAGCTTCTATGCTTATGCTTAATTTTCTTCTTTTCAATCAACATATTCACCCGACAAAGGTCCTTGTTCATCTCCTTCACTCGTCCTTCAAGTCTTCTTTTCCACCATGGTTCTCTTCTGGCATTTCGATTTGGCTTCTTTAGTCCTAGCAACTCCCTGACTAAAATAGCTCCTGCATAAATGAGATTATTTGTATCCGTGATATTATTTGTCTTCATTTTCCCCAACAACATATCAACTTTTCGGACAGCAGATTGCAGTCTTCCCTTTTCCACTCCTCTCAAAGATGGTAATCTCTCTCTTTGACTGCTAGTTAATATGTTTTTCAGTCGATCGATTAGTCCCTTCTCTTCGTCACTTAAACCACTCTCCTGGAGGTAGCTGTGGCAAAGGGTAACCTCATTCTCCCACGTCGAGACTCCACAACCGGATGCAGTTTCAAGTCGTACCCAGGACAAAAATTATTATTATTATTATTATTATTATTATTATTATTATCATTATTATTATTATTATTATTATTATTATTATTATTATTATTATTATTATTATTATTATTATTATTATTATTATTATTATTATTATTATTATTATTATTATCATTATAATAATTTGGCTTTTATTTCAATGTAAGTCAGGCTTGGAAGGGTGAGGTTTTGGGTCTCTCAGGGGTTCGGTAGGTTATTGGTTTACCCACTGCGATTATTTATTTTCTAAACTTTCATTTTAAATTCCCGTTTGGGCTTTTATTTCTATGGAAGTTGGGCGTTCTTGTCAGGCTTGGTGTAGATTTAATTATTTGGCTCTTCTTTATTGTATCTTAATTTAGGTTGTTTATCTTAGGTTATAAATGCTCGGTTGCTTGTTTGCAAAGTTAGGCTGATGAAGATTTTTAATCGAAACGTACAATTTTAACAGTTTGTTTTTATCTTTTACTTTCTGTTAATTTGGATTGAGGTTTTAGTTTATATATTATTATTATTATTATTATCATTATTATTACTAAGTGAAGTAGAAGAACTGGAGAAGATTTTACATCGAAACGTATGGCATCAACTTTTTCCTTTTCCTTTTTCTGTATTCTCGTATCAAATGGACACGCAACGTCTATTACATAACACTGCTTTTCTTTTTTGTCAAAAATAGTTATGTCAGGCCTGTTGTGCTCAATTCTCTGTTCCGTCTGGATACTGAAGTCCCAATGAATTTTCACTTCATCATTCTCAAGGACACTATTATCTTTACTAACAAAATGCTGGTAACTTTTTTCCCCACACTGAAATCCGTACTTCTTGGAAAGGTGCCAGTGTATTGCTGCAGCTATTTTGTCATGCCTCACTTTTTTGTATTCATTTTGAGCAAGTTGTTTGCATTCTGACAAAACATGTGCAATTGTCTCATCATTCTCGCCACACAATCTGCATTTTGCTGATATGTTCTCTTTGTCAATATTTTTCCTCATCCAGTTTGTCCTCAACGCCTGATCCTGAGCAGCAATAATGAGCCCCTCGGTTTCCTTTTTTAGATATCCTTTATTTAGCCAGAGCCAACTCCCCTTCTGATCTTTGACCTCCTTTGTTGCCCTCTGAAACTGCCAATGTAATACTTTTTCCTCATACCGCTGTCTTCTTTCTGCTGTATTTCTTCTCTTTCGCTCCTTAGGGTTTTCTATCTCCCGAAAAATACCTTCTTTTACAACTTCCTTCAACAATTTTTCCTCTTTCTTACTTAGATAGAATGCCAGACTGAGCTCTTCCAACTTCACAACTTCTTCCAGACATTGCAACCCCCGTCCACCTTCTGTTCTCTTGATGTACAGTCTGTCCACATCTGATCGCGGGTGCAAAGATCTGTTCATGGTGAATATCTTTCTTGTTTTCCAATCCATTTCCTGCAACTCTGCTTTTGTCCACTCAACAATACCAGCACAATAACGCACAAGAGACACTGCTCTGCTGTTGACGGCCATGACCACATTTCCGGCATTCAACTTTGACTTCAAGATAAGTTTCACTCTTCTGAAGTATTCCTTCTTTATTTTCTCCTTCATTTCACTGTTCTTGATCTTATCACACTCCAGAATACCTAAATTCTTGTAGCCATCATTCTCTTCCAACCCTTTTATCGTGTCTCCATTTGGTAAATCGATACCTTCACTTTCAACAACTTTTCCTCTTGTGATCTTCACTGCTGCACATTTTTCAATTCCAAAAGCCATCCCGATGTCGGCACTGAAAATTCGGACACTCTGAGCTAACGAATCTAGCTCTTGCATATTACGACCATACAATTTTAAATCATCCATAAATAGAAGATGATTGATCTTTCCTCTGTTCTTTCCCATTCTATACCCATGATCTAACCCATTAAGCAAAGTAGACAAGGAGATAATGTGTCGCCGTGAAAGATTCCTCTTCGAATGTTTACTTCCCCAAGCTTGTCGTTTCCTGAGGTCAGCTCAACCCTCCAGCTCTCCATTGACTTCCCTGATAATGCTATCACCTTATCTGAAATCTTAAACATCTGCATACATTGAATCAAGCAAGAATGAGGAATCATATCATATGTCTTCTTGTAATCAATCCAAGCAAGACATAGATTGGTTAACCTGCTCTTGCAGTTCTTCATTACCATTTTGTCAATCAGAAGCTGATCTTTTGTGCCACGGCTTCCCTTTCGGCATCTCTTTTGCTCTTCTGGAAGTAGATGTTTACTCTCTAGGTGGTAATAAATTTTCTCCGATATTATTCCGGTCAACAGCTTCCATACCATTGGCAAACATGTAATAGGTCGAAAGTTCGTCACTATGTTTCCTTTGTTCTTGTCTTTCAATATCAAACTCGTCCGGCCTTTCGTCATCCATACTGGTACATCTCCTGCACTTAAGCATACATCAAGTTGCACTGCGAGTCTTTCATGGAGACTGCTGAATTCTTTTAACCAATAACCATGCACACCATCTGGTCCACACGCTTTCCATTTAGGCATTTTCTTCAATTGAGCTGTAAGGATGTCTTTTGAGATAGAAAATTCATCCTGTTGGTCTATTCTCTTATATTTTTCTTTTACATCTTCCAGCCACTTTGCTTTTTCGTTGTGCTTGGTGCCTTGGTCCCATATGTTACTCCAGAAGATCTTACTTTCCTCGGAATCTGGTGTTATATCATCTTGTTTCTCATAACCTTCTAGCTTCTCAAATAACCGTTTTTGATTTGATTGAAACAATCGATTCTGCTGAAATGCATTGTTCCTGTCTTCATATTTTCTGATCTTTGCACTCTTTGCCTTGACCCTCTGCCTTAATTCTTCAATCACAACCCTTATTCCTTTAGCATTAACTTTGTATTTTTCATTCAATTTTTTCTTCACATTCTCCTTTCTTAACTTATTTCTATTCCATTGATTTAGCTTACTAATGTCTTTTCTTAATGAATCAATCTGACTTTGAATTCTTCTTTTCCACCATGGTAGTTTTTCGTTTTCCCCTTTCCGCACTTTTGTTTGTATCAGATCAGCAACTGCGTTTGCTCCTGCCAAAATCAGGCTGTTCGTATCAGTGATAGTTTCAGATTCTAGCTTACCAATCACTTCATTTACTTTCTTCGTTTTCTCCTTCAATGATCTTCTATCGATGTTGCGTAAGTTAACTGGTTTTAGCTGGCCCACATCTTCCAATTTCTTTTTCAAGATCGTTAAGATCTCTTGTTGGTCTTCACTCACACTTCCTGTTAACCGGAACCCATCTGTCTCAGCAATTTCATCCTGTTCATTAGGATTATTCTCATATAGTTGTTGTGGACTGTTCACATTCGTCCGATGTTCATCTGTTGCTCTGCCATCATCCCCGTCCATCTCGGGATCATCCCTTACGTTTCCTTCATCTATCTTTCTCTTGATTTCTTCTAGTTCTAAGCTAGATAGCCATTGATTGTTCCTTATACATAGTGCCTGCCCTGCAACCTGTTGTTCAGATGCTTCAAATAATCCTTTTTCTTGCCATAGTGCATACATCCTTTTCCTATATCCACGTTTTTTAGGTTCACTGCGATAGTAGCACTCCATTATGATCTTATTCAACTCATTTGTCCACTGAACTCTCGTTCTAGCAGTAGCATGATGACGACCTGGGCCTCGCTGCTGTCCCCAAGAACCCCTGCCGAACGAGGAGCTTTCACCTTGAACGGATCCAGCCCAATTCACGTTGTTGTCTCTATCTTCAATAGAATCCATTTGTTGCATCACGATAAAATCATGACATTGGTTTGATCCAGGTTTTCCTTCCCTCGGGTGTTTTTATCTTAATGTGACACCATCACTAGAGGGGTTGCCAACCAAGGCTGAAGAGTCCCCCCCTCACCCATGAGACAGACTAGCCCCCGCCGGACGCCAACCCGATATTTCATGGTCTCGGGGAGAGCTGACAGGTACTACACCTTGCTCAGGGGTGACCTGGAGGTAGTTGTGCCAAAGGGTAACCTCATTCGCCCACGTCGAAACTCCACAACCGGATGTAGTTTAAAGTCATACCCAGGACCATTATTATTATTATTATTATTATTATTATTATTATTATTATTATTATTATTATTATTATTATTATTATTATTATTATTATTATTATTATTATTATTATTATTATTATTATTATTATTATTATTATTTTTATTAATGTTTTTATAGTAGGCACTTAAATGAATAGCAAAATTACAGCTAATTGAAGCTTACTAAAACAAAAGCAAAAGTGAAGTAAAAATAAGCCTACAAATCTAACATAAAAGTGATCTTCCTAAATATGTACATATGTACATATGTTACATATTTACAGGCGATTTTCAGCTTGAGATAAGAACAAATTTAATTCAAGCACCCAACCTGTGCTATGAAAGTTTCCATAATCGGCAATTGCAGTCATCACCCTTCCATTCCTTTATACGTTTTTTAAAGATGGAAATATTAAGTGACTGTTTAATGTCAGTGGAGATTCCCTGCCACTGTTTACATCCAAGGAAGAAATACTCTCTAACCCATACCGAACTGTCCGGGCCTTAGGCATTTGTAAAATATTGCTGCTCCTTAGATGATGAGGGGGATTCTTCTCATTGAAAATTTCAGTCATAAAGCTTGGGGTGATGTTTGATTTAGTTTTGTAAATCTCTGTCATTGGCAACTGCAGATTCCGTTTATGCACAGACACAGAATTATCTCTCGTCAAAAGTGTATTAAAGTCAGAAACATTATCTTTGTATGTGATTCTCCGTGCCTTTTTGTGAATGTGATTGATCTTGTTATTAAGATATCTATCACAGAACATCAAAACCAGGGGACAGTAGCTAAATTGGGATAGGATAAAGCCCGCATGATATGCTTAAGTTTTTCAGTGTCAAGTAAGTAGGAAATACGCGAAAGAGCGTGAAGCTTTTGGCTTGCTTTCTTCAATAACGATTGAACGTGTGTCTAGAAAGAAAGTTTTTTGTCCAAAGTTACGCCCAACAGTTTTTCCTCTCTGCTTTCTGTGATAGTTCTACTTCCAACTTTTATCGACAAATCATTGCTCTTTTCATCGAATATCATCAAGTGGCACTTATCGTCATTTAGCTTCATGTAACTATTCCGAAACTATTCAGAAATAAGTAGGGTTTCGGTTTCTAACTTATTGATTACGTTTTCATGATTACCTTCGCAGGCATAGATAGTTGTGTCTTCAGCATAGTTGCATATTTTGCAGTCTGTCACACAAACATAAACAGGTCATTCAGGTAGATGTTAAACAAGAGAGGCCCCAGCACAGATCCCTGTAGTACGCCTACGCTAGTCTCTATCCATGTGCTGAAAGACCCATTCAATTTTACTCTCTGCTTTTGCCTATTCAGGTAGCTGTGGATAAGCTGCAATGCTCCTCTGTTAAAGCCATATGCTTCTAATTTTGCTATTAGCAGATCATGATTCATGCAGTCAAAGGCCTTGGAAAGGTCCATTAATGTGGCACCAGCAGTGTTACCACTGTCCAATGCCATCCTGCAGTCTTCTATGAAACGAAGAAGAGCATGCTGTGTGCTATAATTCTCACGAAAACCGCAAAACAATGAATTGAGAAAGCAGCGAGCAAAAGCTTTCATTTCAGACTCCATTAATCTCTCATAGATTTTGGATGCAGATGGCAACACTGTTATTGGTCTATAATGTTTCTTGATGAAATTATCATCCTTTTCGTAAAGTGATGAGATATCTCCTGCTTTCAAAGTTTCTGGAAAGTCATTTTGTGAGATAGTTGCATTGAAATGTCCTAGAAGGATTGATGCAAAAATATCAGAGTTTTCTTTCATGACCTTCGCAGGTATAGTTCCTACTGGAGACGATTTCATAGGGTTTAATTTTCTAAGTAGACAAAAGACCTCTTCAGCAGTAACTTGCCTAAAATGAAACGATTCTGAGCATGTAAAACACTCTTTAATTTTCTTAATGCTAGGATGGCTTTTATATTTTTCAACTACCTTATCTATAGGGTCTTCTATACCTGTTGTGGATGATAGTTTTGCACCAGTGTCAGTGATTTCTACATCTTGTGTGATATTAACAAGATAGTCGTTGAAAATTTTTGCAGTTTTGAGATCATCAGTAACCATTTCACTTTTTTCAATAAGTTTGATAGATTGAGATACTTGTACCTTATCTATGAAAACTGGTTTAACTGTTTTCAAAAACTTACGGTTGTCTGTAAGATTGTTTAGGTCCAGGTCTTTGTAATAGTTAAATTTGGTTTTGCGCAGCATTTGCACACACTTGTTTCTTTGCCGTTTGTAAGCTTCAAAATTTTCATTAGTTTTGTCTTTGTTATATTTGTTCAAAAACCTGGTGCGATGCATCATTTCTTTTCGCAGTTCTCTGGTCATAAAAGGCCCATCATTTGCACGAAGGTACTTTTCCTAATAGGAGCATGTTGAAGTAGCACATCTGTGACCATATTGCAAAACGCATCACAGCCTCCACCATCCGACGAGTCGGATCGGATATGATCCATCAGCTCAGTTCTGAAAGCTACGGCGCCATAGGCGCTATAGTCACAATAGGTAATTATCCTAGGGCCTCTCTTGTTAAATCCACCTTTCAGCATGCTAACTATAATAGTGTCAAAGTCAGAAAGCCCCTTTTCAGTTGTGGTCGTATTCTGAAAATTATGTTTTCTGTTAGTTCGTATTAGATCTATGTATCGGGGTTATCTGACTTAAAGCAGGTTGGGCCCTTGATGATATTATAAAGGTTGTAGCTGCCCATGAAGTCACTGATGATACTCTCGTTTACTTCATAATGGAAGTCCCCAGTTACGATATAATTTTCATATTTGCTACTGAAAAAATCCATCCCCTTTTCTATTTCATCGAAAAAGTATTTTGGGCACTGGGAGGGTGGACGATAGACAAAAATAACCAGCCACTTTTGCTTCTTAAGATTTATTTCAATTACAATGGCTTCTATATCATCTGGAAAATTGTAACTATTGAGCTGTTTTATTGGGGCACCAACCTTAGCATATATCAATAAGCCACCTCCATTCTTATTTCGATCATGTCGGAAAGGCCTAATGAAGCCTTTAATCATGAACTGACTAGTGGGAAAGGAAGCATCAATTTTTGTCTCTACAATTGTAAGCAAGTCAAAACTTTTTGCTACAGGCTTTAGGAACTCAAACTTGTTGCGTACTGAGTAAATGTTCAGGTAACCAAAAATAAGACGTTTCGTATTTTTGCTACGAAGATTTTTCAAAGTGCTACAAACGTTGTCAATAGATTCTAAATAAAGAACCTTCATTTGCAGATTTATCATTATCAGTGGCCTCATGGACTTCCACATTAGGATACCTATTTTCGAAATGAGCATGATCTTTAAATGGGTTATATGGGGAGGGTAAAGGAGGGACACCACCACAGGGATCCAAGGTCCAAGGTCTCGCCAACCCCGATCACTTCTTTCATTGCAGCAAATGAACCAGAACCAGGGGACGAGAGAAGGACACTGCGACAGAGGTCTGTGGCTGTATCGACCTCGAACTCTGTCCCCTTCCCACACACGAACTAGACTTTAATGACAAGAGAAGGGCTTAGGCGTAGGATGCTGTATATATCGCGGCACATAGGTCAAAATTGTTTCGTCGTAGTGTTTCGTCGTGGTCAGCTACACTCGCGATACTTTGTGGTCGTAATCGAATTATTGCACACTCGTGATCTCCGGATGTCGTGGTCATGTTTTCTTTCACGATAACCGGAAAACATCATCGCACCAAGATTGGCGCTGCAAATAGTTCATTTGAGCTGCATTTTCAATCATCATTACCAGGGTTCGTCACCGAGCCTTCAAACGATTGCGATCCCTAGGCATCGCAAGTGCCATTTCACTGGTGATCACTAGGTAGCGTGATTGTATTTGCTAAGAAAATGTCTACACTCGCGATACTTAGTGTTCGTCACCGAAGTTTGATACGACTGCGATCCCTAGGTATCGCAAGTGCTAACGATATTTTTACGTTAATAGCCATATTAACTGACCTATTTGTGCCATGTCTTGTTCAACGGCACGAATAGCCTATTTTTGTCATGTCTTGTTCAACGGCACGAATAGCCTATTTGTGTCATGTCTTGTTCAACGGCACGAATAGCCTATTCGTGCCATGCCTCGTTCCTGCATCACGACGCAAATAGCCTATTCGTGCCGTGCCTCGTTTTCGTTGTCATCGACGAGCAAGAGCAAGAAAGAGGCGACATTTGTCAGCGCATGCGCGAAGCTAGCAAATATCTTTGGGGATGTCCGAGGGCAATTTTTTGCTAAGTGGCTTGGGATCTGAGATCAGCAATGGTTTGGCAAGATTCAACTGTTGTGTTTTCATCGTGTTTTACAAAGAACGGTAAATGGTAAGAAAGCTCAAAGGCAAAGATGTGACACAGCCATTCCAACGAAAAGGCGAATATTTTCTCTGCGATGATGGCTTATCCAACCTAGGCCTTTTCCGGACATTGTTATGATTTAGGCCGATCAAAGCTAAGTGAAATCGTGAACGTGAATCACTACTACGGAAAGGCTGAAAATATAAATATGTTGCTATAAGATAAGTGCTTATGCTCCAACCGAAGAATCATGCAAGAAAACCCCAAACATAAGGGAAAATTTCTACAATGCATTAGATTCAACACTGAAAAATATCAAATCAAGAGACATTGTCATTGTTGGGGGAGATTTTAACGGTAAGACTGGATCTGCCTACAATCTTTACAAAACATACATGGGAAAATATGGAAAAGGGGAAGTAAACACAAATGGATATGCTCTTCTAGAACTAGCTAAGTCAAATAATTTGAAGCTTACGAACACCTTTTTCAGACATAAGCCAGCTCATATAACAACGTGGGAATCCCCAGAGAGAATTCTAGATTTTATAGATTCGAAAAGTGGTACTGTAAGAAAGAACCCGTACAGAAACCAGGTTGATTATATTCTGATTAAAAACAGACAAGATATTCGAGTGACAAATTCAAGATCATACGGAGGAATAAACACCAAGTCAGACCACAAACTCGTGCTAGCAACAGTGCAAACGAAGTGGCCATACAGAAAAACCTCAGGAAATAAAACTGAAAGAATTGATTATAGAAAAATGTCTGACACTGTAAAAAAGGAAGAGTACAGAGAAAGAGCAGAAAAGATTCATCTCCAGAAGACAGTACCCACCACCAATCAACAACGATGGACCAAAATTGTAGAAAGTTCACTTGAAGCTGCCAAGGAAATTTTTGGAACCACAAAAAAGAAGAAATTTATAGAAGACAATAGGCTCTCAGAATGATCGAAAAAGCAAAAACGGTTAAGAGATGAAATAAACAGCACAAAGGATAAAGGAAAAAGATCGCGACTAAAAATCGAAAGAAATAGATGCATGGCAGACATTCAGGAATTCATAAAAGATAAAGAGACAAAGGAAGTTGAAAATAAGATCGAGGAAATCGAAAACACACCAAAAGACTCCCAAAAAATGTTTCAGGTCATAAAACAACTAAGTAAGCAAAAACGTGTATCCAAGCTGCTAATTGAAAGTGAAAACGGTTTAACAGCAGATGAACAAAAACAAGCAGACCTAATTGCAGAATATTTCAAGAAACAGTTCTACCGAAATGCAGAAAAGATACAAAATAAACCAACAGTTATGCAAATTCCTTTTACAACTGAAGAAATTAAAAAAGCAATCATGTCCTTGAAAAATAACAAGAGTACTGGTATAGACAACGTTAAAGCAGAACTTCTGAAAATAGGCCCCGAAATTTTCTGTGAAGAGATTGCACAAATATTCAATGAAACAGCCTCAACTGATATTTTTTCCAAAGGAACTGATTCTGGGAATAATCACTGCATTACAGAAACCCAGAAAGAAGAAAGGACCAATTGAAAATCTAAGACCAATAACCTTGCTGTCAGTGTTAAGAAAAATCCTTGCTACATGTATGATGAAACGAATCGGTGAAAAAATCAATAAAGAAATACCTATATCTCAAGCAGCTTACTGCAAAGGTAGGAGTACAACAGAACATGTCTTTGCCTGTAAAATTCTAGCTGAAAAAGCAGCAACATCCACAAATTTTGAAATTCATTATCTATTGCTCGATATGTCAAAAGCTTTCGACAGTATCATAAGAAGTGAACTAGTAAAAGATCTGCAAAAGATTTTAAACAAAGATGAATTAAACAAGATTAAAATTCTGCTAGGAACTGAGCTAATTGTACAAGTTGGAAAATCTAGAAGTTCAATTTTTAAGACAGACACTGGTGCACCTCAAGGTGACTGTTGTAGCGGACAAGAATTCACATACTACCTAGCAAAATCACTTGAAGAAAAGCCTGACGAAGAACATATCATGCAAACAAGAGAAGAACAGAGTCACTGCAATGAAGCACAAAAAAGAAAAGATTGTGAAAAGCCATCACAAGAGAAGGAAATAGATAATGTCGAAATCAATATGGAATATGCCGATGATATAACTATAGCTACGACAGACAAGAAAGTAATTGAGCGCATAAAAGAAAAAATTCCACCAAGTTTACAGAAAAGAGGTCTGATGATCAACATGTCGAAAACTGAAGAGTATACGGTCAAATATAAGAACGAAGATGAATGGAAGAATGCTAAGATTCTAGGATCCAAACTGAACACAGAAGCAGACATCGCAAACAGGAAAAGTCTATCGCTCAATGCGCTGACAAACTTAAAAGAAATTTTTCAAAACAAACGTTTGTCTACAAGAACAAAGGTACGAGCATTTGAAGCATATATCACACCTATATTTTTGTACAATAGTGAACTATGGACACTAACGAAAACTCTAGAAAATCAAATCGATAGCTTTCACAGGCGAATACTGCGCTCACACGTTCTAAATATTAGATGGCCAAAGATTGTAAAAAATGAAGACGTATATGAAAAAACGAAAATAGAACCATGGAGCAAAACAATCGAGAAAAAGCGAATAAAATGGCTTGGTCACCTGATGAGGTTAGACGAGAACACGCCCGCACAAAAAGCATTAAGAGTAGCACTGATGCAGTCCAAAAGACCGCGAGGGAGACCCAAGCTTACATGGATTGAAATGATGAGGAAGCAACTACAAACAATAAATTTGACATGGGAGGAGGCAAGTCACCTGGCAAAGGATCGAGAAAAATGGAAGGATATTTTGAAACGATAGGGGGCAGGGGTGATGGCATTGTGGGGTCTGCTGCCGGGTTTTTCTGGTTTTTTAGCCTTGTTTGTCCGAATTTTTTCCTAAAACTGTTTTTTGCCTTTTTTTAAGCTTCTCTTTTCTTTTTGCTCAGTCTCGCTTGACTTTTTAAGTTTTCTTAAAATGCATGGTTTGGGCTCCTGAGAACTCTGGTGGTGGAATCTCATGGTGGCATCACCCTTGCTACCCTACGAGATGTAAATCTGGATAAGCGTTGTGTGGCATTGCCACGTTATATCGTTTATGTATATATATAAGATAGTAAAGGGTACCAAGTAACAAGCTACCTTCAAGGATATTATACACAAGGGTCATTTGGGGTAAAATGTGTAGGCTGCTGGGGGGCAAAGAGGAGCAGTAAAAGCAGTAGGCTTTTGATGCCTGGATGTACTGATAAATCAATATTCACACTTGTGTCAAGGAGGGAAGTTCATGTAAGTTCAAGCGGCTCTGGCTAGAAGAAAGCTCTGAGCAAAGAATTGGGCAGAATTTATCGTAATTTGCCAGCCTACCCATTTTACAACCCTAAAATTGCCCATTTTCCCCCAATAGACACTTAGTTGTATGGATCTCTAGTCTATCTCGTTCAGCCAAGGGCATGCTTTTATTTACATTTATTTTGGCCTAGGCCTAGGAAATAGTACGGTATACCCTTTTTGGCAGTTTTGGTGGTTTTGGTCCAGCAATGGCGAAATGCCGTTGCTCTGAGGCTCTGACACAGAGCTTGATAGTTTTTTAATCCAGTATTTAGTGCTGTGTACAATCGCAATAATAATAATAATAATGATAATAATAATAATAATAATAACAATAATAATAATA
Source organism: Aurelia sp. 4 Dawson et al 2005 (assembly GCA_964019985.1). Classification (NCBI taxonomy): domain Eukaryota; kingdom Metazoa; phylum Cnidaria; class Scyphozoa; order Semaeostomeae; family Ulmaridae; genus Aurelia; species Aurelia sp. 4 Dawson et al 2005. The sequence continues at coordinate 6,740,037 of OZ026512.1, read as the reverse complement.
ATAATAATAATAATAATAATAATAATAATAATAATAATAATAATAATAATAATAATAATAATAATAATAATAATAATAATAATAATAATAATATCAAACTCAAACCATCACCAAAATAAAACAGAACGAAAATTAAAACAACACAACTGTTCTATGTCATACGTTTCGATGTAAAATCTTCTCCAGTTCTTCTACTTCACTTAATAATAATAATAATAATAATAATAATAATAATAATAATAATAATAATAATAATAATAATAATAATGATAATAATAATAATAATAATAATAATAATAATAATGATGATAATGATAATAATAATAATAATAATAATAATAATAATAATAATAATAATAATAATAATAATAATAATAATAATAATAATAATAATAATAATAATAATAATAATAATTTTTGTCCTGGGTACGACTTGAAACTGCATCCGGTTGTGGAGTTTCGACGTGGGAGAATGAGGTTACCCTTTGCCACAGCTACCTCCAGGACAAGAAAAGAAAATCAAGAAAATCAACATTGCAACCCCCGTCCACCTTCTGTTCTCTTGATGTACAGTCTGTCCACATCTGATCGCGGGTGCAAAGATCTGTTCATGATGAATATCTTTCTTGTTTTCCAATCCATTTCCTGCAACTCTGCTTTTGTCCACTCAACAATACCAGCACAATAACGCACAAGAGACACTGCTCTGCTGTTGACGGCCATGACCACATTTCCGGCATTCAACTTTGACTTCAAGATAAGTTTCACTCTTCTGAAGTATTCCTTCTTTATTTTCTCCTTCATTTCACTGTTCTTGATCTTATCACACTCCAGAATACCTAAATGCTTGTAGCCATCATTCTCTTCCAACCCTTTTATCGTGTCTCCATTTGGTAACTCGATACCTTCACTTTCAACAACTTTTCCTCTTGTGATCTTCACTGCTGCACATTTTTCAATTCCAAAAGCCATCCCGATGTTGGCACTGAAAATTCGGACACTCTGAGCTAACGAATCTAGCTCTTGCATATTACGACCATACAATTTTAAATCATCCATAAATAGGAGATGATTGATCTTTATACGTAAACCTGTGTCTTGTGAAAATAGCGTGGAAAAATCCTCTATCACAAACGTATATAGGTCCTGGCTTCTAGGTAGCTTATCAAATTATAGACTGTATGCGAGTTTCTCAAATCTTAATTGCATATTACGACCATACAATTTTAAATCATCCATAAATAGGAGATGATTGATCTTTATACGTAAACCTGTGTCTTGTGAAAATAGCGTGGAAAAATCCTCTATCACAAACGTATATAGGTCCTGGCTTCTAGGTAGCTTATCAAATTATAGACTGTATGCGAGTTTCTCAAATCTTAATACACCAGGTTGAGCTTGTTTGCAACTAATCTATTTTGGTTGGAAAGCTCGGTTGCGACGTTAGAATTCGTGCTTGTCATGCTGTCATTCTTGTCATGAACAAACGCTTTCAAAAATAACATGCTTAAAATCACAAAAATAGCGTTTTCCTTCTCTTAAACGCAACCCGTGTTGCCCAGCCATTTCAGAAATGCAGAAATAGTTCGAATGACCGTCTCCTGGTCAATATGGCTCGTCCAATGATGTCCCACGTGTTCAGCTCAGCTCATCCAATGTAATTCGATACTAAGAGCAGAGCAGGACATACATACATACAGACATACATACATACATACATACATACATACATACATACATACATACATACATACATACATACATACATACATACATACATACATACATACATACATACATACATACATACATACATACATACATACATACATACATACATACATACATACATACATACATACATACATACATACATACATACATACATACATACATACATACATACATACATACATACATACATACATACATACATACATACATACATACATAGTGTTATACTTATTAAACTTTGAAAGCTCTAGAACATGCTGTTTGTTTAATGTGTCCAAATAGAACAAGGCCTTTCAAGTAAAACTAGCATATCTTTTCTGTTCTGCTCTACTGAATTCAAGATTATCTGTTCTACTGTTCAGTTTCATTTTCAATTTTCCTTAACCAGCTTGCATCTGATGTTCAAAATTTGCCATGATCCGATAATACATGATGTCGAGCTCCATTGCAGTCGTCCTTTCGCCTTTGTCTTAGACATTCCAGTGTCCATTACAACTTTCAGTGCATTTGTGTGCACTGTGCCGAGAGATCCAATAACTACTGCATCAACCTTGCAGGATATAAATTTTTCTGTGATGTATCTTCGTAAATCTCGGTATTTGTTCAATTTCATTTCATAAATTTTTGCCAGATAGAGATCATATGGACAAGCTATATCCAGAATGATCATCCTATTTTCTTCCTTTATCATAATATCTGTCTTCAGGTTCAGTTGTTCTTCGTCGTGAAATCAGAACTTTATCAAAATCTTGAAGCTGCTCCTCTGTAATATATGTATTACTGAAATGATGTTCTATCTTTGATAGACCCATTGTCTCTAGTGCTTCAATCTTTAAGGCAAGTGGCAGTGAACATGCAATGATATTTTCAAGGATTTCTGAGCAGTCTCTCAACATATTTGGGACCTTATTTTCATCCTCCCCAGCTACTGTTAGTGGCTTCCCAAGATATGTCAATGGCTCGTGTCTGCCATTAACCTTTATTGCTTCTCCGTTAATGTTGATATCTGGTGGTTTATCTCCTTTCGCTTTATACCACCTGTTTCCAGACCAACATTCATAGAGAATGGTAAATTTATCTGGCCTAATGCAAAGTTTACTGTCCCGTGTTTTCTCAATTAATACATCTAGCATCTCTTTTAATGCGAATTCAGAATGGCTAACAAATGCTATGTCATCAGCATATCCTGCGAATGGTAATGTGTGAGATACGTTGCTCATCCTGAATGTTTAAACAGATTATCGCCCTGTTATGTACTTCTTTTAATGACCTATCAAGGGTGATGATGAACAAAATTGCACTTAAAGGATCTCCAGTTTTTGTTCCAATTATAAGTGAGAATTCTTTCGATAGTTCTTTCCCACATATAACTTCAAAATATGAATCCTGGTATATATCCACAATCAATAAGCAATATGTTTTCTCTATTCCACAGTCTAACAAGATTCGAATTAAGTATTCCTGATCAATGCTACCAAATGCATCTCTGAAGTCAACAAAGATGGTGTAGAAACGCGAACTTATATGTTTAAAGTCATCAATGGCTGTTTTCATCAAAAATATTAGCTCTTGTCGATCACGATTCTTTATGTAGGCTCTCTGCCAAAACTGAACTACTGTTCCAATGACTTTGGGCAAAATACGATTGGCCAGACATTTTGCAAAAATCTTGTATATTTTAGGTAGAAGTGAAATATCTCTAAGTGTTGTTAAATCTTCAGGATCATAATTTTTCTTTGGATTTCTCCTTATTAGTGCTCCCTTCCATGTACGTGGGGATTTCTTGTAGTACTTAATGACATTTAAGATGTCTGAAACTTCCACTGAAGTGTTACATATATCATTCTTAAAATCTTCAAAACAAACCCCATCATAACCCCACTTTTTTCCAGATGGCAAACCTCTAATGATATTTCCTGTTTTCTCTGGCGTAAAATCTGGAATATTATCTTCTCCTCCTTAAAGGTCTTCTATGATTTGTTTCAAGTTTGATCGATGCTGACTGTATTTGTTTTGGTAATACTCTTCAGTTTTCTTTTTATCTATTTTGGAATGAACAGTTTCAGGCCAGACACGCTTATTGTTGATAATATTGATTGCCTTCTTTCTTTCGTCAAACCATAGTTGTACCAGCTTCTCCCTTGTAACTGCTGTGAAGGCGCAGTTGTTGCTGCTGTTGTTGTTGTTTTGCAAGTTTTGAAATTTCGAATTGAACAAAAAGCGTGACAAGAGTCGGAGCAGAAGAGGAGGCGTGTCAATGAAGAAAATAAAGTCGTAAAGCCACAAATATGGGACTTCGAGCAAGAAACAGGCCAAACTGGTACGATATTTGTATGCTAACATTCTAGTTTCTTCGTTTCGTTGTTTGCAACTGGATTAGGCCCAGATAGATATGTAATTTGTTTGTTTTTGTTTCTCGTAGATTGTTATCTTATCTTATTATCGACTAAATGTTGAGTTGATGGAGTTATGAATAACAAAATGGCCGAAGTAGTCCTTATTGCTCGTCTCGCTGCGTGATGAAAGGTTCCACAGCGTTACAATAACAATCAGTGGTGTCAAGTCTCAAAGTGGTGGTCACTCTCATTGATGCTCAGGGAAGTACCCTTTGTATTCTTTTCTGAAATGAAGTTGGAGTGTGTTGGACTGAAGTTGAACATTATTTGCTGAAATTTTGTTACCAGCGTGCTTTTAAGTTTTGTGTCTGCGGGCATGGGCCTTAAACTGCAGATGAGCAGCACAGTAACACATACATTTTGTGAACTACATTGACATAAGGATGGAAATTTGTTATAATTGTTTTGAAATGTGTCCTTCCTACTGTATCATTGATTAAATTTTTGAAAAGCCTTGATATCTTCATTATCTTTGAATTTGAAGAGAAGCTACCTTTTGTAAGATTTGAACCAAAAAGAAAAGTTAATTTATTGCTGCCTGCTTTGCATGTGTTTTTGTTTCTGCTGCGCCATGTATTTTGCAGCATGATTTTTGCAGCGCATTTTTCAGTGCGTATTTTGCAGCTGGTTTTGCAGCAACTATTTTTGCCTTTTTTGTGCTTTTTGCGTGTTTTTCCTTGTTTTTGTCTGCTGATGTAAGTGATTCAAAATGGCAGATGACTTTGAAAGACAAGAAACATTTAGTAACAGGTCAGAACCTATATTTAACCCACAAAGACTGCCTGAAAAATATTTAACTATGCAAACAAGGATAAGAAGGCCTACAGAGAAGGGGTTGCAGTATCAAATTGAATTGAAGCAGAAGTTACTAGCATCCAAGAAAACTCAGGCAACCAAGCACATGAGACAAGTCTTATTAAACATTGGAAGAACTAATAATGCTAATTTTTGGAAGCAAGAATACAGCAAGGCTCAAGTTCAATGGGCTGAATTTGGAGACCTATATTTGGAGCTGAAAGAGCTGATAACAGATGATGAGCAAATTAATCATATTGAGAGGATTCAAAACCACTTTCAAAATGAATGGACCAATTTCAAAGATGCTGTAACATCAGAAATTGAGATGACTAAATTGATTATGCTGGAAAATGCTTCAAAATCATCAAGAAGGTCAAGGCGGTCAAAACATTCAACATCAGAATTCTCTTGCAGTGGCTCATCAAACTCTGAGGTGGAAAAGAGGAGCTTACAGAAGCAAAGTGAATGTATTAAGGTAGAAATAAAGCTTGCGGAAGAGGAAAAAAGATTGAGAATGTCAAAACTTGAACAAGAAGAAGAACTTTCAATTTTGAAATTGAAGAAGCAATTAGCACAAAATGAAACAAAATTAGCTGCATGTACAAAGGAAGGAGAGTATTGTCTTACAGAGGATGGTTTGCATTCTCTTCCAGCTGAAAACAAACAGAAAGATGTCAATGATTATGTTAGAAACCATGAATTGAATCCATCAGCCAAGCCCTGGTTTCAAAGTGAGGTAAATCAACCTTTTGAAAGGCAAGATAGTATTGGTGGAAGTTTGGACAAAATTGCCTCAACTTTAGAAGTATGTATGAGTAACATTGCAAAGACCAATAGTAGATTGGTAGAAGCAAGTTTGAAACAAGCAAAAGCTACAGATCAATTAGCTATATCAAGTCAGATGCCAAAAATATCAGTTCCTGTGTTCACTGGTGATCCATTGGAATATCCAATATGGAATAACACCTTTTATGCTTTGGTAGATTCAAAGCAAATGGATGTGCAGTCCAAAATGAATCTTCTGAGTCAGTATGTCTCTGGTAAACCTAAGCAAATTGTTGACTATTACATCTTAATTGGCACAAATGAAGCATACCGCAAAGCAAGGCAATTGTTACATGAGAGGTATGGCAATCAGAATGTTGTAAGTACAGCATTCATCAGTAAGTTAGACAGTTGGCCAAAGATTAATCCAAGAGATCCAAATTCCATCAGAGTGTTTTCTGATTTTCTACTAAAAGTGGTAGCTGCAAAGAAAACAATACAAAGTCTAGATGTGCTTGACTTTGCAAAGGAAAATGTGAAGTTGTTGGAAAAATTACCATATAGTTTACAGAGCAAATGGAGAGATCAGGTTACTTTCTGGAAGTCCAGGGAAGGGCCAGATAGGTATCCTCCATTTACAAGATTTGCAGTTTTTGTGAAGGAAGCTGCTGACAATGCATGTATTCCAGAGCTTGAAAGTATGTACAAACCCAAGCAAGAACTAGAGAGTACCAAACCTGGCAAGAAATTTGCTGTCAATACATTTACAACATCAGTTTCAGATAAGGAAGACCCCACAGTAAATGCTAAAGATGTTAAGTCAGAAAATTCAAAAGGAAACAGTGAAAGCAAAAGAAAGTGTTTGCTTTGCAAAGAAAATCACACTTTGGACATGTGCCAAAAGTTCACAGAAAAACCACTTAAGGAGAAAAAGTCATTCTTCTTTACAAATTATTTGTGCTATGGGTGTGGTGTAAGCTCCAATCATAAAATTAAAGATTGTGGATACAAGAAGTCTTGCAAAGTGTGCTCTGGACGTCATCTGACATGTTTTCACAAGGAACCCACAAGTCAACATGAAAGAGTTACAGCAAACTGTATTAATGTTTGTGGAGAAACAGATGAGAGTACAGAATATTCAATGATAGTTCCTGTATGGGTCAGGCCTAAGAACCAACCAGATAAAGAAATACTTCAGTATGCTGTTTTAGATGATCAATCAAATGTTGGATTCATTTCACAAGCACTTTGTGACAAATTGCAAGTTAAAGGCCCTCAGACACAACTTGTGCTGTCAACAGTTCAAGAGCAAAATGTTTTGATAGAAAGTAACCATGTATCTGAAATAGAAGTCTTAGACTACCACAGAGAAGAGTGTATAGAGTTGCCTCCAATGTTCACAAGAGAAACAGTACCTGGTAGTCACCATCAAATTCCCAAAGCAGCAGTTGTTAGTAAATGGAGTCATCTTCAAAGTGTTGCAGATAAACTAATGCCTTGTGAAAGTGATATAGAAATTTCTTTGCTCATTGGAAATAACTGCCCTAGAGCAATACGTCCTAGAGAAATTGTTGTTGGTGGAGAAGATGATCCATTTGGACAGAAACCTTTATTAGGCTGGGGGGTAATTGGTAGGATATGCAAATCACAAAATGATGGTGGTATGCAGCAAGGTTATTGCAACAAAATGTTAGTTGACGAAAGAAGTAGCAAGTTTGTATTTCCTACCACAGTTAAAGAGATCTTATTCCCTGAGAAAATCCTTGCAATTTTAGAGTCAGATTTCAATGAAGGCGGTAAGAAAGGGAAATCCTATTCAGTACAAGATGAAAGGTTTGTGAGGATCTTGGAGGCAAATATAAAGAAAACTCCGAATGGTCATTATGAAATGCCACTTCCATTGAAATCAGATGATATAAATTTTCCCAACAACAGACCACTTGCTGAAAAAAGATTGTGGCAGCTGAGCAGAAGATTTACAAGCAACAAAAGATTTCATGATGATTACCAAGCGTTTATGGCGAATGTTCTTGATGAGTGTGCAGAAAAAGTTCCGGAAGATGAACTGGGTCTCCGAGGAAAGCTGATCAACTATGTCCCACACACAGGAGTTTATCACCCAAAGAAAAAGAAGATACGTGTCGTGTTTGATTGCTCTGCGCAGTATGGAGGAGTTTCACTCAACCAACAGCTTCTGCAAGGTCCAGATTTGATTAATGATCTCGTGGGGATCCTATTGAGATTCAGAGAAGAACCAGTTGCTTTTGTTGCAGATATCAAAGGCATGTTCCATCAATTCTATGTTGCAGAACAACATAGAAACCTACTTCGTTTTCTTTGGTGGAAAGAAGGGGACCCTAAGAAAGAATTAGTTGAGTACAGAATGAAAGTCCATCTTTTTGGAGCCACAAGTTCACCAGGATGTGCAAATTTTGGATTAAAGCGTGCAGCTGATGATGGAGAACAAGAACTTGGCAAAGAAGCTGCAAATTTTGTACGAAGAGATTTTTACGTTGATGATGGTCTTAAGTCAGTTGAAACATCTGAAGAGGCAGTATCCTTAATAAAGAACAGTCAGGCAATCTGTGCAAAAGCTGGTATGAAACTGCACAAGATCATGAGTAACAGAAGAGATGTCCTTGAAGCAGTTCCTAAAGAAGACCGTGCAGAAGTAGCAAGAAATATTGATCTCAAAATTGATCCTTTGCCAACAGAAAGAGTTCTTGGTGTGTCATGGTGTGTTGAAAACGACCGTTTCAACTTTAAAATTGAATTCAATGACCGTCCATGCACAAGAAGAGGAATATTGTCCACAGTTAGTTCTATCTATGACCCTTTGGGCTTTGCTGCTCCCGTAGTATTAAAAGGAAAGCAAATTTTGCAGCAACTATGCAGAGAGAAGTTTGATTGGAATAGCCCAGTGTCAGAAGAATTACGTGTCATATGGGAGAAGTGGCGACAAGAAATAATGGATCTAGAAAAGGTGGAAATCAAGCGTTGCTACAAGCCTGAGAATTTCGGGAGAATTAAGCATGCAGAGTTGCATCATTTTTCCGATGCCAGTCAATATGGTTATGGTCAGAGTTCATACTTGCGATTAGTTAGTGAACGTATAAAAGTTAGTTGTTCCTTTGTGATTGGCAAGGCAAGAGTTGTACCTTTAAAGAAACTTACAATTCCAAGGCTTGAGCTAACAGCAGCCACAGTATCTGCCAAGATGAGCGATTTCGTGCGATCAGAGATTTCGTACCAGAATGTCAAAGAGTTTTTCTGGTCGGATAGCAAAGTTGTCTTAGGATACATAAAGAATGAATCAAGAAGATTTCACACATACGTGGCAAACAGAGTGCAGCAGATTCGCAATGTTACAGATCCAGACTCGTGGTTCTACATTGAATCGAATGAAAATCCTGCTGATGTCGCATCCAGAGGAATATCTGCAAAAGAACTATCGCATTCAAGCTGGTTTTGCCCTGAATTTCTGAAGAAAGATGGTTTATTTACTGTGGACAAAAACGTTACCTATAAGTTAGCCGAAGATGACCTTGAGGTGAAAACAGGGACCGTCTTGAAATCAGCTGTCTTCAAACCATCCAGTTTCCTTGAAATCAGCCGTCTGGAACACATATCTGATTGGAAATCGGCTCGTAGAGCTATCGCATTATGCATAGAGTTAAAAGGAAAACTAAAAAGCAAGAGTCACAGGAGCTCAAACGAGCAACAGGACAAAGGAAACCAATCATCAAAGATGCAGATCTCCCTGGAAAAGCTTGAAGCAGCTGAGAAAGTCATTGTGAAAGGAGTTCAACATGAAGCCTTTAGCAAAGAGTATGAAGTACTACGTGTCGTTAGCAAGCCAGGAGAAGAGTTAAGTCGAGATCAAGCTGGAAAAAGGAAAGATGAAATGAAGAAAACAAGTTCATTGTATCGTCTTGACCCGTTCTTAGATGGAGACGGCATTTTACGTGTAGGTGGCAGAATCAAGAGAGCCAATGTACCACTTGAGTTAAAGAATCCAGTCATTCTTCCACGAAAGGGACATGTTACAGAAATGATGATAAGATATTATCACAATAAAGTCAATCACATGGGCAGAGGAATAACACATAACGAAATTAGGCAAAGAGGCTATTGGATAATTGGTGGTAGCTCAGCAGTTTCACATGTCATTAGCAGATGCGTTGAGTGTAAAAGAAAAAGAGGTCATTTGCTGAATCAGAAGATGGAAGATTTGCCTCAAGACCGTTTAGAAGAGGTTCCTCCATTTACGTATTGTGGAGTCGATTTCTTTGGGCCTTTTGCCATCAAGGAGAAACGAAGTATTGTAAAACGGTATGGTGTCATCTTTACCTGTCTTGGCTCAAGAGGCGTGCATCTAGAAACAGCAAACTCACTTACAACATCTTCCTTCATAAATGCATTGAGTAGATTTCTCAACCGCCGTGGTCCAGTTAGGAACATCCGTTCAGATCAAGGCACAAACTTTGTTGGTGCGAGCAATGAATTAAAGAATGCATTGAAAGAGATGGACGAAGAGAAAATAAGTGCATATTTGCACGAGAATAGCTGTGAGTGGATACCTTTTCAGTTCAACGTCCCACATGCTAGTCACATGGGAGGGGTATGGGAACGCCAAATACGAACAGTGCGAGAAGCCATTAAATCAACTTTGATGAAAGCAGGAGATCAGTTAGACGACGAGGCATTCAGGACATTCATCACAGAAGCTGAGAATATCGTTAATTCTCGACCATTGTCTGTCAGTAATCTTTGTTCACCAGATGCTCCTGAACCACTGACGCCGAATCATTTACTCACCATGAAATCAAAGATTGTGCTACCTCCGCCGGGAAACTTTCAACGGGAAGATTTATACTGTCGCAAACAGTGGAGGAGAGTTCAGTTCCTAATAAATGAGTTCTGGTCCAGATGGAGACAAGAGTTCTTGCAAAATCTCCAAACAAGACAGAAGTGGATCCATCCAAAGAGAAATGTAAAGATCAACGACATAGTAATTTCTAAAGAAGATAGTGGAATTCGAAATCAATGGCCACTAGCTAGAGTCTATGAGGTATACCCGAGTGAAGATGGACAAGTCAGAAAATGTAAAATTCTGATGGGTGATAAATCATTAGATAATCACGGAAAACATCAATCAAAGCCAGTTTATCTGCAACGGCCAGTTCACAAGTTGGTGCTTCTGTTAGCGGCCGAGGACCAAGAGGAACAGAAACTAAAAGAATGACCAGGGATTCCCCGTCGAAGAGCCAAAAAGACACTTCTTTTAAGTAACTATAATGAATATAGTTAGAGGAGCCATGTAACTGCTGTGAAGGCGCAGTTGTTGCTGCTGTTGTTGTTGTTTTGCAAGTTTTGAAATTTCGAATTGAACAAAAAGCGTGACAAGAGTCGGAGCAGAAGAGGAGGCGTGTCAATGAAGAAAATAAAGTCGTAAAGCCACAAATATGGGACTTCGAGCAAGAAACAGGCCAAACTGGTACGATATTTGTATGCTAACATTCTAGTTTCTTCGTTTCGTTGTTTGCAACTGGATTAGGCCCAGATAGATATGTAATTTGTTTGTTTTTGTTTCTCATAGATTGTTATCTTATCTTATTATCGACTAAATGTTGAGTTGATGGAGTTATGAATAACAAAATGGCCGAAGTAGTCCTTATTGCTCGTCTCGCTGCGTGATGAAAGGTTCCACAGCGTTACATCCCTTGTTACCTTGTTGTTGTTATTGCTTGTGTTGTATTGCCTTGATGAAAAATATGGTTGAATGGTCTTTCTAGTGTAGGATAATTGTCTCTCTAAAAGTTCTAGTTTTGACCAGCTCTTTTCTAATATATTATGTTCCCATGGGAGACTATGGACCACACGATTACAGAATTTCACGAACTGAATCTTCCATGGTTTTCCTGGTTTTTGCAATGACTTAAAACTTCCATCAGCATCCGTAAATTGTGAAGAAATTAATCTTATCACTTTGACCCATAACTTGTAATTTCCTTTACACTGGAATCTATTATATTCCACAGCTTTCGATGCTTTCGATGAAACTTTTACTGGCAATTTTCTTCATGTAATGGGAATGGAGAATTTGTTTACATGCAACGCTGTCTATCTCTACTTGTCCAGTCCATTGCTCCAGATCTAATACGGGCATCCTTCCATTGTCATGATTTGATGGATAACAATTAGTGACTTTTATGCTGTTGTGAATGCCATTGGCAATTCTTTGAATGTTTTTCATCATTGCTTTGTCGGACTAAAGTCTTCCTGGTTCTGATGATCTCATTTGGTTTTTTTTCTCCTTTTAGTCACGCAAAATGCAACTATTTTTCACGCTTGGCTCCATATTTGAACCACAAAAAGGGTAAGATCTTCTATAATACATTTGTTATGTTCAATTTCAATTATTGCCCGTTGATCTGGATGTATCACGGGAAGACATCAAACAATCAGGTAGTCCGTGTCCAAAAGAGAGCACTAAGAATTTTGCACAATGACTTTAATACACAATTTGAAGTACTTCTTGAAATAACAGATGAACGAATGAACGAAAAGTGCACACAAAGAATTTGCAAAAATTGATGCTTCAAATCTTTAAGTGTCTTTCAGAAGAAAATCCATCATTTATGTGGATATTCTTTGAAAGGAAACATATAAAATATGAACTAAGATCTAAGAATCTGTTGCAATTACCAAAAAGAAGTGCAAACACATTTGGAGTTAATTCGCTGGTATTCAAAGGCGCTCTACTCTGGAACACTCTACCAGATAATATAAAAAACGCAAACTCAACAGCGATATTTGAAAGAATAATCAAAGAATGGAGTGGGCAAATTTGCACATGCAAGACCTGCAGTTAGAAAAAAAGAAGGTGATAATGAGGATCCCTGATTTAACTTTTTTAATTTTTGCAGCATTTATTGTAAATATTTGGTTATTATTATTATTATTATTATTATTATTACTTCTTTGATTTAAAGTTGGCTGTTCGAAATAGCTAAAGATAAAAGCTAATTAAGGCCAACTATTTACAAAAGGTGTATACAAAAGAAATACTTAATAATTACAAAAAACCTAAACCATATATAAAAGTTTTGCAAATCCTACAGTTGCAATGTTTGCATTTTGTTGTTTTAAGATGTTTTTTAAAAACAGTCAAAGAGACTGAAGTTTTCACTTCTATGGGTAATTTTGCCCATGTTCTTTGACCCATGAACCTTACGGTATCTGTACCATAGCATGTGGTTCTCACTTTTGGTAGGTTTAAATTGCTCGAACTTCTTAGTTGATACGGCATTGCCTTTTCCTCAAAAATTTCCATCATAAACGAAGGATTCAAATGATTCCTTGTTTTGTAAATTTCAACCATAAGCAACTGTAGGTTCTTCTGATGTATAGATACCGAATTATCATTTTCTAACAATTTCTCGTAAGGAGAAGTGTTGTCTTTGTATGCGATTCGAAGGGCCCTTTCCTGTATCCTGTTTATCTTGTTATTGACATTTCTGTCATGGAACATCCAGATTAGTGGGCAGTAGCTGAATTGTGACATTATAAAAGTGTTCATCATCAATTTTAATTTTTTGGATTCCATGAAAATTGAAATGCGAGATAAAGCATGCAGTTTCTGGCTGGCCTTTTTACAAAGAGTCCGCACATGAGTTTTGAAGTTAAGTTTTGTATCTAGTGTAACTCCCAATAATGTTTCTTCGTCACTTTCTTCTAATACTGCCATTCCTACATGTAATTTCATCTTGTCTTTTTTCTCGCCAAATATCATAAAATGACATTTGTCCGCATTTAATTTCATATAGTTTTCAGGATACCAGGTTGATAGTTGGATGGCATCTTGTTCTAGTCCGTCAATGACATTTTCGACCTCAGAGCCGCATATGCAGATAGTGGTATCGTCTGCATAGTTGCATATTTCGGCTCTATTCATCAGAAGAAAAAGGTCATTAATATACACGTTAAATAAGAGAGACCCTAACACTGATCCTTGTGGGACTCCTTTTTGAACTTCTTTCCAAGTGCTAAACGACCCATTAATCTTAACTCGTTGTCTCCTTTGTGACAAATAGCTGTGAATCATGAGTAGGGCACATCTACCAAAACCGTAGGCATGCAATTTCGCTACTAACAGTTCATGGTCTATGCAGTCGAAGGCTTTGGATAGATCCATTAATAAAGCACCTGCAATGCCTCCCTTGTCTAGGGTCATTTTACAGCTTTCCAAAAATCTTAGGAGAGCGTGCTGTGTGTTATAGCCTTTCCTGAAGCCACAAAGCAAAGACGACAAAAAATTCGCAGCGAAGGGCATTACCTGGTCGTATACTAGTCGTTCAAAGATTTTTGAAGTCGCTGGCAACACAGTAATTGGCCTGTAATTCTTTTTACAGAAAGCAACTATGCATTATACTAACTGTAAATAATTTGATAATAAATAATGATAATAATGATAATAATAATAATAATAATAATAATAAATAATAATAATAATAATAATCATAATAATTTTTTATTATTAATAACTTATTAATAACTTATTAATAATAAAATTGACCATAACAAATCTGACCTAGTCCTGCTGGATAAGAAAGAAAAAACATGCTACGTCATTGATGTGGCATGCTCTTTCGATACAAGAGTTGAAAAGAAGGAGAAAGAAAAGTTTGAGCATTATACAGATCTGAAGTATGAACTTCTCAAAGTTTGGAACATGAAAGTAACAAAGGTATACATCATACCAATTGTCATTGGCGCTTTAGGAACAGTCAACAAGAATGTTGCAAAAAATCTCGAAAAGATTGACTTCAAATCAGGATTAGATCCTCTGCAGAAAGCTTGTTTGTTGGGTACTGCCCGAACGATTAGAAAAGTTTGGACTACAACAAATAGGACGAAATGGAACACTAGAAGAAAAGGAATGACGGTTTAGCAAGAAATACTAAAGATCTATTATCTCAAGCCACGGGAGGTGGCCTGATCATAGACAAAACTGACAAACCTTACTATATGATGATTTCAGTCTGTTCATAAGTGGCTTGTATTTTTCTCTCTTTCTTGTGCTGTTACCCGCCATGTTCGTCTCGAAACCAACCGTAAGCTCCACAAGTGTGACGGTCTTGTGTTGGACAATAACAATATCAGGTCTTTCCTGATCCCCTGTTACTATACAGGGAGATGCAAATCAGGGCAGATCAACATATAGGCTCTTACATGATCTTGACAACGTATTTGCAATGATCTTCAAAACGGAGTTATGTCTCCATGCATAGCGTCCTTGAGTAAGAGCGATGTTACAGCCTGCGACAACGTGGCCCAGTGTTTGGGGATCGTTACACAGTGGGCACATCTTATTAATAATAGTAATATAATAATGATAATAATAATAATAATAAATAATAATAATAATAATAATAATAACAATAATAATAATAATAATAATGAATTCGTAGAGAATAGTGTAAGGCTAGAGGGAGAAATATTGGAATTAGAATGGAAGCCAACATGGAAGAAAGTGAAGGCAGAATTGAAGAAGGGTGTGGAAAAGAAAAGACAGGATTCTTACGAACAGAAAGAATTACAAAGTTGTATGTATAGACGACAAGAACAGGAATGCCATCTTTGGCTAAAACAAAGATTGACACCAAGAAAGACAGCATCAATAATGACACTGATTGAGCAAATGGTGGAGACAAGAGGATGGAAGGTGGCAAGGGGGCTAATGGAAAATGGAAGATGTCGATTATGTGGTGAATTCAATGAAACTGTTGAGCACCTTGTTGCTGGATGTAAGACGATAGCCAACAGTGAGTACTTGGCACGTCACAATAGAGCGTTAATGGTAATGGCTATTGCATGGGCAAAGGAATACGGGTTGGTAGGAAAAGAAACAAAGTGGTATATGGAAAATTGGCTGAGAGGACAAGTCTTGGAAAACAGTCGTGCCAAATTAGTCTGGGATTTTGAGTTTAACTTACGTAAAACAACAACATCCAGGAGACCAGATCTGGTATTGGAGGACAAGGAAAGAAATAAGATCTGGATATGCGATATGGCATGTCCGCAGCAGGCAAATATAGCAGCTAAAAGAAATGAGAAAGTGACAAAATATCGACAACTTGCATTTGAATTAAGAGAGAGAAGACCAGGATATGATATAGCTATAATTCCTGTTGTCATTGGTGCTCTTGGTGGCGGTATGAAAGAAGTATTGCGTGATGTGGAAAGAGTATTTAGCGAACGCTTAGAACGAAAGAAATTAGCTGAGAAAGCAGTAGCAGAGATGCAGAAAACCGTATTAATGGACAGTGAAAGCATGGTTCGAAAAGTACTTTCAGGACTCGTCCAACACGAAGATTAGATATTGACTGTTTTTTTTTTGTATGGAAGGTGTTGCTCATTTTTAGGACCAACAATATTTGATGGTCCTTATTGTTGGCTATTTAACTGTAGCTATTTTGCTTCAATAATAATGATAATGATAATAATAGTAATAATAATAATAAACACAACTGTTAAAAACCAGACGTTATTTAAAAGTAATTAAAAGTAGAGACAGTAATCTTTTTAAGTTTAAAAGTAGAGACAGAAGCTCTTATTTGTGCTGCCCAAGAGCAGGCAATAAGAACAAATTATATCAAGTTCAATATAGATAAGACGGCGGAATCATCTTTGTGCCGAATGTGCGGTGAAAAAGGGGAAAGCATAGGTCACGTAGTTAGTGAATGCGAAAAGCTTGCTCAAAGAGAATATAAAAGAGGCACGATAATGTTGCAAGAATTGTTCATTGGACATTATGTGGAAAATATGACCTAGAACGAGGAGCTAACTGGTATGAACATTCTCCACAAGGTGTTGTTGAGTCTGATAAGGTTAAGATGCTTTGGGACTTTATGATCCGGTGTGATCATTACATAGAATGCCGGAAACCAGATATAGTTGTTGTAGAAAAGGAAGAAAAGAAATGCATAATGATTGACATTGCCATCCCAGGAGACCACAGAGTTGGTGCAAAGGAAAAGGAAAAGATAGAGAAATATGATAACTTAAAGTGGTAGGTCAAGAAAATGTGGTCAATGAAAAAGGTAGAGATAGTACCAGTGGTTATTGCAGCACTTGGAGCTGTCAGTAAGAATTTTGAACAATACATAGAAAGATTAGGAATACAAATAAAGACATAACATCTACAGAAGATCGTTTTACTGGGAACAGCAAGGATATTGAGAAGGACATTAGAGAACTGAATGGCAAAGGAGAAAGATCAGGATGGAACTCATCCAAAAGATGCTACTGAGGACAGAAGGGCGTAGCTAGCAGATAAGATAATGTCATCTTAGTTTACTGGATGTAGACAGCTGACATTGGAAAATACAAGCAGAACATCAAGCTGTGCGAACTGAAACAATAATAATAATAATAATAATAATAATAATAATAATAATAATAATAATAATAATAATAATAATAATAATAATAATAATAATAATAATAATAATAATAATAATAATAATAATAATAATAATAATAATAATAATAATAATAATAATAATAATAATAATGATAATATTTGATTCGGTGCGACCAAAATGCGACGTATGACCAAGGCTTAAGTCATTATGATAATCATAACTTAATCCCACTTTTGCTATAAATGCTGCGTTTTGATTGGCTGAATATATTTCATTCCGCAAAAATTATTGCAAAAAATCCATACATCAGGTCTGACAATCTCTTAAAGCATGACCGTAAGGTGCCAAGACAGCGACCCTGTGTGTCATTTTGAGTTCGCGATTGAGTTGCAGTCAAGATGTTGTAGGGTTACTTGCCAACCAGCAAAGAGCAGAGAAGAGGAAGCCCTAATAGAGAAGGAAGTCCAGTTGGGCTTTGCAATTTTTGAAGAAGCTTGGTACCTTTGTAAGTTATTATTATCAATTTTTCCATATTAGGCGTTAAAAATAACTGCTACAGCTAGTTGATGCCTACTAAAACATAAAACAAGAAATTGAGATGAAATAATTACACTGTGCAAAGTAAATTCTAATTGATTTAACAATAAAATGATATCTACAATTTACAGTATCGAATGCCTTTTTCAAGTCAATAAATACTGTAAGTGTGAATCTACTTTCGTTCATATTAAGGTACCAGTCATCGGTAGACTTAAGCAGACAAGCGACAGCAAAGTTTAAGGACTTAAACAAACACTGTTTATAGTATATGAGCTTGTTTTTATCTAGATAATCATAAAGCTGGTTGAAAGTCAATTTTTCAAACCTCCTAAACAAGATAAGGAGCACTGAAATTGGCCTATAATTTGATCCATCATCAGATTGGCCATTTTAAAAATGGGGGCAACTTTAGCAGTCATGGAATACATCAGTTGCTATAGAAAGATTGAGAATGTTGCACACCGATGACAGGAAGCCTTGAATAGATTGAAATATGAAAATATGAAATAAACATGAAAATATGTTATGAAAATTTCAGATTGGCTATAAAACTCAGACCGATCTGAGAAACTGAAAGGAATTTCGAGTGGTATAGTAGAGTGGTATTTTCCATCATTCGAAAAGTAAACACAGCTGTGGAGAGGGTACGACACCCTTCTCCAACTGTTGAAGAAATAATTGAGAAGCTCAATATGAGCATCAGTGTTTTCAAAATTGGATCTTACATCAGGATATCATCAGATTGAACTTGATGAAGACAGTCGACATGTGACCACATTTGCCACTCACAAAGGACTTTTCCGGTATACCAGATTAAATTTTGGGTTATCTTCCAGTGCAGAAATTTTTCATCATGAAATACAACAGTGTCTTGAGGAAATACCAGGGGCACTGAACATAAGCGATGATATTCTCATTTTTGGAAAAGATCAAGAAAGTCATGATGCAGCTCTCCAAAATGTTTTGGAAATGTTCAGACAGAAAAATTTAAGAGCAAATTTTAGCAAGTGTGCATTTAACAAGAAAAACCTAGATTTCTTTGGATACCATTTCAGTCATCATGGTATTGCACCAAGTCATCATGGTATTGCACCAAGTCAGCAAAAGATCAAAGCGATTCATAATGCACCTCAACCAGAAAATGTTCAGGCAGTCCGAAGCTTTCTAGGTATGACAAATTACCTATCACGTTTTATTCCAAATTATGCCACCCTAACAGAGTCTCTTAGGAAACTGACAAAGAAAGATGTCAAATGGACATGGACAGATGATCAACAGAGCTCTTTTCTTAACATTAAAGAAGCTATTATGAGCAATCTGTAATGGCATATTTTGACCCGTGCAAAGATACAGAGATCATTGCAGACGCTAGTCCTGTTGGACTTGGCGCTTTATTATGTCAAAAGGAAAAGTTAAGAGATGGAACAGAGAAAATTTCAGCAATTGGGTATGCAAGCAAAGCCTTGAAAGATGTTTAGCAGCGGTATAGCCAGATTGAAAAAGAAGCCCTTGCCGTGGTATGGGCCTGTGAAAAGTTTCATGTATACATCTATGGAAAAAGTTTCACTTTAGTCACTGATCATAAGCCACTAGGGTTTTTGTTTAACAAACCGGGCAGTCAATCACAAGCTAGAATAGAAAGATGGACAATGAGACTCCAGGAGTATGACTTCACTGTATGTTACAAGCCAGGATCTAATAATTCAGCAGACTATCTCTCCAGATACCCAGTGCAGCTTGCAAAATCTAAATCAATTGCTGAGGAGTATGTCAATTTCATTGCCTCAAATGCAGTTCCAAAAGCAATGACAAGAGATGAAGTTAGAGATGAAACAAACAAAGATTTAACAATGCAGAAGCTAAAAGAGTGTTTGCGCAGTGGAAAGTGGTCCATACTAAATCAAGAAAAAGAGAAATTTCAAAGAAATTACTGTTTCAGTGATCTGCAAGCATTTAAACAAGTATTGAAAGAACTCTCTGTTACTCTCTGTTATAGTTCTCAGGGGAACAAGAATTGTGATGCCAAAAGCTCTTAGAGAGAAGGCTGTAGAGATAGCACATGAAGGACATTTGGGTATAGTGAAGAAAAAGGTCTAATAACAGAAAAAGTTCGGTTCCTTGGAATAGATAAGTTAGTTGAAAACAAGACAAAATCATGCATTGCATGCCAAGCTACTATTAAAGAAAACAAGCTAGAACCACTTAAGATGCAAGATCTGCCAGATGGGCCATGGAAAGTGATAGCAGTAGATTTCAAGGGGCCCATAGGAGAGAACCACAAATATATCTTAGTTTGCATGGATGAATTTTCCAGATATCCAGAAATTGAAATTGTGCCTTCTACTAGTGAGAAATGTGTTATGCCAAAGTTAGAAAAGATTTTTAGCACACATGGAATACCTGTCATAAGGAAGTCTGACAATGGGCCTCCTTTCAATGGCTCAAAATGAAAGAGTTTGCTAAAAAAAGTGGATAAACTCACAGGAGAATTGCACCAGAATGGCCAAAAGCAAATGGAGAGTGTGAAAGATTCATGAGAAATTTGAATAAAGTTATTCAGGCAGCTCACATTGAAGGAAAAAATTGGCAACAAGAAGTATTCAATTTTGTGAGAAATTACAGAGCCTCTCCACATGCCATTCCCCCTGCTAAGCTCTTAATGGGTAGAAATATTAGAACAAAATTACCAGAACACACAGACAATCAAGTCAACAAGGATTTAAGAGATAGAGATGAAATGAAGAAGAGAAAGATGAAAGAATGTGCAGATGAAAAGAATCATGCTTCAGAATCAGATTTAAAGGAGGGAGATAGAGTTATTGTAAAACAAAGACAAAGAAACAAGGCTATGTCTCCGTATGTAGTAGCGTATATTTAGGTGTGTCACGTGACACAGGCCGCATGCGTTAGAAACCAAGATGGCTACCAGCTAGGCACGTATTTAGGTGCTCATATACTTAGGCTACAAAGACGCTATAAAAACCAAACCAATCAATCATTTAAAACTAAGAAAGAAATGACTGGAATAAA
This sequence comes from Aurelia sp. 4 Dawson et al 2005, assembly GCA_964019985.1. NCBI lineage: Eukaryota > Metazoa > Cnidaria > Scyphozoa > Semaeostomeae > Ulmaridae > Aurelia > Aurelia sp. 4 Dawson et al 2005. The sequence continues at coordinate 6,719,345 of OZ026512.1, read as the reverse complement.
TAGGCTACTTCTTACCTTGAAAGCAACAGTAATGCTTGACACAACAGAGGTATAACTTCCATCTTCGCACGAAGATCGTTTACGTTAGTTGAAATATGCAAGGCTTCATATCCTAAATCGAGAATCATATACCATTTAGAATAAGGGGAAGGAATTATTGATAGTGCCCTGTATAGAACGATGTGGTCAAAAGTGACAAAAAATGTTGTGTTTGTTGACTCCCTACTCAGCCACATTAGCCTTGACGGTATTTGAACTGGTGTATTTCGCCCTCTACCAAACATTCTCGGATACCTTCAATGCTAGCATAGACAGGCATTGGCTTTTACAAAGCTTTCCTTGGCTACGAAAGTTTGAGAATGTCATAGTCTTTTGTGCAACGCGTAACCAAAAGATGACCATGTTTTGAGACAGGTGACGAAGGAAATCTCAAAAACAGGCCAGCAAACCTACACGTGTATGAGGGATGTGCGTAAAAGGAGCATTATAATTTCTCAGATGTGGTGGATACGCTTAGTAGGGGTGTTATTGTTTTATTCTATTATATATTATTTCAAATGTGTTGGATGCTCATAAAAGTTGGTTGGTTATAATTTTAACCCTATTATTACCACGGGTTAAACAGTGCCCTCGGAAATTGAAACCCAAAAATATCATCTCTTTTTATGTTATTGTATAGTACGAAACCTGCACATGAACATGATAGATCATGAAACAATGCAGATTAACGTCAGATTGCCTTTTAAGAAACCCTGAAATATTAGTTAAACAATGTATTATGGGGTGCCATTTGCGCGTAAATGCTAATAGTTAATTTTCATGGTCTTTGTCAGCTTTATGCGCTGTTTTCGCTTTCCCTTTCTATTTTTTGTCATCCCCTTTCTGTTTATTCCATTCCCTTTGTCTAATTAACAAGATTTTCCTCTTCCCTTTGCCAAATTCTCATTTCCTTTACATTTGTTTATCATTCCCTTTATCCTTATCATCATTCTCTTTGTCTAATTACAGCATTTCTAATTCCCTTTGCCAAATTCTAATGGTCTTTCTTATGTGCATTTCTTATTCTTATTCTCTTTTGTCATTACATGATGCATTGCGGCATGGCATGATGCATTGCGGCATGGTATGATGTCACTGCGATTTTTAGCACGAAATTTTAGCCGAATCAACAAGCATGGAAGGAACGGCCTCAGTTTCGATGCTCGACATGTGTACGTCGATTTTCCGTTCAATCTGGTTTAGTGCAAGAATACTATGGCAAATCAGTGGCGGATTTAGGAGGGCAGATGGGGCCAACTCACCCCCTTCACGATTAAAAATCATCTTTGGCGCCCCCTTTTTGGCAACAACGGCGCCCTTATCCTGACCCAAATGCACTATTTTTCAGAGTTTCGTTCTAAATGCAGGAAACACATAAACTAAGGCGTTATTCAATAGAAAAACCAGAGAATTTTCTCGAAAAACGGCCTAAAAATTTTCGCGCACCTTCGGCGTGCTCACTTTCCATCATGTTTTTGTTCTATTCAAATGTTAATATTTACAATATATCATTACATTTAACTATACCTATTCTAATTACTATACAACACTACTGGTACGATACCATGGGGAGCGAAAGACAATGACTACCCTATGGCCAAAATAAAAAGACACGCAACGTTCAGCTAACTACGACTACACTACAAACGAATAGGGACTAATGGCAGTGTACCATATTCTGTTCCACACCAGATGCCAGGTCAGGAATATGATAACGGGCTCAGCTTGAAACGTCGTGTTTTAGAAAAACCCTGCTCAAGGTACGATTATTTTTATTCTTGAATGTTTTATTTAAATCTATATCGTACAACACGCTTAAAATAAGATTGTTTGGCGCAGGAATATGATAACTTGAATGATGTTGCAAGCGAACCTGATTTTGATAGATAAAATGCCTGACATCTTATGTGAAGAAAAATTTAAAACGAAAAGAATATTTACTTTAAGGGGCTTGGTGGTTGCGTGCTAAGGCTGTGAAGATCTCAATCAAACCGACCAGTTTCGTGGATAAAACGTAAAGTCAATTCGAGTATACTTCTATTCAAGTTATTAGAAAGGTCGTGATCACCATATAAGCTGGGTCAAAGCATCATTAGAGAGCTCGGCAATTTGTATGACTGGTTGTAATAATCTAGCAATTTCAGAGGGAAGATCTTGTCGTTGAACATCAAATGAGGGGCAGAGCAACAAAAGTGCTCAATATCCTCAATCCCATCACTTGTGGGGCACATTGGATTTACAGTATCCTTAAAATTATGCTTGAATTTGTGGAAATTGAATTTGCTGAGACCAACCCTGAGTTAAGTAAGATAAGATAATAATTTTGGATCGTGAATTCCAAAGAAAGACTTTGCAGGGGGGGGGGGCATTATTGACAAAGGCTTTTTCTTAAAAACAGCAACGGAGGGTGCATGTCTCAATTCAGGCTCAAGCTTATTCCATTCGGATAATCAGTTTGGATAGAAGCTAGCCTTGAATTTTTCAGTTCTTGCCTTTAATCTCCCAATGACATCCTGACCACGAAGATAGTACTGAGACAGATGAAACGGATGAATTGGACCTCCTGTATAGTAAGGGCTAAGATTATTTACAAACTTGTAGAACAAGGTAAGGCGTCTACTCCATCTTCGGGAACTTAATGACTCCAAACTAAGGTCTGCTTACAGCTTCTCTCGAGATGTACCCCTCCATGTTCCTGTTACAGCCAAAGCATCATGTTTTTGGCACACCCTCTCCAAGTTGCACCCCCTTCAACTTCGATCTGGATCCGCCCCTGTGACAAATCACTGCCAGTAGATTCGTGACAGGGTGGCAAAAGCCATGATAAATCCTGGTGAAGCTTTTATGGGGTTTATCGATACTGCTCAGGATGTTTCAGGGGGCTTTCAAACACTGATGCTGAGGCTGCTGACCCAGACTTTTTGGAAAACTTTTCACTTTGCCTTGAGGATGTACAATCTCCCTCTCGCTTTCCTGATTAGCAGTCTTTCACCTTCAGTTGCCAATTGAGTTATTCGTGTTATCGCTTCTCTTAGTATCTTACTGACTCATTTGCCGAAGACATGCCGGACAACAGTTCAAATTTTTTCTCATTAAAGGAAGACCGTTGAAACTTACGCTGTTTCCTCCACGTGTGTTGATTCGGCTAAAATTTAGCGCCAAATATCGCAATGCATCATACCGTGCCGCGATGCATCATACCATGCCGCAATGAATCATACCATGCCGCAATGCATCATACCATGCCGCAATGCATCATTCCATGCCGCAATACATCATGTAATAATAAAAGAGAAACGCTATGAACACAACCAGAAAGGGAATGCCAAAGTGAAAGGCAATGGCAAAATGGAATAAGAAATGCACATAAGAAAGACCATTATAATTTGGCAAAGGGAAAGTGAATTGACAAAGGGAATTAGAAATGCTGTAATCAGACAAAGAGAATGATAATAAGGATAAAGGGAATGATAAACAAATATAAAGGGAATGATAAACAAATATAAAGGGAATGAGAAATTTGGCAAAGGGAAGACGAAAATGTTGCTAATCAGACAAGGGGAATGGAATAAACAGAAAGGGAATGCCAAAGAGAAAGGCAATGGCCAAATGGAATAAGAAATGCACATAAGAAAGACCATTAGAACTTTGCTCAGGGAAAGAGAATTAACAAAGGGAATTAGAAATGGTGTAATTAGATAAAGAGAATGATAAGAAGGATAAAGGGAATGATAAACAAATATAAAGGGAATGAGAATTTGGCAAAAGGAAGAGGAAAGTGTTGTTAATTAGACAAAGGGAATGGAATGAACATAGCGCATAAAGCTGACAAATACCATGAAAATATTAACCATTAGCATTTAGACGCAAACGACACTCCATAATATTTGATGCTAACAAAATATTATGAACATAAGCATATATCTAATGATATCCAATTCAAATAGAAGCAAAAGATTTCAAGGAAGTGCCTCATTCTATTGTTTTAATCATGAAACTGGTAATCATGGCAATAATAACTTATTTCTTCTTATTGTCGTTGCAACAGAAAAAAAGAGCAATTTGATTTGATAGAGTGATTTTGATTGTTTGCATCAAAAGTTTAATGATCATAGCAGCTTTTACCATCAGTGATAGGACACCCAGTGTGTAGCAGTTTGAAATTTATAACAGAATTTATAACAGAAGCCGCCTTAACTTATTATCTTCTTTTGTGTTTGAATTTATTTTTACTTGGTATACAGCCACATTTCACTTACTTAAAGGCTTTACGGTTAACATGGCTCTGTACTGAAGGTGGCTCACGACCGAAAAATTTCAAAATTATGAAACAGTGAAAGGTGGCTGTATACAAAGTAAAAATAAGTTAAAAAAAAACTGCAATACGTTAGGGTGGCTCGCTACTGTTATAAATTTCAAACTTCTACACACTGGGTGTCCTATCGCTCATGCTTTTACAGCGAAAAAATAGAGGAGAGTGGAATCCGCCCCTTCAGGAACTCCGAGATGAGGTAGGGTTAAAGAGTGTGTGTAGATGAGAGAGAGTAAGGATGCAACTAAATAGTAGGGAGTGGTGTAAAGAGCAGTGAAGTACCTCAAGAGTGGACACTGAACAATTTTCAAGCATATACATGAACGGCTACTTCATAGATCGAGCCTTAACGAAACCGTTATGACAATAGTTTGCCCACATAAAGTGGTTAACAGCTACAAATGTCAACAAGCGCAGCAAATTTGGTACGACGGTACGACGGCGGGTCGGCGCGGTGCCGCAGGCGCCGGGCGGCTAGCCTAGTAGTTATCTATTCCAAGTAGATATCATATTTTAAACTATTTCTTGTAGACATAGTTATCTATTCCAAGTAGATATGATATCTTTATCTGTTTGTAGAAGATAAAGATAACAACTCAAAGTAGATATAATATCTTTATCTACTCGTAGTAGATATAGTTATATACTCCAAGTAGAAATGATAATTTTATCTACTTTTAGTAGATATAGTTATCTAATCCAATAGATATGATATCTTTATCTACTTGTAGTAGACATATTTATCTACTCCAAGTAGATATGATATCTTTATCTACTCCTAAATAGATATAATTAACTACTCCAAGTTGAAATGATATCTCTATTCAATTTGATTAGATATAGTTATCTACTCCAAGTAGATATGATATCTATATACTAATATGCGTCATAGAAATGACCCCAAACCTTTTGTCTTCCCGTTGTTTTCCCTCTCAACACTGTAAACAGCATAAGACAAAACTGCGTCTATGCCACGGAAAAGAACCTTCCCAGCTTTTGCTCGGAAGTCTGAAGTGGATACGAATGGTTTATTTTCTTTCTTTGCAATATGGGGGCTGGGGTACATCCATTTTTATCCAAGGTTCAATTCCCAAGGGAATGATCCTTATACATATCCTCATTGCAGGACTATCAGTTTGTTGGATCTTTATCGTGCTCCCGTCCTTTATTTCACGAAAAAGCTAAAATAGAGGCCAGTCTTACTTAGATCGCTTTCTTTTTCCAGCTAAGCTCCAGAGAGGCATAAAGGAAGGTTTTATCGGGGGTCTTGAACGAGAGGGGAAGCTGATTCTGAGCGAAATGGCACTGAAAAAGTCTCAAAATCCAAGGCTTTCTTTCCTCTACCGGTCTGGATTATATACCTCAAACTACAAAGAAGGCCTATAGAAAACTTTTCAGCATTGAAATTTTGAAAGAAGGCTTTGAAATAAGGTGAATGCATTCCGTTCGTCTGACGCAAGACCATGGTAATGAATTCCTGGAAATGAGAAGTATCAGCGAGAATGATATGGACGTCTTCTACCGCAGAGAGCTCCAAGGGGGATTGAGTGAGAGGCAAGTTTTTCTGGGAGGTATTGGGCTAAAAAGAGACAGTAGCTCATGTCTCAGTCTTTTATTAGATTAGTACGGCTTTTTTTCCACGCGTTTGTGTTCTAAGGTTTTAAGAGGTTCACAGATTCTGTTCCATACCTAGGTGAGCTTTAAGGGGGACTAGAATTAGCTAGTTTTCTTAAGAGCATACGGGTAAATGGAGACAAAAGCCACCTTTCTTCACAGGAAATCGGCTCCAACTAAGATATCATTGGCAAGTAAAAAATACAAGAAAGTGGCTGTGATACGAAACACTGGAAGACATCTACAAGTTACGAGCCAACCTTGGATGCACTCATCCTCCTAAATATCAGCGGAAAAAACTATGCGCAAACCTGAAGTTGAGCTGAAATTCTTCAAAAAAAGACAGTGGCAAATGGATATTACGTATCCAAAAAAAGCCAAGGAGTTTAGGGATTTTTTCAGGCTCCTGTTCACTCCAGTTGTGATTTCATGCCAGTCCTTGTGAGCTGCTCTTTTTACTCGATCTTATTACCGTTCATTATGCAGGCTCTGATAGGGTATTTGGGAGCAAAGGAGCATGGCCTAAGAAAGGCCGAGAGCCATGGAGCTTGACTAGCAAACGCGGGACCTTGAGAGCACATGCATTTTTCGAGAACTTACTTCAAAAGCTTATACTTTTCATTAAATTCCCATGCACCCTCCAATTACTGCGCGGGTTGTCTGTTTTGAAATGCCAAGGCAATCAAATGCAATTAATGATTTCTTTTTCCCGGGGAGGGGATGTTGAGCCATAATTAGAAAACGGTCATGTTTTGGAAACTTCTTGAAGTGCCCATAAAAATGGGGATCTTACGACAAACCTACCGTTCCTTGCCAAAGTAAAGAACGTGCTCTTGAAACATTTCTGAGTTCATCTCCCAGATCCCAATCTTTGCTGCACCAGTGACACAAATCAATGCCCTCTTTTACTAAAGTACTCTTACGGATCTGTTGAACACCGCAAGGATACACTCCAAGGCTGGTGCAAAAAATGTGCAAGAAATCATCAAATCCATGTATTACACAAGGTTTTTAGGGAACAGAGTCCAGCGACAGAACTGCCAGGCATGATAGATCATGAAAAATCTGAAGCAAAAATTGGCAACCATCTTAGATACCAATCGACGACTTGGCTTTAAATATTTTAATCCAAATGAAGAATAGAAGCATCATAGAAATTATTGGGAGCACGATGCTACTTTGAGGGGAGCAAAGGAACATGTTGCTTTTTAAGAAGGGAGCAATGGAGCAACCATTCCCCTTTTAAGGTCCTCATTATGACATATGCTTTGAAGAACAACAATTGGGACTAATCTGCAATTTTCACATTTTCATAGAAATATATAATTTTCCCAAAGGTATATTAGGTCTTTACGGAGTCATAGCCCCTATGGTAGCCAGTAAGTTCACCGGAAGTCCTCGAAAAAGTCCCCCAGAAAATATTTTTGCAAAAATATTTTTGGATGGGGCACATTCAGGGGGCTTATTCGAGGGAGAGGGTATGATTTGTAGCAACCAAAAATATTACCAGTACTATTCCTTTCTTTTACTTAGTGCTGCTGACTATGCTGAAGGTCAGAATAGCCTTTTTGAAAAACCTGGACAGGGACGCAAATGCAAAACTTTTTTGGGGGTGTGCATTCAAAAGGACCGAGTCTTTTCCACGAGGGACCGAGCTTTCCAAAACAGATTCTGTTGCCAAAATGCCATGATTTAATGAAAATACAACTTCAATAAGAGGCATATTTTTTTCATAACTATCGACACGAAACCAAACATAACTGAAACTGACCCTAAGTTGTCTTTAAGTAGTATCTTTTTAGCCGTCTCCCCTAAATAAGGACTTGCCCGTTGGAACAAAAATTTGGGATGTTGAAACCAAATGCGAGTGAAGCGAGCAAAAATTTGGCTCGAGGGCTTGCCCGGGGGAATTTTTTGCTACCACACGCTTGAGATCGTTGGAAAATGCCCCATTTTATGAAGAATTCGCCATTTAGAGGTGCAGTAGGAATCTACCAACGGAAGGATTTCCCGGGAAATTCTGAAAAAAAGAACTTAAAATCACTTAGAAATAGATTGGTTCTTACTGTAGTTCTATGAACTATAAGCATGATAGTTTGATATTTCTAATGAGTTCCTTGCACCTTCATTTCTTTTAATCTTCTTTTCCATAAGCCTAGCTTTCAGAGCCTTCTTGCGTGAAAAAGAAACAAACCATAGCTAATTATTTTGGGGACTCCAACGGGCCTATAGGAATTAGGATAGTCAAATCGAAACTCAATAATAAGTATGCATTTTTGGCATGCAAGGAATTTCCTTTTGTCATGTTGACCACCACTATGTGTTGGTTCTGGTGAAATTACCAAATACCACATGTCGCTGGACCACGGGGAGGATTTATGTGCCACGGGCCAAAGGTGTAGACATGGTAGACGTATGTCAGACGCTAACCGTCCAGGGGGATGCAGAGGTGTGCTACTCTGAATGAAGATAACTATAATATAACCAAAAGCTATGTAGAGTTCAATGGTTTTACATCCAGAATAATGCAAGACTATGTATCATTTGAAAGAGCTTAGCGAGCGGAACTTGATTATTGCAAGCAGAGAGCGCCGAAGGCGCGGGAGGGGAAACGGCTAATGTTTTGAAAACTGATGATCGATGCGCAGCTTGAAAACGAGGTTGAACGCTCTTGAAGCAAAATGCAAATGCAAAGCTGTAAAGCTGTGGCAAAACAAGTGATACAAGAAGATTAAGCATTTCCTCCAAGTTTTGTTATCAACTCATCTGGTGTACGTGAAACAAAATAAGCCGCCATCTTTAGTTCTGAAAGGCACTGAATCTATTTCATCTCTGCATGCAGCGAAGCTACTCTCATTCTTTAGTGAAGTTGGCCTAAATAAAGCTTTTTTGTAGTTGGACTCGAAAAAACTCGGACGAATGTGTTGTTCAGTGTGTAAGTCGCTGCTTGGACGTTATGCAAGCCATCAAGTCATTGCAGGCATGCTCCCTTTTGAAAGCTAAAGTAATTACAAGGACCAATCGCAAGTAAAATTCTTGTGGATCAGGCTACGTGATGATGGCATTGGCCTTTGTTGTTACCTGAAGAAGCTGCAGTGAAGAGAGACACTTGTTTTAGAATGAAACTTGTTCCTTCCAGTGAAAATGGCAAATCAATCAGTACCAACCAAAATTAACTGAAACTTTGTCTTTGACAATAAGAATAAAGTATACATAAAAAATTTCATAATGGGAAACTGCTCTAAGAGTTTCATAACGGGAAACTGCTCAAATTTGCAACTTGAACTTGAAGCAAGGAACAATCATGCTTTCTAAATTCTTTTTACTGCTTGAAATAAACTTTGGAAATAATATTGCTTCAGGCATCAATGTTTTTAGTTGTTGATTTATACAAGAGTTTAGTTTTTAAAGGGGTTTCCTGTAAAATGTCTTACAATATATGACCCTATTTGTCAAACACAGAATTCAGCACATTTTTTTACATACTCTCAAGTATCAAATAATCAGGGGGGTTTGGCAATGGTTTGATAGGGTCTACTGGGGTAGAATATGGATAAATCTGGGGGTAAAACAGGCATGGTGAAAATGTAGATAAATTTTGCCAGGATCAGTGTTCACAGATTTGCTCCAGCTAGAGTACATCTAACTTCCTTCCAGGACATAGTGAATGTTGATTTATCAGTTGCAAGTCAACTGTTTTCCATTAATCAAAACTACCAATTTTATCCCCAGCCTACCCATCTTACCCCAGTAGACCCTATGATAATAATTGGGGCTGAAACAATCAGGGTGGTGATCAGAAAAATTGAATACATATACATAATTGTGTTCTTAGTAAAAACATATTAATCTTTTCAATATCTATGAAAACAGATTGAAAAACTATGCTCACAATCATCACAAATTTTCAAAAACTAATTAAAGGGGGTCAGAGTAAAACTAGGGGGGTTGAAAATTGGTACTCAAGAGTTGAAACATCTCCATTTTGTGAAATTCAGTTCAAAGATTTTGCAGTTTTTTGCCACCCAACAAAAGTTTTTTCCCAAAGTTTCTTCTCTAGAAGATCAATGGTGGGTTTCAAATCAGATGTCATGCTAAGTGTCCACAACTAAAAAAGATAGAAGAGTTTTGGCTGTTTATTATCAGAAATCTACTATGACATCTGATCTAAGATGGACATAAAAACCAGTTTGGTTCTTAAAATTGTGGATCATTCACTTGTGAATTGTGCAATCAATGATGCATGGCAAATACCTCAATGTTTCAGGGCAATAGTTGATAGTCTAAGTACCTGAACAGAGAAGGAAACATGCAGTGCAGTGTGCATATTTTCAAACTGATTCTGGCATTGCAACACAGTACACAATTAACATAGGGAGACCCATCTGATAATTAGAATTCCTCATCTCAAGCTTAAAATACTGCCAACACAAGATCAGAAAACTGATATGAGAGCACTTCACTATATCTTCACTTGGTCTAAGAAATTCCCCTGGAGTGATGCATACATTTTTCACAAGAAACTTAGAATTTGGGCCAGTACTTTTTCATTTTATCTCATTTTACTAAAAGCACAAAACATACATTGCATACAGCCTACACTAAACATAATTTAAAATATACATTTCTAACTGACAGTTCTTTAAAATTGTCAGATTTTGGGTACTCAGAGTTTCTTACAAGTTTTTGAAAGGTTCCATAACAATCTTCATGTTCTTTACCATAGTTTCCCAGTGTTAGAGTTTCTTCAATTATAGACAGTCTGAGAGTTGAGTTTCTTGTACACAGTTTTTTATAAACAAGATGTGTGCATGAAACCAATTCTTGCAAGCATGACGTAGATGAGTAGATAGCTGTGGAAGAAAACAAACATGAATCTTTCTGACCATTTGCTTAGGGGAACTGAATATTTCAAGAAGCCCTGAGGCTTTATAACACATTCCAAAACTGGCCACTTAATATTCCAATTTGAAAATCCAAAACAAGTTTATATACTATATTTGTATGTCAATTTGAGATCAGTAATACATCCTGTTAGGAATGGCAAAGGAAACCAGATCATTGAAAGAGGAAGAGGTTCATCCTTGTCTAAGGCAAACAACCTGTAATCTTTTACTAGTAACTTAACACACATGACCTATCCGATTGAGGCACATCTGGTTCTTGGTTACTATCTGCCTTTGTTTTTAAATAATTTTTGGTTTCTTTGTGTTTTATGGGGGGGGGGCTCTCTTGATTAGTTTAACTACTTAAAGAGCTCCTCCTTAACTATTCAATCTTAAATACAGTTGTGTAAAGGTATTTTTTTCCTTTTGTTTTCAGTAGTGTTAGTTTCTAGTTCTTAGTGTTTTAATGTATCTTAGTTGTAGAGTTTTGTGTATGAAGTGTATTTAGGATTGATTGATAATGAATGAAACTTGAAACTTGAAAGCTTCTTTGTTTGGAACTTTTTCTGAGCTCCTCCTTCCAGTCAATAGAATAATTGACAGTAAAATTTAGCTAATTCAAATGTGCAGACTCAGACTGCCTCTCACAGGCACACTTGCCAGTCGATATGCTATGCTGTCGATATCGAATTGGAATCGAACATGAAAGAATTTCACAATTTCAAACGCCCCTCTCCATATCAAGTGATATCTCCGATATGTTATAATATGTTACTTAGATTTTTACAGAAGTACTTCCTTGATGGTTGCACTCACTGAGAATATCAAATATCGCAACTTGTTTGAATTTTATTTTGAGAAAATTAGATGCCGCCGCGGTGAAGCTGTGGACGGCCCTTGGACTAGGCCCATTGTAATAACAAACGAATGCATTTTTTTTCGGGTAACTTGTTCTCTGATCGCTCTCATATTTCATTGAAAGGAGGAGATATCACCCGGGAAGAGTTGTAAGGTAAAAAAAACAGGACTCACCAAGTACGGACCTGAAGATTTCGGCTCCCCTTCGAGCTCAGCTCTTGCAATGCAACCCACTCCTTCCACTCGGAAAATTTTGCGGCTGGAGCGCAACCTCGATCGTATGCGCATTATAGCTCATTCACTCATTCACGCAAGTCACTGTGCGTTTCCCCTCCCGCGCCTTCGGCGCTCCCTGATTGCAAGAGTTGTAAATTAAGGCGGCTTTTGGAAATTTTTGTTTCATCTCTCTGACTAGCCATTATGCAGGAGCAAAGGTTCGAAATAATGATAACTAATAATAATAATAATTATTATTATTATCTATTTATTTAAAGTAGGCGTATAATGGCTAGCTATAAAATAAAAGCTAATTCAAGCCTACTACAAAGTAAAATTGTTTCAAAATAAAAGAAAAATACATATATATCTAACATAAGGATTAATTCAATATGATACATATATACAGATTTTTACAATGTTTTTACAGAAATTTTTAGTATTTACAATGCAACGCATTTATCCTTTTAAGAACCCAACCTGAGCCACGAAAAGTCTACACAGTCTACAGTTACATTCCTCTCCTTTCCAGGTTTTTATTCTCCTTTTAAAGGTGGAGAGGGTATCTGATAGTTTCATGTCATTGGGAAGTGCCTGCCATAATCTACTTCCTAGAAACGAGATCATCTCTAAGCCATAGCAAGTAGTGCGCGCTTGTGGCAGCAGTAGATTATGGCAGCTTCTTAACCCGTAAGTACTGTGCTTTTCAACAAAGATCTCCTTATATTTTATTTCATATTTCATATTTTTTTCATATTTCATTTTATTAGGGAGGGAGACCCTTCAACCAACTGGTTGATTTACAAGGGGCCCTCCATATAAAAAACCTACAAAAATTAAGCAAGTTAAAAACCGCTAAAAACTACTTACAATGAATACATCTAATAAAAAAAATCCTATCTATAAAAAATGAAAGAAAAGTACCTAAAAAACAAAACCGCCAGTCCATCATAAGCTATCTTTAAAAATATATATAGAGGATGCCTGTTTGGTCTCAGCTGGGAGGCTATTCCAAAGTTTAGCTCCGCGAAAAGAAAAACACTTCTGCCCATTTGCAGATGTTTTCTTTGGCAGCCTCAAGTCCGTTGCCGTATTTCGAAGGCTACGAGAGTTACTAGTAGAGTTTCTAGTGAAAAGATTGTGCATGTACTGTGGAGCAAGCCCATTGAGAGACTTGTAGACCACTGATCTGGACTCTTCATTGACAAGCTCATGAATGGTCTTCCAACCAAGGCTCCTAATCAGTGGTCCACTCGGGGAATCAAAGCTGCTATTCGTTACAATTCTAGCAGCTCTATTTTGAAGCTTTTGGAGCTGATTGATATCAGTGGTGCCACAACAACCCCATACAGAACAGCAGTATCGAAAATGGGGCTCCACAATACCTGAGTACAAAGTTTTCAAAGAAGCCATTGGGAGAATATTCCTTGCGTGTTTTAGAAATCCAATGGCTCTGGATACTTTGCTAGATACAGCTTTAATATGCTCTTTCCAATCTAGACTGTTGTCAACTTGAACACCAAGGTATTTGGTCTTCTTGACAACGTCCAGTTCTCTGCCACGAATTTCTAGATTCAGTTTTTCTGCTGCATTGTTGAGCGTTCGGTGCTTTGGTTTGGTCGCGATTAACATAGATTGTGTTTTAGCAACATTTAGCGAAAGTTTGTTGCCCTTCAACCATGAGTCTAAGTGCTCAAGATCGACATTAATAGCCTCGTTCAGCTGAGAAATATCTTTTGACGTTAAGCAAAGGCTAGTGTCATCAGCATACATGGACACAGTTGAACTCTGGACAGCACTTGGGAGATCATTGATGTAGATCAAGAAGAGAAGTGGTCCAAGACATGACCCTTGGGGTACCCCTACCTCCACTTCCCCGGTTTCAGAATCGACTCCACCTACTCTGCAGTACTGTTTTCTGTGGGAAAGATAAGATTGAAACCAAGAAAGCTCCCTTTGTCGAACACCATAGTGCTCTAACTTTTTGCAGAGAAGGTCATGATCTACAGTGTCAAACGCTTTTTTAAGGTCAATGAATACTGTACCCACCATCTGTCCAGTGTCCAACCCACTATACCAATCGTCAGTGTTTTTCAGTAAACAGGTCAGTGTAGAATGGAGTTTTAAGAATCCAGATTGACCAGGATGAATAAGGTTATACCTAACCAGATATTGATGAAGTTGGTTAAACACTAGTTTTTCAAAGAGCCTTGAAATGACGGGAAGAACTGAAATTGGGCGGTAATTAGACTTTTCAGCCCTATCCCCATCCTTGAAAATTGGTGTAATCCGGGCATTTTTCCAAGAATCAGGAAACTGACTAGTTTCAAGAGAGGTGTTAAACATGAAAACTAAGGAGTTTTCAATGTAAGGAGTAGCTAACTTTAAGAAGTAACTAGATATGTTGTCACTTCCAAGGCTCTTAGATGTTTTTATCTTGCCCATTGCATCTCTAATGTCCTGAACTACGATTGGCCTGAAATTAAAGCGCCTATTATCAGGGTTAAGATTATATTCACCAGTGAGCATGGGGTTGGGGGCATCTTCAATCTTGCTTGCTAGATCCTTACCTACTGAGCAGAAATAGGAGTTCATGGTATTGGAAATTTCCTGCATATCTACAATTTCTCTTCCAGAGTCTTTCAAAAGATCTATGTTTGTTGACTTAGATCTTTTGTTTATTACCTGTTTTATTATTTTCCATGATTCCTTCATGTTGCCTTTAGCTTGAACAAGTCTTTCCGAAAAATACTGCCTCTTCAACTCAGAATTTTGTTTGTTAATTTTGTTTCTTATGTGCCTATAGGAGCTCATCAGAAGCTGAGATTTGCTTTTAAGAGCAGCTTTTTTCAGTTTATCGCTGCCTCGTATTAGCTTCTTTAGGTCGTCATTCACCCATGGGCAGTACCTCTCAGAAACACGCAAAGTCTTGGTGGGAGCATGCTTGTCAATGATCAAAGAGAAAAGGGTTGACCACTGGGTGACAAGTACATTGACATCATCTGTTTCGTTAAGTCCCTGCTCCCAACAAATGTCAGCAACATCAGCAAGGAATGCATCTTTGTCAAAGTTTTTCATAGATCTTGTTGTGATCGCCTTATGGTCCTTCTTTAATGCACCCTGAAACTTGCGGACACAAAAGATCATATAGTGATCACTCATAGAAACCTTATGCACTCCTGCTTCAATGATATTTCTGGCAGATGTTGTAGCAACATGATCTATCATGGAGGATGTAGTTAGTGTGACCCTAGTTGGCTCCTCAATAAGCTGTTTGAGACTAAAGAGCTCATAGAGACTGCTGATGTGTTTAGCATTATTATCAGCAGGTTGGTCTGGGGCTCTTTTTGTGAGATCACAGTTTGTGTCTCCAAGAAGGATAATTTCTTTGCCTTCCCTATCTAGATAGGAAAGAACTTTTTCCATCTTATTGAAAGAATCAACAGGGTCACTTGGTGGCCTATACCAGGAAACAACGAGATAGGACTTGCATTTGGGTGGCTGAATCTCCACACAAATTAGTTCAAGATTGTCGGTGGGGACATCATCTCTAAGTTTGAACTTTACTGAGTCCCTGATGTAAAGAGAGACACCACCACCATTGCAAGTCCTATCAAGGCGCTCCTGCTGGTAACCCACTATGGCAGTGAGCTCCTTGGGGTATTGAGAATCAAGCTTAGTCTCATTCAGAGCAAGAATATGAATACCTGAGCTCTGCAAAAACAGTTGGAGCTCATCAAAATGTCCTCTAAGCCCATTAATGTTAAGAGATGCAATGGTTAGGCCCTTCTTAAAACTTAGTGGATGATGACAATAGCCTCTGCCATTTTCCAGTGAGGCATCCCCTCCATTTATGATACTGGAATCAAATATCATGTAATTTATCAAGAATGTTACCTGCAAATTTAGAGATGCCTCTATTGTTCAGGTGAAGTCCACGACGACCGAGATCTTTGGCTGTAATGTTATTGTTATCAATGATGTTTAGATCCAAGCTCTTCAACTTTCTGTTTAGTGACTCTACCATCTGACCTGCAGCTTCTTTGTCAGTTCTCATAATTGGTATGGATATCACAACTTCACATTCTGGCAGTTCTGACTCTATGTCTTTCTTTAAGTCCAGGAGAGCATCTAGGATCTTGTCAGCTGTGGTTTCTTTCTCGGTTACATCATTTGTTCCAATGTGCAGTATTATCTTTGTTGGTTTTTTACGAAGAAGGGGCTTCATGTAGTAATTTTGAAGATCAGAGATTGTTGATCCAGAAAAACTACGAACTTTCACCAAACCATTGTTACTCAGACTTCTTTCATCAACCCCATTTAGCATACTGTCACCCATGACAAGAATGGTGCCCTTTTTCCACGGATACACCCCAGGTACATAAAAGTAGGATTGAGTTCCCATTTTGTTTTATAAATTTCAGTCATCAGCAACTATAAATTTCTTGTGTGGATTGTGACCGCATTGTCTCTGAGTAACATTGTGTCAAAATCTGATCTCATATCTTTGTAAGTTATCCGCAATGCCCGTTCGTGAATACGATTGACTTTGTTGTCAAGTGTTCTATTGCAGAATATCCAAACAAGAGGACAGTAGTTGAACTGGGACAAGATGAATGCCCTCATTATTCTCTTTAGTTGTTCAGTGTCAAGAAAATGAGAGATTCTCATTTTCCGATTACTAAATAGCCACGTTCTATTCTACAAGTTTGTAAGGGCATCCTTTCGGGTGCTGCTCAAATTTCTAATTACAGCACTCTGGAGAAAATTGGATTTACTGAATTTCAGTCTTTAGAATTTTCGAATGGAGGAAATTTGCTCTCTTGTTCACCCGGTCCATGTCAATTGTTTAGTTGGTGTATTTAACTGCTACTGCTTATCATTGTCTCCGCCCCTTCTCGATTTTCAATTTATCATAGCTAGCTGAGAAATTCTTGGTGCTTCCTTTTTGATCACGGACTGTGGTATAGAAACCCCTCAGTCATATCCTGAAAAATGCTATGGTCTTACAGGAAGACTTGGGTAAGTCCAGGGTCCCTATGGCTATGAGCTACAGTTTTTTAACTCTCTCGGCCCTGCACGCGTGCCGCGGCCCGTCTTGGTTATTCAACTTCTTCCTTCCAAAGAAGCAGACCTACTAGAACAGAACAAGATGACTACTGCACGTGAGGACACTCTCTGCACAGCCTTGGACAGCTCACCTGGTAAAGAAGATTTGATTTCCGATTCGGGAATAATATTAGGAAGTAAAGAGATCGAAGATCTTATAGAAGCAGAAATTCTTAAAATTCAAGAGAAAAAAAAGCGTGCTGCAACGAAATTGGTATGCCAAGGGCTGCATAAGGCACATGGCCTAACCGAAGGTGATGTGCGTCAAGCATTGAGTTTTATGGCCAATACAGGAAAAGTTACAAGAGCATTTCCACGCGGCAAAGAATCCTTGAGATTACCGGAAAAGAAGAAATCAAGTCAAGATGAATCGACGAAAGAACGCAAAGTCTCACAGGATGAAGAAAGGATGGTTGAATGTCGCAGTGAACTCCTGAAAATTGCCTCGGCCTCAAATACCGACACCAGCAACACCATCAAAGACAGTGAAGGTAGTCCATCTATTTATATTTCTGAAAACTGTGACACAGATACTGAAAGTCAGATAAGTGAAATAACAGAGTGTGATTTTATTGAAAATATGATTGAAAATAGAAAAAACATTGATGAATCTTTATGGCAAAGTACAAACAGACGCCTGGCAACACAGGTGACATTCGATTTTTTTATTAGTGCGCATATTGCTGCACAGGCCCTCGTGTGATTTTTTTCTGATGTTTTTGGCGGAAAGCGGAGGGGCGGATGAAAGGTGCGCTGAGCCAAGGACAGAAGAACTGTGAAAAGCAAGTGTGTAACGAAGACAACGATTACATGCAGTAGGCAAAAGGTATGTCAAAGTTTTTGCAACTCAGTTCTGAAACGACTTTTACCGATCGCCGACCAAATGAACAAAATTCCGAAGCAAAAATAATGGCCTAAACAAATTCTAGTGACAAAATAGACAAATGACACCGCTAACTATCTAGCTTAACTGCTAAATTAACTCGTGAAACCTAACGATTTTAACACTTTATGCTCATCAAACGATGCTTTCTTCGAAAAAGTTTAGTTTTTGCAAATCTTATGTGTTTTGTGGAAATTACGAAGATCTGAAAAATAATTATTTTTTCTTCGAATGTATTGTACACTGCCCTACCACGTTTTACCACGAAAAGACGTCGGCTCTGCACGTAGTTTAAAGCGTGAAAACGCAAAGAACTTATGACAAAAAATTAAGTGCTTATTTTAGAAATGTCTTTGGCATTTTAGGTTATTTTTTCAAAATTCTAGGTGGATCACAGCTTTAAAACGGAGATTTGTAGTTGTGTCATTAAAAAATGGAGAAGACGCCATTTCAATTTTGTAATAAGTGGGTGTTTCCCTTTTGGATAAGGACCTATACCTTCCAAATGGTCTCGTGAAACCTAACCAAATTTCATTTCTTGGGTAAAACAGACCGTACTAAACATGAATTAATTCAGTTTTTGTAAATGTTATGTGTTTTGTAGAAATCACGGCGATCTGAAAAGTAAGGATTTTTCGTTCAAATGTAGGACGGCGTCATCATAAAAGACGTCAGCTTCGCAAATGACAGAAACTGTTACTTTAAGCAGTGGAAACGTAAAGAATTTATGAGAAATGGTTAGGTCCACATTTTAGAAATGTCTTTCAAGCTTCAGGTTTATATTCTTTTAAATTCTAGGTGGATCACAGCTTTAAAACGGAGATTTGTAGTTGCATCATCAAAAAATCGAGGAGACGCCATTTCAATTTTGTAATAAGTGGGTGTTTCCCTTTTGGATAAGGACCTATACTTTCCAAATGGTCTCGTGAAACCTAACCAAATTTCATTTCTTGGGTAAAACAGACCGTACTTAACATGAATTAATTCAGTTTTTGTAAATGTTATGTGTTTTGTAGAAATTACGGCGATTTAAAAAGTAAGGACTTTTCCTCCGAATGTACGGCGTGACAGAAACTCCCATTTTAAGAAATGAAAATGTGAAGAAATTATGAGAGATGGTTAGATGCACATTTTAAAATGTTTATCAAGTTTGGGGTAATTTTTTTATTCTATGTGGATCACATCTTTAAATCGGAAATTTGTGGTTGGATCATAAAAAATTAGGAGGCGCCATTTCGATTTTGGGATAAGTGGATGTTTACAATTTGATTAACCCTAATCCATATGGGCTTTTTTCGAGCTACCATTTATTGGGGGGGGGGGTTCTTTCCACCCCCCTCTGAAAACTGCCTTAGCCTGATCAGAATTCAATGCAACTTGGCACCATTATAGATCAGGTAATTTCTAGCTTGTAGCGTAATTTGGGTGCGGCTGCCACACCTTATGATGTCATAGTGACGTCATGAAGTTTAAAATCAGTGAAAATCAGGTTTCCAAGTTAAATTTGAATTCAGAGAAGGTTTTCCATGAAAATTTGGTAGTTTTTGGTTCAAATTAGCCACAAATTTGATATGAAGATATCATTTCATTGAAATTAATGAATTTGGAGTGATATTTTGGCAGAAATTAGCCAATCTGAATGACATCATTAATGCATTGAATTTGTTCTCTGTAGAAATAGACAAAAAGAAGCTGCAATGTGGTAATACTCCATTACAAACGTATCATTGGAGTGTTTTCAATCGAAAAATTTCGAAAATATTCAAAAAGCTTGCTAATTAGCCCAAAATGGCGACCAAAATGACGTCATCATCAAAAAATGCTGACATCATCAAATTCCAGAAATTCCGGCATCAAATTAAAGCTCTTCGTTTACTGATTCATTTGGTGTATAATACTTCATATTTTGATCAAACATTTCCATTCAAATCAACAAAAACAATGATTTTTTTGCTACCTGCTTCCAAATATGGGCTTGTCACGTGACCTGTGAGCTCTATTGTTTAAAAATTTTTTGATCAAAATGTGGCGAACAGATAATTAATAAAAGTCAGAGGGGTTTGGGGGACATAAGTGATGTCTTTTAAACACACGGCAAGAAAAACCTTGAGGGGGGTGGAAAACACCCCCCCCATGCGGATTAGGGTTAAAAGGGCTTATATTTTGCAAATGGTCTTGTGAAACCTAACCCAATTTGAACTTTGGGTGAAACAGACTATGCTTCACATCAATCAATTCAGTTTTTTTAAATTTTATGTGTTTTGTGGAAACTACATCGATCTGTAAAGTGATGATTTCACTGGCAGTTTTTTACCATCTATCGCGCCATGTATATAATACGTTTTTATCAAAGAAACTGGTTTGCAAGAAACTAGCAGCAGGATGGCTGAGAATTTAAGAAACTTTTGTAAACCATCTTTAAGAGATTTAAAGTTCAGTTCAGTTCAGTTCATTCATTTTTAAAATTCATCTAATACATCACTACAGTTCAACATACCCACCTATCTTATTAACAATGATAAACTAAAATCAAATACAGCACACAAAATAGAAAGAAGAACAGGACAGGATGATATAATTAAAGCAAAATGTTGAGAGACTAAATAGGTGAGTATGGAGAGCTGCAGTGAGATTAGGGGAATTTCTTAAAGGAGGGGCTCCCTCAATAGGCAGGCTAATCGAGGAGGGAGCACCCCCTAACTAAAAAGATATTGAATTATTATGATGTTATTGAAAACAGGTGCAGAAAGACAAGATAAGGTAAGGTATACACAAAGAATAGTATGTGAATCACTGGGTGTAATTATGGCACAGAAAATAGATCTTTACCTTAGTTTTGAATGAAGCTTTTGAGTGAGAGTTTCTTAATTCAACCGGAATTTCATTCCAAAGCTTAGCTCCTCTATATCGAATGGAGTTTATCCCATATTGAAGGGTGTTTTTTCGTGCGAGAAACAAATCACCTTTACTAGCCTGTCTTGTATTATACTTATGCACGGATGAATTCAATAAGAAAAAGTCATCAAAGCAGCTTGGTGACATTCTGTTTACAGTTTCAAAGACAAAAGTGAGAAGTTTAAGCTGAAAGACATCAGATAGTCTGAGAAGTTCTAAAGACTTAAAGATTGGGGCAGAGTGAGAACGAGCAGGCTGAGAAGAGATTATTCGAACTAGTTTCTTCTGAAGTTTGTAGACTGGGTCTGTATAAGATGCAGAAGTATTACCCCACACAATAATACCATACTGGGCAAAAGACAAGAACAATGAATTATATAAGCAAAGCAACACATCTGGAGACAATAGGCTCTTAACCTTTGAGATAACACCACAAGTTCTTGCAAGTTTCTTAGACAACTCCTTCAGATGGAACTTCCAACTAAGATTTTCATCTAAGAGTAGTCCTAAAAATTTAACAAACTTTGCTCTTTGAATGGTCTTCTTTCCAATTTTAATAATAGGATTTTCATCTATTCTATTGTTTATTGAATGGAAGATCATGAAGTTTGTTTTTTCTACATTAAGAGATAATTTATTGGCATCAAGCCACTTTTTGACAGATCTGAGTTCAGTGTTTACAATCTTTACTAACTTATTTAAATTTTCACTCTCATAATAGATGTTAGTGTCATCAGCAAACAGGAAGAATTTAAGCCTTTTAGATACATTAGGCAAGTCATTTATGTGAAGTAAGAAGAGAAGAGGACCTAATACTGACCCCTGTGGAACGCCACAAGAGATTTTGAGTAGGCCAGAGTTAGAACCATTTATGCTTACATACTGTTCACGCTCTGAAAGGTATGATTTAAACCAATCTAAAGCACAACCTCTAACACCATAGTGCTCCATCTTAGACAGTAGGATTTTATGATTGACAGTGTCAAAGGCTTTCTGAAGGTCAATAAATATACCACAACCAAATCGTTTATTATCTAAGCTGTGTCTTATTGTTTCAGTCAAGCTGACTAGAGCATGATCAATTGAATGATTTTCCTGGAAACCAAACTGAAGGTTATACAGAATCTTGTGAAATTCTAGGAATTTAAAAAGACGCTTATACATTACTCTTTCAAAAATCTTGCTAAAAATAGAAAGTAAGGATATTGGGCGGTAGTTAGAGATACTTTAAAGATAAAGATTTAAAGATACTTTTAAAGCAGAATTCAAGTGCAAAATTGTCATTTATTGTTCATTCCTAAGAAATTTTCATTATAATTTTATGCTTTGAACCAAATAAAAGTCTTCCTTGCTAAAAATTATATGTTGTATGTTAAGAAACAAATTTGTGACAAAATCATACAAGAAACTTTTAGTATTAAAAAGCAGAAAGTTTCATTTAAGATTAAGAAACTTGGTTGCTGTGGGCTGATTGGATCCAAGTTTCTTAAAAAGAAGAAGCTGTAGTTTGACAATAGATGTGAAAATGGCAACAACGTAGGCTGACAAAGTGCAATGTATGCTGATTGAATAAAAGCCTTTAAGATGTGAGAAAATGTTCTGGTTTTTACAAAATGCTTCCTTGCACACACAGTAATGCCCTACTTGTTTTGCATTGCAGGGTGTGCAGCTGTTTTGTTTGCTTCTAGGGTATACATGTACTTTTTATAAGAAATTAAGAATTCAGGTCAGCATTGAAAATTTCTTAAGATTATCAGATTTTCAGTACTCGGAGTTTCTTACTACGAGTCTTTTAACTACATGTTCATTACTGGTGCCCTGTGAACATTTCTAGATGATGTTTTTCAAGCCCTTCCAATGTTTACACATTGCTCAAGTACCTTCCAAGTGATATGATACTGTCAGGAAATAAGCTGAAATAAAGTAAAGGTATGAGAAGGATTTCATTGATCAAAATAAATAGTTTTTTAAGTTAAATTTTCCCAGCAATTGAGATTCTTAAATTTTTGATGATCTAAGAGTTGAGTTTCTTATACAAGAATACATGTATGCTTTATAAAAATGACAAAGAACCTTGCATACTGCCATTTATCGTCAATGAAATTGGCTGCAGAGTAGATGCATGCAGTGGTTGGATTGATGTTTTCCATACAGAACATGATGTTGCGAAATCAGTGCTGAAAGAAGAGTGAAGGAAGAGCTTGTTGCTCCATTTTATATGTGCCTGGTAACACTGCATTGTTTGATAGGTCCACTCTGAAGCAATCCACAAACTAATTGGTATCAGATCAAGTATTTCTTATGTTCCTTGAACTTTACTTTCTAGTGACTTTCATTCTGAGTTGCCTGATCATTGTTGTTTGTATGCACATATTTTTTATAAGAAACTAATAACTTGGGCCAGTACTGAAAATTTCTTATGATTATCAGATTTTTAAGTGCTCAGAGTTTCTTATGATACTGGTTTCATCACAATCTTCATGTTCGCTACTTGTGCCCTGTTTCGACATTGAAAGACAATGCTTTTGAAGCCTCTCCAATGTTTAGACATTACTCAAGTCAACTTTCTCATGTGTAGGACCAAACTATAAACATCTTGGATTTAGACTTTCAAGCACCAATGAAAGGGTTGAGTTTGTCATGAAGGATTTCTTGCAAAAGATATGTTTATGATAAAAGACAAGAGACTGGCATGTTAAATCATATTGCACATTGAGCTCAACTTAAGTAAAAAATGATGGCTATTGAGCGTAAAAACATGGATACATCATTATGTATAAATTTGCACTCAGATTTTATTAAGAAACAGCATCTAACAATGGTAGGCTTAATTTTCCAAATTAAAGAAACTACTGTATTAGATTGCCAAAGAAACTTTTCCAGTTTGCACTCAAAAAATATTTTGACACTGTACAGTAAATAGCACACCTTGGGTAAAACTCACAAGGGATAATCATAAAATCCCGTGTGTCAGTGTCTCTTAATATTTTCAAAATTTTTCCGTCATTTCCTTAGTAGTAGATGCTAATGCAAGTTCATTTGGTCCTATTTTCATCTGGGGCAATGTCTAGCATTATGCTCACTTTTTCATAAGAAACTTAGCTTGCATCCTCCAGAGTACTTGACTAGGAAGTTGACGGTGATGTGTGAAAAACCCTCTTACAACCCAGCCCTACCTCAAAAGTGAGAGTTGCCCATGAGCTCTGACATTTCTGTGGTATCAGTTTCTCAAGAAATTGATTTTCATAATTCATCATTTAATTTCTTACAGCAGAGTTTCTTATAAGTTATAGCAGAGTTTCTTATAAAAGAAATTGATGTAAATGAAGTTATTTCTCCTCTTAATTATTATCTAGTTTTTTGAGTAATGTTGAACTGTTGATACTGTACATATTATCGTTTACGAAAATATCTTTGTCCTTCCGTTCTCCACCTTTCTTTGGTCGAGGCCTTCGTGCTGTGCAATTTACGCAAGATACCAGCGCAACTGCAGAGAGCCAGTGCATTTATTACCGCCGCAAACTTCACGAACATTGTGCAAGCAGATCTCCAAACTACCTGAATGCTTCGTGTAGGTGATTTTAGCTTTTAAAAAGCTGTTTTTCCAACAATTTGCGTCTGTAGAATGCTCAAAAGCTGTGAAATAGACTTAGGCCCACTTCGCCTCTGAGGAAGTGTTCCCTATCGCGTCAGGGTGAAGGTGGTTGCCCTGGTCGTCCCTTAAGAACGACGCATGCTCAGACGAATGTCACCTGTGTTACGCCTGGCCGAAGTAGAACAACAAATCCAATCCATCGAATCCAAGTTGAACGATAGAGAATGTAATGATATGGGGAAATTTCAAATCATGTGTGATAGTTTTTTTTAAAAAAATTAACTGTATCGAGCAAGAAAATCAGAGTTTGATATATGAGAACTCCTCATTAAAAAATAAAATTATGAATTTAGAAGCAATGGTCGCAAAGAATTCAATCGAGATTAGGCCTAGACCGAGTAGTCAATTTTTACAAGAAAACGTTTTTAGCGAAAATCAAAATAAAATTGCAGCTGGTTCCGCATATGTATTTGGAATAAATCAAGCACATCCCCAACATCAATACAATTGGAACGGGGCTAGAACAGGGGAAACCAGTACCACAACAATTAACCCACCTGGAGGATGCATACACGAAGAGAACGGTATCATTTTCTCCCGAGGAAATAAAAATGCTGAAGAGGGAACATGGAAAATCCCAAAGGTATCAAATGTAGCCTCTCCATCTCGATATACAATGAAATTACCAACCGCCAACAGATATGGTATACTACAAGATAAAAGCGAAGATGAATTACAATCTATTCTTAACAGACAAGAGTCTATCCAACCAATCGTGCAAACAACAGTCCCAAGAGAAAAAAGCGTTCATGCAAGGAATTTCCGTGGGGAAGCAAGTTATGCAGAAACAGTGAAAAGAGGAAATGTGACACAAAAGGAAACCAGAGGTGAAGAGAAAGGTAATGATTTTTCAAATGTAATCAACAAATCCAGGCCCAAGGGAGCTAAATCCAGGAATCAGCAAAATAATAAATCAAATAAAGAGCAGGTCACAAACAAATCACAAAATACCAAGCCACGAGAATCAAATGCAAGAGTCCAAAGGAAAACAACAGTCATTTTGGGAGATTCAATGGTCAAGCACATCGAAGGATGGAAAATTCGCAAAGCATTAAGGAACGGGGAAAATGTTGTTGTTCACTCCTTTCGTGGCGCAACAACTGACGACATGAAGAGTTACATTTTGCCAACAAAGAGAAGAAACCCTGGTCATGTCGTAATCCATGTTGGGACAAACGATCTGGAAAGTGATAAAACCCCAAAAGAGATTGCCAAAGATATTCATGACATCAGCTTGAAGACAAATGACAACATGGTGACAATATCCGGCCTTGTTCCACGAGGGGATCAAATGCTCAATGGTAAAGTAGTGAAAGTGAATGATGAATTGACGGAAATTGCTCGAAGCTGTAAGTTTGGATTTGTAGATCATAGCAATATCAACCCCGAAAACCATCTAAATAGAAGCAGGCTGTACACAAACAAACGTGGAACTGTAATAATAGCAAATAATTTTATCAAATTCCTTTGCAATTGACAAACAAAGATAACAGGTAACAATTCTTGTACACATAACAAAAATGTAACGTCACAAGGCATTTCTGATACTCAAAGCAAAGATGATAGTGCATATACGAATTTGAAAAATCTTAGGATCTAAAACCGTAATGGTCTAATTATCTCCTACCTAAACATAAATTTGATAAGAAACAAGATTGAATCGTTGCGACTTTTGATTTCTGACAATGTTGATATACTAATAATTGCTGAAACGAAAATTGATAGGACATTTCCTTCTAGTCAGTTTTATATCAATGGCTTAAAGGAACCTTTTCGGTTTGACCGGGACAAACGTGGAGGCGGCGTATTGATTTATGTGAAGGAAGGGGTTCCAGCAAAACTGAAAACAGACTTTAAGCTACCTTCTAATATCGAGTGCGGAATTATTGAGATAAACCTCAACAAGAAGAAATGGTTTCTTCTAGGCATCTATCGTCCACCATCTCAACAGGAAGAATACTTTTTTAATGAAATTGGTAAGGCATTAGATAACTATAGCACCACAAATGAAAAGTTCATACTAGTTGGTGACTTTAACACAGAGGAAGATGGTCAGAATATCAGAAATTTCTTGGACGCATATGGGTTAAAAAATTTGGTAAACAGGCCCACCTGTCATAAATCTGCTAGCTCTACTTGTATAAGATCTATTAGATCTTATTTTAACAAATAGATCAAGAAGTTTCAAGAATACGAAAACAATTGAAACGGGACTATCAGACTTTCACGAAATGATTGTAACAGTATTTAGAAGTGGCTTTGTTAAGAAAGGCCCAAAACTAATCTTATATAGAGACTACAAAAAATTTGACGTACAGGCATTTCGTATAGAACTTGCAGTGAGACTATCAGAAGTTGGTTCTGATCAAGGTCTTATTGAGAATTATGGGATTTTTAATGATATAGTGAGCCAATTGCTGGATAAGCATGCACCCTTGAAAAAGAAGCATGTGAGAGCAAATGATGGTCCTTTCATGAATAAAACCCTCCGTAAAGCCATAATGTGCAGGTCTCGTTTGAGAAAGAAATACAATGAAAACAAAATGATTCCAATTTAAAGTTATATGAGAAGCAGAGTAATCAATGTGTCAAGCTCCTGCGGAAAGCGAAAATGAGTTATTACAAAAATCTGGACACCACCATCGTTACTGATAATCGCAAATTTTAACGGACGGTAAAACCTCTATTTTCTGACAAGGTACAGGTTCCCTCAAGTTTAACACTGCTTGAAAATAACAACTTAATGTCAAATGATGAGGAAGTAGCTGAGGTGTTTAATAACTATTTTGCAAATATTACTGATGCATTGGGTATTAAGGAAATCACAGAGAATATCTTCTCTGTGTCTGGACTAGTTGATCCTATAGATATTGCTATCAAAAAATTTAGTTTGCATCCAAGCATTATAAGAATTCAATCCAATACGAAATATACTAAAAGATTTAGTTTCAGTGAGGTATCCATTCAGCAGGTTGCTTCGCAACTGGAAAGGTTAGATCCAAAGAAATCTTCGCCTGTTGGCGCAATCCCGGCTAAAATTTTAAAAGAGTACCCAGATATACTTGCGCATAATCTATATAACATCTTCAATCAAAGTGTTGCTCATAGCACATTTCCATTGGAACTAAAAGCCGGAGAGATAACATCACTCTTTAAAAAGGATGACGCTTCTCTGAAGGAGAATTTCAGGCCAATCACTGTGCTCCCTGCAGTATCAAAGGTTTTTGAGTGACTGATGCACTCCCAGTTAATGCAATTGGCAGACTCATTTCTCTCCATATTACTATGCGGTTTTCGAAGAGGATTCTCTACACAAAATGCGCTTTTGCGTTTTCTAGAAAAAGTCAAGATGGGATTAGACAACAAAAAATTTGCGGGTGCAATTTTAATGGATCTGTCAAAAGCCTTTGATTGTTTGAATCATGAACTGCTGATAGCCAAACTCGATGCATATGGCTTAGGCAGATCTGCACTTGAATTTATCTATAGTTATCTATCAGCGAGGAAACAGCGTGTAAAGGTAAATGGCTCTTTCAGCAATTGGCATGAAACAAACCTCGGTGTTCCACAAGGTTCCGTTCTGGGGCCACTTTTATTCAACATATGTATAAATGATATGCTCTATCTGATGGAGGATGCCGAAATTGCAATTACGCTGATGATACCACTATTTACGTTGTGAGTGATAAGATAGATGATGTTGTGCGAAGATTAGAGGATGGCGTTGCAGCCATCTTAAACTGGTTTCCTAATAACTATATGAAATTTAACGAAGAAAAATACCATGTAATCATTTTTGGTGGAATGCATGACGATTTACGTGTTAAAATTGGTACTTCTGTGATCAAAGAGACAAAGGAGAAAATGCTCTTAGGAATCAACATAGACAATAAACTAACATTTAAGTCCCACGTTGAAACGCTCTGTAAGAAGGCTGCCCAAAAATCACATGCTCTGGCTAGAATTGCCAATTATATGGAAACTGGACAACTTGCATCATTGATGAATGCGTTCATCATGTCACATTTTAGTTATTGCCCATTGGTATGGATGTTTCATGATAGGAACATAAATAAAAAAACCAATAAGATACAAGAAAGGGCCTTACGTATTGTATATAAAGATAATCATTCAGATTTTGAAACTCTACTCGTAAATCGAAATTCGGCATCTGTCCATCAGAGAAATCTGCGGTTACTTCTAACTGAAATATATAAAACAAAATCAGGAAACGTCCCTAGCTTTATGAAGAAGATTTTCATAGAAAAGGTTCCTCCATATGAGCTGAGGGATGGCGTAAACATATGTTTACCAAAAGTTAAAACAATGAGGTTTGGAACAGAAACTGTGCGGTTCCTCGGGCAGAAGCTCTGAAGGACACTACCTGCCGACATAAAGGATTCTGAATCTCTTTCAGTGTTTAAGAGAAAAATCAAAACGTACACGGTTAGTTGTGACTGCAGACTATGCAAGCGATATGTGGAAAATTTAGGGTACATTTGATTTAGCAGAAAATTTAGGATACAGTTAATTTCTTTTTTAATTTATAATTGTAGTTGGCCTAAATTAGCATCTTGTGCTATTTGTATATTGTTAGGCAACGTTAAATAAATTGAAGAAAAAAAAGACAAGACCACTGTACGTTAACGCAGCTGCACTGACTGGGATCGACTCCCGGACATTGTTCGTTAATTGGTCCTGCTAAAGAGAAAAGATCACTATGGCTCACTTCGATACAGCACGGGATTGACAGCAGAATCGAGACCGAATTCTGCTGTAACATAGCTTTGTGGTACAACTCTATTCACGACCATTTAAAAACATTAAGCAGTTCAAGTTCAGAGCCGGATCGGGACCGACTTTTACACTACAAAATAGCGACTGAGACAGGGTGATGAAATTATCTTGAGGGGGGGGGGGGTTAGACACTACTCCCCACACCCCCTCATTTGCGCCACTGAGCCCAGAAATATCAGTTGAACAATATTTGATGCCAAAAAATATTATGAACGTTAGCATGTATCTAATGATATCCGAATCGATTTGAAAGAACAAATTTTAAGGAAGTGCCTCATTTTATTGTTTTAATCGTGATACTGGTAATCATGGCAATCATAATTTTTTCTTCTTATCGTCATAGCAACAAAAACAATAGAGTAATTTGATTTAATCGAGTGATTTTAATTGCTTGCATCTACTCCTAGTAAAAACTATATCTGTATCAGCTTTGATTGCATATAGATATCTACTCCAATTAGATATGATGTATTCATCTACTTGTAGTAGATATAATTATCTACCCCAAGCAGATATCATATCTTTATCTACTTTGATTGGATATAGATATCTACTCCCATTAGATATGATATCTTTATCTACTTGTATTAGATATAGCTATCTACTCCAAGTAGAAGTATAGTTATCTCCAAATATTTATCACAATCATGGACAAAATGCATCCATAGTATGTGTGATCGATTTTGGCAATAAATTCCCCCTCTTCCTCCTATCAATGTTGTTCAGTAGCAAGATTTGTAGTGAAAAAGATTTCTCCTCGCTTCAAGGCCGAATTTCTACGTCCACAACAACATTGATCTTGGGGGAAGGGGGGGGGGGAGATGGAAAGATCCAGCAGAAGTCCAGTAATTTATGTCCAAGCTTGTAGGGTATTTCATGCACTGGGAAGGCTACGGGGGCTTAATCAGCCCCCCTAAAGTAGTTCTTTTCTGGATATTCTAGAGCCTTGAAACTTTGCATGTGTATAGAAAATCATATTGTGAACCCAAAAATCAAATCTATTTTTAGATATGTCACGTGAACTTCCCATGGTGTCACATTGTGCAGTTATCAAAATCAATTGCGGTCAGTACAAAAAAATTTCCATCGTCAATTGCGGGAAAAGGAAAAGCATTATGGACATTACTTTAATTTCATTGTATTGTATGTTTAAGAAGTATTCGCTCCGTGAAGAAAAATTAATAAAAAATTGATGACGTCATCACACAGGAATTCAAAGTATATGCGCATGCCTAGTGCCAAAATCCGCAGAACCATAGGCTCAAATAAAAAAATAGTTTATTTGTTGCATAGCGCATCAAAAGTAGTATGCATTCCCTTCTTTTCCTCTTTTTATCACATTAGCTGTAGATTTTATTCAGGAATAAAGGAATAGAGGAATTAGAGGAATTATCGCGTTTACCCCCTGGAATGCAATTGATTTTTTCAAAAATTAAATTTTGATCTTGACAAAAAATCTAAAAGTCAGAAAGTTTGGGCTTTGTAAGCGCACTTGGTAAAAATCTACAGATATAAGCGCAAGGGGGAACTAATTCAGCCCCCCTAGGCTTGATAGGGCTAAAAAAGCTGCTGTTAAAGCACATCTCCGATACTAATGAGCTCTTATAGGCATATCGAAAAGAAGATAAACAAAAAAAATTCTTAGTTAAAAGGCAGTATTTTTTCTCAAGCTAAAAGCAATGTGAAGGAATCTTGGAAAAAGATCAACCAGGTGTTAAGTAAAGGATCTAAATCCACAAACATATGTCTATTGAAGGGGCCTGGACAGGAAATTGTAAATAAACAGAAAATCTCCACACTATGAATGAATTCAATCCTTAATACTTAGTCCGATGAATTCAATCCTTAATACCTACTTATCCTGTGGGTAAGGATCTCACTAGCAAGATTGAGGTTACCCCGAACCCCATACTTCTAACAGGTGAATATAATCTCAACCCCGGTAATAGACGCTCTAATTTTAGGTCAATTGTAGTGCAGGACATCAGAGATACTATACTATTGGTAAGACAAAAAACAAAGAGCCTTGGAAGTGACCCGGGACGGGGGTACTCATATATTTTTCTGTACAGGGACGTGCCACTGAACAGGGCATCATTTTCAGAATTCAGACTCCAGGACAGGGTATCATTTTTTTAAAAATCTGCTCCTTCTCCCTGAAAAAGCCCGTGTTCCAGACCACTTGAAAGAAAGATAAGTGGTCTGTGTAACTGAGCGCAAATTCGTGTTCAGAAATTTTCTTCAGAATCCGAAGAAAAATTAGTATATGTGAGGAATAATTTGCATAATCAGTAAATGTTTTGTTATTGGAAAGAAAGCCCATCTCGTGCGAATAGCGACAGGAAATCTGAATTACAATTCAAAAAATAGGAGCTTTGAATGCCTGCTAATCCTATTGACTTTTTACGACTGTAGTGAGTGATAACGATCAGCCCTCATTGTTTCAAACAAGTAGATTCACAAAGAAATTCGTTGTGTTGACATCAGATGTGCAAGAGATTGCCTTTAATTATTTTGTAATTCAATTCATCGTCTGAACACGGATTTGCACTCAGTTACACAGACCACTTATCTTTCGTTTCAAGTGGTCTAGAACACAGGCTACCCTGACAGGGTTCAAATTTACATTGTTGACTCAGAAAGGTCGTTTTTGGCCATTTGGACTTTGCGAATGTGATTCAAATCACTTGGATGGCAATATTTCCACATATTTAGATAGATTTCGCACAATCTTCCTTGCAGCACACACATTTTTTTGAAAAATATTTTACTCTGAGACAGGGTATCATTAGCAGGAATTTGACTCCGGGACAGGGTAGCTTTTCAGATTTTCCTGTGGCATCTCCCTGTATGTTCGTAGACCAAGTACCCCCCTCCCCCGGCGAAGTGACAACATATCTAGCTATTCTTCAAAGCTAGCAACTCAATATATTGAAAAACCTTATTTTCATGGTTAGCACCTCTCTTGAGACAATCAGTTTCCTCATTTTTGGAAAAAGCTCGCATGACATCAATTTTGAATGAAGGCGACAAGACTGGAAGGTCTAATTACCGTCCAATTTCAGTTCTCCCTGTCATCTAAAGACACTTAGAAAAACTGGTTTTTAACCAACTTTACGAGTATCTAGTTAGAAATAAACTCATTCTGGTCTTCTTAACCCTGGTCTTCTTAACCCTGATCCATATGGGCATATTTCGAGCTACCATTTATTGAGGGCGGGTTCCTTCCACCTCCCTCTGAAAACTGTCTTAGCCTCTTCAGAATTCAATACAACTTGGCACCGTTATAGATCAGGTAGTTTCTAGCATGTAACATGATTTGGGTGTGGCGGTCACACCTTATGACGTCACGGTGACGTCATGATGCTGAAAATGTGTGAAAATCAGATTTCCAAGTTAAATTTGAATTTAAGGAAGGTTTTACATAAGCATTTTGCAGGTTTTGGTTCACTTTAGCCACAAATGTGACATTAAAATATAATTTCATTTAAATAAATGATTTTGGAGTAATATTTTGGCAGAAATTGGCCAATTTTAATAACGTCTTTTGTGCTTTTAATTTCAATGGGAAGATTTGATCCTATTATGAAGTATTACACACCGAATGAATCAGAAAACGAAGAGCTTCAATTTGATACCGGAATTTCTGGAATTTGATGATGTCAGCATTTCTTGATAATGACGTCATTTTGGCCGCCAATTTGGTCTAATTAGCAAATTTTTTTAATATCTTCAAAATTTTCCAATTGAAAACATTCCAATGATACGTTTGTAATGGAGTATTACCACTTTGCAGCTTCTTTTTGTCTACTATTACAGAGAACAAATTGATTGCATAAATGACGTCCTTCAAATTGGTTAATTTCTGCCAAAATATCACTTCAAAATCATCAGTTTCAATGAAATTATCTTTCAATATCAAATTTGTGGTTAAATTGAACCAAAAACAGCCAAATATTTATGCACAATCCTCCTTAAATTCAAATGTGACTTGCAAACCTGATTTTCATAGATTTTCAACTTCATGACGTCACTGTGACGTCATAAGGTGCGGCAGCCACACCAAAATTACGCTTCATGCTGGAAACTACCTCTTCTATAACGGTGCCAAGTTGTATTTAATTCAGAAGGGGCTAAGGCTATTTTCAGAGGGGGTTGGAGGGAACCACCCCCATAAATGATAGCTCGAAAAGAAGCCCATATGGATTAGGGTTAAATTAACAGGTTTAACTGAGCTGCTAGCTCGTTTGCTAGAGCAAATATGAATGCATTATCATCATCACTTCATTTTTGCTATTTAACCAAGGTAGCTCCATCAATCTGCATAGATTCCTTTACAGGGGGCCGTGCAATGGAATTATAATTACAAACATAAACCCTAATTTGCAGCCATTTGAAAAACTAAAACCAGTCAAATAAATGTTCATAAAAGACACTAAATAACCTTTAAAATTCATTTTTAGGCCTCCATTCGAAGGTATGAAAGGAGGGTGCCGAGTCTGAAATCTGATCTTCATTAATTTCAAAGATAAATAGATTTCTGCAATTGGAAGCTTTAAGGTTCGGCCCATGTGACGTATCATGATTATTACAACATCGACTTTAGGCCATCTCAGAAAGTGAAATGTTGCTAAAAATAAATGGACAGATGTTGACCACAAAAAAATGACTTGCTTTATTAGATTTTTATAAGTGAAATCAGAGACCGGTGATCTATGAAAGTAAAAATCACTAACCTGCTTTAATTGCTGATGAAATATGTCCACTGTATAATCTGAAGGCAAGCAGTGTAGAGTGAAATTGAGCGGCAACAACTTGCTCCTCTATGCTTCGAAAATCCGGCTTCATTCTGTAGAAACCAAGCATGTAGAATTTAAGTGACCTCTTGTAAAATTATGTACCATAATTTGGTAAAATACATGGCAGTGATTGCTGAATCAATAGAAAGGTTTAGATACGGAACGAGAATGAGTGCGAGTAACAGAGAGGAATTTGGTTTTGAGCCAATCAGCGACTTTTTTTACCTCTGAAACAGCCAATCATACTGCTTCGTTGAACGATTGGAACAATAGAATTCTTGACGTCACATACGACTAAGAAGGTTGTAAACAAACCTCCTCGCAGCTTCTCGCTACAAATCTACGGACAGTAAAATCGAATGGATGCACTATATTTTAGGGTCCTACAAAGAGTATCGTGGCTTCTTCACATTGTTTATGAGTTAATTCAAGTTCTTACCGAGAAGATTTTTATTATCTGCGCCAAGAGTGAAAAAACGTCAATTAAAAATTAGCCATTCTCAAAACCTTCTGCTTAGGCCCATAGTTGCGCCTCAGGCAGCGATGGTCATTCCTAAACGCGCGGCCTTGTTTCAGAAATATGCATCTACGTAGAGATGATAAAACTTTCCACTACTTACAAGGCAAACGAAATTTGATATCTTTTTTGGATTGTTCTCTTTTGGGATCGATGGATTTTACAACGGCTGCGCATGCGATCGAAGAAGAAAGAGAAGGACAAGTGGCATAGACATGAAAAGCGCGAACTTGCCTTGCGTCGTTCACACATCTGCAACTAACTAAACTGAATAGCATTAAAGCATAAAATAAAACGAAGCTAGCACAGAAACAACATGTTGGAAACCAATGTCAACCAGTGGGAGACGCTGCTTGTCTCCACGAAAAGATATTTCTTTTTCGACGTTTCGTATTTCTTCAACGTAAGCATCATCTGCATTGCGGTCATCCGTTAGGTCCAGTGATTCTAACTCTTCACTCTCAACTGGAATCTCGTCCTAGTCTTCATTCTCCTCATCGTCCGAAGGGCCCATTACTTCATCTTAGTCTACTGCAAATACAGCATCATTGTAGCTTTTGGCGAGTTTCCCAATTTTGGCTGCAATGCTCAGTCCGCAAATCTTACCGACTCCGATGTCGGGGAGAAGACATTCAATGTGGAAAGAGTGCCCACATCCTCTGAAGTGGCACCACATCGGACTCCGAAGACCACAACCAGGTTTGTCACACTTCCTTTTGATAGAATCATATTTCAAGGAATACGAGGAAGGAAAGGCTTCACTTCATCCAGTTTGGCAGTAGAAAATGTAACCAAAACAGCTAAACAATGCTAATGTGAGCATGGCTTTTGAAATAAAATTAAATTGAATTCCTAAGCGGAGAGCCAAAAAACATTGCCAGTTCCCTCAGGGCCTTATGAAAATTTTTAGTCTCCCTTTATGATAAACCCCCTCTTCTTAAGTCACTTCTCTGGAGACACCAAAATTATGATAAGCCCCTTCCAGAGTTACAGCTTTCACAAGAAGCCTTTTTGCCGTATCTTGTACATGTATTTTTTTAGATAACAGTGCAGCGTGTGGCGACGTATTAGTAGCAAAACGATCGATAATACCTATCAAAATATACTTTAACGCCATAGAATGTAAGAACTAAACGTATCGGGCTGTGCCCTTCATCAGTAGTAAAGGAAATTGGTAGAAGCGAAGAACATGGAGAAGGAGAGAATGTTCAATAGAGCAGTAGGATCGAGCGAGTAACGGAAGAATGTGGCGAGCGAATAAAGAACGATCAGAAGTAAGAGGAAATAAAATCATTGAAAGGAAAATTGTTTGTTAAGTCCTTTCGGAACATGTGTGTCCAATTTAAAACTAATTCTCTTCTCCAACATCTGTCTTCTTTGCGAGTCTATGGGGGCATCTAATAGTCCGAGAATGGACATGTCTTGAATGGAATGTCCCGTTCAATTGAAGTGTTGGGAAACATTTATGTCACTTTGATCCTTTTTCTTTTCATCCTCGTGAAGCTTGTGCTCAACTTTCCTTATGTGTTCTCCAAATCTTTCATCTAACTATCGGCAGGTTTCTCCAATGTACAGAATTTCGCACTTTCTACATCTTATTGCATATATAAGGCATGAAAATGTTTAGCGTTTGTAGACAGTGAAAGAGTTGCCAAGATTTTGCATCGTAGGTAGTTGTGAAACGTGGCTGCAAGTACGGCATCGTGGATGTTTACAAGGATAAGTACCCGGGTTTTCTTCTCTTTTCTTTAATTTAGAATGCACCAAAAGTTCCTTTAAATTAGAATCGCTGTGAAATGCCATTAATGGTGGTTTAGTAAATTAGGCCTTTGTGTCTTTGTTGGTCTGCAAGATTTCGAAATTCCTATAAATGATCCTCTTGATTGGCAAGGATAATGGATGTTAAGTTAGAGTTAGTGGAATCCTGTCTTCGCTGGTCTTGTTGGGTTTGGCTTGCAGAGCTTGCTCCCTTGAAATTCTGGACATTCGCTCGAGTGCCTTGTCGATGATGCTTTTCGGATAACCACTGTCTATGAAGAATTTGCACATTTCAGCAAAGTCAGGTTTTTTGGAACAGAGTCACTAGAGATGCATCAGTTGTGAGAAAGGAATGGAGTTCTTACACTTGACAGGATGTGAAGATGAGTACAAGAGATAACGATGAGGGTCAGTTTCTTTGTAGTGGACAGATGTATAGATTTGGTTGCCGTTGATTGACAGCGTAATGTCGAGAAAAGGAATGGATTTTATCTGTGATTTCTACCGTAAATTTGAGAGCTGGATGGAAGTTGGATGCGAAAACAATGAATGCTTGAAGTTGTTCTCGTGGAAGGGAAGTGGCACCAAGAACATTATCAATGTATCGTTTAATGAGGGGAGGAATGGGACCTTCGTGTTGTTGTAAAATGAGGTATTCTTGGTACCTAACAAACAAGCCAGCAAAGCTTGGGCCCAGTTTACTGCCCATAGCTACCCCACCAACCTGCACATAAAACTGCTGATCGAAAGAGAAGCCATTAGTAGTGAGTACCAGTTCAGCAAGGCGAAGCAAAGTAGATGTGGGAGGATCTTTGGTGGTACATTGATCAAGAAAATGTTTGACAGCAGAGAGACCGTCTGCATTAGGAATGACATTGTGCAAAGACTTGACATCCATGGTGAAGAGAAAGTAATTCTCACTAGTAAAACGAAATTGATAAAAAATGCGTAGGGCATCAGATGAATCTTTGACGAATGTGGGTAATGAGTGGACGATGTGTGTCAGAATGGAATCAAGAAATGTAGCTATCTGTGAGGATGGAAATAAAACGGCAGATACGATGGGTCTTCCAGGATTGGATGGCTTATAAATTTTCGGAAGCATGTAAAAGACAGATACTCTAGGATGATTAGAGAAAAGTTGATCAGCGTTATCGGGTAAGTGTTCCTTTCCAATTTCTTCTTTAACAGGAGTGATGATGACTTTGTTGAATTCCTTGGTTGGATCTCGTGCCATTTTCCTGTAGAATTCCTAATTTTTTTCAAGCTGTGATTGACCTTCTTCAATGTAATGATCTTTATTCCACACAACAACACGTCCCCCTTTGTCAGCTGGTTTTATAACGATATCATCGCGAGACTTCAACTTCTCGAGGGCGTCAATCTTGGATTCAGTGAGGCTGCTTGTTTTGATCTTCTTGCTGTAATTTATCATTGAGATTTCATGACGACATTTCTCAATATAGTAATCTAGTGAACTGTGCAAGCCTTGTGGAGGAGTCCATTTTGATCTCGTTGAGAAAAGGTTGTCAATCAGTGTTTCTGTCGGAGAACGGTCATCACATGATTGCGAATTCTGAATTTTGTTGTGAAAGAAGGCCTTAAGACGTAAGCGGCGGAAGAATGTCTCAGTGTCATGTATTGTTTGAAACTGGTCGATTGTGTTCTTTTCTGGAATGAATTTAAGTCCTTTGTTGAGAACTGAAAGTTCATCGTGAGATAGTGGCACATCTTCAGGAATCTTTCGAACACTACATTTACTAGTGGCATCAGCGGAATGGTGGTCACGATTTGGATGGTCTGGTGTGACCAGCCTTTCGAATTTTGATTGTTTAACATCCCTGAGAAATACAAACAGTCTATTGTTCAGATCATGCATCTTTCTTCGAATGGGAGTAAATATTTCACGATTTCCGCAAAAATAGTTTAGTTGTTGGACGAGAGTATTCATTTTTCTTGAACATGTCGCAGCAGACTTGTTGAAGTTAGTTAAAGAAACATGCATTAGATTTCTTGAGCATTGTAAAAGGTGCTTGTTAGGGGCATGTGATTTGAACGATGAATGAAATTTAAGTTTAAATCCAGTTGGAATAACTTTAACTTTCACTTTAACTCTAACTAATCACCCATTATCTTTGCCAATCAAGAGGATCATTTATAGGAATTTCGAAATCTTGCAGACCAACAAAGTCACAAAGGCCTAATTTACTAAAACACCATTAATGGCATTTCGCTGAGATTCTAAGTTAAAGGACATTTTGGTGCATTCTAAATTAAAGAAAAGAGAAGACAACCCGGGTACTTATCCTTGTAAACATCCACGATGCCGTACTTGCAACCACGTTTCGCAACTACCTACGATTCAAAATCTTGGTAACTCTTTCACTGTCCACAAACGCTAACAATTTTCTTCCTCATGCCTTTTATATGCAATAAGATGTAGAAAGTGCGAAATTCTGTACATTGGAGAAACCTGCTGATAGTTAAATGAAAGATTTGGAGAACACATAAGGAAAGTTGAGCACAAGCTTCACGAGGATGAAAAGAAAAAGGATCAAAGTGACATAGATGTTTCCCAACATTTCAATTCAACGGGACATTTCATTCAAGTCATGTCCATTCTCGGACTATTAGATGCCCCCATGAGCTCGCGAAGAAGAAAGACGTTGGAGAAGAGAATTAGTTTTAAATTGGACACACATGTTCCGAAAGGACTTAACAAACAATTTTCCCTTCAATGATTTTATTTCCTCTTACTTCTGATCGTTTTTTATTCGTTCGTCACATTCTTCCGTTACTTGCTCGATCCTACTGCTCTATTGAACATTCTCTCCTTCTCCATGTTCTTCGCTTCTACTAATTTCCTTTACTACTGACAAAGAGCACAGCCCGATACGTTTAGTTCTTACATTCTATGGCGTTAAAGTATATTTTGATAGGTATTATCGATCGTTTTGCTATTTTTTTCTAGAAATGCTTAAAGAAACTTGATTGTCAGATTCCCAAAACATGTGATAAATTCCTAACCAAGAAAATCCTTTACATCTAGTTACTTATTTTCACTTGTTTCCTGTGTCACCTTACCTGAAAGGTGCTTGAAGAATATCTAAACATTGAAAAAGTTTCAAAACTACTTCGTGAAATATTTGGAAAAGCAGAGACACAAAGATTGACGTGGAACCTTTTGGAAACTTGTAAGACGCTCTTTGACAATTTACGAATCTTGCTACACAAGCTCAAATTCTTGGTTTCTCACAGAAGAGAACTTTTTCTGCAAGTTCAAACACCTGCACTTCACTTTCTCTAGTCAGCTCTTCAACTCATCAAACCAAATTGTCAGAAACTTTCAGGTCCCAATCATGGGGGATGCTTATTCATTTGAAAAAAATTATCACCACCTGACCCTAATTAAGACAGGTTCGATTAATTTTGGCAAACAGTGTCCAAGGCTCAATATCATTTTTATACGAAATTTTCTTTGAAAGATAAGAAGTCATTGCAGTGCACTCATGAACTAATTAGAATATTTTCTTCCAAACAAAGAAGTCATTGCAGTGTATTATTTTTACCGATTTCTGATCCCCTCTCGTTTATCAAGAGCCCCCATTTATCAATTCTTTCTAAGAGTCTAACCTATTAAGAACCCCTTGTATTAGGCACTTCAGAATTTGCATCTATGAGTAAATCTTTTGTCTTGCCATTAGTTGACAAGCTTATGTGCTACTTTAGTTGTGCATGAAACTGTATGGTATTTCTCAAACAAGAAGCATTAAGAGAATATGAGATACTTGGTCTTCAAAATACCTAAACAACTACTAAATACATTTTTGTCTGAATATATTCAGTATCTAGTTGTATAAAGAGTCTCTAACTACCTCTTTTTCAGAACTGAATTATACCAAGTTGCTTTTGTGGCTCAGTTTTGCTAGATGTTACTCAATATTGCACCATATTTGTTTCATCTATTTAAATCATTCAAAGCAAGTAAACTTTAGATTTTTTGAAAATGGAGCATTTTTGTGACAATAAAACAAGGTCTTGATTATTGCATTAATTTTGTACTGCATACTGGAAACTTTTATGGCAAAAAAGATCTAAAATTTACTTGTTTGGGTTAGGTTGTGTGTCTTCTCTAGGGAAAAAAACCAATTGGAAGAACATTGTACTTCTGCAGCTCGTCTCCAAACGATGTTGGTTGCTTCCATTTCTCTACTGCCCTTTTCTTTTTTCCTTTGTTTCATGCATTCTAACAACTAGGTTTGGACACCGCAGAATTTGTTGAAATTTGCTGACCAACCACTCTGATGCTTTACGTTTCAGAAACTGAATCTTTCTTGGACTGTAGCTGAATTTCGTTTTGGGTTCGCACCAAATTTTGAAAGAGTCAAGGTTGTGATTCCAAGTATCCCATTTGCGAGCTTTCAGTTGGACTTGATTTGCAGCATTACAGTTCCTTGTCCTTGCTTTCAATCGGGAATGATAATTTTCCACAGGGTATTCGTCAAATGCATTTATTGGCTTCATCATTCTGTAACACATTGGATAGTGAGTTTCTTTCAGGATTTGATGCATCGAAACTGCAACCAGGAGAGCTTTGTCATAATGCATTCTTTCAAATTGCATCATCATCACCCAACATCTAAACATGGACTCGAAGAATTGCTCATAAAAGTTGCTTTTAAATGCGATGAAATATATGCTGAACACCAGAAGGCAATAGTTGTCGAGCAGATTTAGGAGGCGGAGATATTCTTTGCTCTTTACATTGTGTAAACAGAGGAACAATCAGATCTCTAATCAAACACCATCCACCATACATTACTTCAAGTAGGAGAGAAATCCTCCAAGGCTGAGGTTTATTGGCCAGCTTTGTCTTCTTGCCCAACAATACAGAATAAAGCTCACGGAAGACATTCAGGAAACTTCAAACAACACATTCCCTAGCACTGAAGAGAAACACAAAAGAGTCCTATGTCCTATGAAAGGAACATTATTCTGAACAACTGGCCAATCAAGAGATGGAGAATAAACTATCTGCCTCACATAAAATTGGGCAGGCCAGTCATCAATAAAAGGGACATCAAATTCACTTAAGTAAGAAGCAAGACCATTTTCAAACATAGATTTCAGTGCTTTCAGGAAGTCCGAATATGAATTTTATGGGAGTTCAATACAATCCACAAGCTTGCAATGCTTCAAAAATCTTATGTCTTGTATTTCAGACTGCCGATTGTCATGTATGAGAAGCCTTCTCCTTTCAGACTCTGGATTGAAATACTTAGCTGTAATATATTCAGGCAATTTTTCTGCATATGTCCTTGATAATGTTGATAGTGAATATGTGAGGACTTCATTTATCTTTGCACTGAAGGATTTGCTTTGATTTGCTGGAACTATGTCATTTGCATTGGTGTTAGCTTTATGCTCAATTGCCTCAACATTTGGGAAAACTTTTGATAACAAAGTTGCAAAGTGTATTGTTTGCGTCTGCTGCTGTTTACTTGCACGGTGCGTTGTATGTATATTGTGGCAGTCATCTATGAAGATTGCTACCAACTGCCTGTTGTTCTATGCATCAGTTAGAAAGTTCACTACTGCATCAAGGTGAGAATCTGATGATGCTTTTGACTCAGACTTCACTGTTCTTGGATGGGGGGGGGGCGGCGATTCCAAGGTTTTTCAGTGAGCTAAGACCATCCTCTGAAATTCCATGTTCAGTTAATGTTCTTGCTAAGGCAATCTGGAACCAGTTATTTCTCTTTGAGAACCCATACAATAGCATGTAAATAACGACAACAGATCTACTCATGTTCAACTTTCTTCTGTCACTGGACTGCCTTTCAGTAACCATTGATTCATAAAAAGAGCTGAACAAGCTTATTGCAGAAGTTTCATGGCAAATTTTTTCCATATTGTCTGGATTTATTTCTGGCTGAGCCGAGTTCTCAAAAGTTGATTACATTTCTGGCTTAATTTTGCTACTTTATTTCTCATGTCAAATGGTATGGCTGTTGCTTTTGCAAGCAGATTTTGATACTCTACTCTATTAAGGACAATGATATCTTATCTCATAATATTTGTCTGTGATGCAGATTCTACTTTTTCATTATGTATTGACATTAACCGTTCTTGGGACCTTGAATCATCTTGAGAACTGCACCAATACTTTTAGCTTGGGGAGCTCAATGTGATTGTGTTTTCTCCTGATTGACTGTATGTGGACTCTGCTTATAACACACTTTCTGTGGACTGACTACCTGACTGAAATGACTGAATACTACTCCCATGACTTAACTGACTGTCCGATGATGATGTGGGCGATCTATTTTGATCAGTGTCAGGTTGCTTCACGTCACTATATTTGGCCAGCACATATAATGAAGTTTGTATATATTTTTCATTGTCAATGCTTTGTCATTTTTTGTCATTTTCATTCATAGTGTCTCCAGATTAAGTCTTCCCTTCTGATGCTGTATTTCACAGGTTTGTAGCTTTCTATTCACAATTATTACACATTCTCTTGGATTTCTGGCCTTGTTAACCCTATAGTGGTAGGGCTATTTGATAGTCCTATTTTGGTTGGGGGGCAAAAAAGCCCCCTCCTACCTAACTCTTGACTGGTAATAGGTAGAGTGACCACATTTTGTGTGCCAATAGCCTCAGGCATGCTATTTCTGTAAATATAAAAATTAACCTATGATTGGCCATCGTTTTTGCTCACGTCAGCATTTTCCTTTGTGTGGTCGAGAAAAGCGGCAAAATTGACCAAAATCAGGAAAATGGCGATAAAATTAAATTTGGATCACATTTTTCATCCAAACATAATAATTGTGATCGAATTCATCAAATAACACTACACTACAAAAGAAATTAACAAAATATTCAACTTATGTTCCTTTCTTCACGATAATTGAGATTTGATAATTTGCGATTTTTCCAGGGTCAGTCCCAGAAAATTATCTCCCGCCCCCTCATTTTTCAAAATATTTCAATAAAACTCTTTGGGAAGCTGCACCATAAGTAGTTGCAAAAAGTCAAGAAGTTTCATGGCTATAAATATCTTTTCTAACAGAGTTATTAGAAAAAAATCTACTAGGAGGAGGCAAATTTGCCCCCCCCCAAACCAAAATAGGGTTAATATGTCCCTTGATAGAACTCACGAGATTCAATGAACTGACAGTAAAGAGAAAGACTGCCATTACATTGATTAGACATTATCATGCAATTTTTTTTGGTTTTTTTATAGTTTTGCATAGAGCGAGTGGGAGGAAGGAAGAGAAAGAGCTTTTTGGGATTATGGTTTGGAGAGAAGGTACTCTGGATTTTGGGAGTATCTAATAGAGACATTTGTAGAATTTGAACATCCTTGTTGTAGTGAGAGATTGTTACAGACATTTTGCTGTAACATACATTATTTTGGAAACCTATTGTTCATTTTATTAGCATCGTGTTGGAAAGAACTTGGCTGGGATTTGGATCGAAGTACATAAAATGGATTATTCGTGTTGTTAATTTTTGTTATACTTGGAGTACACGTACGGGGTTTATTGCCATAGAAATGAGCTATCTCAGATGTTATTCTAGGCAGTAAGTCCCAACATCCCTTTAGGAGCATATAGAGAACATTACAGTATTGGGTGTTACATACTTTCCGTTTAGATGTTTCACAGCAGGAAGATGAACAACAAAATCAACAGGCTCCACGAGAGAGCCCTGAGAATAGCGTATAAAGATTTTTGTTCTATACATGATAGGTCTGTTACTATACATGAGAAAAATCTGCAGCTGCTAATAACTGAAATGTTCAAAACAATAAATAATCTAAACCCCATATTCATGAAGGAAATCTTTCCTCAAAGAAGTGCTGCTTATAATTTGAGAAATGAAAATACATTCTCAATTCCTATCGTACATACTGGTAGATATGGTACCGGCACA
This sequence comes from Aurelia sp. 4 Dawson et al 2005, assembly GCA_964019985.1. Taxonomy (NCBI): domain Eukaryota; kingdom Metazoa; phylum Cnidaria; class Scyphozoa; order Semaeostomeae; family Ulmaridae; genus Aurelia; species Aurelia sp. 4 Dawson et al 2005. Next base: position 6,675,069 of record OZ026512.1, on the reverse strand, counting down.
GTCCGATATAGAGGGCAGCGTATTTGGCACTCTCTTCCTCAGGAAGTGAAAGATGCAAATTCTGTTCAACAATTCAAGAATAAAATAAAATTCTGGAAAAATGTAGACTGTGACTGTAGGCTCTGCAAACAATACATATCTGAGCTTGGCTTGTCGTAATTCCATACGCCTTGTAGATTTTATAGCTTGTATAGATAGATTTTTTGACTTTTGTAATTTTATTGACTGTTACTTTTTATTATTTTGCTGTATACATTGTAAATTAATTTTGTTGGCTTGATTTAGCATTTGTTTTATATTTAGCTAGCAGTTGCCAACTAGCAGTTATACTTAGCAGTTGCCAACTTTAAATGAAGATGATAATAATAATAATAATAATAATAATAATAATAATAATAATAATAATAATAATAATAATAATAATAATAATAATAATAATAATAATAATAATAATAATAATAACAATAATAATAATAATAATAATAATAATCTATCTATACAAGCTATATTGCGTGATGTGGAAAGAGTATTTAGCGAACGCTTAGAACGAAAGAAATTAGCTGAGAAAGCAGTAGCAGAGATGCAGAAAACCGTATTAATGGACAGTGAAAGCATGGTTCGAAAAGTACTTTCAGGACTCGTCCAACACGAAGATTAGATATTGACTGTTTTTTTTTTTGTATGGAAGGTGTTGCTCATTTTTAGGACCAACAATATTTGATGGTCCTTATTGTTGGCTATTTAACTGTAGCTATTTTGCTTCAATAATAATAATAACAGTAATAATAATGATAATGATACTGATAATGATAATAATAATGATAATGATAATAATGATAATGATAATGATAATGATAATGATGATGATAAAGATAATGATAATGATAATGATAATGATAATGATAATGATAATGATAATGATAATAATAATAATAATAATAATGATAATGATAATAATAATAATAACCTGCATAGTGTCTTTTTTGTTAAAACGGACTTCAGGGATCCAAGAAGCTGGCAGTGGTTAAGGAATGGAGACCTTAAAAAGGCAACAGAGGGCACCATAATGGCAGCACAGGAACAAGCAACAAGAGCAAGGTCAATAAGGCACCGCATTGACAAGGAGAGCGTTTCCCCACTCTGCAGGCTATGTGGGGAGGGAGAGGAGACAGTGGCCCATTTGGTTTCTGAATGCAAAATTTTGGCACAAAACCAATACAAAAAGTGGAGACATGACACCATTTGCCAAATTATCCACTGGCAGTTGTGCAAGGATAATGGTTTGGACCACTCTGAAAGGTGGTATGAGCATAGGCCAGATGCCGTCACTGAGAATGAGAGCGTGAAACTTCTTTGGGACATGCAAAATTCAAACAGACAAAGTACTTGAGCATTCGAGACCAGGTATAGTCCTGATGGATAAAGCCAAGCGCAGTGTTAAGATAATTGACATTGCATGTTCATTTGACACTCGTGTTGTTGAAAAGGAGCAGGAGAAGATAGCAAAATATCAAGACCTGAAATGGGAGCTCAAAAGAATTTGGAACTGCCGTGAGGTGCTGGTGATTCCAGTGGTGATAGGAGCATTAGGAACAATCTCCAAGTCTCACTTCAGCTGGCTAGAGAAAGTTACTCCCAACGTTCATTTTGGCATGATACAGAAAGCTTGCCTTTTAGGAACTGCCAGGACTCTGAGGTATACGCTGAATATCTAAGGTCACAGGTCGTGACTTGATATTTAGCAAGTTTCCAGCATAAAACAATTGCAAAAGCTGTGATAATAGTTTCATAATAATAATAACAATGGTGGTGTCACGAAAGAAATACCCGAGGAAAGGAAAACCCAGATAAAACCAACCCCATAATCTTGTGGTGTAATGATATCTTCTAATCAGATAGACAAAAAACACGTAAACGGGACCGGATCCTCAGGTGAAGGTGTCGCGTGCGGCATGGGTACTGGGGGCCCGCAGCCAGACCCAGGTCGTCATTCTTTTACTGCAAATGTGAAAACTAAATGGACTAAAGAATTGAACAAGATTGTCATGAAATGCTATTTAAAAAGTGATCCGAGAAAAAGGGGATTTTGCAAAGGAATGTTGACCTTCTGGAATGACATTGGACTCTTTGAAGTATCAGAACAACAGCTTGCTGGCCAAGCATTATGTATCAAGAATCGAGGTTGTTTGTCAGAAATTGAAATCGAAGAAATAAGGAGAGAGATAGAAAATATGGTAGAAACAGTACAAGTGCAAACAGAGGAAGATGAGCAACAAGAGAGAGCAGAAGTAGTGGAAGAGATTAATATGGTACAGGCCTTTGAAGGAATAAAATGCGCCGATGAAGAAAGGGAGATTCTATAGCAAATAGAAGGAAAGCTAAGTGGATCTGAGACCCTCCAACCAATAAATCTGAAGAATTTTGATCGCAAAAAAGACTGAAATAGTAAACAAAGTCATTAGTAAAATTACTACAAATAACATCAGTGAGACTAATCTCTTAATGATGGAAGTCATCTGGATCAGATGGTATACATGGACACTGGTTAAAAAGCTTCACAACTTTACATGACACAATGTTTCAACAATTAGGAAAAATGTTAACATCTGGAGAAGTTCCTAGCTGGATGGTAAATGGCAGAACGACTTTGATCGTAAAAGATAAGACTAAAGGAGATTTGGTGTCAAATTTTAGGCCAATAACGTGCTTGCCAATGATGTGGAAGATGTTTACTAGAATAATTGCTGAAGAAATATACAGCCACTTAGAATCAAACAACATACTACCAGTAGAACAGAAGGGTTGCAGAAAAAAGAGTAGGGGAACCAAAGATCAAATACTCATAGATAAGATGATACTGAAAACTGCAAGAAGAGAATGACCGATTTGTGTCTGGCATGGATAGACTATAAGAAGGTGTTTGATATGGTGCCACATTCGTGGCTGTTAGAATGTCTTCGTTTGTATAACATTACACCGAATGTGATTGAAGTGCTCAGTAAATCTATGAAATTTTGGAAGACATCACTGACCGCAGGAGGAATACACTAGGAGAAATAAATATCAGAAGAGGCATTTTCCAAGGCGACAGTTTGTCACCGATCTTATTTGTTTTAGCATTGATTCCACTCTCAAAGCTGCTTAATGACATGAAAGATGGCTACCATCTTGGAAAGAATAGGCCAAAAGTGAATCATTTGCTTTACATGGACGACTTGAAGCTTTATGCAAAAGATAAAAAAGAGTTAGACACTCTCATCCAGACAGTCAGGGTGTTCAGTAAAGACATAGGACTGGACTTTGGAATCGAAAAATGTGCAATGATTCAGATGAAGAGAGGAAAATTTGTAATGAGTGAAGGAATTGAATTGCCAAATGGCAAGAAGATAAGATCACTAGATGACCAAGAGGAGTACAAGTATTTAGGAATTCTTCAATTTGATGATATAAAGCATAAGGAAGTTAAATAGAAGTTAAAGAAAGAATATGTCAGAAGAGTGAGGAAAATACTAAAATCTCATCTGAATGGTGGTAATGTCATGCAAGCCATAAATGCGAGGGCGGTGTCCATGATACGATACAGTGCAGGAATACTGGACTGGACAAAATTAGAATTACAAGAGCTGGACAGGCAAACGAGAAAGCTGTTAAACATATATAGAGCGTTACATCCTCAAGCTGATGTAGACCGATTTTACTGGAAGAGAGCAGAGGGGGGAAGAGGATTGCTAAGTGTTGAAGAATGTGTCAAAATCGAACAAACTAATATTGGCTATTACATCTGCAACAGCAGCGAAAGTTTATTGGCTGAAGTTCGTAGAGACGGCATTGTATCTGATGAAGGTGACCCGAAAGATAAGAAGAAAGAGCTAACAGAGGCAAGGAAGCATAAATATCTCCAAAAGAGACTTCATCCAGTATTCTACAAAGAGACAATGGACGTAAGAGATGAAGAGAATTCATGGAACTGGCTTAAGAACGAGTACCTAAACAAAGAAACGGAGGGGACGATTTTAGCGGCACAATACCAAGCCCTGAGAACGAATTGGATAAAGAGCAATGTTGATAATGAAAATATATCATCAAAATGCAGAATGTGCGGGGAAAGGGAAGAGACAATTGCACATATAGTATCTGAATGGCAAAAATTAGCACAAAGAGGATACAAAAGCTGGAGACATGCAGGGCCGTCGAGAGACGGCCCGGGCCCCAGGGCTTGGACACAGAGGGGCCCCCCCGGCGCTGAAGGCACCGGAAAATTTTATGGACCACGCCCTTTTGTCCTTGGGCCACGCCCTCTTATGCACTGTTGAAGCGCTGCTTTTAGATGGAGACGCCCTCCTATACACTGTTGAAAATGCAACTTTTAGGTGCAAACAACTTTCTAAGTCCAGTCAAGACTCAAACTGAAAAAGATGAACATAAAGTCTCCAGCGTAAAAAATCGATAACAAATCAAGGCTTAGTTCAAACTTCAAGAAAATGCTTTTCGTGCCTTTTTCAAAGCAAAATCTTTTATTACGGTTTGAAAGTCGATCTTCCTTGCAATTTCACTTTCGATACTTGAAATAGCTAAATCTGTAAGTCGCTGTTGTGACATGGTGCTCCTCAAAAAGTTCTTTATCAACTTCAGTTTGCTGAAGGAGCGCTCGGTAGAAGCAACAGTCACGGGCAATGTGCAAAAAATTCTAAGGGCAGTAGAGACATTGTAAAAAATCTCATCAAGTTTGAATTTGCTTATTTTGTTCAGCAACTGCAAAGGACTCAATGATTGCTCTCCAAAATTTGCCACGTGTATAGATCTAATATGGATCATCTCTTCTTTCAGTCTATACAAACAAATATCCTCTTTAAACTTATTTGCAAAGATGCCACAAGCATGAAAAACTTCCTTTTCAGATAGGGCCAAATATTTCCAACAGAAACCTGAACGTGTTACAGCTGTTGTTTGCAGCATCAAAGCGAGTTGTCAATCCTGATATGACGGAATCGATGACCATGTAAAATACATCACGCTTGAATGCCCTGACTTCTTCGCTTTCGACGTCATCATCTTCATCGTCACATTCTTCAACTTCCTTCCGTTTGTTCTTGCGCTTTGTAGGGAAGTCAGCCAAAATGTTCAATGAATTTGCTACTACCTTGGACTCATGCAGAAGCAAATGCCATTTGCTACGCAGCTCCTTAAGCTCATGAATACGGACTCTCAGGTTTGACACCTCAACATCGATAGTTGCCTTTCTGGCCTGAATTACCTGGTTTCGTTGGTCAATTGGCACAAGAATTTTTAACCACAGCGCAGACATCACGATGCATGTGAATGAAGACACATACTTTATCGCGCCGTTGACTTCAATGGTTGTCTTAGGGGTGAGATTTAGCGACAAGTGTTCTTCAAGTGCTTTCTTGATTCCTGGCAGATGGGCTGCAAATAGTCGAACGCTAGCAACACGATCGGTCCATCTTGTACCAGATAAGCCATGCAGTGATGAACCGATATGGCTTAGTAGAATCTTCCATCTCTGTGGACTGCTCGAGAAAAGGTTGTAAACCGTTTGCACCATCCCAAAAAAAGTAACAGCTTCAGTGCAGCTTATAGCAGAATCGGCACCACAGAGGTTCAATGAATGGCAGGCACAGGGTGAATACAGGTACAAAGGATTGACTGAATTCGCTTGTTGTTGAGCGCCATTTTACTTTCCTGACATATTGGCAGCATTGTCATAGCCTTTTCCTCGGCAGTCAGCAATGGGTATTCCATACTTTTCCAAGGTCTCCAAAATCAAATTGGCAATCTCAAGCCCTTACTTCTTACAACAGTCAACAAAGGCTAGAAATTTTTCTTGAACTTCAAAACTCTTGCCGTCCTTGGCCGCCAAGTACCTGAGAATGAAGGTGCACTCACAGAAAAAAGGTGGTTTTCAGGGATACTATATAGTACCTTAGGGTACTTCAGCACCTAGAGTACCCTTAGAAAATCTAGAGTACCCTGTAGGGTACTTTGAGGGTATTCTGGAATACCCTAGGGTACTTCAGGCCAGAAAAGGTACTCCAGAGTACCCTTACGAGTGAAAATGTCACGTGACTTAAGCAAAGTGTTCGAAAATGGAATGTATTTGCGTTATCTTCTTCTCATGAACACGGTTGAATTTTGACGTTTCGTTGCTGCAGCGAAGGCTTGAAGGAAAGAAAGGAAAGAATATCGCGAAGAAGGTAAGCTTTAATGAATTTATTTCATCCGAATTGACAAAATATGATTGATGTGTAGGATGAATGCATTTTACTGGCATGCAATTGTTTCATTAACTTTATCTGAAATAGGGAGAAAGTCCCGAGAAAGTTGGCTACGCGTTGCAGGTTTATCGACTTGCCAAAATACGCCTCCCACTGAGTTGAGAGCAAACTCAGCCTAGCCGTGTTTCGTTATTTCACCTTACTGAAATTTTACCCACAAAGAAGCAGTGGGTTTTTTTCATATCGCCTCTTTCAAAAGATTACCTGGCCTACGAATCGATTGACGTACCTACCGTTGTTATGACATCGGGTACATGGAATAGGCCTAAAGGCAGCAAGAAATACTTCTATACATACATGCCCTTCTGCTTGTTTAGGAAATAGTATTCTCTACCTGAATCCCAAATTGCTTGCATTTTATAGTAGGTCAGTTCCTTGACCAACATACGAAAGCCTGCTGCCTTAAGCATCTTCAACATGGTACGGTTTCTGTGAATTTTTCGAGACTTCTTTGATATCTTTTATTCACATCTAATTCATATTTTGGTAACGATTGGGTCCTTTGGTTCCAAGAATTTTCAAGTCTTCCAAAGACTGTACCTATGACAAAGTTTATATCTGAGAACCCTATTTTCTTGAACTTTCTTGTCAGGTCTGGCACCTGTGGTGATGCTATGAAATTGAATTTATCTTTGCTGTTTTCAAGAAACAGACAATCGAGACTTGGTAAAAACAGAAATCAAAGTAGGTCAAGGCAAGCAAAAGATGCAACACACAAATCACATGAAAATGGAGAAACGTTGGAATGACTGTCAAAGCTTTGAAACGCTCTGTGTTTTGAAAATTGGAACGAAACAATTGTAATCTTAGGCATAAGCGTAGCGGAAAATAAACTTTACGGGGGGGCTGCCCGATAAAAGATCCATTGTTTACGAAAATTTTGCCCAACTTTAGGCTGATTTTCTGCCCGATTATGGCTGATTTTTGCAAACTCTTCCAAAGCTGGAGGGCTGCAGCCCCCTTAGCCCCCTGTCTCTTATGAAGGACTGCCTGAAACTTAACATGAAGTGAATGACTTCCTGAAACTTAAAATGAAGACAAGACTGTTAAATCAAGATGGTAAAAACGTAGGACTTGTGGCCAGAGAGGTGTAATAGGATGGACTGATGATATGAAATTGAAGAATGTAGTGATTAGGGTGAAATGAATGAAACTGTAAGACAGAATGATGAAATTGAATGATGAATGGAGCGCTCAATGGAAAGAGGAATATGAATGATCGAGAAGAATAGATAAGTTGTACAGTTTTTCAAGGAGCTCAACATTGCAGAAACAGTTTTGTCTTCATTAAGATAATTTTCTTCTTTTTCGTGTGCAGTAAAATAGCACCGTTGAAGGGGTGGCTTTGAATGCCAAGAAAAATATTTGCACCAGTGTCATAGACCACATTGATAATTTGTGCATTTAATGAATAAGAAACCAATTAAGAAACTTTTAGTATCAAAATGAACAAAATTTCATGTTAAATCAAGAAACTTTTAGTATGGCCTGAGCGAAGTTTCTTATTATAAAAAGTGTAATATCTGAAACAATTAAAAAAATCTATAAAATGTTTGCTGACTAAACAGTATGTTGACAACAATATGAATTGAATGACAACAATTAAATTACAATAATGGCAGATAAGAAATCTGAAGTAAAATCTCAAGCATTTTACGAAAGATTATTGTAAGGGGACCAGTCTTTATTAATGTCGGGTAGGGGGCTGGATGATATTTTGAGGAATAATAAACATTTTTCATAACCCCTTCAAATTGTCATTAAGATTTTCAAGGGCCCCTGATTGCTTAGCTGCAATTTGTGGTGGCCACTCTCTGTGTCAAATTTGATGAAATATTCCCAAGCATGTTTTCTGATGGCAAGTGAAGCAAAAATGACATAGAATAGCTTTCAAGAGAAAAGGTGGCAGTGCACCTGGAGATTTTATATAAAATATGATACTTTGTGCAAAAACGCAAGGCACAAACAAAGATCATCAAAGGGTGACGCTTTAGCATTTCAGATAGCTGGGATCAGCTTTGTTAAGTTTTCATGGCCAGGTAATTCTACTTCAAACTAGGACAAAAAAGAAAAAAAATTAACCCTATACTCTCAGATTTTGCTGACTTCTTGTTTGTGATTTAAGTATGATGATAGTAGCAACATATCCAAATTTCAGGTTCCTACCATTTGTCGTTCTGGAAACATAGTAACTCAAAGTTTTGGCATTTTTGGGCCTAAATCTTTATTGGCAGCCATTTTGAATTGACACTTTTCATAAAATTAGCTATCTTTGATCAACTCCTCAGAATTGTGTCATCCAAGTGTGGTTTCCATACAAATGTGAGGTGGCAAACACAAAAATAGCCTGAAAATAGTGTTAAATTAAGTAGATATGGCCATAAATGCACAAATAAATTTTGATTACACAATTTGCACGATTGCACGATTACACGATTTATTTGCACGATTACATATATTTGCACGATTACACGATTACACAACATGGAGTGGAGCTGTGGAGTGGACGCGTTCTGAACTTGTTCTGATTATTTATCCACAATATCTAATGCAGTATGGCTGAGTGTAGGAAGAATGATAACCAGGAAAACAAGGAATTGCAGGAAATAATAATTGCTGAGATTAAGCGCATTCATGGCACCCGCAAAGCAGCAGAAGCTGAAACAGTAACAAACACGCTGGCTAAGAAACATGGCCTAAGCAACAGCGAGGTTGCCATAACCCTGCAGTATCTCATCGCATCTGGTAAACTTTTGAAGCGAGCACGTGAAGGAGATGCTGATTCTTTAGTCTTTCCCAAGGATAACGAGAAAAAGGCTGTGAAAAAGAAGTCAGCTGGTCAGAAAGGGAGTGAAATCGAAAACCTCGAAGTGCAAGAAGTCAATTTAACGGTTGCCATTGGCGACCTCGTCAGAAGTCTGAATGTGACCAATGAATTGTTACAGAAAGAGAGAGAATTGACCAAAGACCTATTGTTAGAAAATAACACCCTGAAAATTGCTATCAAGGAAAAAGAATTCGAAAATCGTGAATTAAGCACTCGAATTAAGGTTTTGTCACAGGACCCACTTCAAAATTTCACCAACTTCACCTTGTGTCCCAAGGGAACCCCTCATGTCAACAAAAAAGGCAGCCAACGCCCACAGCTCCTACCGCACTCCCCACCGACATGGAGATAAGTAAGTGCAATGAAAATCTGAGTAATTCCGAATGGCCATTTTTAGGTAGTTCAAATAGCAAACGGAGAAATGCTGAAAATACCAACAATAGTGCATGGTCCACAATTCCCGTGAGGAACAAGGCACGAATCGAAAATCAAAACAACGTCTGGCAAACACAAGCTCAGTCCTTTGCGTTGAAAGAGCAAAACAGATTCGGAGCACTAGAAGATGAAGATTTACAAACATCGTGTCTAGAAGAGACTGAGCAAGAAACGTCGACATACTCTGCCGCTGTTCAGCGATCAAAAAGCAGTAGGATTCTCAAGAACAGAGAAGATCAACCAAGGAAACGACGTGGGAAGCGCACTACCTATATTCTGGGTGATTCGATGGTCAAAGATGTCAAAGGCTTCAAAATGGCCAAGGCCACTTGCAATGAAGAACACGTTTATGTCAAATCTTACAGCGGAGCAAATGTCAGCGACATGAAAAGCCATGTTGTTCCTACCTTGAACCGTGCCCCACAGAAAATCATCTTACATTGTGGAATGAACGATCTCGTGAGTAAACAGAACCCCGCAGAAATTGCAAACAATATAGTAGAACTTGCAGCGCATATGAAAGACGAGGAGAACGAAATTTTTGCATCTGGGTTGGTGCGGCGGAATGACGAATCAAATGGAAAAGCTGTCGAGGTAAACAAATTTTTAAGTCAAAAGTGTAGAATCGAATACATTCCATTCATAGATAACAGTAATATAGATGAGCGATGTCATCTGAACGGGAGTGGCCTTCATTTAAACTATGGGGGTACATGCATATTAGCGAATAAATTTTGAACTGTATTGGATTTTGACTAAATTATGGCTCAGTGTGTAGTGAAATTTGTGATGCTCACATAGCTGTGGATAACATGCCCTCCTCTATCAATGAGTCGCCTACTGTACCCTCCCCTTATATTTTGTCAGACGTTCCCCATCATGCTTTTGATGATGCCTTTGATGGTGGGATTCGAGGGTGTTCCTCAAACTTGGAAGACAATGATAATGGGAAACGAAGTTCTGAACTGAAAAATCTGAGGCTAAAAAACGTAGGGCGCCTGGTAGTTGGATACCTTAATATCAACTCCGTAAGAAACAAGTTAGAGGGACTCAAAGACTTTGTTAGCGATCACATTGATGTTTTAATGGTTGCAGAGACTAAAATTGATAACTCATTCCCCAAAGGGCAATTTTTCATCCAGGGCTACTCGGAACCTTTTCGATTAGATAGGAATAGCAATGGAGGTGGTCTGCTAGTTTATGTTAAGGAGGATATCCCTTCCAAACAGCTAAAGTCTTTCAAGTTTCAGGATGATATAGAATGTATTGGGTTCGAAATTAACTTGCGAAAAAAGAAGTGGGCTTTTTTCAGCATATACCGCCCACCAAGACAGTCACAGTCTTACTTTTTCGCCCAGCTTAGTACAGCAATAGATCATTATACTGACAAATGTGAAAGCTTCACTGTTGTTGGTGATTTCAATGTCATGGAAACGGAACAGGAGTTAGGTGACTTCATGGATCTTTTCGCTTTTAAGAACTTGTTAAAAGAACTTACGTGTTTTAAGTCCGGTAACCCTAGGTGCATTGATTTGATATTGACGAATAGAGGAAGGAACTTCCAACAAACAACGGCGATTGAAACTGGGCTATCTGATTTTCACAAAATGGTCGTTACAGTTTTGAAAGCTTCCTTTGACAAGCAAAAGCCAAACGTTGTTTATTACAGGGACTATAAAAACTTTCGGGCAGAAACATTTCGATAGGAGCTTCAAACTGAACTTGCTGACCTTGATGTACAATGTTTGACTTACGCGTCTTTTCAGGATACCTTTCTACGTGTTCTAGATAAACATGCGCCAATGAAAAAGAGGTACATTCGTGCTAATGATAGTCCATTTATGAACCGTACTCTCCGCAAGGCGTTCATGCTACGCACAACGCTGAAAAATAGATATAATAAGAATAGATCGGCTGACAACTGGGACGCTTTCCGTAGACAGCGTAATTTTTGCGTTAGATCATCCCGTAAGGTAAAGAGAGATTTTTATAATCAACTTGATATTTCTGGAGTTACAGACAACAAAAAATTTTGGAAGACTGTCAAACCTTTTATATCGGATAAGAGCTCTTCAAAATCTCGCATAACATTGATCGAAGATGGAAAAATTATGTCGAACGAGTCAGAAGTAGCTGAAACTTTTAATAACTTTTTTGTCACTATTACCGATTCTCTGGGAATTGTTGAAAACGAAGATATTGTTCTTCCTTCTGAAGATATTAGCGATCCTATTGATCAAATATTATGTCGGTTCTCAAGGCACCCAAGTATCCAAAAAATTCGTTCCTTGAATGTGAACATGGGTTCCTTCTCATTTGAAAAGGTGTCACTTCAAAATATGAAAAATGAAGTTGATAGACTAAACCCCTCCAAGTCAACCACTTTCAGGAGTATTCCTCCAAAACTGTTGAAAAATGAGTCCGATCTAGTCTCTACACCTTTGCAAATCATTTTTAATAACTCAATAGAACGATCTTCCTTTCCGGATGAATTGAAGTTAGCAGATGTGTCCTCACTTTTTAAAAAAGAAATCAAAACTTTCAAGGGTAATTACAGACCAATTAGTGTTCTCCCTACAGTATCAAAGGTATTTGAAAGGCTCATGGATACTCAGATTTCTTCACACATGGCTCCGCATTTATCATGGCTGCTTTGTGGTTTTCGCAAGGGCTACAATGCCCAACATGCATTGATGCGCGCAATTGAAAGATGGAAAGCTTGCCTGGACAACGGTGGAAAAATAGGGGCTATCTTCATGGACCTTTCGAAGGCCTTTGACTGTATTCGACATGACTTGCTGATTGCAAAGTTGCACGCATACGGATTCAGCCATGAAGCTTTATTGCTTGTTTACAGCTATCTGGAAAATCGGCAACAACGAGTGAAAATCAATGGTTCTTTCAGCAGCTATAAACATCTAAGGTTTGGTGTTCCTCAAGGATCCGTACTTGGACCTCTATTTCTCAATATCTATGTCAATGACCTTCTGTTATCGATTCAAGAAACAGATATATGTAACTATGCGGATGATACAACCATATGCGATATTCGTCTCGAAAATGTAATCTCTAGGCTAGAAAATGATTCTAAGATTATAATCGATTGGTTTAGAAACAATTATATGAAACTGAACGAAGACTAGTGCCATTTTATGATATTTGGTGAAAGGACAAATCAAGAGGTGAGCATAAATATTGGCAGCTGTGCCGTCAATAATTCAAAGGAGGAGAAGCTGCTAGGCATTTTAATTGACGCAAATCTTAGCTTTGAAAAGCACATCAGCAATATTTTTCAAAAGGCTGGCAATAAACTATTTGCTTTGTCACGAATGTCTGCATATCTAGGTACTGATAAATTGAGACTTTTGATGAGAGCATTTGTTACTAGTCAGTTCCGATATTGTCCATTGGTTTGGATGTTTCATAGCAGAAAAATGAGCAACAAAATCAATAGGCTGCACGAGAGAGCCCTCAGAATAGCATATAAAGACTTTTGTTCCAGTTTTGCAGCATTGTTGGAAAAAGGTAGATCCGTAACGATACATGAGAAAAATCTGCAATTGCTTATGACTGAAATGTTCAAAACAATAAATAATCAATCTCCCACATTCATGAATGAAATTTTTCCTCAAAGAAATGCTGCTTATGATTTGAGAAATTCAAATACATTCACATTTCCTATCGTACATACTGTTAAATATGGTACTGAAACAGTCCGTTATAGAGGGCAGCGCATCTGGCACACTCTTCCACAGGAAATAAAAGATGCAAATTCTGTGCAACAATTCAAGAATAGAATGAAATTTTGGAAATATGTAGACTGTGACTGTAGACTCTGCAAACAGTACATACCTCAGCTCGGTTTTTTATAGCTTTACACTTCTTTTAGATTGCATATATAGATTTTATGAACTTTGTAATTTTATTGACTTGTTTTACTTATTTTGTTGTATTATTGTAAATTAATTTGTTGGCTTGAATTAGCATTTTTAAATTTTGCTATGTAAGTTGCCAACATTAAACAAAATGATAATAATAATAATAATTGCTTTTGGTGATATTTCACTAATTTTTTTCATGTTGCTTGACTTTGACTAAACTGATCTTTTGCAAGCTCAAAGTAGACACATACACCTGCTTTTGTGGAGAAAAATCTCCTTGGACAAACTTGTCATTAAGAATTTATCCATGTTTAAACATTTTAGTGTATATTTGTATTGCGTACAACAACAGCAAAATTAGATCACAACAAAATGCTAAAATGACAGGCTGGATTTGACATGTAAGGACATGACATGAAAAATGTAAGGCCGGGTTTGACAAAATATTAAGAAACACCTACACTGAAGGCAGAAAGTTTGTTTCTCGTAAGAAGAAAAGTGCACTCAGGTCATTGTTTATTAATCATTATAAATGATTCAGTGTCATACCTGATCTCTGGTGTGGCGCCAGAGATCTTCCGATGGAGGAGCTGGAACTTCCGACAGGGGGGCTGAAATGGCCAGAAAATGTAGTTTTCGTACATCATTTTGTTTGATTTTGCCAAATTTCCTCCGACAGAAACGCAAAATTTCCTCCGACAGGGGAGCTAGATGCTTCTAACAAGGGGCTGTAACCTCCCTCTAGCCCTCCCTGGCGCCACCACTACTAAATGGAAATTATTAACGTTAAGAACACATAATATGAAAGTGTAGTGCTTCTAGCCTTCTGTAATTCTGTAACTAGCAATTCTTTTGTAGCTTTAATTTTTCTTGCAAAGAAGCAGCCAGACATTTTATAGCAAGCTGAAGTTTTAGCGTTCTGTATAGCATTCATATATCAATTAGCTAACGTTGAACAACGCGAAATATTTTTGTTATACATTTTCATGTGAAGCCAGTCAAGGTCATGATAGCAAGACAATGATTGTGTTTTCTTCTTTGTTACTGACTCCCGTTGATTCTTTCCCAAGGAAATAATAACAATTTAGATACATTCTCAAGTACCCTTAAGGGTCTTCTGAAGTAACTTTAGGGGTACTCTGGAGTACCCTTAGGGGTACTCTGGAGTACCTTTAAGGGTACTCTGTAGTACCTTTAGGGGTACTCTGAAGTACCATTAGGGGTACTCTGGAGTACCATTACTCTGAAGTACCATCAAGGGAACTCTGAAGTACCATTAGGGGAGCTCTGAAGTACCATTAGAGGAACTCTGAAGTACCATTAGGGGAACTCTGAAGTACCATTAGGGGAACTCTGAAGTACCACTAGGGGAGCTCTGAAGTACCATTAGAGGAACTCTGAAGTACCATTAGGGGAACTCTGAAGTACCATATCTAGGGTACTCCAGAGTACCCTCACAAAGGGTACTCCAGAGTACCCTAAAGGGTACCATATTTGTACCCGACTGGAGTACCCTAAATGGTACTCCAGAAACCACTTTTTTTCTGTGAGTGTGGTTTGCTCTTTGTGGCTTGCATCTGGTGTGCCATCCACCATAATTGCAAAATACTTCGCCACCATGCGTTTTTCTAAAATATGATTTCTCACGTGCATGGCGCAGATGTTTATGAACTCGTTCTGAGATTCTGGTGACAAGTAGTGAACCTGCAGCCTGGTACCTTTCTCTTGTGCTACTTTCACTTTAGTGACGTGCTCTTGAAGAAGCGGGTCATAACGTGCAAGCAACTCGATGAACGTAAGAAGATGTTTCAAAGATTGAAAGAGATAAGAGAAAGGAATGAAAAAGGACGATTACCTTCCTTGAATGGTGTAGACAGATGGAAACTAAGGACCATCACTCAAAAAGTGAACAAGGTCATGGCAAAACTCGTGGTAGAGAGCATCACCGATGTGAATGATTTACTATACTCCGGAGCTGCATTGCTTACTGAAATCTTAGGAATCAAAGTAAGGGAACAGCAAAAAGAAAAGAAAAAACCCTGGTGGAGAAGAAGGTTGGAATGGGATGTGAATCAACTTCAAAAAGATCTAGGTAGAGTTAAGACGTTGATAGAAAAGAAGAATATTAAAAAGAAACATAGGGATGAATTACAGAGGAAATATAAAATAAAGCAAACAGGGCTACACACTGTCAGGGAAGTAATACGACAAAGAATGATTGCAAAACGTGGCAAAATCCAAAGATACGATAATAGAATCAAGCAATTCAAACAAAATAGAGCGTTTGCAAATAACCAAGGAAAGTTTTTCAAGGTCCTAAATAATGAGGGAATGCAGCAATCAAACGAACGCCCTAACGCAGAAGAGATAAAAGCATTTTGGTCGGAGATTTGGGGGCAGGAAGTAAACCATAACAAAGAAGCAGACTGGGTGAAAGAATTTAGGAAGGAAGGAGAAAACGGTGATAAGCAAGAACGCCTAAAAGTCACTATCGAAAAAGTTCAGAAAAAGTTAAAATCCTTTCCTAACTGGAAGACCCCAATTCCGGATGGAGTGCAGGGATACTGGTTAAAGAATATTAATTCTATGCATAAGTATCTTGCGGAGTATCTTCATAGATTAGTGCAAGGCGATGATATTCCTATGTGGATGACTAAAGGAAAAACAGTTCTCATTCAGAAGGATAAAAATAAGGGAACAGTATCTAGTAACTACAGACCAATCACTTGTTTACCGATTGTGTGGAAGCTGATAACTTCACTGATAGCAGATGACATATATCATCATCTGGAGACGAAGTCATTGCTACCGCAGGAGCAAAAAGGTTGCAGGAAACGAACGAAGGGAACGGGGGATCTACTGTTTATCGACAAGATGATATTGAAAGAGGTGAAAAATAGAAAGAAAAGTTTGGCAATGTGCTGGATTGATTATCGCAAAGCTTATGATCTGATATCACATTCTTGGATTCTAGAGTGCTTAATGTGTTTTGGAATAAATGAGGAAATTTGCAATTTGCTAGAAAAGAGTATGAAATCGTGGTGCGTGGAACTGACATGTGGGGAAAATGTTTTTGGCCAAGTAAATATCAGAAGAGGTATTTTTCAAGGAGACTCGCTCTCGCCTTTACTCTTCATAATATCGCTAATCCCTCTAACTATGATCCTGAACAAGACGAAGCATGGCATGGATATCAATTTTCTACTAATGGGCAAAGAATCAATCATCTACTTTTGCATGGATGATCTAAAACTGTATAGTCGTACTGAGAAGGAACAAAACTCTCTCGTTGAAACAGCACAAAAATCTTTAGTAAGGACATAAACATGGAGTTCGGCATTCAAAAATGTGCACTGCTCGTTTTAAAGAGAGGAAAGAGTGGCAAAACGGAACGAATTCAAATACAAGATAACAGCTTTATAAGATCTCTTGAATATGCAGAAGACTACTAATACCTAGGTGTCAATGAAAAAAATTGTCGGTTAGGAATACAAAAGGAGAGTCAGAACAGTATTAGACACAAAACTGAATGGAAACAACCTGATCAGTGCAATTAACATCTGGGCAGTGCCAGTTATTCGCTACTCGGCCCCATTTTTAGACTGGAATAAAGAAGAACTGCAAACGCTTGACAGGACTACAAGAAAATTGTTAACTTCGCATAATGCATTACATCCACGAAGCAATGTAGATAGAATATATTTAACAAGAGATAAAGGAGGCAAAGGATTGAAAGAAATTGAAGATACAGTTGCAGAGGCTGTGATTGATCTAAATCAGTATGTTAAAGGAAGTGAAGAAAAAATTCTGATTGCCGCAAGGAAAGTAAAAGAGATTAACGAAGAAGAAACTGTTACAGAGTTTAAAAAGCGCAAACAAAATGAAAGGAGAGAAAGATGGAAAGACAAGACCTTGCATGGACAATATTTGAGGCAGACGGAAAATGTAGCAGAATAAAACCGTTGGATGTGGTTAAGGGCCTGTTTATATGAGGCGGGCTGGCCCGTTAGTGAGCTGGCTTGCCAACAAGCTAGCCCGGTTTTATATGAGAGATTTGAAAGTGAGCCAGCCCGGCTATTAGTAGCCACGTGCCGTCATTCTTTTATGTAAAATTGAAAGAACAAGAAAACATTCTCTGACTCACGGCGCCAAATGTAATACTTCGCGTGCGTAACAGGCGGGCTGGCCCGTTTCTTCTGTTTATATGAGAAAAGTCAGCCCACTTGAGATGGAATCCCGGTAGCCGATAACCTAGATCTCGGCAAGGCGGGCCAGCCCGGCATGCATATAAACGTAAACTGATGTTTACAAAGTTGCGACCAGGTAAGCAGGATCTCATCTGAAGGTGAGCCAGCTCGCTAACGGGCCAGCCCGCCTCATATAAACAGGCCCTAAGAAGGTAGGCCTGAAAAGGGAAACTGAGAGTCTTATCATGACTGCTCAAGAGGGGGCCATTAGAACGAATCTGATAAAAGCTAAGATAGACAAATCGCAACAGGAAAGTAAATGTAGGATGTGCGGAGATTCTGACGAAAGTATAAACCATATGCTAAACGAATGCAAAATGTTAGCACAAAAAGATTATAAAAAGAGGCACGATAGCGAAGGTCGTAGGATTCACTGGGAAGTATGCAGGAAATATAACATCGATGTAAGCGAAAAATGGTACAATCATGAACCTGTAAGTGTACTTGACAGTGGACAATGCACGCTTCTATGGGATTTTACAATTCAAACTGATAATGAAATCAACGCAAGAAGACAGACATGATAATCAAGGATAAAGAACAGAATACTTGTATGATAATAGACTTTGCAGTTTCCTATGACAATAGAATAGATCTGAAAGAAAAGGAGAAGATTGACAAAAATCGAGATCTTGCAATTGAACTAAAAAGATTGTGGAAGACGAAAGTAAAAGTTGTACCGATCGTTTTTGGATCACTGGGAGCAATTCCAAAGAAGATGGAGAAGAGACTGAAAGATATTGGAATAGATACGAACTTTGCGGATATGCAGAAAACTGCAATCCTGAACTCTGCAGAATTCTTCGAATGGTTCTGGAAACTTAAGGAGGCTTGTTACCACTTAGTGCCAGGAATGATATGACCATACAAATATTTGTGTGTGTAAAGTATGAAACAATAATAATAATAATAATAATAATAATAATAATAATAATAATAATAATAATAATAATAATAATAATAATAATAATAATAATAATAATAATAATAATAATAATAATAATAATAATAATAATAATAATAATAATAATAATAATAATAATAATAATAATAATAATAATAATAATAATAATAATAATAATAATAATAATAATAATAATAATAATAATATAAAAACTAAACCATCATTCTCAAATTAACAGAAAAAAATATAAGAAATAAAACCACACTGTTAAAATTTCTTACGTTTCGATTTAAAAAATCTTCATCAGCCTCGACTTGAATAATAATAATAATAATATTAATAATAATGATAATAATAATAATAATAATAATAATAATAATAATAATAATAATAATAATAATAATAATAATAATAATAATAATAATAATAATAATAATAATGACCTAGTGCCGCACTCATGTATCAAGCGTTGTCCTAAATTTTTCAAAATCTCAGGAAAAGTTAGAAATCTATTAGAACGTGCAATGCCGCAGTGGGGAGTAGGGTTAACATCAGGAAGAGAAAGATTAGCAAACGTACAGATAAAAAGAGGAATCTTTCAAGGGGACAGTCTATGACATATCTTTATTTGTATTAGCAGTGATCCCTTTGTCTATTATACTAAATAAAGCTAAAGAAGGATATTCACTGGGAAAGGATAGTGCTAAATTGAATCACCTCCTTTTCATGGACGATTTAAAGCTAAATGGAAAAGACAAGGATCAACTGGATTCTTTGATGCAGACAGTGCGAATATTTAGTAGTGGCATGACATCAGGATGACATTCGGTATTGAGAAATGTGCTATGGTGGAGATGAAGAGAGGAAAATTGATTGATAGTGATGGATTAGATCAACCTGAAGGCGAGAAAATAAGATCCTTGCAAGATGAAGAAGCTTATAAGTACCTTGGAGTATAGGAGAATGATAAAATTAAAAGCACAGAAATGAAGGACATACTCAGGCAAGAATACTTCCGTAGAGTTAAGAAGATCTTGAGATCCAAACTGAATGCAGGAAATATAACACAAGCGATCAATTCAAGGGCAGTATCACTAATACGATATGGGGCTGGAATCATTGATCGGAGAAAAGATGAACTGAAGGATATTGACAGAAAGACCAGAAAGTTGTTTATAATGCACAGAAGTATGCACCCCCAATCGGATGTGGACCGTTAGTACTGGAAAAGGGCTGAAGGAGGACGGGGGCTTAAGAGTGTTGAAGAGGTTGCAGAATTAGAGAAAGCAAGTCCTGGCTATTACCTGGAACATACAGAAGAAGTTTTACTTAAGGAGGTGGTGAGAGATGGGTTATTTACAGAGTCAGTGGAACGAAAAAGGAAAAAACAGGGAGTCATGAAAAAACGGAAAGCAAACGTTGAAGAAAAGAAGCTCCATTCAGTGTTTTTCAAAGAAACAAAAGAGGTTAGGGACGACAAGGATAGCTGGCTGTGGTTACAGAAGGGGGGTATTAAAGAAAGAGACAGAAGGATTAATACTAGCAGCACAGGAACAGGCATTACGGGTAAACTGGATCAAGAAAATGATAGATAAACAAGACTGTTCAGCCAAATGCAGCATGTGCGATGAACGAGACGAGACTGTGGCACGCATTGTATCTGAATGCTCACAGTTAGCTCAAAATAATTACAAGAAGTGCAGGCATGATAAAATTGCCGCAATAATCCATTGGAACTATTGCAAGAAATTCGGCTTTTTTGGAAATTCGGAAATTCGCATGCACGGAGAAATACTATAAGCATTTTGTGGAAATAAAGATGAAAGTCCTTGAAAACGATGAAGTCAAGCTGTTATGGGATTTTTCTATACAAACTGAAAAGAGAATAGAGCATAACAAGCCAGATATTGTGGTCCTAGATAAGAAACAGAAGTTGTGCCTCGTAATAGATGTTGCATGCCCGTTTGACACCAGAATCAAGAAAAAAGAGCAAGAAGAGATAGAATACTACAATGACTTGAAATAAGAAATTTTTAAATGTTGGAACAAAGAAGTAGATAAAATCATGATCCTACCAATCGTCATAGGGGCTTTGGGAAATGCGACTAATAATTTAAGAAAAAACCTTAACAAGGTAGACCTGCAGCTGGGGGTTGATGCTGTTCAAAAAACATGTCTTCTTGGGACAGCGTGAATCATCCGGAAGGTTCTCGATACATAATAAAGAACAAAGGAGTACTGCACAGAAGGACAGTAAAAACGAAGAAGGACAAAAATGCTTTCCATCCTAGACCACGGGTAGTGGTTCGATGAGAGACATAATTCAGACAATTGGCCGGTTGTTAGATCAATACCATGTAAAAGCAGCATAATAATAATAATAACAATAATAATAATAATAATAATAATAATAATAATAATAATAATAATAATAATAATAATAATAATAATAATAATAATAATAATAATAATAATAATAATAATAATAATAATGATAACAATAACAATAACAATAACAATAATAATTGTAGCTACATTATTTAATAATTATTTATTATTTAATATCAATTTATTTTAAGTTGGCAACTTACATAGCCATGTAAAATTAAAAAAGCTAATTCAAGCTAACAAATTGGTACAATCTTACATGAATATATACAAGGAAAACAAGACAATAAAATTACAAAATTCGTATCAATGTACATAGTTCATATTAAAAATGGTGTAAAACTATAAAAAGCCGAGCCGAGGAATATACTGCCTGCAAAGTCTGCATTCGCAGCCTTCATTTTTCCAATATTTGATTTCATTCTTAAATTGTTGCACAGAATTTGAATCCTTGATTTCCTGTGGAAGAGAGTGCCAAAAACGTAGCCCTCTGTATCGAATTGTTTCAGTACCATAATTAACTGTATGTACCATAGGAAGTAAAAATGTATTGGCATTTCTCAATATGCTATATGACAGTATTGGAACAGGCTACTTACGAATGCTCTCATCAAAAGTCTTAATTTGTCAGTTCCAAGATATGTGGACATGCGTGACAAGCAAAATAGTTTGTTGCCAGCCTTTTTGCAAATATTGTTTACATGCTTTTCAAAGTTGAGATTTGCATCAATCAACACCCCTAAATGTTTCTCTTCTTGTGAATTATCGATGGTACAGTTGCCGTCATCTTGATTTGACATCTATGCTGACATCTTGATTTGTTCTTTCACCAAAAATCGTAAAGTGGCATTTGTCTTCGTCAGGTTTCATGTAATTATTTCCAAACCATTCAATTATGATTTTGTAGTCATTTTCTAAAATGGAGATCACATTTTCGAGACGCTTATCGCATGTATAAATGGTTGTATCATCGGCATAGTTGCATGTATCAGTCTCTTGGATCGATAACAGAAGGCCATTGATGTAGATATTTAATTGAAAAAGAGAGGTCCAAGGACGGATCCTTGCGGAACACCAAGCTGAACATGCTTATAGTTACTGAAAGAACCATTAATTTTTACTCTTTGTTGACGATTTTCCAGATAGCTGTGGACAAGCAATAAAGCTTCACGGCTAAGTCCGTACGCATGTAACTTAGCAATCAGTAAATCATGTCGAAAATAGTCAAAGGCCTTTGAAAGGTCCATGAATATAGCTCCAACTTTTCCACCCTTGTCGAGGCAATTTCTCCATTTTTCCATTGCCCGTGTCAATGCATGTTGTGCATTGTAGCCCTTGCGAAATCCGCAAAGCAGAGATGATAAATACTGAGACATATGTGCTGATATTTGAGTACCAATGAGCCTTTCAAATACCTTCGACACTGTTGGGAGCACACTGATAGGTCTGTAATTACCCTTGAAGTTTTTGACGTCCTTTTTAAAAAGAGAAGATACATCGGATAATTTCAATTCATCGGCAAAGGAAGAATGTTCTACTGAGTTATCAAATATGATTTGCAAGAGTTCAGACACTATTTCCGACACAGATTTTAACAACTTTGGAGGGATACTCTCGAAAGTGGTTGCTTTAGAGGGGTTTAGCTCACTAATCCCATTTTTGATATTTTCAATGGAGACCTTTTCAAATGAGAAACAACCATTGTTTTCATTGAGTGAACGAATTTTTCAAATACTTGGGTGCCTCGAAAATTCAAACATTATTTGATCGATTGGGTCACTAATTTCTTCAGAAGCAAGAATGATATTTTCATTTTTGATAATTCCAAGAGAATAAGTGATTGTGACAAAATGGTTATTAAACTTTTCAGCTACTTCAGATTCATTCGACACAATTTCCCTTTCTTCAGTCAACGTTATTCGTGATTTCGATTAGCTCTTATCCGAAATAAAAGGTTTGATTGTTTTCCAAACCTTTTTTGTTTTCTGTAACTGCTGAAATGTCAATTTGATTATAAAAATCTCTTTTTGCAATACAGGATAATTTAACGCAAAGATTGCGCTGTCTGAGGGAAAGAATCCCAGTTTTCAGCTGTTCTGTTCTTATTATACTTATTCTTTGGTCTCGTGCGTCACATGAACGCCTTGTGAAGAGTTCGGTTCATAAATGGGCTATCATTAGCACGAATGTACCTCTTTTTCATCGGTGCATGCTTATCTAAGACATGTCCAAAGGCACCCTGAAAAGATGTATAAGTCAAGCGTTGTACATCAAGGTCAGCAATTTGTTTCTGAAGATCCTGTCGAAATACTTCTTCTCGAAAGTTTCTATAGTCTCTGTAGTTAACTACGTTTGTTTTTTTACTTATCAAAAGAAGCTTTCAAAACTGTAAGAACCATTTTGTGAAAATCTGATAATCCAGTTTCAACAGCCGTTGTTTGTTGAAAGTTCCTCACTCTGTTTGTCAATATCAAATCAATGCACCTTGGGTTATTGGACTTAACACGTAGCTCAACACGTAGGCTCTCTAAGTAGGTTTTTAAGGTCGAAAAGATTCATAAATCAATGCACCTTGGGTTATTGGACTTAACGCTTAGCTCAACACGTAGACTCTCTAACTAGGTTCTTAAAGTAGAAAAAAATAAAGTCGTTTATCTCCTAATCCGTTTCAACTGCATTAAAGTCACCAACAAGAATAAAATCTCATATTTTGTGCTATAATGGTCTATTGCTTTGCCTAGCTCATCAAAGAATAGCTCATCTGTTCTTGTGATGGTGGTCGATATATGCAAAAATGGACCCATTTCTTTCTACGAAGGATTATCTCAAAGCAAATGCATTCAATGTCATCTTTAAAGCTGAAAGACTTTAGCTGGAATGAAGGAATATCATCTCTGACATAAACTAAAAGCCCGCCGCTATTACAGTTCCTATCTAATCGAAAGGGTTTACTGAAGCCATGGACGGAAAATTGCTCAATAGGAAAGGAAGAATCGAGTTTTTTTCCGCTATCATGAAAATTTCGATATTGCTATCAACAATTTCCACTAAACTTTCAAACTTGTTCCTTATTGAGTTGATATTGACGTAGCCCATTATCAAGCGCCCTACATTATTTGCTCTTAATTTCCCAAGCACAGATTTTCCATCCACGTCTTCCGTATCTAAAACTAAAGGCTGCCGCTGGCTGCTGCGAAAAACATCATTGATTAAAGTGGAATCATTTTCTTCAAGTGGTAGCTCAAAAATGGGAGGGGAAGAGAAAGGGATGGGAAGGGAGGGGAAGGGGAAGGGGGAGGGGGAGGTTGTTCTCTATCATCATTACCTTCACTATTCAGTCAGTAAACCATTGCCCTTATGAATGTTCAACTTTGTGTATAAATACATAACTTTATGTTCAACTTTGGTCCATTAGAAATTCACAGAGTATATGTTGTTTCCAAAAGTGATCTCCTCTTGACATTGCAGTAGTGAAATGTTAGAAATACTCTAAGACTTGTATAAAAAGTGCATGTGATACTGTGACTGAGCAATAGGATGGGATGCTACCCATGTTTCTGATCTTATATGGTAAATAAAGTGAAAGCTTGGTTACCTTGTTAAGTGACTCTAAATTCTCAAGTTTCCTGGTAAAGTCTCGTCTTCTTCTACATGTCTTCAGACAATTGAAACGAATTGACGGGTTGATTGGTTTTCTATTGCTGACATTTCTCAAATTATTAAAGGCTGTCAGAATGGCTCCTAGTCGCTGTGCTGTCAAGTTTTTTGTGCGTGAGTCCACGCTGTCCAGTGACCACACTTTGTGGAGGGGATTACCACAGCTTTTGAATCTTGGCATCTTCGAAATCTCTGGAATATTTTTTGAATTTAGGCATTTTCTGTCAACTCATTCCAAAATTAAGTGTACATTTGGGTAATAAACTAAATGTTAGTCTAAATCAGCAAGTGTTGGGTATAGGTTGAACTTTGGAGGGCCTAAGGTTTTCATTCATTAGACTGAACTTTGGATTGGCAATATTGCCTTGACGTCAATATGGCCTAGTTCCTCATACCTGCATTAGTCAGTGTGAGTCAGATATGATGCCATAACTTGGTAGCCTATCAGTGTCTTGCAACATACGTAGTTCAGCTTCCCTTGCCTTATTTGGGGCATCAATGGTAGGGTACAGTATATATAGGGGTTCTCTCAGTTGTCCTTCACTTGCAATCTTCATGGACACCTAGATACTCAATTTTTCTCGCTCGTTCATTCATCCTCCGACGATGACTACACTTCGCCGAGCAACGTCTACGCCAGATCTCATGGCTACACAAACTTCCACGGTCGCTCAATCGTCCAAAGAAGATCCGTCAGTCAAACTTCGCTGTACAAGAAAATGTGCCGGCTGCCATGCATCCCACGATCATCATTATTGGGGTCAGCCAGGCCCTCACTGCCAAGGCCGTGACGACGAGGGAAGCGAAAACGACGCGGAAGACGACGCAAATAACGATGATGAGGACCAAGAATCCTTTACTACCATCCACGATGCTGCTTTTGGTCTCCCATTGGATCCTTCCATGCCCCAGGCGGGGGCATCTGCTGCTCTGGATGACTCCGAAAGGGTGACATTGGAGCACAAACTCCGCCAACTGGCGTTAGAAGAACGCCGCCTTGCTGAGCTCGCGAGCCTGAGAAAGATGGTGGCAGACAAAGAGGCCAGCGTCATGAAAATGAGGCAGAGGCAACAGCAAGCCGTCACGCAACAACAGCAACCTAAACAAGCACAACATATCGCCAATGATGGCCTAAGTTCAGGTGATTAGCGACGACCGCAAAATATGACAGCAGCCCCGGCTCTCCCATCGCTTCTTGGCCCTGGGACTACATTATCTCAACCTGGTCATGCCCTGCCCTGGCAGCTTCCTCCTCAAACTGTGCCGGTGATGTCTGTCGCAGATGGCAACCAACAACGTTCCCTGCATGATCAGTTCCTGGCGAGGAGCGATCAACATGCCGACATGTTTCTGGCTCCAGCTGCTGTGCCAGTGGGTGAGAAAGTGTTTCGCATTGTTGATTTTATCTCTAGTTTGGTTCCCAAAGAGACTGATCAGACAATATCTGACATGGGGGGCTCTCGGCTGCTCATTTCCTATGGGCAGCAACGGCCTAGGCTCGAGAGTGTCTCCCTTTCGCAGTGGGTGGTAGCCAACACTCGAATTTTCCACAGCCTTCTATTTTCTTGCAAGCTCCCAACTTCTCGGGACGTGCGTGATTATCTTGCCTACACTGTCGAGATAGTGGAGCTTGCAGGAAAGTATGAATGGACAAGTGTCCTGAAGTTCGATGATGAATTTCGCCAGCTTCAGGCCACTTATAGTTTCCCATGGAGTCATGACTCTACCCATTTGCATCAGATCACTCTTGTGCCTAAAGCCAAACCCAAGCAGAATACTTTCACCCAGCCCCCCTCCTCTAATCAGTCTTTTGTGGGGCCTAACACAGCTGTATATTCTGCTGACAATAAGGTCATTTGTAGAAAATTTAATTCGACAGGCTGTTCCAACAACCCGTGCTACTTTGCCCATGTTTGTAGTCGAAAGGTTAAGGGCAAGGCCTGTAGCAACTCCCACCCAGCAACTCAGCATGGTTCCCCAGGGCCTACCTCTGGGTGACTCCCGAAGGGGGTGCGGGTGCCCTCCCCCTTAAATAAGGGTAGGTGGATGGCTGAGTTAGATTTAGACGAAGATAAGGAATTTTTGCATGATGGCATCATCAATGGGTTTGAACTTATCCCAGCTGATTCCACTTTATCTCCTGCAGAGATGGACAATTATAGTTCATCAACTAAGCCGGACGCAAGAGATAAAGTAGAACAAACTCTCCAGGAAGAGATAGCCGAGGGTAATTACGTTATTACCTCCAATAGGCCTACTATAGTTAGTGCTCTCAGTGCTGTGCCCAAGGCAGGCAGTCAGGAATTACGACTTATTCATGACTGTAGCATGCCTGCAGGTAGGGGGGGGTTAATTCTTATGTCCCCTCCCTGGATAAGCTCCATTTTCAAACAATTGATGATGCTGTCAAGCTGGTTGATACAGAATATTATCTTGCTAAGATAGACTTGCGCCACGCTTATAGGTCAGTGCCCATCCACCCTTCTAACTACCCTGCTACTGGCCTAAAGTGGACATTTTCAGGAGACAACAGTCCTACTTACTTGTATGACACACGTCTTTGCTTCGGGGGTAGGAGATCTCCTGGCATTTTCCATCGCTTGACACAAAGCGTCAAACGCATGATGCTCCGCAAAGGGTTCCAGGGGGTCGTCGTTTACTTAGACGATTTCCTCATTGTTTCTCTATCCCAAGAGGAGTGTGAGCTTGCCTTCACTACTCTTCGTGAGCTGCTGCTAGACCTAGGGTTTCAAATTAGTCCTTCCAAGGTGGTTCCTCCCTGCCAGCAGCTCACTTTTCTGGGGATTGTTTTTGACACGCGTGCCATGGAGCTCTCCTTGCCCCAAAGCAAATTAGATGAGACTAGGGTGCTCATCAACACTTTTCTTGCCCGGAAACGCGCCTCCAAACGCCAGCTCCAGCAACTTGCTGGCAAGCTCAATTGGGCTTGTCATGTGGTGCATGGGGGATGCACTTTCTTGCGTCGTATTTTAGACAGCTTGAATTCACTTCGTTCCGCTTCTGCCAAGTTTCGCTTCACTCCGGAGTTCCGTAAGGATTTATTCTGGTGGCAGAGTTTCTTAGCTGTTTTCAATGGCAAACGTTTACTTCACAGCAAAGTTCCCATCGCTGATGTCAAAACAGATGTCTCTCAGGACGCCGTAGGCTCCTATTTTCGGGGGGATTGGGAATATTCCTTCCTGCCTGCAGATGCCCCCCTTGTAGCTCCCCTCCATATAAATATTAAAGAGGCATTTGCAATCTATCTAGCCGTTAGGAGGTGGGGTCCCAAGTGGGCTAACCATCATGTGATTATCCACTGTGATAATCAAGCCGCAGTAGCCATGATCAATAAGGGCACTACCGCCAACCCTATCGTCATGTCATGGCTTCGGCATCTGTTTTGGCTATCAGCTATTCATAACTTTCGTCTCACCGCTGTTTATGTTCCAGGCATAGACAATATTCGTGCAGACCGTATTTCTCGTATGCATAACGGCGTTGCATTACTACAACTGTACTCA
Organism: Aurelia sp. 4 Dawson et al 2005; assembly: GCA_964019985.1. Classification (NCBI taxonomy): domain Eukaryota; kingdom Metazoa; phylum Cnidaria; class Scyphozoa; order Semaeostomeae; family Ulmaridae; genus Aurelia; species Aurelia sp. 4 Dawson et al 2005. The sequence continues at coordinate 6,646,913 of OZ026512.1, read as the reverse complement.
GAATTTTGTAGATACACACCTTCACACCATGTCTCCAGTGAGCTCCTTGTCAACCACATGTCTCCGAATAGTGCTTTGTTTCTCTGTTCTAGGTTCTGCACAGGTTTACAAGGAGCTCATTGAGGAGATTGCCCTCTTCCGCAACCAGACATTTGCCCCGAGCACCAAGAAAACCTATAGCACCCATCGAGATACCTACCTCCGGTTTTGCCAATCTATGAACCTTCCTTCAGTGCCTGCTTCTACACATGGGATTTGTTTATATGCAGCCTATTTGGCTCGTACACTAAAATTTTCCAGTATCAAGCAGTACCTTGGTATCATTGGCCTAATGCACAAAGAATTTGGCCTAGATAACCCCCTCATTGGGAATTGGCAACTCTCTTCCCTTCTCACAGGGGTCAAACGAGTTCATGGCAATGCCCCCAAACAGAAGCTCCCAATCAACTTCGATATTCTGCGTGGGATTCATTCACAGCTCGATCTCACCTACAGTGTTGATGCTGCCTTCTGGGCAATATGTCTGGTTGCCTTTTTTGGTATGTTCCGCAAATCTCATCTACTCATAAGCAAGGTTGGAAGCTTTGATCCTGGTAAGCAGCTCACAAAAGCCGATTTTTCCTTCTTTCCGGGGGGTGCCCTTATTCGGGTGCGCTGGAGCAAAACTATCCAGTTCAGGGAAAAGGTGGTGCAGAGTCCCCTGATTGCAGCCCCTGGCTCTCTCTTCTGTCCAGTCGCTGCTATTTCTCGGGCATTCTCCTTCATTCCTAACATATCCAGTGACACACAGGCCTTCCAGTGGGTACACTCTTCCCTCAAGATTCGGCCTTTTACCTATGGGTTTTTCATGGCCAAGCTGCGTACATGCCTGACAAAATGTGGCCTCCATGGAATGGATTTTGGCTCCTATTCCTTTCGGCGCGGAGGAGCTTCATTGGCCTTCCAAGCTGGTTTACCCCTTGAGATCATCAAGATTTTGGGTGACTGGAAGTCTAATGCAGTCCTCTTGTACCTCACTGTCCCCCCTTGATATCAGAATCAAAGCTACCACTCTTCTTTCACAACACATACCACAACAATAACATTCTCCACTACAACTATGTCCTTTGGATTTGGCTGATTATTACCATACTGTAATAATCATTAAACAATATGTTAAAGGACTGTTACTGTATCTTATTGTGTTTTTAGATTTAGATATTTGTTTGTGTGTTATGAGAATTCATCATATTCCCAACACTGTCTCCTTTCTAACACAAATCTGATTTAGGTGTACATTTGGGTAATAAACTAAATGTTAGTCTAAATCAGCAAGTGTTGGGTATAGGTTGAACTTTGGAGGGCCTAAGGTTTTCATTCATTAGACTGAACTTTGGATTGGCAATATTGCCTTGACGTCAATATGGCCTAGTTCCTCATACCTGCATTAGTCAGTGTGAGTCAGATATGATGCCATAACTTGGTAGCCTATCAGTGTCTTGCAACATACGTAGTTCAGCTTCCCTTGCCTTATTTGGGGCATCCATGGTAGGGTACAGTATATATAGGGGTTCTCTCAGTTGTCCTTCACTTGCAATCTTCATGGACACCTAGACATTCAATTTTTCCCCACCCTCCACTCCACATAACACATAGCACATATTAATTAGTGTATGCTGATTATTACTATACTGTAATAATCATTAAACAATATGTTAAAGGACTGTTACTGTATCTTATTGTGTTTTTAGATTTAGATATTTGTTTGTGTGTTATGAGAATTCATCATATTCCCAACACTGTCTCCTTTCTAACACAAATCTGATTTAGGTGTACATTTGGGTAATAAACTAAATGTTAGTCTAAATCAGCAAGTGTTGGGTATAGGTTGAACTTTGGAGGGCCTAAGGTTTTCATTCATTAGACTGAACTTTGGATTGGCAATATTGCCTTGACGTCAATATGGCCTAGTTCCTCATACCTGCATTAGTCAGTGTGAGTCAGATATGATGCCATAACTTGGTAGCCTATCAGTGTCTTGCAACATACGTAGTTCAGCTTCCCTTGCCTTATTTGGGGCATCCATGGTAGGGTACAGTACATATAGGGGTTCTCTCAGTTGTCCTTCACTTGCAATCTTCATGGACACCTAGACATTCAATTTTTCCCCACCCTCCACTCCACATAACACATAGCACATATTAATTAGTGTATGCTGATTATTACTATACTGTAATAATCATTAAACAATATGTTAAAGGACTGTTACTGTATCTTATTGTGTTTTTAGATTTAGATATTTGTTTGTGTGTTATGAGAATTCATCATATTCCCAACACTGTCTCCTTTCTAACACAAATCTGATTTAGGTGTACATTTGGGTAATAAACTAAATGTTAGTCTAAATCAGCAAGTGTTGGGTATAGGTTGAACTTTGGAGGGCCTAAGGTTTTCATTCATTAGACTGAACTTTGGATTGGCAATATTGCCTTGACGTCAATATGGCCTAGTTCCTCATACCTGCATTAGTCAGTGTGAGTCAGATATGATGCCATAACTTGGTAGCCTATCAGTGTCTTGCAACATACGTAGTTCAGCTTCCCTTGCCTTATTTGGGGCATCCATGGTAGGGTACAGTATATATAGGGGTTCTCTCAGTTGTCCTTCACTTGCAATCTTCATGGACACCTAGACATTCAATTTTTCCCCACCCTCCACTCCACATAACACATAGCACATATTAATTAGTGTATGCTGATTATTACTATACTGTAATAATTATTAAATAATATGTTAAAGGACTGTTACTGTATCTTATTGTGTTTTTACATTTAGATATTTGTTTGTGTGTTATGAGAATTCATCATATTTCCAACACTGTCTCCTTTCTAACACAAATCTGATTTAGCTGTGGCAAAAGAGGTGGAAGCAAAAAACAAAGGCGTCATACTGATGATTGGATGAAATTTCGCGCCAAATTTTCTTACAGGGGACAAAGGAAGTTGCGCCTATTCCCACCTATTCTCATCATTATGGAGATTGTATTTTTCTTCGGGAAAGGAAAGCCTAATATCTTTTAGCGAATTTTCCCATCCTCTTCCATCATTACGATAAGACATAGCCTTCGTGGCACGAGCCAGGCATTTAGGAATGTCCATCGCTGCCTTCGCGACTATCAGCCTAAGCAAAGTAAACAAAATAAGCAAAGCAAACTTCCCTTAACACGTTGGATGTTTTGGTTCTGTTGCAATCTCCTTGTCGCTATGGCCTGTGCGCAAAAAATATTATAACTTATCCTTCTTGCTCTAGATCCATATATTCTAGAATTCAAAGACATGAAACAATTTTCTTTTACGTTTTTCAATTTTATGATCTTCAACGAACTGCTCTTGCAATTATTTGTCATGAGCAGTTGCTGGATCGCATGATCATTTGATTAAAAATGGTAAGCCATTTGCTATACTCTTTCTGTTTACACTCATATTTTATGGAAGTAGTTACTGAAGGAGCGTAAGTCTACTCAGTATATTCCAAATATAGGCATTGGAAGGTATTCTAATTCATGTTCAAGAAAATATTTAAATGACTTAACGTAGTCTGTTGCGACGAGATAAGGTACCTGAAAATCAGTTGAATCAAGTCTACATATCCTAGGAAAAGAGTAACTGGGAAAACTTCTTTAACCTACCTGCGAAAGCTCAGTTTCAATTCGTCAAAAGAGCTTTGGCAATCTTTGATAGTAGCTGCAGTTTTGTAGCAATCGTGTCCGATCGAATGGAAACCAAGTGCCAAATTGCAAATACCGTGAGCGACCCAAAAAAGTTTTTAAAGATTGAATCGTTGATGATCGCTGGAAGAGATCTCAATTTTATTTCAACGATCACCAACAACCCGTAAGGATCCACAAAGATTATCAATGATTGAAAAACTCGGATGGAAAGTAGCTAAGATAGCAGATGGACCAACTCTCAGGATCAAACAGGCTGTCATATTTTTAAAAATCCTAGGGATCGGAAAAGATCGTCAGCTATTCCCTTCAAAGATCTAAAGATCCTAAGGCACTCAGAAGTTGACCATAGTCCCGAAAGACTGTTGATTTCCAAACGAAAACAGACATATTTTGGCAGGCTAGGATCGCTTAAGTATGTTCGTAATCTTCAGAAACAATAACTTGCGTTTCTAGATCACAAAAAGTTGTCAAGGGAGAGAAAAGTTCAAATTTAAGCCCTAGGTACGGCAAAAGAATAATGTTTAGGAGTAAATTTTTGAATAGATTAGTTTGCTACCTTCTATTGCATATCAAATTGTGTCGAAACCAATAACTTGCATTCCTTTATGGCTTACAATGCCTATCTTACAAAAGAAAGCTGCAGTAAGAGAACTAGGACCAATTACCCCCGTGTAGAAATCCCGGCGCCTGCAGTTCAGTTATTTTTGTGACCTCATGCTTGTCCGCTATTTCTCTGAGAAAAGGGTATAAATTCATATCCTATCTAGGACATAGAATTCAAAAATAGGGGTCATATTTTGTAAAAAGTAGTCAGAGATTCCTAGGTATAGGGTACCAAATTTTGTTTGTGATGTGACTTACAAGGTAAATCTCAAGCAGGATTTTATTGTAGCACTGCACGATTTTATGCATGATTTTATTAGCTTAGATCATTCAGTGTCGGGTCACACCTGCAGTATCTGGTGGAGAGACAGTATCTGAACTGAAGGGGTAAAATTAGTAAGCTTGCTTTAAGACATTGGACAAGGTTCAGCCAGCTCTTGCTTCACAAAAAAATGTTTAGTTTTTAATCTTTGTATTTGAAACAGCACTAAAGGTCTTAAACCACAGTGAAGTTGAAATTATGAATGTTCATCAAAAATAATTCACATCCATCAAATTTACCAAAGTTTACACTCTTCCACTCAGCAGACCCCATTTCATAAGATTTTAATGGTTCATCATCCTATCCAGTCTAGTTCAATCAATGATCATGTAAATGATGAGCCAAATATAAATTGGGGTAGTAGTTCTCAGTTTGGTGAAATGTGATCTTACCCTCCAGTTAATTTCATCACCTTTCTGCCTCTCTTCTCTCTTTCAGCTCAACAGTCATTTGTATTTTGTAATTCTTTTGGGCATACCTGGTTTTGTCACAATCACAAAAAAATGATTTTAGGCAATCATGGTGTTGCGTTGTTGCTGTTGCTGTTGGTTGTATAATACAACAGCAACAACACAACACCATGATGGCCTGGCCTATGTATAAGAGAAAGTAGCATGAAATTTGAGCTGAAAAGGGAAGAGCAATGTGAAACAATTAGATTGACTGGCTGGTAAGATTGAATTTCATAGGATTTAGAACTTCTAATGACCTATTCTCCACCATCCCTGTCTGTTGGAATAATATAATTTCTATATTTGCTTGAAGCAGACACATTGTAATGCACGTTAACTACACTTACAGCAGCAAAGTGTACATGACAAACAGGATGATTGATGTATGAAATTCTAGCTTGCTGGAAGGATAGGGCTATAGCTCCATATTTGTTACAGTAGGTAGGTCTGTATATATGGTCCAAAAATAGGCAAAAAATAGCTAGTCAGTAGTTGGCTGCTACACACAGACAAGGCAGGCAAGGGATGTGCACTTGTCACAAACAAAGCAAAAACAATAGATGCTTTTGTTTTGGGATGCGTGGCTTTGTGATATGAAAGTTTGAACCACACAATGATCAGTAGGAATCAAATTCATCCTTTAATATGTTAGGGTTCTTTATGTACTGTGTTTGGTTCTATTGTGCAACATGACTTGTATGTGGTATGATGTATGTAATTTTGGTGATGTTCAGTTCGTATTTCTTAATATTCATTTCGTTTCTTTATATTCCCTTATCCTATCTACTGATTGATGTCAGGGTGCTCACAATCAGAAATTTGGAGTGTGTTACAAAATCACTGTTTCTTGAATGTCAGTGAATGTATGGAAAAGGGGGTGATATTTTCTCAGAAAATCAGAGGAAAGGGGGTAATTTGAAAAGTTATGTCAGAGATAGGGGGTGTGAAACAAATTCTATGGACAAGCATTAGTACACCAGGTAGTGGGACCAAGTACCGCATCTTGAACTAGCACTTGGGGGTAAATTCTTGACTGGGACCAAGTACCCCCATCTAAAAATAGCATTTAGGGGTAATTTTTTGACTTGATCTATTTTCTATCGTTATCAGCATATCGAAATTGGTGGAAAACAAAAAGTCCTATTTTTTAATCACTTGCGGTTTCCGTTTTATGAAGGAGACCCCTATGGATGACTAGGACCAAGTACGCCCCGTCTAAAAATTGCATTTGGGGGCATTTTTCAGCTTGTGTCTACATCGCATAGTTTTTGGCATGTCGAATTACATAAGTCTACCAAGTTTCATGCTGCTATCATATTTTGCACGATTGTTATTGATATTTTTGCTAACAGACCGGACTAAAGGGTGTTGGAAATGGCTAATTTTTCGTTGACGTTTCTTTCTCTCTTGGCGTAGATGATAAAAATGCTCTCGGTAAGAACTTGGATTAACTCATAATGTGAAGAAGCCACGATACTCTTTGTAGGACCCTAAAATATAATGCATCCATTCCATTTTTCTGTCCCTGGATTTGCAGCGAGAAGCTGCGAGGAGGTTTGTTTACAACCTTCTTTGTCGTCTGTGATGTCAAGAACTCTGTGGTTCCTATCGTTCAAAGAAGGAATATGATTGGCTGTTTCAGAGGTAAAAGAAGTCGCTGATTTGTTCAAAATTAAATTCCCCCTGCTACGAATTATTGACCACTGCGCCTTCACTCTGCGCACCAGCAGCGGGAGCTGGCATAGCCCAGGAAAATATTTTCACCTTGGTGCGTTGTCTACTAGTTTCGTGAGAAATCTCTTACTGTGATAAACGAGTTCACAATTTGCAATTCTGTCGTAAATAAGATAAAAATCAAAACAAAAAGCATCGTAATAGATCAGAGAAACCAGGGCCCGTGGGGGTTGTTCATCTGGAAAGCGGGACATTAGAAATGTTTGATAAAAGAAGTTCTTTTGGTCGAGCCACATTTGCACAACCAGCAAAAAAGGAGCGAGGGGAAGAGTGAAAGCGGATCGCACACAACCTCAATGCACCTGAAGCACCAAAGCTTCGTGTCTCTATCAGAGCTGTTCCAGATAGGTTTGCCAAACTGATGAGACATTTCAAAGAGAATGAGAGAGAAGAGGCCAGACATCAGGAATAGTTGGGGCAGACTGTGATAAAACCTAAAGGGGACTGACCGATATCGATCTACTCATGGAGGGAGCCAAAGAGCTTCGGGAAGAAATTTCTCTTATTTATTAAAAATATTACAACAAATCCACATTCTACTATACAGTTCTGATTACTATACAACGCTACAGATATGATACCATGGGGAGCAAAAGACAACGACTAAATTAATTAACTGAATTAATTTGACAAGTCACCTATATTTATAGTAAAGAATTTCATTGCAAATATCAGTGTCCATACAAGGTCCTTCCGGTTCTTCGTAAAACGTCTTAGCTTCTAGGATGATCAAAGATAGATATAAGGTTTCTATCCAAATATCTTCCAAGAAACACCTTAAGCGATTTGTATAAACTATACGTAAGACCCCTTTTAGATTATGGTGATGTAATTTATCATGTGCCTGAAGGAGACAATGGATCTAAGAGTTACCTTATGGGAAAACTTGAATCAGTGCAATATTCTGCTGCGTTAGCAGTGACAGGAACCTGGAGAGGAACATGTCGGGAAAGGCTGTACAATGAGCTTGGATGGGAATCTTTAAGTTCAAGAAGATGAATAACTGTAAGAGACTGAAATATGGTAGCGCCATTTTGTATAAACCTCGTTTTGAGTTGTTGAAAAGAGGCCGCCTCGTGCCAAAAAAAAAAACAAAAATGTTAGTTGAACGTTGCAAGTAAAAAATAGTTGAGGTTGAGTTGTATTTGAAAAGAGAAAAGAAGCATCTTTTGCCTCGAGTCTGACAAAAAGAACCCAAGTCGTTCTGCTGTACGAGAGTATTACAAATGGTGGCCAAGTGTGTGTTTTGTCAGGGAGGAGGAAAGAAGAGAGTTCAGAGGATGCTTTGATTACTTATTTGTGCTGGAAAAGACTTCGAATTCAACTGTTTTATAGTGTCGTGTGTTCTGTTACTTGCTGAACTTTACCTGCAGATTGAAGTGATTACCTTGATCAACTCGTACTCGATCGAAAAGACCGTGAATTCAGCCGTTTACTGTCGTTTTACTTGATGAAATTACGTGCAGATTCGTACCTTTGTACCTTCGTAGCTGATTGATTGTTATACCCAAGACTGGAGACGTTTGGTATCCTTTCACAGTGCAATATTGTTGGTTTTATTAGGGTTTTATTTTGAGACTTGTGTTGTGAATTTGTTTGCTGAAATTGAATTATTTTCTGCTTGCTGAAATGTGTGCTGCAAGTTGATAATAGTGCTGTGTGTGCTGCAAGTTGATAATAGGTCTATTTTAACCTAATTGTCTTCTTTTGTTCAGGTTATTGTTACAGGATTGCCAACAACTTCCGTTTTTACTCTTTTTCTGTGTTTGTTTGATAATGGCAGAACAGTTATTTGAGGAAATCCAGCCATTACTTTGCAGGTTGTCCAAGGAAAATTTAGTGTATATTTGTGTAGCAACAAAAGCTGCACAGATTGAAACCATCCACAATAAAGGCTTTTGTAGAATTCTCAATGTTTTGAATAATTATTTAGAGGAGAGTCTTGATGATGAAGATTCTGGTGTTCTGTTGTTGAACAGTGTTAAGGATGCTTGTGTAAAATTTCTTTCTTTATCTGCTCATAGTGAGGGGCCCCAGGGGGATGAGGCTCAGGGTGCTGAGGGGGGAAGTAGTTTATCATCTTCAGAGGAGAATGAAATGATGAAAATACAAGCTGAGATCAGTAAAATGAATGACAGATTGGCAATGTTAGGTCAAAAATCTGCTGCACAAAGCCTTCCAAACCCCATCAACAGCTTTAATATGTTCAAAAGAGAATTGAAAATTGCAGGGACAATTACTGATTGTGCTAACAAGGATAAGTTATCATTCTGTGGGCTAATTAGACAAATAAATTCAGCCATAGCCAAGGGGTATACTGAGACAGAAATTATTGCAGCAGTCATCAGAGCCATAAATCCAGGAAATTTACTAAGAGGGTACTTAGAATCTATGCCATTAGCAGATATCAATCTGGCTAAGTTACGTAGGCTCCTCCGCAGCCACTATGAAGAAAAAAGTGGAAGTGAACTATTCCAAGATTTAATGAATGCTGTCCAACAACCCAAAGAGGACACCCAAGCCTTCTTGATGCGATTGTTGACCATAAGACAGAAAGTTTTATTTGTAGCTCAAGAATCTGATTCCAAACTCAAAGCCAACACAGAGCTTGTTCAGTCTGTTTTTCTCCAGGCACTGGAAAGTGGAGTACAAAGCGAAAACATACGCACACGTCTGAGACCAGTGTTTGAGAAAAGTGATGTTTCAGATGAAGAAATAATTCATCAACTCAGTGCTGCAGTATCAGGTGAGGAGGACCGTCAAAAGAGATTACACCAGGCAGGTATGTCTAAGCATGCAAGGATCTCAAAAATGCAGCTTAAAGATGATGATGGAAACAGACACCGAGAAGGATATGCCATGAAGGGAGAGCAAAAGCAACAAAAAGACACTGAACAAATTATTGCTGCCATTCAGTCATTACAAAAAGACATGGCTTGTCTCAAGGAGAAAGTAGAAAGACAACCTCAAACAGAGGATCAAAAAGAGGAAAAAGCAAAGGGTAGAACCTATGGTTGCCAGTCTTGTAGGAACAAGGGTGATGGCAAAAATTGCAATCACTGTTTCAAGTGTGGATCAACGGAGCACATTGCTATTGGATGCAAGGGCAAGCAAGTTGCAGGTGGAAAGCCATCATCATTGTCGGAAAACTGGAGACAGCCACAACTGGGGGGCAAGTGGTGGCTGAGGGAACAAAGCCCCAACAATGTTATAACTGCTTAAAACAATTGTGTGAAAAGGAAACATTGAAGTGTTCACAGTGTAAATGTACCAAATACTGTTCTAAAAGATGTCAAGTCAAACACTGGAACACACATAAGCCACTGTGTTATGCAATTAAGGAAGCAGAAATACATTTTGATAAGTATTATACACCAAAAACAATGCATAATAGCCATTTGACTCCAAAAAACTACAAACAGATTGTAGATGTGGTTGGCAAAAGGTGTATTATATCTTGCAAAATTGATGAAATTTGCTGCTCAGCTTTATGGGATACAGGAGCACAGGTTTCCATGGTTTCAAGAGACTGGCTCAACTTGAATATGCCAAATCTGGAAGTAAAGAAATTGGACAATATCTTAGGAGTAAACCTCAATTTAACAGCAGCCAATGGCACCAAAATTCCCTACCAAGGATTTGTTGAACTGACAGTAAAGTTAAGAGAATGTCAAAATTTGGAAGTAGGCGTTCCATTCCTTGTCACACAAGAGAAGTTAGAGGTACCAATCTTAGGATATAATGTTATTGAAGAATTCTTCAAGTTGTCATCAGCCTCTGGAGATAAGAATGAACTGATGAAAATATTATTTCCAAATTTAAAGTCTGATGAAACAAAGCTCCTTATTAATGTTATCAGTGAAGAACAAAGCCAAGATATGCACTTTGGTACAGTAAAGGTGAAAAAGAGAGATTGCACAGTCCCCAAAGGACAATCCATACATATTACTTGCAGAGCCAATTACTTTTCAATGGAAAGTAAGACACCTGTATTGTTTGAGCCAATTGAAAATAACAATCTACCTGAATCACTGCAGATCAGTGAGAACTTGATTGTTGTGAACAGAGGAAAATCATGTTGTGTGAAAGTTGAAGTGACAAATAACTCTGCACATGACATAATTATACCAAAGCATACAGAGATAGGTCAGCTACAATTAGTGAAGTCGGTTACACCCATAGAGGTTACCGCTAAGAAAGAGGAGACAAAGTCAGAAATTGAAAGTGCTGCAACTGGCATACCGTCTGATACAAACTCAACAGCTGATACCAACAGTAAAAAGGCACATATGTTCACCCTTAGTGATAATTTGTCATGTAAGCAAAGAGAAAGTGTGATGAAAATGCTATCAGAAGAAGAAGAGTCATTTTCAAAAGGAGATTCAGACATAGGATGTGCCCAGGATTTACAAATGGAATTGAAATTGCATGACCAGACTCCCGTGCAGCATACATATCGTTCCATTCCACGCCATTTATATGAAGAAGTTAAAGCTTACATAGAAGACTTATTGAACAGAGGCTTTATTACACAGTCCAGCTCACCATACTCTTCAAGTGTAGTTTGCGTACGTAAGAAGGATAACTCATTGCGCCTTTGTATTGACTACAGGCAGCTAAACAGCAAGACAGTGCCTGATAGACACCCATTGCCACGTGTTCAAGAAACACTGGAAAGCTTAGGGGGGAACAGTTGGTTTACTGTCCTTGACCAGGGGAAAGCATACCACCAGGGTTTTCTCCACCCAAACTCACGTCATCTCACAGCCTTTGTGACGCCATGGGGCCTATGGGAATGGGTCAGAATCCCATTCGGCTTGACCACAGCGCCTGGCGTATTCCAAAGGTTCATGGAAGGATGCCTAAAGGATTTAAGAGACAAATGCTGCATTCCTTATCTTGATGACATCATTGTCTATAGTGCTACATTCGAAGACCATGTGGAGCATGTAAGACAGGTATTGCAAGCACTCCGTTCAAAGGGCATCAAGTTAAAGCCAAAGAAGTGTGAACTGTTCCGGAACGAAGTCAGCTATTTAGGCAGACTTGTTTCATCCAAAGGTCATTGCATGGATCCAAAGAATATTAAAGCAATTGACGCTCTAAGAAGTACAAAACCAAAGAACATTGGTGAAGTTCGAAAGCTATTAGGCTTCCTTGGATATTACAGAAGGTACATTAAAGATTTTGCACGGATCGCCAAGCCAATAAGTGATCTACTTACTACCACTGTACCACAACAAAGTCAGAAAGAATTAGGGAAAAAGAAATCATCCAGTAAAGGGCAAGTGACGTCAAGTTACCCAGTTTTGTGGACAGACAGACAAACAACAGCCTTGAACTTACTGATTGATTTTCTTGTTAAACAGCCAATTATGAGTTTTCCAGACCATAGATTGCCATATATAGTACACACTGATGCCTCAGAAGACGGCCTAGGTGCTGTGCTGTACCAGCAACAGGGGAAAGACTTGAAAGTTATTGCCTATGCCTCGCGAACATTATCAAAAGCTGAGAAGAACTACCATTATCATGCAGGAAAACTTGAACTTCTCGCTTTAAAGTGGGCAGTCACAGAACAATTTAGAGATTTTCTGTATTACTCACCTACGTTTACAGTGTTTACAGATAATAACCCGCTCACTTATATCAACACAACAGCAAAACTCAATGCAACTGCTCATCGTTGGGTATCAGAACTTGCAGATTTCCATTTCTCAATACGTTACCGTCCAGGAAAAGTGAATACTGATGCAGACTTTCTCTCACGTATGCCAGATGATATTTCATGTTTAGTGGATCAATATACAGAAGAAACATCCGAAAATGTTCTCAAAGCAGCAATAAATGCCGTTTTGCATCAACACTCAGATGAATCAGTCTGGATTGCTGCACTGACAGATGACCCTGAATGTATTTCGGGTGATGTGCAAAGTATGGACCATCTCAAGTTGAAATCGATTTCAAACAAAGAGCTGAAAGAAGCACAAGAAAGGGATCCACCAATAGCAAGAGTCCAACAATATTTATCCTTAGGGAGACAGTTAACAAAGCATGATAGAGATGATGAAAGTGCAGAGGTAAAAGCACTGATGAGAGAATGGAACCTTCTTTTGTTAGGTGAGGATGGGATACTGAGAAGGAAATGTGGAAATAAACTGCAGATAGTGTTACCTCAGAAGTATCATGCCCAAGTGTTCAAACATTTACACTATGATTTAGGACACCTCGGACCAGAAAGAGTAACCCACTTGGCAAGACAACGTTTTTTCTGGCCAAAGATGCAGAGAGACATTGAACACTATGTTAAAAATGTCTGCAGATGCATCCAACAGAAAAAGCCAACGTTACCAGTAAAAGAACCGTTAAACAGCATAACAACATCAGCACCATTTGAATTGATTTCCGTAGATTTTGTACACTTAGAAAGATCTTCAGGAGGGTTTGAATACTTGCTTGTGATCATGGATCACTTTACAAGATACGCTCAAGTTTATCCTACAAGAAATAAGTCTGCTAAGACAGCAGCTGAAAAGATCTTTAACGATTTCATCCTTAGATTCGGATTCCCGCACAGGCTGCACCACGATCAAGGGGGTGAATTCGAAAACAAGATATCTTACCATCTCCAACAACTTTGTGGCATCACAAGATCCAGAACAACGCCTTACCACCCACAGGGCAATGGGCAAGTCGAAAGATTTAACCGTACGTTACTAGGGATGCTAAGAAAATCGATATGAAAATAATCCTCATTCATAATTTTCAAAGAGTTTCGTAAAGCTATGTCTTTATCTGCACCCTATCTAATTAGCCGCATCATGAAGCAAAGCGAGCAAGCGAAAGTACCCTTGTGTTCCTAGACGAAATAAACAAGTTTTCTAATACCAAAGCTAATGCTCACCCATAAAATATTTTGGTAATCTTAGGAGTTTCTTATGAAAAATACCTGAACTTTTAATTACAGAGGTCGACTAATCTCAAAGAACTGCAACATCTGCAACATCTTGCAAATTTTTCCTGTTTGGCCCGTTTCTACTGTTCAAAATGAACACCTTGTTGTCCAGTCACCGCCGTGTTGACATCGATTTGATGCCAAAAGACCTCTGATGATGATGTGGGCCCATATTTGTCCCATTTTTTTCAGAATCATAATATTTTGGTTGGGCCACTTTTTCGGTATTTCGTTATATCGCTATTTCGCTGTTTCGTTATTTCGTTATTTTGCTATTTCGTTATTTCGCTATTTCGTTATTTCGCTATTTCGCTGAATACTGTTAGCCAAGAAGATGGAGTAGACGTCTAATTCTTTTCTATAAATTTATCAATAACTTGACGCCTGACTACACGCGAGATCCCATTCCGCCGCTGCATGAAACAAACTATATTTTTCGAAACCAGCCAGAAGTAGCAAATAAGGGCAAGAATGGAAAAAAATTCAGAACTAGTTTTTATCCAAACTGCTTGCTTGAGTGGAATAAACTTGATCCTGTTTTGACGGCATCCACTTCAGTTAGCATTTTTTAAAAATAATTTATTTTCACAGATGAGACCTCCTGCTAACTCCGTATATGGTTTTCACAATCCTAAAGGGATTGCGTACTTAACTCAGTTTAGGGTTGGACTAAGCAAACTCAGTTTTCACAAATTCAGACAAAATTTTAAAGATACAATAAACCTAATGAGCCGCATAAATGATGGCATAGAGGACACGGAACCCTTTTTGCTGCTCTGCAGTTCTTTCACAGAGTATAGGCGCAGTCTTCTCGCTTGTGCTAACGATGTGCTCCAAACGTACGGATATTCCGAGTCTCTGGGCTCAAATATTTTACAGGTTCTTTTATACGGGGATAAAAACCTGCCTTTGGAGGCAAATGCTTTAATCCTGAACATAACAATTAAGTTTATTTGGAAACAGAACGCTTTGATTAATCTATCCATTTCCGAACGAATACCTCCCATACTCCAACCCTATTTGTATTTAGTGTCCGCCGTTACTTTTGCGTAATTGTTTGAGGTAGCTTGCAACTAAGTAGGAAATTTTCTTTCCAATCTAAATCTTTGGGTTCGAAAGAACCAAAGAGTTTCATTCAGGTTTCAAAGTCTTTGACTTGCTAATATCTGGAATTATGGGCCTAGCAGGGCAATTTTCCTTGTGTAATTTTGGCAGGCCATATAGGATACCAGGTTTACTCCATTGCGGAGAAAGATCACGGCAAACAGATTCAGAAATATACCGTTTCTTAAGTAGAGTATCTCTAAGATAACGAATGAGTTTGCCTTCCTGTTTAAGGCAAAGATCCAATACGTTAACATCTAATTTCCTAAATTTAGAAACATCTAATAAAGGAGTTTCAACCTTTTCAATATAATCTGATCTATTCAATATGACGACACCATTACCTTTATCTGGACGTAAGACTACAATATTCTCATTCTGAGAAAGATTTCTCAGTGCCAACAATTCAGCTCTACTGATATTAAAAGGAGAGCACTATCAGATGAGTAACAATTAAAAGATGAAAGTGCGAGGACGCATAATGTTATAACGTCGATAAAGTCAGCAATAGGAACATATAATTACCATCTTGCCAAATTTCTGGTTCCAATTCTACAACCTTATCTGGAATTATTTGGTAGCAAGCTACCTCCACTCAAAACTTAATGCCGTATTTACTTGATAAATCATAAGCTCTTTTCTGTTGACTATATAAATGTAATAAAGAATTTCAAGAATAGGAGGTTGTTTGCAGTAGGAGGTTTGATAAGGGAGAACTTGTTAATCAGGCAGACTTTTTCCGGAATTCTTCGGAGGTAGGACATCACGGTTTTCTAAAAGACGTTACATTTCAGGTTGTTGATAAGTTGTTTGGGGATTCAAGGGTTAAGGAAGGTTTTTGGCAGTTTAAGTCGGATACTTTTGCACCTAAGGGGCTCAATGTCATACTTGTGGATTCCTAGACCTACCGCTCCTCCGCAGTTCAGTACAGTTTCTATTTTGGGTTGCATATGTTTTCCATTTCTTGTCGGTTTTGTGTATGTCAACATGTCAAGGGGCCTGCACCTATTGTGCCCGTCACCTGTCAGGTAACCTCTTAATTTCCATCGTATATCGTTGTTATTTGTTGCCTCCCTCGGGGACAGACGGTGCCATTCATCTGCTCCTCGGTACACTGTCTTTATTCTCAGCTATTGTCTTCTCTCTTTTCGGCCCTCTCCCCCTTTTAATCCATTTTCGTCTTGACAGAGTGTAATAGGTCGGTCCCACCGTTAAGTCATTGTACCCATGTGACCCCATTGTAATTTAGGTTTTTGGTGGGCCCCAATTTATTGTAAAGTTTATTTCTGATGAAGCGAAAGCAAAACGTCATATGAGCACTCTATATTTTGAAATTTCGTATTTACTTGTATCTCTTTCGCTTATTTTTTTCGTTCCCTCATTGTTTCTTTGCGTAAAGTTTCTTGCATTGTCCTCGTTTTGTTTCATGTAACTAAAGGAGTAGCCGTGTAATCTCGCTCCTCTTGGAATTGTCCCTGTATTGCCGTATAGTCATAATTAGAAAGTAAAGTAGAATGTAACTAACATGGTAAATTTTTCATCTGAATGTAAAAAAGATAGATATATATGATCTAGATATATGATGTATGATCAAAGAGGTATAGATGAAATATATGATTTATTAATCACTGTAATTAGGTTTCAACTCTGTGGTTTTCTCTTGTAATTAGGTCTAGCATGTACTTATTTATGTTATTGCTGTAACTGTTGTTAATAGAGGGCCCCTTAGAAATCAGCTTTATCTGATGGGTAACCCTCCCTAAATGAAATTAAATGAAATGAAGTAAGAAAAGAAATTAAGTTGACCGTACGTCCTCGAAATAACCTCCGGCACTTTCATTTGCAACATTATTTCTGGATGGGTGGGGCGTATTCCGGAGGGCCTATTCGTGGGAAGTGGTTTTTTTAGCAACCACCAAAAAAATTGCCAAGCCTATTCTTTTCTTTTGCTTGATGCAGCTCGAGCATAGATTTCAAATCTTTAAAAAGCTCTGTGTAAAATTCAATGACCTATTTATTTGAACTGAACGGCTTCAAAGAAACCTGAACTATTTTACAGTAAATCTGCCGTTTGACTTGTGTGAAATCTTGAATATTTTCAGAATTACAATTTTTTTCTTCTTTTTTAAGAATTCAAGAAAATTTTCAGAAAAAACTTAAAACTATCGTAATTTGTAAACCTCGTGACGAAAGATAAAATAATTTTCAAGAAAACCATAGTTTATGGATGCCTACAATAGGTATCAACCAAAACTCTTTGACCCTTCTGGTATGTAATTTAGAAATTTGATAACGTCACATCATAAGATGAGCTGAAATGTAAAAGAGGCCGTATTCTCGACAAATAATCGAGATTTCTGAAAAGTCCAACTGTAGAATCATAGGAAAGTGGCTAAAGTTTCTTTGAAGTCATTTAGTTGAAAGAAATAGGTAATTGAATTTCACACCCGCCTTTTTTCGTAGATTTCAGGATTTGGAACCTATGCTTGCGGCTCGATATACTTAAAACGGCAGATATATTACGATAATTGCTTTCGAGGCAATAACTGTGGATCTAAACCCTTAGTATGACACGAATCTAAAAAATTTGAAAAAGGAAGAAAGTCGGTCAATTACCAAGGGGGCACTCAACCCACAACCATACGAAGGCGGTCAGTCCAACAAATTTTAAGGCAACTTTAACATTTGTTCAGCTTAATTGTAACCCAAAAATAGCAGCTCATTTTATGGCATTTTATACTTAAAAATGTACCTATGCATGAACATGACTTATCATGAAACAATGCAGATTAAGGTCAGAATTGCCTTTTAAGAGACCAAGAAATGTCAGTTGAACAATATTTGATGCCAAAAAAACTCATGAACATAAGCATTGTGTTAATGTTATCCATTTCAATTTGAGTGAAAATTTCAAGGAAGGGCCTCATTTCATTGTTAATCATGTTACTAATAGTTATGATAATCATAAATTTTTTCTTCTTCTTGTCTGAGCAACAGAAAAAATAGAGCTACTTTGATTTAATCTTGTGGTTTTGCTTGTTTGTTTCAAAGCGCATCTCATTACAAGTTTAATGGTCATAGCTACTTTTTCAACCAAACATAGAGTAGAGTGGAATCCATCCCCTCAGGTAGTGACCGCTTCAAAACTCCCAGGTGAGATAGGGTTAAAGAGAAGGTGTACAGGGGAAAGAGTAAGGATACAACTAAAGAGATACGAGTTACTAAAGAGTAACAGTAAAGAGTTAAGAGTTATTAAAGAGTTACTAAAGAGTTACGAGCGGCAAAAGATTTGTTGTGAACGACAAGGAAATTGAAAGATTCTCAACCATATGTATGAAAGGGCCACTATGTAGAACGAACCTTGACGAAACCATTATGACAATTGTCTGCCCACATAAAGTGACTGACAAATACAAATGCCAACAGGCGCTGCAAATTCCACCCTAAGCAATCAATCGGCACAAAAGTGGGCCAGCACGGCGCCGCAGGCGCCATTCTGCATTCGTAGGTCAACAATATGTTTTGTAATGTTTTAATGGTATATGGGAAAAAAAGGATGTGAGAACTTACTTTGTGAGTGCAATTGCTTCATAATCATGGCCAAGCTTTATTCGAGAAGTTAACTGGCAGCATTGAATCATATTTGAATAAGCAATCATCAGCTAGTGACAAAAAGAATGAATAAGAGGAAATGAATTGACTTTTCTTCTTGTCAAAAGGAGGGCTGGATCGAGCGTCCAAGATTGATAACAAACATGATTCGCTAAATCGTTCAGTGAAAACTTTGCTCCTTGCTCTTTCGTAGTGGCCTCATCAAACTTTCCTAGATTTGGACACTCCATTCAAGACTCCTCTCTGGCAAGTGAAAATTTTGCTAACGCTAATCCTACAAGGCTCTTTTAATTCAATATGTCTGGTGGGGGCTCATACGAGAAATCATTGAAAAACTTTAACGGGGTAGTAAAAGCTATTCTATGGTGGCTTCAATCTGCCAAGCTTTTTACACATTAAATATATCAACAATGAAACAAATATAGTTTGCATTTCAAATTTATGTTTGTGTTTCATACATCTACCACGTCAATTTGTCGAGATGCGCTTCACTATCACGACAATTTGTGAAGATACGCTTCACTATCACGTCAATAGACCTTTTCACGGAAAGAAAAGCATGCTGGGAAAATGGGGGAGATTTGGAGATTTCGACACCACGCAGCTTCGAATTTCGCCAGGTTGTGCGATCCTTATTTTCGAAACAAACCTCTCTCCCTAAGCACGAAGAATGATATTAGATATCTTGTGTGCATATCGATAAATTCCTTACACTTCACAGATACCGAAATAGCAATGTTTTTGTGAATCGGATTCCCCTAAATCTTTTTATTGGACGAGAAAGCAACCCGAGGAAGCTTCGAGAATCACAGAATCATGCCTAGGCCCTTGCGACCAAACGCCACATTTAGGCACGTAATTCTGCAATCAATGGATGAAATCAGCCGAAATTCAAAATGAAAGCACTTCATTTGTGTCTGAAGTCGGAAACAAATTGGCAGACTGTTGCCTAAGCGCATATGAACGGAGGAAGGTCAGACAGCTCAGATCACATGTCGTCCTTCCAAATGAAAGTTTCGACTAAAAGTATCTTTGTAGAAACCGGGTTCAATTTTCTTACAAAGCAAAAGAAACCCTTTTACTGCTGATTTTTTCATTCAATGATTGTCGACTGATGTATTTTCTACAGTTTTATTGATATTTCTAGCAACCACAAATTTTGAAGTATTATCTTACCAGAAATTTATTTCAGCTTGAAAATCCAGGTCAGGTGTAGGCCTTTTGCTGTCCCAAGACTAAACGATGAAACCTGCAAGCGCCCATCTAAGATATTTTATGAGATATTTTGATCATTACCTCTTCACCTGGCATTCATGCTAAGCAAATATATTTGGTATGATATTTAGGGCTAACGTTTCCTTGAGCTGCATGCCCTTCGGGAGAGGAAGATTGATTCTTGAACTCATTTTGAAGCACTTTTTCCTCGCTATTTCTTATCGTTTCGATCTGTTTTCAAAGACGATTTCTTATTCTGATTGCCTCTTGAATCGCTTCTTTGTTTCACTGTAGCAACCAAAACAAGACATGATTCACTTCCAACAAGTCGAGAATCGGGAATAGATGCAGATAATTAACGATCTACCAACCTGAACAAACCTTCTTTCTTCCGGTCGTTTCTAAGTATATTTATGATTTCTTGCACTCCCAAATCAAAACACTTTTTACGGGCTCTGAAAAAACCTAACAAATCAGAAACGATGAAAGAATTATTATGCGCATTTTCATGAACTCCGTGAGCCTGTATCAACATCGACTTGCAGCAACAAACTATGCATCCACACGAAGCAAATTTATAGGAAATCCAGCATTTCATTCTTCGTAAAATATTGTCCTGGCTTCTAGCTACAACTGTTCAAATCAGAATCGATTTGGAAATTGTGTGTGACAGAACTTTAAAGTCATGTGACAATTGCATTCCTTCCTGAACTTGTTTGCCTTTTTTTAGCATTGAAGCCTTTTTTTCTTAGTTGTTTTGAAAAAATTTAAAATGAAATCGCCAAAACCGTAAGAAGGGCGTATAGTGCATTTTTTGGAGGTAGCTTATCATAGAAAGAAAAGTTTCTGAAGTTTCACTTGATGGGGGTGTTTCTTAGGGGGGGGGAGGGTGAAAAGCTGTCTAAAGCATCCATTGAAACCCACGCAAGGACGCAATGTAGGCCGAGAACTTGGGTTGAAACCTAAGCATGATTTGAACAGATGTAGCTAGAAGCCAGGAGAATATTTTACGAAGAATGAAATGCTGGATTTCCTATAAATTTGCTTCGTGTGGATGCATAGTTTGTTGCTGCAAGTCGATGTTGATACAGGCTCACGGAGTTCATGAAAATGCGCAGAATAATTCTTTCATCGTTTCTGATTTGTTAGGCTTTTTCAGAGCCCGTAAAAAGTGTTTTGATTTGGGAGTTCAAGAAATCATAAATATACTTAGAAACGACCGGAAGAAAGAAGGTTTGTTCAGGTTGGTAGATCGTTAATTATCTGCATCTATTCCCGATTCTCGACTCGTTGGAAGTGAATCATGTCTTGTTTTGGTTGCTACAGTGAAACAAAGAAGCGATGCAAGAGGCAATCAGAATAAGAAATCGTCTTTGAAAACAGATCGAAACGATAAGAAATAGCGAGGAAAAAGTGCTTCAAAATGAGTTCAAGAATCAATCTTCCTCTCCCGAAGGGCATGCAGCTCAAGGAAACGTTAGCCCTAAATATCATACCAAATATATTTGCTTAGCATGAATGCCAGGTGAAGAGGTAATGATCAAAATATCTCATAAAATATCTTAGATGGGCGCTTGCAGGTTTCATCGTTTAGTCTTGGGACAGCAAAAGGCCTACACCTGACCTGGATTTTCAAGCTGAAATAAATTTCTGTTAAGATAATACTTCAAAATTTGTGGTTGCTAGAAATATCAATAAAACTGTAGAAAATACATCAGTCGACAATCATTGAATGAAAAAATCAGCAGTAAAAGGGTTTCTTTTGCTTTGTAAGAAAATTGAACCCGGTTTCTACAAAGATACTTTTAGTCGAAACTTTCATTTGGAAGGACGACATGTGATCTGAGCTGTCTGACCTCCCTCCGTTCATATACGCTTAGGCAACAGTCTGCCAATTTGTTTCCAACTTCAGACACAAATGAAGTGCTTTCATTTTGAATTTCGGTTGATTTCATCCATTGATTGCAGAATTACGTGCCTAAATGTGGCGTTTGGTCGCAAGGGCCTAGGCATGATTCTGTGATTCTCAAAGCTTCCTCGGGTTGCTTTCTCGTCCCATAAAAAGATTTAGAGGAATCCGATTCACAAAAACATTGCTATTTCGGTATCTGTGAAGTGTAAGGAATTTATCGATATGCACACAAGATATCTAATATCATTCTTCGTGCTTAGGGAGAGAGGTTTGTTTCGAAAATAAGGATCGCACAACCTGGCGAAATTCGAAGCTGCGTGGTGTCGAAATCTCCAAATCTCCCCCATTTTAACAGCATGCTTTTCTTTCCGTGAAAAGGTCTATTTCTCAAGATACGCCTCACTATCACGTCAATTTGTCAAGATGCGCTTCACTATCACGTCGATTTGTCGAGATGCGCTTCACTATCACGAAAAATTTTCGAGATGCGCTTCAGTATCACGTCAATTTGTCGAGATACACCTCACTATCACGTCAATTTGTCAAGATGCGCTTCACTATCACAACAATTTGTCGAGATACGCTTCACTATCACAACAATTTGTCGAGATACGCTTCACTATGACGACAATTTGTCGAGATACGCCTCACTATCACAACAATTTGTCAAGATACGCTTCACTATCACAACAATTTGTCGAGATACGCTTCACTATGACGACAAATTGTCGAGATACGCCTCACTATCACGACAATTTGTCGAGATACGCTTCACTATCACGTTAATTTGTCAAGATACGCTTCACTATCACGACAAATTGTCGAGATGCGCTTCACTATCACGTCAATTTGTCGAGATACGCCTCACTATCACGTCACTGTGTCAAGATACGCTTCACTATCACGACAAATTGTCGAGATGCGCTTCACTATCACGTCAATTTGTCAAGATGCGCTTCACTATCACAAAAATTTGTCGAGATACGCTTCACTATCACGACAAATTGTCGAGATGCGCTTCACTATCACGTCAATTTGTCAAGATGCGCTTCACTATCACAACAATATGTCGAGATACGCTTCACTATCACGTCAATTTGTCAAGATACGCTTCACTATCACGTAAATTTGTCAAGATGCGCTTCACTATCACGACAAATTGTCGAGATACGCTTCACTATCACGTCAATTTGTCAAGATACGCTTCACTATCACGACAAATTGTCGAGATACGCTTCACTATCACGTCAATTTGTCGAGATACGCATCACTATCACGACAATTTGTCGAGATACGCTTCACTATCACGTCAATTTGTCGAGATGCGCTTCACTATCACGTCAATTTGTCAAGATGCGCTTCACTATCACGTCAATTTGTCGAGATACGCATCACTATCACGACAATTTGTCGAGATACGCTTCACTATCACGTCAATTTGTCAAGATACGCCTCACTATCACGACAATTTGTCGAGATACGCTTCACTATCACGTCAATTTGTCGAGATGCGCTTCACTATCACGTCAATTTGTCAAGATACGCTTCACTATCACGACAATTTGTCAAGATGCGCTTCACTATCATGACAATTTGTCAAGATGCGCTTCACTATCATGACAATTTGTCGAGATGCGCTTCACTATCACGTCAATTTGTCAAGATACGCATCACTATCACGACAATTTGTCGAGATACGCATCACTATCATGACAATTTGTCAAGATGCGCTTCACTATCATGACAATTTGTCAAGATGCGCTTCACTATCATGACAATTTGTCGAGATGCGCTTCACTATCACGTCAATTTGTCGAGATACGCATCACTATCACGTCAATTTGTCAAGATACGCATCACTATCACGACAATTTGTCAAGATACGCATCACTATCACGACAATTTGTCAAGATGCGCTTCACTATCATGACAATTTGTCAAGATGCGCTTCACTATCATGACAATTTGTCGAGATGCGCTTCACTATCACGTCAATTTGTCGAGATACGCTTCACTATCACGTCAATTTGTCGAGATACGCATCACTATCACGACAATTTGTCAAGATACGCCTCACTATCACGACAATTTGTCGAGATACGCTTCACTATCACGTCAATTTGTCGAGATGCGCTTCACTATCACGTCAATTTGTCAAGATGCGCTTCACTATCACGACAATTTGTCAAGATGCGCTTCACTATCATGACAATTTGTCAAGATGCGCTTCACTATCATGACAATTTGTCGAGATGCGCTTCACTATCACGTCAATTTGTCAAGATACGCATCACTATCACGTCAATTTGTCAAGATACGCTTCACTATCACGTCAATTTGTCGAGATACGTTTCATTGTTGCATGATTTTTTCAAAAACCAGACCTCCCACTTAGAAGCAGTGACAACCGACTTTGTTGAAGAAAAAGATGGAGAGAGAGGAAGAGAATAGCAAGTGCACACCAATTTGCGAGGTAATTTGTTTATTTTACATCCCACCGCAAGAAAATTAAGCTATGAAATATTATTTTCTGTTGCTCTTTGCCTAGAGGATATTGATCTGGAGTTGAATGGGCTTCCGCGATGCTCTATCCTAGCTGGATTAGAGCTGCTCAAATTATTTCAGGCCTAGTCCTCATGGAAAGTATGCCTTATAGTGAATAACCTGAGTTAAAAGATGAGATTGCATCGGTTTATAAATAGCCTATTGCATTTGGTAATCCAGCTCATGGCGACAGAAAGCAATGCCAAAGACAACAGTGGGGGGATTAGCTGTTTCTTTGTCCTATTTGTTTGCGATCGCTATGTATCTCCTGTCATTCAATTTATGCAATCTATATATATATAAGGCAGGTAAACGATTATCCAATAAGCTTTGTTCTTTTGTTTTCCATCGTAAATTTAACTATTAAACAATGGGAAGACAAAGGTGGCATTCGATGTAAAGACAAGGGGACCATTCGATGCATATCTTCGTTTATTCACTTTTTGATTGGCTGTAAAATCAATAGCTTTGGGGCTCACCAGGGATCACGATGTCATGCGCTTCGGCCCTATTGTTTCCTGCACTTGTTCTCAATAGCCACCGCTAATTTGCATATTACTTCACCGAAATAGATCGTAAATGCGTATGCGACGTGAAGCCTTTTGGAAATTCCTTGACCTTCACAACTTTCCATGTCGCGTCCCTTGCAAATGACGCGCTGGATGTGCAAAAATGGCTCCCAATGACTGCAGAGACGATCACAGTTATGGTCGGGCTTTTTAGCAGGCCTAACTCAGAAGAGATCAGATCAGAAGAAATTCATAAACATTGCAGATGAAAGGTAAGGTAATGTTAGACAACATTTTCATAGCTGTAGACGCCTCTCCATCCTGATTGATTTGAAGGATTTTCCTCATTTGCTAGCTTTTAGGCCCCATCATGGCTATGCTATCTTATTGCTTGAAGCATCAGTTGATTGTCCCTATGATATGGTGGGACATCAAAAGCAGTGGTTGCGCCAGGCCAGTGTGCATTCCAATGCCAGAATGCCCTCCCGCCACAGTGGCAGAGCAGCATGAATGAAGGAACATTATCCGCCAGTGGTTTTGGTGTGAAATTTATACTGTTTCAACTGCTGGGATCTTTGGTTAATTATTCAATTAGAATTTTGGAGTAGATTTTCATGTTATCTAATTGATGGTGAAAATTTGTGGCAGGCAAAATTTACAGTATGCAGCCTATGGGCGCCAGGGGGATTGGCTAGAGGGACCTAAAGCCCCCTTGGCTATTGGAAGCATGTAGCCCCCCATGTCGTAGGAAATCTCAGTTTCTGTTGGAGCAATTTTGGCAAAATGATGTACACAAACTGCATTTTTTAAAACCAGATTACACCGGGAACAAATTTGTTATTTCTTATTACTAAATAACGACGATAACTCTACTCATTTATAGGTGTGTCAAACTCGCGCTTTAGGTTGAAGATGAACAAGAAAAGGACGCATTTTCCTGAGCGATGTTGAGAGAAGTGCATATCATAGTTGTGACGCTAAGAATACCAAATGCGAGAAGAACGAGAATGTTGGCGAAGATACTGCAAGAACTTGTAACAGAAAAGAACCAAAGCAGCTGGGTCAGTCCTGCACCCATTGCAGTTCAAAGGAATGTTTGCAAACAGTTCCAACACTGACTGATGGCGGAGAAATGTTATCAAATTATCCTGCCAAAAGAAGAATATCCCTGACTTCAGTTTGCATCTAGGGTGGTATTTTGAATGCAATAGGCTACTGTACATCGCCTTCCAGATATTAAGGAAGAGCCTTGCAGTCGTAAGAACATTCTTTTGAATCACCTAGTAGTATTAAACAAGAAATTCAGCTTTATTTTGGAAATTTCATTGTTTGTTACAGTTCTGTTCCAGTTGTTGTACCCTTTGAGTTATTCTTCTCTGAAACATTTCTTGACAAATTTAGATTGTATTATATTTCTGAGTGTGGATCTTCTATTGCGCCGTTGAAATCAGTAATCGTTTGTTAAAAGTGCTTAGACAGTGTTAAAAGTATCAGAAATCCTTCGTGTTCCTCCAGAATGCCCAATATTAGAATAATTAACAACATCGCTGACCATAACTTTTATATTTCAATGGCAAGGCTGTAATCAAATTTCCCGGCCCCCCGGGCATTTGACAGTTAATTTTTTCCCGGCCCCCGGGCATTCGCCAGAAAATATTTTCCTGGCCCCCGGGCATTTGTACACAATAATTTTGTTGACCCCCGGGATGCCCAGGGGGTGGTCAGGGTAAGAATTGAACGAGACATTATTTCTATTGAATTAGCAAGATTTTGATGCTACAATTAACGTGGAGACGATAAACAAGCTGTTATCACTATTAGAAGGGGTGCTTCTTAGAATGATCATACTAGGATGCAGATTTTGGCAAACTGATTGAAGTGCACAACTGCATCGCATATCGATTCTAGCCATAAGTTGAAAACAATTGACTGTATTTTCCTTTCATCCAGTGTTAGAATTTATGTAACAATTATTTCAGGATCAGCCTGACAAAAATATGGTGTGAAGAAGTTCCACTGATAAACTGAAACATGATGCAAAGTCAAGAACTCGCTGCATAGGAAAACTTTGTGAGATAGTTTTATTCTTTGCAAAAGAAGGAAAGTAAGAAATCAACCCTGGAAAGAGAATTTGAGTTCTGAGGTTGTTGACATCTTGAGAGAAGGTAGTGATAGTCCTTTTTCAAGGCTGGCTTCCATGAAGTGGTAATAGACATGAGAAATGGACAGATGTCTCGACACTTCTTCAAATCAGAATCACATTTTTCATGATTAATCTTGGATTTATTGAAGAATAAAAGGTATGGATGCGTCATTTGGAATTATAGATACTATGTGATTAATATTTTGCCTGGATATAACCCTGGGTACCTGAGCCAAAAAAATTGAAAATGGGTAATCCCAGGAAAGAAATTTGAGATTCTGAAGTAATTGAAGCGTTGGTGCACCATTAAGCTTCACTTTTGTCGTGAACAATTACGATCACTTGGTCCAAGAAATTGTTAGAATATGCAAAAAATAGGCCTATTGTTTTGTTACGAACGAGTGTCGTTTTACTTCCGTTTTTATAGCACGTTTTTCATGCTGTGAACTGCAACATTAATAGTTTTCTTTGTTTGAGTTATAATCACCGTTACGTAAAATTCCCGATTTTAGCAGAATCATTGGAGACTTTGCAATATTTCAAACTTTCTATTCTGTTGGTTTGCTTTCACAATATGCTGGTTTCATGTTGCGGTGTATTGGTTATTATAAGAAACTTGTTTATAACAAACCAGTACCTGGATGGCCGAAACTCCGTCCATGCAAAGTTTAAAAAGAGCAAAAGAGACTTTTCTTGAACAATATCATTGAGTAATGGCATCAGCTGTATCAGGCCAGGGCTTTTCACTGCAAGAATTTCTCTGGTGAGGAATTTCCCGCTACCTTTTTTTAATTCCACTTCTAACCTTAACATGCAAGTGCAAGTGTTTCTCCATCAAAAAGCGCCCGACTCGATATATTTCAGGAGAATGAAAGAATCTCTGAAATTGTTTTGGGGAAAACAAAACAATGCCCTTAAAAATTGCTGTGATTCATAGGGAGTAGTTACCCTTGTGTCGTAGGCATGTATCCGGTACAGTACAGTAGTCAAATGCTCTTTAGATGGCTGGATAATTACTTTTCATTTTCATTTTCGACAACTTTGATATAAAAAACGTGCATGATGAAAAGTATCTCCATCTATTTCTGGGGTCTGGGGTTGGGGCTCTTTGGGTCTGGGGTCCGGGGTCTTGGGGTCTGGGGTCCTGGGGTCTTAGGGTCCAGCGAAAAGAACGAGCCTCTGAAGTCAGTGTGTAACAGAGACAATGATGATAATAATAATAATAATAATAATAATAATAATAATAATAATAATAATAATAATAATAATAATAATAATAATAATAATAATAATAATAATAATAATAATAATAATAATAACAATAATAATAATAATGATAGTAGTAATAATAATAATAATGATAATAATAATGATAGTAATAATAATAATAATAATAATAATAATAATAATAATAATAATAATAATAATGATAATAATAATAATAATAGTAATATTGATAATGGAAACTTTCATTCTCATAAATAAAACTTACAAAAAGATGAATATTTAAGAATGTAAAACTTAACAGTATAAAGAATTTATTCGTGACTACCACTCTCCATAAAAGGGCATGCTAGTCAAGCCTTACTGCCTTCAACAATCTTACGTCTTTATAATTTTAAGAGTTCTGGATTGGTCCAGTTTTTGTCTTTTCTACAAAATATATAATACGTTGTCCTTATAAAGATGTTTATCATGTTTCTAATAATGTTTTTTGATTGGAGTTCCGAAAGTCCGATGCTCTTTAATGCTTGCATTATGCCATTTCCAATATCATCCCTGCATATCAATCCTAGGGCGCTCATGCTCAGATTCACAAATGTTACTTTCTCGAACTGCTTCTTGAGATCAACAATGGTAGAGCTGTATTTTCCAATCTTCCTTGCACAATTTTATTCTACGTTGGTAATAAAACCAGAGGTTAACTCTAAAACGATGACGATCTTCTCTTGATAGACTATGACGACATCTGGTCGCTTTAGTGTTCCGGTGACAACTGTAGGGCAGGGATAGCCTGGAATATCAGCAAAGATTCTCAAGCCCCTCAGGCCATCAATGCATCTCAAAAGAGTCGCCAGGATGGAGTTCTGCCGCCACGTGTATCTGCCTTGTTGTAGATGAACTTTGCAACCCGAAACAACGTGCAAAAGGGATTGACTATTTTCCTTGCCTGCAAGGCATGTGTCCATGGTTGCTTTTCCCCACAGGACCATATTCTTTAATGTAGATTAAGTATTATTCATGTATCTGTTCGTGAAGTTGTAGATATTTGATGGAAGAATGTCTCTTACCTCTATCCATAGCTTTTTGAGTTGCTCATTGCTGAGGGTCCACATCTCTTTCACGATGTACTTTTGATACTGTAGATCATTTGAAATCTTTTCGATTTGTTTGGCTCTTACAGATTTTGTCACGTCACTTGTATCTTTATATTGATCAACCTGGATGCTTTCTTGTGATGTAGCTTGATTTAAATAATTTATATCGGGATTCGGAGATTTCTTCAGACAGTTACGCTTGGTTGTTTGACACTGCAGATACTTTGTTGAAACCTTAATGACGTTTAGACCAAATTTTTCCTTAGAGAGTGTCACTATATCAAGTGTGCCATTAATTGGAATTTCTAGCCATTTTCTCACGAATGATGAGCTGATCGAATCAAGAGTTTGTTTTACCCAATTGATGTTTATATCAGAAATCGTAAGGTCCCAGTTTATTTTTGACATCAGGAACTTCGAGTATAGTTGTATTTTATGTTTTGGGTGAAGGGGTAACCTGTCTATGTCTTCCAATATTCTCTTGCATTTTTCGACTAGCGATGTTTTATGAGCATCGTTGTCCATATTAAAATCAAAGACCCTTCCTAGATACGTGAACCCCTCATTCATTCTCACAGGTGGTATTACTGCATCATTGGTGACTATCTTCGGGGAGTATTGAACAGTTGCAGTATTTACTTTTTGTATTCCGTAGGTCTTGCTCTTATCTACTCGGATGATCATGTTAGCCCATTTCGTCCACCTCGTAAAAGCATTTAGTAAAATTTGGTTTTCGTACTGCTGACTGTTATGATGGCTGCATCGTCAGCAAATTGATACCAGTGTCTCGGGCTGAGATGCTGAGAATATCGATATCCCAACTGCTCGAATTCTTTAGATTTGATGGAATTGATGAAGGTACTAAATATCATATTGAACAACAATGGGCTGAGGCAGTCTCCTTGTAATACACCTCTTTCTATTGGAATGAAGGGCGTTGAGTACGAAGATGTTGTCAGGGAGGTTTGGAAGCCAGTATAGAGGTCTGAAATGAAGCTTTTCATCTCTGTTGGGATGTGATGGTACTCAAGGATACAATTTATCAAGTTATGATCAACTTCTCCAAAGGCATTTTTCAGACCGATCAAAGTAATTACAAGTGCCCTTTGGTGTTTCTTAGCATGCCTTATGAGGTGTGCCATGTGAGCTGTGTGTTCAATCGAACCCGTTATCTTTGGGGTAAACCCTTTTTGAATTTTGTTTTCTGCATATCCGTTTTGCGACAAGGATTCAACGATCCTATTTCTCATGAATGACGTCATGACCTTCAAGGCGGTACATTGGAGCGTAATTGGACGAAAATGAGACGGGTCGTCCGTTGTATCTTTTTTATGGATCAAGATAGTGACGGCTTTTTTCCATGTGTCTGGAATTGTTTCTGCCTTCCACGCCTGTGATATTATCTCTGTCAGGTATGTCCTGAGGTAAGGTGAACGTTTCAGTGCAATAATCGAGATTTGATCGAGGGGACATGGAGACCCGGATGTTTTCAGTTTCCGTATAATGTTCGTAATTTCACGGTATGTTGGAGGACTTATGTTGAATTGAATTGCTGGTGTCGCAAGCCGGGGATTAGAAAGACTCTATTTGGGCATAGTGCTTTGAATGTTTGATAGAAATGCGAGAAGCATCATTGCATGTTAAAGGAGGGAAGTTTTTCTCTTGGTTTTTCGATGAATTACTTGGCATATTTCCAGAAGGATTTCTTAATGAGCAACTTGTGGTCAACTGTATCGATTCATGGGTTATTACTTGCAGTACTGTGGTCAACCTTTGAACGCAGCAATTTGGAAACGTATTTAATTTCTCTTAATGTGTTCTCATGCATTGCAGCCGATGAATTGCTTTTTAATTTCTTTAGCGCCTTTTTCAATAGATTCTTGTTAAGGCCTTTGTCTTTCTCTTTGAATTCAAGATCCAGAGTCCGATTTTTTTCTACACAGCCAAATCTTTCAGCAAAATAACCGTACATTGTGTTTGACATCTTTTGACAACAATGGCTTAATGTTGATTCCTTTATTTCATCGATAAAAAGCACTGATTTGAAAAAGTTATTTGCGTTGTTCCATTGTTGATCACTGTTGACTGTTGATTATAATAATAATAATAATGATGATAATAATGATAATGATGATAATAATAATAATAATAATAATAATAATAGTAATAATAATAATAATAATAACAATAATGAAATTAGTAATAATAACAACAACAACAACAATAATAATGATAACAATAATAATAATAATAATAATAATAATAGAGTCTGTCAACATCCGCCTGTGGGTGCAATGCTCCATAGATTGTTAGCAACTTTCTGGTTTTCCTATCGACGGCTTTCAGCTCATCTACCCTCCAGTTAATTATTCCTGCACCATATCTGATGATTGATACAGCCCTGGCATTTATTGCTTGGATGATGTTTCCACCATTCAGTTTTGATTTCAGTATTGATCTAACCCGCCTGATATATTCCCTCTTCAGTTTCTCCTCCGTTTCTTCGTGTTTTACGTTGTCAATCTCTAAAATTCCTAAATATTTGTACCCATCTTCTTCAAGACCTTTCATAACTTCATTACCTGGCATAACAATACCATCACATTTCACAATCTTTCCTCTCTTCATGATCAAGATCGCACATTTGCTGATTCCAAATTCCATTCTGATGTCATCGCTAAGTACTCTTACTGTGCTGACAAGTGTATCTATTTGGTTTCATTTTTGCCATATAATTTCAGGTCATCCATAAATAGTAGATGATTTATCCTCACTTTTTCTCTCAGATCATACCCTGATTTAACCTCTTTCAGAATCAAAGTCAATGGAATTAGGGCCAATACAAAAAGGAGAGGAGACAAGCTGTCTCCCTGCAATATCCCTCTCTTTATCCTAACTTCTCCAAAGACACTTTTGCCCGATGTTAAGTCCGTTCTCCAAGTATTCATACTGTTTTCCAGTAAAGATATCATATTGCTTGCAACTCCAAACATATTCATGCATTTCACCAGCCATGTATGTGGTATCAAATCATACGCTTTTCTGTAGTCAATCCAAGCCATTCCTAACCCACATAAACGCCTCTTGCAACTTCTCATTACCATTTTATCGATTAGTAACTGATCTTTTGTGCCTCTTGATTTCCTTCTACAGCCTTTTTGTTCATCCACGAGCAGTCCTTTTCCGTCAAGGTGTTCATGCATAGCATCTGCAAGGACTGACATCAACGGCTTCCACATTAGAGGTAGGCATGTTATTGGCCTAAAGTTGCTTACTATAGGCCCCTTTTCCGTATCCTTCGTTATTAAACTCGTTTTTCCTCTGGTCATCCACCCTGGCACATTGTACGCAACCAAACATTCTTGGAGATGTTTAGCGATCCTGTCTATACATGAAGTGAAATTCTTGAGCCAGTAACCATGCAGTCCATCAGGCCCAGGTGATTTCCAATTGGGTACTTTACTGAGCTGTACCCGAACTTTTCCAGAATCTATCAATGTATCACCTTGCTTCTCAACATTCTCTAGCTTTTTCTCCAGCTTTGTAAGCCATTCTGCATCGGCGTTGTGATTGGCTGGCTTACTCCATATTCCACTCCAAAACTCTAAACAATCTCCAGCGTTAGGTGCTTCTTCGTTATTCCTGTGGAGGCCGTCAATGATTTCATACAGTCTCCTTTGATTTGTTTCGAACATTCTATTCTGCTTATACTGTTCAGTTTTATCCTCGTATCTCTTTATTTTGTATTGGATGGCCTTCATTCTTTGTTTTAACTCTTCTATCACTACGTTTATCCCCTTCTTCTTAACAAGGTATTTCCTCTCTAATTCATACTTAAAGTCAACATTCGCTAATTCACCTCTCTTCCAACGCTCAACACGGCCAAGATCTTTTCTTATACATGACATCTTAGACCGGAGCCTTCTTTTCCATAATGGTTCCTTTGCCTTCCCATTTTCATTCCTTTTCATGCCTACTTTCATTTGTACCACTCTTCCAGCCGCGAGTAACAAATTGCTCATATCTGTTATATCTCTAGTTGGTATGTATTTCAATATCCCATTTACTTTTGCTGCATGTTGCTTCCATGTCTTATGATCAACATTTCTTAGACTGTCGGGAGGTGCGTTTCCTTTTTCTTTCTCCTCAAGTACTAATTTCACGAGATCTATATCCTCCTCTGAAACTCCTTCCCTTCTCAACGTATTACAAAGATCTTGCACAGATAAGTCATTGTCAGCACTGTTATCAGTTTCAGCTGCTGTTTCACGCTCTTCAGCTTCGTCTTACAAAAGAGCAGACGGTGGCAGGGGTTTAATCAGTATTGAGGATTGCGTTGAGATTGAGGTAAACAGTTTGTATAGCTATGTAGAGCGGAGCAAAGAACCATTTTTGAAAGCAGTAAAGGAAGAAAACTTGTTGGGCTCTGGGATGCCAAAGGAGGCAATTAGGGTAAAAAGAATGGAATCTTATATAGAGAAGGTTTTACATGGTCAGTATGAGAAGTTGACTGCAGGCATAAGAAGTTCTGATTCATGGGAATGGCTGAGGAAAGGTACGCTGAAGAAGGAGACAGAGGGGATGTTAATGGCAGCCCAGGATCAGGCGTTGAGGACGAATGCTATTAAGAGCCGCATAGGCAAACAAGATGTTTCACCTGTTTGCAGAATGTGTGGAAAACGAGAGGAATCTATTGCGCATATAGTGGCTGAATGTGAAAAGTTGGCCCAGAACCAGTACAAGAATTGGCGGCATGATAGAGTTGGGAAAGTAATTCACTGGGAGCTTTGCAGGAAATATGGGTTCGATTGTACAGAGAAATGGT
The DNA here is from genome assembly GCA_964019985.1 of Aurelia sp. 4 Dawson et al 2005. NCBI lineage: Eukaryota > Metazoa > Cnidaria > Scyphozoa > Semaeostomeae > Ulmaridae > Aurelia > Aurelia sp. 4 Dawson et al 2005. The sequence goes on along the minus strand of OZ026512.1, from coordinate 6,612,956 downwards.
ATGATCATATTCCAGAAGGTGTTTTAGAGAATGAAAAGGCAAAGATCTTATGGGATTTTAGAATTCAAACAGATCAGCAGTTGAATCACAACCGACCTGACATCGTAATACACGATAAAGAGAAAAATGAATGCAAAATCATTGACGTTTCATGCCCGTTTGATGGAAGAGTGATCGAAAGAGAAGAGGAGAAGAGGGAAAAGTATGAAGATCTTAGAAGGGAAGTAGCAAAACTATGGAATGTCAGGAAAGTGGTGATAATACCAATCATCATCGGAGCTCTTGGTACGCTGAGCAAAAACTTTAAGAAATATGTTGAGCAACTTGAAATGGGACAAATGACATCTTTATTACAAAAGACTTGTGTACTTGGCACGGCGAAGATAATTAGAAGGACTCTGGACACCTAAGATTGAGGGATTCAATCCGCTGCCCAGAAAAAGCCGCCAAACAACAAAAAGGCGTGAAGAAAAGACAATAATAATAATAAAAATAATAATAATAATAATAATAATAATAATAATAATAATAATAATAATAATAATAATAATAATAATAATAATGATAATTATAATAAGTTCTCGCATGATTTGACTTTAAACGAATCAAAGGTTAGTGTCTCTTCGTCAAATATGTGCCTATCACCGTCCACATGAAACCTTGTTTTCACTGTTTTATGAACTTTTTTGCAGCGGTTCTTCCAGATCATATTGCTATTAAATCATGTTCGAAACTCCACACCATTTCATGGTTGCTTTTGTGTCTTCGTGAGTCAGTTAAAGCTTCCGCAGATTTCCTCTAACATCTTTATGCAAACATCCTAATGATCCAAAACACATCACATGGTAGTCAGTCGAGTATCCGGCTTGTACCAAAGCTGCCTTTAGGTCATGATACTTGTTTAGTTCCCTCCTATATGATCGTTCCATGTACATGTCAAAGCAAACTGTAACTTCGATAATCTTACATCCTTTCTGTCCCGTATTGACCATTATCAGATCTGGTTTTCTATGACTGACTGTGCGTAGTTCTTCTCTGAGCTCATGAAATATTGTTTCCGACATTTTGTTTGTAAAGATTTTCCAACTAGGGTCTAATTTCTCTATTCTCATAGGTATGGCATCTACTACTCGATCGTGCCTTCTGGAGCATAGGTCACTGAACTTACGACATGAGTTCATTAAATGAGCCACTGATTCACTTTTTTCAACTTTTTTCATGATCTTTGTTCCACATATGGATAACGTGGTTGCATGGAAGCTGGTTCATACGCGCTCTTACTATAAATTTTACCAAACCATCTGACAATTTCCAACCATAATATATTTGGTGTGATATTTTTTTATCAATGTCCTCCATTGCTATAAAATTTCCTTGGATTTGAAGCTGCAAACAGTGTTCTATGTCTGACTTTCTTAGTTCGTTTTCAATCTCTTGTCTTAATTTCTTCTTTGGAATCTCTCTGTCATTGATGATTAATTACTTCGGCAATCTCATTCTTAAATATTACTGATCCTTTAAGTTTCCGTACGTGAAACAACAAGTCAGGCCAGTCGGAGCTAGCCCAATATGTTTTTGTTTTAGCTAGCTTGTGGTTTTGATCCAAGGAGTATCCCAGAAAATTTCTCTCTGCATCTGTTACGCTGACTCCCCTTGATTTCATGTCCAATTTTAGTGATTCTATAGCAATAAATCTAATGTTTTCTTCTTCATGATTCAACATTTTCATTAGGTTAGATATGCGTGTTGCTCTATAAACATGCGAGGGTCTTTTAATCACTAGACCCCCATTCTATCAGCTAACTACGAATGCTTCATCGCTACTCTTTGGATATAACTGAAATAGTCTTTTTACCGTGGAGATTCCTCTATCATCCAATTCATCCAATTGCTTTTCGCTTAATCTACTGTTATCGAAATGATGTGAATTTTTTGCTAGTACCATATTGTTTAAAGCACTCAGCTTCAATTACGAAGGCAGTGTACATTCCTCGATCTTCCCTACCAGTTCCTTATAATCTGCTATGAAATTCTCTATCTGTTTGACATCTTCGCCGGCAATATTGAGTGATTTTCCTAGGTACTTATAAGGCTCGTCCCTCTTCAAAGTTTCTATCGTTTCACTTTGTATCTTTATTGATGGTCTTTGATCAGTTTTCCCCTTGTACCAGTTATTTCCAGACCTTCTATCGTATAATGAAGCACATTTGGAACTTTTAACTCTCAGCCCAGCTCCATTAAATAATGGCTCGGAAGATCTGATCATTTCCAGAAGAATTTCGTAGTTCGTCGTAATCATCGCAATATCGTCTGCATATGCTTGGATAGGTAACGGTCTTATTCTTTTTTCATCTTCGATATTTAGCATTGCTAATGCTTGATCAAACGCAGGTTTCAATACTAGATTCACAACTAGCAAGAATAACAAGACACTTAGGGGGTCCCCAGTCTTTGTTCCCCTCGTAATATAGATTTTCTGTGTTGAACTGTTTCGGGCTATCACTTGAAAACATGCATTTGTATAGATGTTCTCGATTATTTGGGCTGCTCAAAGCGCAGCATCTCTCTATCGTGAAGACATCAATGCTGAAGGGAACGAATCCAAAGAGTAGACTCTCTTATAGTTCACTGCTCTTAGCTGTCGTAAGTCTTTCTTCAATATTATGTTTCTTAGACAAAGGTATTGAAAAGAACCCAGGCCCTCCAAACAAACATTGTCAAGCCTTTGACTACGAAAGTGACACAGAAAAGTTTGCATTTTTGAATCTGAAGAAACTTGTTATGTCATTGATCAAGGTTAAAAGCCATCTTTCATTCCTTAATATTTTCTGTGAGAACAATGTAATACCCAATGGCCTAATGTCTGACTATACTATTTCTGTTGTGCGACAATCGGAAGACCTTGACTTAAAGTTAAAATCTTTGATGAATGAAAATTCCGTCAAAATAATTGATTCAATGGTAGATTATTACAAATCAATAATTGAAAAATGGAGATTGAAAAAGAAGAATTAATGGATAATTTGAAAAACGTTGGAAGAGACCATGAAAGATTTGATTATCTTGTAACCTGTATCCAAGAATTTAACGACCGTGAACACATGAAGTGCACTGGACGCAAAGATAGGAAAATTAACAAATTAAAAGGAAAAAGTCTGAAACTGAATAATTAGAATAAACCCCAAACAAAGAAAAACGATCAAGATTTGTGGATTAGTTCGCTTAACCTTGGTATGTCTGAGATGAAATTTTTAATGAACGGAGAGAATATTTTTGATCGACTCATAGATGCAGGAATGAAACTTTTGCAAAATCAATTTCCATTCTTCACCTTTCAATCATCTTGTTTCAACAAAGAACAACTAGTTTATGATCCTTTCCCTACAATTCACATACACCATACAGGTGATAATCACTTTGTTACATCAACTTCTGTGGGTGGCGCAGTTAGAGTTTTCGATAGTTTAAACATGGCACCAACAAAGAAACTCATCTCTGAAATCAAGGTTATCTATTCACCGGATCAAGAAGTTTCGCCAACTATCATCCATAAGAAAGTGGTCTCCACACAAGAAGGTGAAAATGATCGTGGACTATTTGCCCTGGCTTATGCTTCCGAGATAGCAAGAAACGAAGACCTTTCTTTCAAGTAAAGTATTTGATCAATCTAAAATGAGGCAGCATTTCTTTGACTGTTTGGAATCTGGTTTCATCAATCCTTTCCCAATCAAATGGATAAACACAGCAACGTTGAGAGAAGAAGAGATTACGAAAAAGACACATCCTAATAACAAATGGAGATTTCCAAAGAAAACTTTTATTGGGTTAAAAGGCAAACACTTGAGAAAGGATATTCCCTTATCAAACCGCTTCTGTATTCTCGACAAACAAAATAGGGTTAAAAATCAGATAAGACCAGAAATGAATCTAAAAACATCAATGGCTGTTGCAGCAAAAGTCCTTTCAAAAATCGTCAAAGCATATCAGCAATTTACAACTTATCGAAGCATGTCCTCTCAGAGGACGAAAAGTCAGTCTTAGAATTAGGCTTGTCATTTACTCCAAGTCAAAAGAACTTTAACAAGGAAAAATTTGTAAACGACATGCACAATTTCATCCGAAGACTTAAACTCAAAGAATACTTCCATGAAATGAATAATGAAGAGAGCCAAAAAGATACCACCACAGGCACTGAAAAGAGTACAGGACCAGACCGTTTAAGACTTAACTGAACAATTAATAACCCAAACTGGTATCCAGCAAAAGTAAGGGAAGAAAGATCAGAAAGCCTGACAAATTCTATTGATAATCTCTTAAAGGATATAAAAGATCATTTGGAGCAGAACCAAAACAGAAACTGGAACAACCTAACAGATGGCCAGAGAAAAGCGTTGAATGCACTTTCATCTGACGATTCCCTAACAATAAAGCCAGCTGATAAAGGCAACGGAATTGTCATCATGAAAAAAAATGTCTATCATGAAGCATGTCTAGAAATATTAAGTAACAGTAGCTACTATGAAGAAGTTCCAGAAGATCCAAACCCTAAGTACCGTAAAGAATTACATAAAATAATTAGTGAGATGAACGATCTTGATTACATTGGAAAAACGGAAGAGACAAGACTTAGAGAAGGATCAAGAACACCCTGTTTTTATGGCTTCCAAAAATCCACAAGAGTTATAGCAAAATTCCACCTTTACGACCGATTTGTAGTGGTTTTAAGTCATGCACAGCTAGATTATCGGAATGGGTGGACAGTTTCTTAAAGCCAGCTGCTATGAAGACGGAATCATATATCAGAGACACAACAGACTTTGTTTTGCATATTGAAAGTTTGAACGATAAAGAAATCAATCTCACTGACGTGTTTCTCGTAACGATGGACGTTGGTTCCCTTTATCCCAACATATCACACCAAGAAGGAATATCTGCTTGTGAAAAGGCTCTTGAACAGCGGGAAGTCAAATCAATCCCCTCTTCCTACATAAAAAAGCTGATCAGTTTCATATTGACAAGCAATACGATGCGATTTTTGGACAAATATTACCATCAAATAAAAGGAACTGCGATGGGAACGCCGATGGCAGTGAATTATGCTAATTTATTCATGTCAGCATTTGAAGACCAAACGATTGATGCCTACAGAAAGAACATGGCTGTGTGCCACTTTCATGGGTCCGATATATAGACGACATATTCTTTCTCTGGAATGATGACATTGAGAGCTTAAATAAATTCCTCGCCTTTTGTAACTCTTATTCAGAAAATAACGGCTATTAATCAAACATTAAATTCACCGCGGAGTATTCGAAAACTGAGGTAGCACTCATGGATACCAAAATAAAAATTGTCGATGGGAAAATTATGACAGAACTGTACTGCAAACCAACTTCAACTCACTCTTACCTTCACAGGCAGTCTAACCATCCCTTCCACACTATACGCTCAAATCCCCTGTCTCAATTTATTCGCATTAGAAGGATTTGCCATCTTTTACAGGACTATCGAAAACACGCTAGGAAATTCATAACTTTTTACGTCAATCGTGGATATTCTTTATCAAGGTTAAACAAGCTCGCGAAAGAAGTAGAAGAAAAGGACAGAGCATCACTCCTGAGTGGACAAGAACAAAAGAATAACCCAAACAAAGATCGAATGCCATTAGTAATTAACTGGCACAGAAAATTTAAAGGACTAGCAAAGATTCTCCACAATAATTACGAATTGATGATTCGTGGTGACCCGGATATCTTTTCAAATGCCCCCATGATTGCTCGAAATTAGTAAGATCAGAAACAAGGGAGCCAAAGCAATTTGCAGAGAGGACGTCCTTGCCAAACCAAAAAACGAGGACGTCCTTGCAAATTATGTCCACATATGGGGCAAACGAATACAATAAGCAATACAATTACAGGAATAGTTTCAAAAATTTCTGGAGGTACCTGTCAAAGCAAAAACGTAATCTACGCAGCAGAGTGCAATAAACATAACATTCTTTACGTTGGTTATACCTCGACGTCAGTCAGCCAAAGATTTAACAAGCATAGGAGTGATTCGAAAAATGATCCCTCTGCAACGGAACTCGGAAGACACTTTTTCAACAGTCAAGACTGTAATTTCGATCAGAATTTGAAAGTGCACATTTTGCAGCAAGTGGAAGGAAATGAAACCGACTTAGGTAGCTTTGAGGACAAATGGATCACTAGACTGGACACAAAAGAACCTCATGGAATGAACAGCACCATGGGTGAACTACCAAAAACGCATTATAAACTATTCCCAATTTTTTGAATATGTAATAGCATTTCCTTGTATTTATTTCTTATTTCTGGTTTTATGTTCTTATGTGCTTATCCAATTCGTTATCAGCAATCGACGCCAGATTATTAGAATCAAGAATTCCACGGAAATCTTTAGAACTCTTAAATCGAATTTATAATTCTTCCCTTTATCGTTATAGTACACTCTTGTAATTTACTCACATTGTGACTGAAGAAGATCTACATAAGATCGAAATATTTCACTGAAAAGTTCTTGTTTTTCTTTAATGTAATAATAATAATATATCGGATATGATTTGACAAATTAAGAACAAACTGTAATAAACGTCTTATAGCCAAATATGTTCCTTGCACATCACCAGAAATCAGCAGTCCTACTGTCCATGCACTTTTTTGCACCTATTTCGCCATATGATGCTACCACAAATCATGTTTGATACACTGCACCACTTCATTGTCTCTTTTGCCTCTTCCCCTGACAGTCCTAGCCTTTTCAAGTTTCCTCTCACATTCTTATGTACGGTCCCAAGTGATCCAAAGCACATAACACTGATACTTGTCGCAATTCCATGTCGATTCAGTAAATTTATCACTGGTTGATACTTATTTCTTTTCTCTTGATAAGATGTATCCATATACAAATCAAAGCAGACAGTGACTTCAACAATTTCACATTCTCTCCCGTTCACTTTTATCTCTAATATATCAGGCTTCCTTTGGTTTAGCTGTTGCAATGCGTTTTTGATATGTGGGAAAGCTGTTTCTACCATTTTGTTGACAAATAACGTTGATGTTGAATTCTTTTTTCGGATTTTTTGCTCTAGGAATTCTACGACCCGATCGTGCCTACGCGAATATAAATCTTTGTAGTTTCTGCAGGAATTCATTAAGTGTGCCATTGATTCAGTCCTTTCATTGCACATTGAGCATCTTTTATCGTGATCCTTATTCCACATATGAATTAGCTGGTTACAAGGGATTTGATTCATACGTGCACGTAGAATAAACTGGACTAAGCTGTCAGACAGCTTCCATCCGTAATAAACTTGATGCGAAATCTTTTTGTCTATATTCTCCATTCCTATAAAGTTTCCCTGCATTTGGAGCTCACAGCTCTTAATGATATCCTGTTGCTCTAATTCTCCCTCGATTTCTCTTTTTAAATCTTTCCTATTCAGCTCCTTGCCATTAACGACAACCACAGCAAAGCCATCCTTGTATATAATTGATCCATTAAACTTATTAGCATGAAAAAGTAGATCCGGCCAATCAGAGTTGCCTCCGTATGTTTTTGTCTTGGCTAGTCTCCGGTTAGCATCTAATGCATAACCTAGAAAATTGATTTCGCTATCTGTCTGTCTAACCCCTCGCGATTTCATGTCTAATTCCAAAGATTCTCTTGCCAGATACCGTATTCTCTCCTCATCGTGATTCAGCATTTTTATCAAATTAGATAAACGTGTTACCCTATATACATTTGATGGTCTTTTTATCCCAAATATCCCTTGCTGACGACAACGAAAATGATATCGAAGAAGTTAGGCCATTTAATGAAAAAGAAATTGAGGATGTTGTGAAAATATTGCCCAATGGAAAATCAGCGGGGCTGGATGGAGTTGTGTATGAAGACATAAAGAGAGAGTTTAGTTCAATTAAAACTGATATTGTGGGCATATTTAATACAAGTTTAAAGAATAGGAAAGTACCCTCCGAATGGAAGCATGATATTGTGCAAAGAATTCCGAAAAAGAATTATAACCCCGAAGACCTAACGACACTTCGTGATATATCTTTATCGTCTGTCATTTACAAATTATTTTCGCGTTGCATCATAAACAGAATTTTGCCCTTCATCGAGCCGCAAATCGAATTTTGGCAAAGGGCTTTTCTTAAAGGAAGAAATAGGCAAGATTTAATTTTTAGCCTGAAAACAGTGTTGGATGACTTTAGACACATAAGCACGAAGCTCCACATTCTATTCATCGACTTTGCAGATGCGTTTGGCAGTATCAAGCATAAAGAGATCACAACCACATTGTCTGAATACAACATTCCGACTGTGTACTGTAAGATTATTGAGCACATATATGATCGCTCCAGCTTTCAAGTTATTTGTGGAAACAATTTGACTCAGAAAATTTACATCACAAGGGGCACAAAAACAGGTGACCCTTTAAGCGTTATGATTTTTCTAGTTATAGTGGATAAAGTACTAAAACCAGCGTACAGTCATGCCCTGGTTAGTATGAATATAGAAAATGAAAGGAAAATTAGGCCAATTCCAATTCAAGCATATGCAGACGACATTGCAATGGTAACATATGACTTAAAACTGCTTAAAGAGATGATAATGAAATGTGAGCCACTCTTTGATCAAGCTGGTTTGAAAGTAAAGGCATCTAAGTGTGCGTTATTTTATGAACGAAGGTCTGGTAACAATTGGTATAAGGGAAAAGGTGACAAAAAGCCAGCCATTAAAGTTCAAGGAGAATCAATAGAAACGTACAAGAGATCCAAATCGTATAAATATCTAGGCAAGTCGTTTACCATAGCAGGGGAAGACGAAAAACAAGTCAAGGACTTTATTAAAGAATTTAAAGGTATAATTGATAAAATCAAGGAATGTACGCTCCCTATTCCTTTAAAACTCAGTGCTTTCAATAACATGGCTTTAGCAAAGATTTCACACCACTTTGAAAACACAAAGATAGAAGAAAAACAGCTTGAGGAACTGGATACAAAGATTACGAAAACTGTTAAAGAAATGTTATAATAATAATAATATGTTAAAGAAATAATAATGAAAACTGTTAAAGAAATAATAATAATAATAATAATAATAATAATAATAATAATAATAATAATAATAATAATAATAATAATAATAATAATAATAATAATAATAATAATGCATAGGCGAAAACAAAAGAGAAAAGCAACAGACAAAGAGAAAAAGATCTTGAAGGGCTTAAAACATCAAATGGAGGAGCCCGAAACAACATCAAAGAACATCAGAAGATACAAAGAGAAATGGGTGGATCAATTACGATATAAAAAGGTGAAACTGGAAAAGATGATCGAAAGAGGAAACAGAATTAAGGACAATGCCAATTTTGAAAAAGACCAAAAAGCCTTTTTTAAGACTTTGGAGGAAAAGACTGTATACGAAGGAGAACCGCCACCGATGGAAAAGTTTATTGAGTTCTGGGCTGGGATATGGGAAAAAGACGAAAAAACACCAGAAATGCCATGGATGCAGAAAGTGAAAATGGCGCTGCGGGAGAAGGTGAAAATGTAAAGGAGTTTACCCTCACGGAAAAAAGAGTAGCTGGAGAGATCAGAAAGAGGAAGAACTGGACAGCTCCAGGCATAGATGGGATCCAAAATTACTGGTGGAAAACATTCAAAACAGCACAAAAAGCGTTGACGAGAGCATCTGAAAGGATGAAGAATGATAACAACCTGATACCAGTATGGTGGCCAACAGGAAGAACAGTCCAAATACCTAAGACAAAGGACCTTAGCAATGAGCAGAAATCACGTGTTTGAATACTTCGTACAAGATTATGACAGGTTTGATTGGTAAATACATGAGGGAACATGCACTAGAGAATGAGGTCTGGGATGCAGGACAGCTTGGAGCAGTAGAGGGTGTTTTGAGCACAGTTGGCCAGTTAATCATTGACAGCTGTATTATGGAGGAAGTAAAGACCTACCACAGGAATTTAGCTGTAGCCTTCTATGACTATCAGAAAGCATATGACAAAGTGCATCACGACTGGATGATACGAGTGTATGAGTGGATTGGCATACCAACAGTAGTCATTTCATTGTTGAGAGAGCTGATGAATAAATGGAAAACGAGACTGGAACTCTGGAAAGATGGGGGAAAGTGTGTAAGCAGATTGATACATATAAAGTGCGGATTCTTGCAAGGAGATAGTTACTCACCGGTTGGATTGTGTATCACAGAAATACCTGTTGCTAAGCTTCTTGAACAGAGTAAAGGATATCGAATGGGAGAGCCAGGAAAGAGAGATGTAAGCCGGACACACAGTTTGTTTGTTGATGACCTTAAGGTATATCAGGAATCACACAGTTTATTAAAGGAAATAAATGAAGTTATTGTACAAGCGAGTTTAGATACAGGAGCTTGTTATGGTGTTTCAAAATGTGCAGAAATTGTGTTCGAACGTGGAAAAATGGTGAAAGGTGAAGGATTGCAAGTGTTACAAGAACGGATGAAGACTTTAGAGCCACATCAGGAGGAGATATATAAGTTTCTTGGAGTTGAGCAGGCAGATGCTATCAAGACAAAGAAGGTATATGAAAGGGTTAAAGTAGAAATGACAAAGAGGCTGAAACTACTAATGAAATCCGAACTAAATGATGAAAACTTGATACAAGCAATTAATTCTAAGATTGTTCCAGTGGCAGCTTATCCAATGAATGTATGCAAAATGACAAAAGGTGAACTGAATGAGCTGGATCAAATTGTTAAAAGGGAATTGAGGAAGAACGACATGTTAGGGAGGCAAGCAAGTGATGAACGATTATATCTAAAGAGAGACCAAGGCGGAAGGGGACTGAAGTCTATGAGAGATGTGTATGCAGAAACAAGAACAAGAGTTGCTTGTTATATGTGCAAGTCAAATAATAAATGGATTCAGGCAGCATGGCATAGAGAAACAATAAAAGAAACTAACACAATCATTGACGAAGCAGTAAAAGCAATGATGGAAATTGATAAGAAATTAGAATTCGTAGAGAATAGTGTAAGGCTAGAGGGAGAAATATTGGAATTAGAATGGAAGCCAACATGGAAGAAAGTGAAGGCAGAATTGAAGAAGGGTGTGGAAAAGAAAAGACAGGATTCTTACGAACAGAAAGAATTACAAAGTTGTATGTATAGACGACAAGAAAAGGAATGCAATCTTTGGCTAAAACAAAGATTGACACCAAGAAAGACAGCATCAATAATGACACTGATTGAGCAAATGGTGGAGACAAGAGGATGGAAGGTGGCAAGGGGGCTAATGGAAAATGGAAGATGTCGATTATGTGGTGAATTCAATGAAACTGTTGAGCACCTTGTTGCTGGATGTAAGACGATAGCCAACAGTGAGTACTTGGCACGTCACAATAGAGCGTTAATGGTAATGGCTATTGCATGGGCAAAGGAATACGGGTTGGTAGGAAAAGAAACAAAGTGGTATATGGAAAATTGGCTGAGAGGACAAGTCTTGGAAAACAGTCGTGCCAAATTAGTCTGGGATTTTGAGTTTAACTTACGTAAAACAACAACATCCAGGAGACCAGATCTGGTATTGGAGGACAAGGAAAGAAATAAGATCTGGATATGCGATATGCCATGTCCGCAGCAGGCAAATATAGCAGCTAAAAGAAATGAGAAAGTGACAAAATATCGACAACTTGCATTTGAATTAAGAGAGAGAAGACCATGATATGATATAGCTATAATTCCTGTTGTCATTGGTGCTCTTGGTGGCGGTATGAAAGAAGTATTGCGTGATGTGGAAAGAGTATTTAGCGAACGCTTAGAACGAAAGAAATTAGCTGAGAAAGCAGTAGCAGAGATGCAGAAAACCGTATTAATGGACAGTGAAAGCATGGTTCGAAAAGTACTTTCAGGACTCGTCCAACACGAAGATTAGATATTGACTGTTTTTTTTGTATGGAAGGTGTTGCTCATTTTTAGGACCAACAATATTTGATGGTCCTTATTGTTGGCTATTTAACTGTAGCTATTTTGCTTCAATAATAATAATGGAAACTTTTCATGATAAAATCCAACTAATTACATACAACTTAAAAACTGTAACAGAATCAGACTACTCACTACGGTGTAGGCATAGTCTGCCTGCATTCGCATAGGTGCTTCAAAATAGTTAACAAAAGTAAGGTAAGGTTCAACTTAGAAGTTCATTAGATCCACTTCCGTCCACTCCTTCGTTCTCATACAAAAGATATAATAAGACGAACGTATGCAAATTTCTGTTAGCTTTGTAGAAATGTACGTTGCTGCTGTGTTGTCAATGTTTATATCTTTCAGTAATTTGAAGAAATCCTCTGAATGTTTTGAATAGATGCCGATAGTAGTCATCACGAGATTCACAAAACAGATTTTTCGTTACGAACGTTTTAGGTCACCAACATTTAAGAGATGTTCGTATTTCTTTGCCTTTCTCGTAGCATTTGCCGCCGTGTTAGATTCGTGGCCTACTGTTAGCTCAATTATAAACAGAGTGTTCATCCTGTCCACAACGAGTAGATCCGGTCGTGCAGCAGTACCAGTCACAATTTCGGGTGATAAAAACGATGGAATAATAATAATAATAATAATAATAATAATAATAATAATAATAATAATAATAATAATAATAATAATAATAATAATAATAATAATAATAATAATAATAATAATAATAATAATAATAATAATAATAATAATAATAATAATAATAATAATAAAATGTACATTTTTAGAGCGCGCATACAAATAACAAGTTATCTATCTATGGCGTTTTACAATGACAAAAGTTTATAACGGGTTTAAAATTTAGATAAGTAATAAGAAGTCATCTGCTTTTTAAAATCTTAAAAACGGCTAAAATGAATGTTTATGAAATGAGTCATGAGAAGATTTTTTTAACTAAAAGCAATTTTAAAGAAATAGGTTTTCAAATTTTTCTTAAAAATATCCAAATTTGGAGATGGAATGTCACAGTAAAGCTTTTTGACCATTGGTTGCAAAAATGTAGCTAAATTTAACAGCACCGAGTTATGTCGCCATGTGTAGCGATTTAAACATGATGCACAGCCAGCTACAATATGCTTTGTGGTCTGAACCTCCCTACAGAATGAACGGCTTGCACTGACGTTTATGCCCCATCTTGCTAAATTAGAAAAACAAGCAAGAGAGTTGTTCATGTATCTTATGGTAAAATTAAAGATGTTTCTAGGAAGACGATGTTGCACTTTAAACCAAAAATCTTTTGCCTTCGGGAGTGCTGTTTTCCATAACTCTGTAATTACTGTACTCTGAACCTGTAATGACTCTACCTTCGATTTTTTGTCTTCCCGGATCTTTTTTAGCGCAAGTTTTGTTGTATGGAACGAGTCATATTGGATGTTAGTCTTTTCTGATGTTGTATTATGCAGATATCGAATGTCATCATTTATGGAGTTTTTCAGACATTTACGGAAAGTCACTTGACAAAGAGTATGTTTTGTACTTGTATCAATGACTTCCTGTCCAAACTGTGCCTTAGATAATTGCAATATTTCAACTGTTCCACTTACAGGTATATCTAACCATTTTCTGAAATATCCGTGGCAAATCATGTCTAGGTTTTGCTTTATCCACGTTGCATCTATGTCTGCTATCGTGAGATCCCAACTGATTTTACTGAGAAAGTACCGATTGTATATTTGAAGCTTATTTTTTGGATGTAACGGTAATTGATGAATCAAGCTGAGGATTCGATTTGTAGTGTCAAGAAGCTGCCTTTTGTGCTCACTGTTGTCCATGTCAAAGTTAAACCAACGCCCGAGGTATCGAAAGCTTTCCTTTTCTTCGATAATAATAATAATAATAATAATAATAATAATAATAATAATAATAATAATAATAATAATAATAATAATAATAATAATAATAATAATAATAATAATAATAATAATAATAATAATAATAATAATAATAATAATAATAATAATGGTGGTAATAATAATAATAATAATAATAATAATAATAATGATAATAATAATAATAATAATAATAATAATAATAATAATAATAATAATGATGGTAATAATAATAATAATAATAATGATAAAAGTGGTGTACAGAATGAACATCATGTGGCAGACCACTGGGAATGGTAAACATAAGGAGAGGAATATTCCAGGGTGACAGTTTGTCACCACTCCTTTTTGTGATGGCTTTAACCCTATTAATACCGGGCTTTTTGGACCCTTGTAGTACCGGGGGGGCACAAAGTGCCCCCCTCCGTAAAGTCGCCAATATTGCAGATATGAGAACGAAACTTGGCAAAATTGTGTACAGTAACAAAATCTACACAATAGGCTACTTTTTCATTTTTCATTACAACCATGACGTCACAATGACGTTATAATTGAGGAAAATTCAAGTATTTGCTTGCTGTTAGCAAAATGGACGATATTTAAGTTTTTATTTGACTATTCCTTTTTTTAATGGACTAAAATGTACCTCAAAGCATTAATAAGTAAAAATCCATAGTATAATATCTATTTAAGTTCATTGTATATATTATATATTCATTATTTACATACACCAGTTTTTATTGTTTAATTTAAACCCCTAATTGTCAATGTAAACACTCTGAAATGCTTCAAAACGATGTGTAATGATTGAGAAAATCCTTTTTGGTCATCATAATTTTTCTAATACATTTGTTATTACTCATATGACGTCATAAACATTGATGACGTCATTAAGTTTAAAATTGCTGACGTCATCGAAAAAGAACAAAACTATATATCATCTGAAAGCTCTCATCAAGCTCTATTGAATAGTATTATTTTCAATGATCTGTGATCATTCTGGAAAAAATTAGAGTCCCTTCTTTTCTTTCACTGCTGACCACGTGTTGAGAAGATGCTGGTCACATGATCAGTGTCTGCCATTTTGAAAAAATTTTTAGAATTTTAATTATTATATTAAATTTGAGGAAAAGTCACCAAGTTTCAGCTCTGTATCTCTCGAACTAACAACACTGCATCAAATAATCTGCGCCGCGGGCACTTTGTGCCCCCCGGTAGTAATAGGGTTAATTCCCTTAACGTTAGTTTTAAGGAAGATAAAGGCAGGATATGACCTGGCAGGGCGTAGGGGAGTTGTGAATCATCTGTTGTTTATGGATGATCTGAAACTCTTGGAAAGAGCGAGAAACAAGTAGATACGCTTCTCAGCACTGTGCGTGTTTTCAGTCAGGATATAGGGATGCAGTTTGGCATCAACAAATGTGCAGTTCTTGTCTTGAAAAGGGGGAGAGTGGTACGATGTGAAGGTATAGAGATGCCCAACAACCAAGTCATTAAAAGTTTGGGGGAGGGAGAGGGGTACAAGTATCTTGGGATGTTAGAGGCAGATGGAGTGAAGCATATGGAGATGAAGGAAAATTTTACAAAGGAGTACTATAGAAGGGTGAGAAAGATACTGAAATCGAAGTTGAATGGGGGTACCGTTATTAATGCAATAAACACACGGGCTGTTGCAATAATAGGATACGGAGCTGGTATAATCAAATGGAAAAAAGAGGAATTGAGAAATATCTACCGAAAAACAAGAAAGCTGATGAATATGCATCGAGCGCTCCATCCTCAAGCGGATTTGGACAGGTTGTACATCAAAAGAGCAGAGGGCGGACAGGGTCGCATTGGTTATACACTGGACATTATGCAAAAGATTTGGATTCCCCCATAGCGATCAGTGGTATGAACATGTACCAGAAAGAGTATTAGAAAATGAAAATGTAAAGCTACTGTGGGACTTTTCTATTCAGACGGATCACCACCTTTAACACAATAAACCTGATATATTGATACACGAGAGAACAAGCGGGGGATGCTATATCATAGATGTCGCATGCCCATTTGATACAAGGGTAAAGACGAAAGAGCTTGAGAAGGTTGAGCGTTATCAGGACTTATAAAGAGAAATTGGTAGGATCTGGGAATGCAGAAATGTATGCGTTGTTCCAATCGTTATAGGGGCGTTGGGTACATTGAGCAAGAACTTTAGCTCATAGGCAGCAAAGATAGAAGTAGAAGAGAAGATTGACACGATGCAGAAAGCTTGTGTGTTAGGAACGGTAAAGATCATCAGGAACGTTCTAGATATCTAAGGTCAATGGCATTAACTTGATATCTAGCTGAACAACAAACCAGCAATGACGTAAAAAAGATGCATGGTGTGGAAAGAAACAACAACAACAACAATAATAATAATAATGATAATAATGATAACAATAACAATAATAATAATAATAATAATAATAATGATAATAATAATAATGATAATAATGGTTAAATGACCTGAGAGTAGAACAGCAAGGTGAACAGCAGGAAAATATAGAAATCACAGAAAATTTGATAAAACAACAGTGCAAAAAGATACCAAACTGGAAGGCCCCAGGCCTTGACGGCGTTCAGGGTTATTGGATAAAGACACTGACATCATTACATGGTAGAATTGCGAGTCAATTGATGATATGATTAATAACAGAATACCTGTACCAAGCTGGATGACTCAAGGAAGAACTGTCTTGTGCCAGAAAGATCATTCAAAGGGAAACGCAGTTGCCAATTACATACCTATATCTTGTTTGCCACTGATGTGGAAACTGTTGACTGGAGTAACAGCTGAGAGTATGTATGAGTACTTAGAAAGAAACAACATACTGCCGGAAGAACAGAAAGGATGTAGAAGAAAAAGCAGAGGAACGAAAGATCAACTCCTCATAGACAAAGGGATCTTGCAGGACTGCAAAAAAGGACATAAAAATTTAGTCATGGTATGGGTAGACTATCGCAAGGCATATGACCTAGTTAATAATAATAATAATAATAATAATAATAATAATAATAATAATAATAATAATAATAATAATAATAATAATAATAATAATAATAATAATAATAATAATAATAATAATAATAATAAAAATAATTATAATAATAATAATAATAATACAAAATTTGTATAGCGCCCCCATACAAATGTACTCAGCAGCGCTTAACAATTTACGATTCCTAGTTATGTCCGTTTGAAACCTACAACCTAAAACCTAAAATCTAATATCTAATATCTAATATCTAAATCAAAATGTTACATGTTCATATAAAATGTCATCAGAATACTATTCAGCATGAATAAAAAGAAATAAGTAAAAACAAACCAAATTGTCATTTTCCATATGCCACCTTGAAATAGTGTGATTTGAGGAGCTTTTTGAAAGATTCAACATTGTTGCTTTTCTTTACATATTCTGGTAGTGCACTCCATACTGTTAGATAGTTCCGCACTTGTGGATTTTGGAATGCTGAGAGCTGAGCCAAATTTCTGAGAACATCAAGAAATTTATGGAAAATACCATGAAGAATTGGGCAACAGAGCTAACATCATGGGGGGGGGAGAATCTGGGAAAAGTTAACATCAGAAGGGGAATCTTTCAAGGTGATAGCCTTTCACCATTGCTATTTGTAATTTGCATGATACCATTAACTAAGGTTCCGCGAAAGATAAGGGCAGGTTATGTTATCAAGGAGGGAAATTTGAAGGTGAACCTTCTACTGTTTATGGATGATTTGAAACTCTTTGGGAAAAATGAAAGGGAGATTGACAGTTTGGTTAAGACAGTGCAAGTGATCAGTAAAGATATATGAATGGAATTCGGGATAAAGTGTGGTGTAGTGATTATGAAAAGAGGAAAATTAAACAAAACGGATGGTATAGTACTACCAAATGGTGAAACGATTAAAGAAGTAGAGAAGGATGGCTACAAGTACCTCTGCCAGGGAGCATGCCAGGGAGCATGATTAGAAAATGCAGGACCTTAAGAGTACAAATGTTTTTCGAGAACTTACTTCAAAAGTTCTATACTTTTCATTAAAGTCCCATGCACCCTCCAATTACTGTGCAGGTTGTCTATTTTGAAATGCCAAGGTAACCAAATGCAATTAATGAGTTCTTTTTTAAGGGGAGGGAGATTTTGAGCCGTAATGAGATAACGGCCATGCTTTGGGAACTTTTTGAAGTGCCCACAAAAATAGCAATCTTACGACAAGAGTACCGTTCCTCGCCAAAGTAAAGAACGTTCTAAGTAAAGAATTTCTGAGTTCATCTCTCCCAGACCCCAATCTTTCCTGCATAAATCTGGCCCTCTTTCACTAAAATGCTCTTTCAGCCACCTTTCACTTACTTAAAGGCCTTACGGTTAACGTGGCTCTGCACTTAGGTGGCTCACTACCGAAAAATTTCAAAATTATAAACAGTGAAAGGTGGCTAGAAATAAACCAAGTAAAAATAAGTTGAAAAAACAAAAAAATAATAAGTTAAGGTGGCTCGCTTCTGTTATAAATTTCAAACTGCTACACACTGGGTGTCCTATCGATCATGCTTTTATAGCGAAAAATAGAGGAGAGTGGAATCCATCCCCTCAGAAACTCCCAGATGAGGTCGAGTTAAAGAGTGGGTGTACATGAGAAAGAGTAAGGATACAACTAAATAGTAGGAAGTCGTGAAAAGAGCAATGATGAACCTCAAGAGGGGAAATTGAACAATTGTCAAGGATATATATGAACGGCCACTTCGTAGATCGAACATTAACGAAACCGTTATGACAATGGTTAGCCCACATCAATTGGTTAACAGCTGCAAATTCCAACAGGCGCAGCAGATTCCTCATTAAGAAATTACGCGGTACGACGGCAGGCCAGCGCGGCGCCGCAGGCAACGCACAGCAAGCCTAGTAATACTAATAATATCAAAAGATCAAAATATCACTGCCAAAGAGCAAGAAAATATCGCGAAATACCAAGACCTGCGTAAAGAGATTGAAAAGCTTTGGGATATCAAAGCAGTTGTAGTACCGATAATGGTAGGTGCACTGGGAACAGTATCCAAAGAGCTGGAGAAACATCTGAAACGAATAGACATTCCTCTCGTCTTCCCATGTTTGCAGAAAGCTGCCTTGCTAGGTGCAGCCTTCATCTTAAGAAGAGTGCTTTGCATCTCAAGGTTCGGGTAGAACTCCGATATCAAGTGTGACATTCCTATCATGCAATGGTATTTCTAAACAGAATGATAATAATAATGATAATAATAATAATAATAATAATAATAATAATAATAATAATAATAATAATAATAATAATAATAATAATAATAATAAATAATAATAATAATAATGATAATAATAACAATAATAATAATAATTATGATAATAATAATGATAATAATAAAAAACAACACTTTTAATGCTTCAACGTTTTGATAAGATCTTCATCAGGAATAACTTTTTAAGCGAGCAACCGAGTATTTATAGTTATTTTACAAGGTAAAAAGATGAAAATAAGGGCTCAAAACTGAATTTTTAAGTGGAAACAAAAGATTACCATAATTGGTGAGAATAAAACAGTAAGCTTAAAGAACAGTGCATGTTTTTTCTGCACCTCGAGAGAGCAAAATTTTATTTTTCAGATTATTGTAAACCTGTTTTGTCAATGTCCCCGGAGAGGCTTGAAACTCCGAGAAGGTTTCTCTCCAAGAGTTATCTGCTGTAAAACATGGGTCTGCTCTGTTAATGCAAGCATACAGACATATCAGAAACAGGGTTAATAGCTTAAATACCAAACTTAAAAAGGCCTATTTTTCATAAAAAATTGCCGATTGTCAGGGCAACATGAAAGAAACTTGGAACACCATTAACAAACTAATCAATAAAAGGTCCAAAACGACCAATATTTCTTCACTAGTGGTGGATGAGGAATGCTTGACAAAAAGCAGTGAAATTGCAGATTCTATGAATGACTATTTTTGCAACATTGGTAGCAAACTTAGTTCGAAGATACCAAACTTAGAAAACCCACTTCTTAATGGTGATTATCCAATAAACGAGAAACATGCGCGCCTCCACTTCCAAACGAATCGCCCTGATGAACTAAGCAAAATAATGAATAAGTTTAAAACTTCTCAAAGTTCTGGCATTGACGGTATATCATCTTTATTTCTTAAAATTGCGATACCTGCTCTTGCACCATCATTATGTAGCATATTCAATAAGTCCATTTCACGAGGTTGCTTTCCAGGAAACTGGAAGATTGCGAGGGTCTCTCCTATCTACAAAAATGGCTCCACCGAAGATAAATCTAACTATAGACCTATTTCTGTGCTTCCTGTAGTCTCACGATTATTTGAAAAGATAGTCTTCGATCAGGTATATAATTGTTTTACTGAGAATGATTTTTTCTACTCAGACCAGTCAGGTTTCAGATTATTTCACCACGTATTGACATGCTTACTGAAGTGTACCAATGACTGGTATCTAAGTTTTGACAAGGGACTCTTTTCTGGAGTCACTTTCATCGACTTAAAGAAAGCCTTTGACACAGTGGATCACGATATTCTCATAGCTAAGCTGCGTTTCTATGGAGCTGAAGGTGTGGAGCTCGACTGGTTCATATCATACCTAAGTAATAGGAAGCAATGCTGTAAGGTAGGTGGCAAAACTTCTGAAATACAAGACATCCAGTGTGGAGTTCCTAAGGGCTCTTGCCTTGGTCCACTCTTATTTTTGATCTATATCAATGACTTGCCGTTTGCCTTACAAAGAACTATGGTCACAATGTATGCAGATGATACAAGCATTTCCTATTCCTCGAAATCTGTCTCTGACCTGTGCAATGCCATCAACTCAGATCTTCTGAATCTTAGTTCGTGGCTTCAGGGGAATAAATTGTCTCTTAATGTGGCTAAAAGTCAGAGCATGATCCTTGGTACTGTACCAAACCTCAGAAGACTAGATAGCAATGATTCAAACAGTTTTCCCCTCTTTCAAATAAATGGCGATGAGATCGAATCCACTGGAAATATAAAATATCTTGGGGTTCAAATCGATCCGTCAATAAACTGGAAAGAGCAAATCAACGTTGCTATCGGTAAGATTTCAAGAGGAATTGGAATGCTCAAGTATGCTAAGAGATATCTTTCACTGCAAACCATACAAAGGATGCACTTCAGCATAGTAGAGTCGCACTTTAGATACTGCTGCTCTGTCTGGGGTTGTGCTGGTGATACCGCTCTAAGAAAATTGCAAAAGCTACAAAATCGGGCAGCTCGTGTCGTGACAAACAGTCCCTTTGACCATGCTTCGCTGCCATTAATATCAAAACTAGGATGGTTAACAGATAACGAGATGATTGACTTCGAGACAGCCTGCATGGTATATAAAGCCTTGCATGGGCTTGCACCTCCCTATATGAAGTCGATGTTTCAAAAATTGTCCGAGTCTTGCAATCGGACTTTACGTAATACCAGCACTGACCTCAGGATTCCTTTTTGTAAAACCTCAAATGGGCAGCGAAGCTTTTCGTATCGAGGGGTTACTGTTTGGAATCAATTAAGCCTTGAAATAAAAACTGCTCCTTCGCTAGCTGCTTTCAAGACGAAATTAAAATCTTTTTTGAAAGATCAAAGAAGTTGATGGGCGAAATCAACATCAGCCACATTTTTGACTCCAGAGTCACCTTTCTTTTTATACTTTTCTTTCTTATATATTGGATTTTAGTCTTAATTAATTCATGTAATTAAATGAGTTAGGGTTTTAAAGCAGGGCACATTGTAAAACAGTAGATACCATAGTTACTGAATGTATTTACCTTGTGAAAATAAATGAAATGAAATGAAATGAAATGAAAGGTAAAAACAACAACAAGACTCAATGGGAAACCGCGCGGAACCCTCCGATGGCCTTTCTACGATTCGCTCACTGCTGAATCAAGAATAGCACGCGTAACATCACACAAAATCAAAGAAGATGGCCGCACAGCCATGCCCACTACAATCTTCAGGAAATAAATGCAATAGCAAGATTCAGGCCATCTCGCACGCAAACAACATCCGTCTAGCTCAACATCCGCAGCCCGTTCATTTAATCCCCTTGGTAAGAATGTTCCCAATTGATACTGCCAAAAAATTCTTTTAGTCGCAATGAAAATAAATTATCTGCTCCATCAATCATTTTGATAATAACATCAAATTTTCCGCGATGGTTTCATTCAAAAAAATGACTGAAAAAATTCGCCTGTGGAATAGGTTTCCCCTTTTCCAGCGTCCCTTCATTATGTTTGCGTTTGTACGACCTGAAATATGATTTATAAACGTTAAACCTCTGCCTAAGTTTGGTTTTAGTGCTACCCACATATTTCTTGTGGCAGCATTCGCACTGCAACAAATAAACAACACTTTCTGAGTTACAGTTGTACCTCCCCGAAAAGATGTTAAAAGATCTGTTTTCGTCACAATTTTGAAAACTGTCGCCCTCCTGGATTAAAACACAGATCTGACAGCTTTTCCTGTCATTGCATTTCCTGCCATAACAGCCCTTAACCGACAGACTATCATCATCTGAAACGGGTAGTTTTGCCCTCACCAGTTGGTCCTTGAGATTTTTGGCCCTACGAAACGATAGAAAAACCTTGTTTTGAAGCAACCCTTTGTGTTTTTGATCAACCAAATGGACATTTGAGCTTTCCCTTAGAACATCATAAACCTTATTAAGTGCTGGGTGGTATGTAGGCACTAACGGTATCCTAACGTCCTTCTGGTCCTTACTTTGTCTGTTTAAGAGGCCTACGCGATCACCAGAACGAACTCTTCTAACTTGTTGATCGACCTTTTGTTTTTGAATGTGTTTTAGCAACATTTAAGGAGAGTTTGTTGCCTTGAAGCCAAATGTCGAGTTGTTTGAGATTTATGTTAATGGCCTCGTTCAGCTCATATATATCTGAAGACTGGTAGCAGAGACTTGTGTCATCTGCATACATGGAAACGGTTGAATTTTGGACAGCTTGCGATAGATCATCGATATAGATAAGGAAAAGGAGAGGACCCAGACATGAGCCTTAGGGAACACCAACATCTATACCTACAGTTTTTGAGCTGACACCGTTGACCCAACATAATTTTTTTCGATTGCATGTATAGTTAGAGGTGGCATCCAATCGGGATAAGGAGGAAAATAAACAAAACAAA
Source organism: Aurelia sp. 4 Dawson et al 2005 (assembly GCA_964019985.1). NCBI lineage: Eukaryota > Metazoa > Cnidaria > Scyphozoa > Semaeostomeae > Ulmaridae > Aurelia > Aurelia sp. 4 Dawson et al 2005. The sequence goes on along the minus strand of OZ026512.1, from coordinate 6,589,853 downwards.
CAAAACAAACCACAAGCCAGTCTTCGTCTGCTTCTTCTGCCGCATTGAGCTGTTCCAAGGCAACCATGTAGGATCTCCTTGAATCTTGTTTCAAGCGATAAGCCCGAGAAAGATTAGTAAAGCAGTGTGCCTGCTCAATCAAAAAGCGGGAACTTTCTCTGAAAGAAGAAGTTGATAACAGAAAGTAGAAACATTACAGTGCAAACTAATGTAACAAACTAACATGTTATAATAATTGATAACATGTCAGCGCTATTTTAACCGGCTCGACAGAGCGAAAACGTTGCGCGCCAGCGCACTAAAATTTTTCTGAATTGAAAGATGGAAGACAGCGACTTATGGCGTCGAAAGTCTGAACGAAGAAAAAAGATAAGTGTTTTTGGTCCTAAAATTCTTAATTCCATCAATTTACGCACGGAAAACCACAGCGAAACCAGATTAAATATTAACCACTGCATTTTTTGTTTGATAATCTATATTATTTTTCATTAACTTTTTTATTTGGTAATTTCTTCTTTTTTCTATGTAGCTCCATTTCTTATTCATTTTCCGTCAACAATTTTGCAACTGATTGTCTGAAAGTGGACATTTTCAAAAATTATTTATGAATTTTCTGTGCTCTCTTATTTCTTCTATAGTAATCCATTAAAAAGTGCCAAAAATCCCGCATTTCAGGTTATTTCCCACTGTAACTTCCAATCATCATGAGATTGGATGAAATGTAAAAACACTTTATTTCTGTATTTCATCTGCATGTACTAATAAGAAGTAAGATTTCAGGACGGCGAAGAACTTTACATCCAATGTTTAAGACCGCTTTTGAGAGTATTTTACCTTTGATTTTATTGACTTTTGATTCTGCTGTCACATGCAAAAATTGGTAAAATTGCCCCAAAGTGTATTCGTCTAGAGTAATTGATGCAACCGCCATAACTACTTCGTAGTTATAACTCATGGCACAGGTGCTCATTGGTAGGTAAGAAAGGTCATCTCGATTGTGCATTACTACATGAGACATAACCAAAAATCTGCCATTTCAAGAGGATTTTTGCTTGAAAAAACTAGCTAAAGATGTATTCAGCCTAACTACATGCGCAAGGAAAATTTTTCCACTTCTTTCCTTTGGTGAGGCTTTGTCAATGTGTGAGGACAGAGAATTATGCCTTATTACTTTATATGCACTAATCTTGACACAAAACATCTTATCTTCATGGCAGAAACTAATGTTGACAAATAGGGTTGCTATTGGTGCATTGGCAGCGGGCCTACTTTCTTCAACTATAGAGTTTTCCTTCAGACAATCAGTTGCTAAATTGTTGAGCCATTCTGAAAAATAATGTTTTTTGGCATTGTGCCCCCTTCCCCCCTTTGCAATGTTGAAATCAGTTGGAAAAGTCTTAAATAATTAGCTGCAAACAGAAAATTCACGTTTGTTTCCAATCAACATTGCAACGGGGGAAGGGGGGGGGCAAAAAACCTTATTTTTCCTCAATGGCTCAACAATTTTGCAACTGATTCTAAAACTTTTCAGGTTTGAGCGGTGGTACTTAACACCAAAAAAACGAGGTTTTACATAAAAACGAGGCTTTAGAAGCTCAAAATTTTAGATCTGAAGGTATCTTTGGATTCATCGTCCAATAATTGATTGAAATTAATTGTTTTAATCACCTTTGCCATGAGTAACTTTTCTTTATCATTGCTAGTAAGATTGCATTAGAATGAGACTAAGTTCATGAAAACGAGGCGGAAAATCCCGTTAATTCTCCGTCTAACATCGATATTCGAAATCAGCGAATCGAGCCTGACCCAAGGAGGATATCAAGTGTATCCCACAATAAACCTGGGACTTTCATATTTCCTCTTCGGGTGACGACAGCCCCCCCCCGTTCCCCGCCTGGACTAAAGAGCCGCATCACAGCTAATTCAATGTCTTGAAAAGACTCAAGCAATTTATTGGTTTTAATGAAAGGAAAAACTTCTCATCAGGTAAGGCTTTGCAAAAAAATAGAAAGATTCAAGAACGTGCCCTTAGATTTTTATGCGATGATGACCGTACCTCCTACAGTGACTTATTTTTGAATTCAGAAAGGTTGTTATTGTTATTGTTGTCATCTTATTTTCATTCGATCTCACTCTAGCTTCCAAAATTGATTTAGTAGAAGCTTATCTAAATCGAATAAAAGGTGCACGATGCATGTTTCTCGTATGAGAGTTCTTTGTATAAAGGTTTTAAAGACATTGAAAACATCGTTGCAGGCCAAATCAGTTCACTTTTGGCTCTAATAACCTTCGGCCTTTGGGACCTCAAATATGGAGTGGACTGTCGAATGAAATAAAGTCTGCCAAAAATTTGAATAGTTTTAAACACATGATAAAATATGGGATGACCCAAACTGCACATGCAATGCTTGTCAGCATGTGATAGAACTTAATCTGTCCTAAGAGCAAGTAAACATAGCTACATGCCTATGTTTTTATTCACAGCAAAAAAATAACAAGATTTCCCTATGGTTCTTGGATGGAGATTTAAGGGAAATGGAAAAGTTTCTATGGGAAATTTAAGGGAAACCGAAAGTTCCATTTCCCCTTTGGGAAATAATGGAAATGAGTTCGTTTCCCTAAAATTTCGTCAAGGCGGGTATCACAAATATTCTTGTTTGTCATCTTATTTTATTTCGAAAAAATACTATACATAGCTTCTAATTACAGTAAATAAAAGAAGCTAATCAATTTCGAAAACATTCACAATGGAAAACAATAACTAATTTAAAATAACTAATTTAGTAATGATTAAGATGCCACACTATTTTAATAATACTAATTCATGGATTTCTTTTTATTGATTTTGATTGATATTATGTTTTTCAAGTTGATATGCATTGCAGTTGCATTCAACTCCATCCCATTGTTTTATGAATCTCTTAAAAAAATTTATATTTTGAATAGACTTCATTTCGTTCGGGAGTCCATTCCATATCTTAGGCCCCAAGGCTCTTAGACTATTAGTACCAAAAGTTGTTTGATTAGGTCTGTGATGTAGCAAATCATGTGGATTTCTCTGAGAGCGACTCAGATTAGTAGATGATTTAAAAGAAAATATGTTTTGCATAAAAACAGGATTTAACTGCTTCATAGTTTTGTAGATTTCGATACATAGAGCTCGTAAACGAGAAACATGCATATAATTTTTGCCTGACTTTGTCAGTAACTCTTCATGAGAAGAACTGTTATCGTTGAACAGAAATCTTAGTGCTCTCTCTTGTATGCGTTTGACTTTTTGCAGTGACTTTGCAGATGAAAAGTGCCACACTAAAGGACAGTAATTAAAGTTACAATATACAAAACTTTGAACAAGTGTTTTCCTTTCTTCAAAACCAATAAATTGTTTAAGCCTTTTCAGCACATTCAGTTGTGTAGCAGCTTTCTTACACAAATCTGAAATATGGGCATCAAAATTAAGCTTGTTGTCAAGTTTAACCCCCAAAAGCTTTACAGTTTTTTCTGATTTAATGTTCTTACCACTAAAGCTAATGTCAATACCACTTGTATCTGAACGGTCTTTCTTGATCAAAATAGCCTGAAATTTCCCCGGATTTGCAATCATCTCATTTTCTTTCAACCATTTTAGAGCAACATTGCCCTCCCCCTCTAAAACCTTTAGTAAGTCTGACATGCTTCTAGAGCAGGAAACCAAAGAATTGTCATCTGCGTAATTATATACTTCAGCTTCCTTAATGAAAAGTAGAAGATCGTTTATCTAAAAATTGAAAAGGATCGGTCCAAGTACCGATCCCTGTGGAACACCGGGAAGTGTACGCTGAAACGAGCCATAAACATTATTAATCCTAACACATTGATCTCGCCGCCTAAAATATGAATATATAAAAACTAAGGAATTTTCATCAAATCCGTAAGCGGATAACTTGGCTATAAGTAAGTCGTCTGGTATGCAGTCAACGGCCTTTGATAAGTCCATGAGGACTGCACCTACGATTTGATCATTATCTAATTTCAATCTCCGATCTTCAATTAGTCTTATCAATACATGGTGAGTACCATAACGTTCCCTATAAGCGGCAATGAAGATAGAAAGAGTTTTGTCAAGGTATGGCATCAGCTGTTTTTTTATTACTTTCTCAAACACTTTTAAGAAAACATTCAAAACACTTACTGGGCGGAATTTTTTTCAACAGTTTTATTCTGTTTTCCCTTATCGAGGAGGCTCACCGTTGAACGTTGTCCATTATCTGGGAATTTACAATTCCGGATGCTGCTATTGATGGCATCTGTTAAAGGGACAGTCAGTTCGTCTGCTGATAAAGATACTAGCTTATTAGGTATCATATCCTCGCCCATTGATTTCTGACAATCGAGGGATTTAACTATTTCCCTTACTTCTTTACTCGTTACCTCGTTAAACGAAAAATGTTCTGAAACGAATCCCCTGTGCTCAATGATTGCCAAGATACTCGGGTGATTTTTATATATTTCTAAAATGAGTTTAACAATATCACGATCATCTTCTAAATCAGTTGTATCTGCAACATTAAGTGGTTTTCTACCACTTGAATTTTGTACGATGTTAATGTAATGATCATTGAAAAGCTGACACAAAGTTGGCTCGTCTGTGATGATTTTCTGATCTTTTATAAGTGTTATATTGTTGTCTGATAAGCCTCCCCTTTTCGATAGATAGGGCTTAACGAGGTGCCAAAATTCCTTATTAGACATGATTCCTTTACTTGTAGCCTTTTTGAAATGATCTTTAATCGCTTTCCTTCTTAACTTGACGCATTTGTTGCGTTGTTGTTTAAATTTCGCCCTATTCTCATAGCATGGATCCTTATTAAATCTGTTTTTCATTCGTGACCTAACATAATTGCTTTCTTTAATTCTTTACTCATAAAAGGGGCATCATTTCCTCTCAAAATCTTTGTTTTCATCGGCGCATGCTTGTTTATGGTAGATGTAAAGTTTGCAGTAAGATTGTCATACAGACGATCAGGATCATCAACGTCACAACCACAGTCTAGGCCTTTCACTTCCTTTCGGAAAATCTCAGCATCAAAGTTCTTATAACTGCGATACTTGATCATCTTAGGTCTGAGCCGAGGAACTTGAGCTCTCATGATGGTTGCTACCAGTCCATGACAATCACTTAGCCCTGTTTCGAAAACCGAGGTTGCTTGAAAAAGTCTTGGTTTGTTGGTTAGAATAACATCAATCGAAGAGTTACTTTGTTTGGTAAAACAAGTTTTACAAGTTACAAGGTTGGACAGCCCAAAAACATCACAAAAAGTAGTAAATTCATTGTAGCCCGGATTCTGATCATTTTGTGTATCGATGTTTATATCGCCATGATAATAATGCTATCATATTTTTCAAGGGCAGTATTTAAAGTTGTCGACATTTTGTCAAAGAAAAACCTAGTATTTAAGTCAGGTGGCCGATAATAGCAGTATAAAATCCATTTCTTCTTTTGAATAGTGATTTTAGAACACATAAGCTCTAGATTCAAGGTTTCTAGTGAATGCACTCTGTTACATACGATTCCAGTTCTAGCATATAGCATTAACCCTCCTCCAAATTCATTTCTATCTCTTCGGAGGGGGTTTTGATAATCTTTCATGAGTAGTGTTTCTGTTTTAAAACTTGGATTAAGCTTTGTTTCCTCAATCAAAAAAAGATCTGGGAGACATCTTTCGGCAATCTCTCTGTTTCAGTTTCAGTTTCAATTTTCATTTTAAAATTCTTAACATACAAGTTTCAACATAAAATACATTAAATACAAGAATACATATATAAAACAAAACAAAAACGATACAAACACCTAAGATTAATCTAAGGGAGAGAACATATGAAACCTGTATGTGGGGAATTCCTTAAAGGAGGGAGCTCTCTCAGTAGATAAAGTAATCGAGGAGAGAGCACCCCCTATGCTGAAAAATCCATATTTCAGTATATCAAATGATTCCAAAAGTTGCGTTATGTGCAAGAGACCCAGAGTGATCGCAGTGACCCCAGGCCCACGGAGCCCTCTCCAGGCAAAAAACCCATCCACAGCTTACGCCAAGGAAGGGTTCTATACCCAGAGCAGGCCCCAAAAGCAGGAGGCCACCAAAACGACCCCAAGGTCAGTATGCTTTAGAGAATTATCTCTGAGGTCAATTATTTTGTTTCTAAGGCTATTGATGTTCAAAAATGCCAACATAGGATTTTTATAATACTTTGTTCTCAGCTCGAAAAATCTGTCAATTTCACAGGAGACATCTGAATCATCAGAAGTAAATGAGGTAGTTAACGATATAGGTAGACTAGAAGTACCACTATTTATTTCAGAAATTTTGGATGCTTGATTTTCTGGTCGAGCATGTGAACTTCTATCTAATGATATAATGGTCTGACCTTGGCTGTACGTTGATATTTTCATCAGTAATATTTACGGAGGGTGAGGGCTTGCTTTCAAGGGTTTGTCTAGTAGCACCGCTACGATCTTCTACAAAAAACTTTTAGACTAGTTAGTCAGGCATTTGATAAAAATTTGATGAAGTTACCTGTGAGGAGGTTTTTACGGGTATAATTTAGGTGGAGTCCCCAAGGATCTAAGTTTTGATCTTGGATATTGTCATTGTTTATGAAATCAATGCCATGTTTTGGTAATTCCTGTTCTAAGATTCTGTTGACATTCATTATCTTCGCATCCAAATCCGAGCTGTCTGCTCTCCGCACAATGCTCGATACAGCAACTTTTCGTACTTTATTATTCGTGTTGACAGCCAGCTCAATGATCTATTTAGCAACTTGGTTTGGGTGATCATTTCGGAGATTATTTGTTCCACACATGAATATTATTTCATCTGGGTCCATGTCAAGTGATGGTATGACATGCCATTTCATATGTTCAACAGTAGCACCAGGAAAAGTCTTGACATACTTGTTTTTTCGTTTCACTTCTATGTTTATATCCTGTCTCCTTATCCCCTGCAGCATCGAGTCTCCAACGATAGCAACCTTTGTTTTGCGAGGTCTTCTGGGGTCATCATAGGTTTGAGAATCTTTGCTACTTTGCAGTTCCCGAGGGTCAGCAGTGAAAGTGGTTGCATTAGGAAAACTGCTTTGTGCAGCTTCGCTATAGGAGTGCTCACCTGGGACTATATTTCTAAAATTTCTTTGATTTCGTCTCTGTATAGTGTTGTTTGCAGATGTACGTTAATTGCTTGATTATGGCGCTACTGAGGCATGGCTATTGGTTTCTGTAGGTCCCTCGTGAATTTTCTCTGTATGATTTTCTAAAGAGTTACATCTTTCACTTAAACTGGGTACCTGCTGCCTTTTGCCTTCTTGGTCTCTTGTTGTTGAATTTGAATATTCATTTGGTTTTTCTGACAATCCCCATGTATTTTCAATTGAGTTGCATTCTCTGATGTCAGCAAGGGAGTTGAAACGATATTTTGTTTCAATGACAGGTTGCACATTTGATGCAATCGTAGATTTTGCTACACGCGCCTTTGGTACTTGCCATTCATCTTTGTTGGCTGTTGCTGATTTGAGGTATCCACTTGGGTATTCTGTCAATGACCAAGGGTTTGTCCAACTGTTATCAACCGGAAAACTCTCCCTGATGTCGTTTACCTCCATTGTGGCAAGATTCGGTAATTCTCTTGGGCGCACCTGCCTTTGAATTTCTTTATCTGATAGTGCATTTTTGTAGTATTTTCATCTGTAAACAAACTAGGCCCTTTGTTTAGGCCCTTTGTTAGATACATTTTTGGTATTTTGGTATGATTTTATACAATCTTTTCCAATTTTTGATTCCTTTAGTTTCAAATTTTCAATTTTTAATTTTTCGTTTTCTACTTGGAGACTTTGATTTTCTCTTTCAAGAAGATTGAGCCTGTCCAATAATTGATTAAAAGGTAAGTCCATGTTTTGGCTTTTATTTCCATCCTTCTTCTCAAGTTTCGTCAAACGTTTCAACACTAATGTCACATTTGTCTCTAACGTTTCCAGACGATTTGATGTGTTGTCTTGAAATACGATTCTGCTGCTGTAAATGGATCCTTCAGATTCCTCTGTCTCCGATGTTTCATCTTCATTTTCAGACTTTCCTTCACCATCCATTTCAAAATATTTTCTCACTAACTCATCGCGAAATTCCAAAACCATCGCTCCGTCGTTCGAAACTCTTGGAGAAACCTTTTCATGTTCTTTATCCTTCTCTGTCATCTTATCTTCATCAAGTGATATTCTTTTTCCCATTCCTTTTTCCACTTCTTTTTCCAATTCTTCATTTCTTTCATTTGTTCCTGCGCTATCTGCGATGCTGAATGATTCACGTCCTGCATAAAAAGCCTTTCTCAACTTGCCGCGTTTCATCATGAAATCAATTGCAATAACAACCACGCCTACTGCTAGGCCATGCTTTTTGAACAATGCCTTACAGACAGAAATCGTGTCAGCTCGCTGTTAGCTTCCTTTAAATCTTTCTATTTCATTTACCACTAACTTCTCAATATCATTGCTACAAAACAAGACACCAGAATCCGACATGATGCCACCATTCGAATCAAAACATGGAGAGAGCGATTCAACAGGTCCGGTCGCCATGACAGCATCCTTATCCGCCATGACAGTACACTACCAATCAATGCCTCATTACTTGTGTTAGCCTGAAAGTTTGTATTTGCGTAAAGCGAAAGATCCGCGGGCGTTAATGAAACATTCACTTTAATGAAAAATGTTTGGTTAGTGCAAAATACGACTCTCAAATTAGAGTCGGTCGGTCTGTCGGGATAAAAATATTTCAGGATTTTCTAAATTGTGGTAAAAATATGGATTTCCCGTGCCATGGGCATTTATATGTAGGCTTAAAGGCCTGAGGCGGTTGAGGGATATCTCTTGGAGGGATTTCAGTATCAAGTGCCCAAGGAAAATTGATCTATTTTCAAACAATTAATGCGAGTAAATACAAGAACTTGCCTTGGTATCCTTTGTTTGGTTTGGCGAAACTTCATTTCTGAGGCGCGTTGGGCCAAAGAATTTCGGTCGTTTCTTGAAAGCTCACAGAACAGATCACTACATGTCATACTCCCAAAGGCAGCTCCTCAACAGGAGACAAAAAGAGGTGTTTAATTTGTGATGGTGAGTTAATCACAAATATAAGAACAGTAGCAATAATAATTTGGCAAATTCCCTCTGTTATTCATCCAAAAAGAAGAGCGTCTTTTCTGGAAACTTCTTGAAAAAGCCAGCATAAAAGCGAAGACACCCCCTTGAACCTGATGCGCACTGCTGGGCACTGCGCAAGCTGAGCGCTGCGCAAAGCCGCTGCCTTGCAACGCTCTCATTTGTTCAATTCAAACAGAGGCTATTGGGAGAGGACAGCGGGAAACAGAAGATGACCGACCAGGCGTCGTCGAAAGCCTTATGTATGCCTGCCATAAAAGTCATATAATGGCTTAGGTTTATGATATGGAGTGACAGAAGAGGAGAATGGGTGCCAAGCATCCAGATGGTGGTCTGTTTTGGGCCAACTTTTTAAACGAAAACTCTACAAATAACCACAAATACGGTAAGATTACTCAAAAAGCTTAATAGGAATTTTTACGCCCGACTCGGAATCTCGGGTTTTTCTTGCTTTGAGGTAGGTCGGTCGGTTTACACTAACCAAAAATATTTGTGATACCCGCCCAACAACTAATGTGGTGAAATTTCATCATTTGTTGCAGTGATTTATCTATTAATTTATCGATTTAGATTAGTTTCCTGTATATATTCTATTTAGAAAGCTAGATTGAAATTATCGATATCAAATAAGAAGACAAACAAACAAACAAACAAAGGCTTTGAACTTGATACTAGTAACAAGCATGATGAGGCAATCATGATGACGTCATCTTTTTATTTATATCACGTGAGTAAGCGCTGACATCAGCAATGTTGCTTAATCAGGTGCAAAGCCACAGGAATTTTGTCGTGTTCGATCTTCTTATCAAGAAAGAATCCTCCCACCTACTATGAGATTTGAAATATAGAGAGATTATATCCTTGCAATACCTATTATGAAATTTATGTTTTGCTGCCCTAATATTTTCATTTGCATTTGTTTATATTTTTCGCGAAAAGTAGCAATTCTTATGTAAAATTTGCTATAAATTGGTTTAAAAAATGGGGTTGAGTACCACGATAAGGAAGAGATTGTATTGAAATCTTTCCAAGGAAGTGAACTCACCGATGGCGAGATGACCATCGTCATGAAATGGGAAACTTCAATAAGTTCATCGAAGGAGCTTCTCCTATTTATCCAAAAAGGCTTATTGTAATTTGCGAAATTGCGAAATAACGAAATTGCGAAATAGCGCAATTGCGCAATTTCGCAAATTACAACAAGCCCAGGCCTTATCGTAATTTGCGAAATATTTCGATAGCATGGTTTTTTCTCAATCTGAGAGCGAATTTTGGTTTCAAAGGAGCTGCCTAGTGCCCTAGTGCTTGAAATAAGAATAAATCTGCTAAAAATACGGAGAAAAAAGTCCATTTCGCAAATTACAATAAGCCCAGGCCTTATTGTAATTTGAGAAATATTTCGATAGGATATTTTATTCTAAATCTAGAGGCCAATTTTTGTCTTTAAAGGTGCTGCCTCGTCCCTTAGTGCTTGAAATAAGAAGAAATCTGCTGACAATACGGAGAAAACAGTCGATTTCGCAAATCAAAATAAGCCCAAGCCTTATTGTAATTTGCAAATATTTCGATAGGATATTTTATTCTAAATCTAGAGGCAAATCTTTGTCTTCAAAGGTGCTGCCTCCTCAAACAGTCGATTTCGCAAATTACAATAAGCCCAGGCTTTCGCAAACTACAATAAGGCCTGGGCTTATTGTAGTTTGCAAAATATTTCGATAGCATATTTTATTCTCAATCTAAATTCAACTAAAACCGTCTTAACATCTTTCACGCTCTCAATACATCACCTATGTTAAATGTAGCAGACGATGGCCTCATTATCCTTTTGCGACCCACAAAATCGTATCACTAATTCGAGTGCCTAAAATCCGCTGATAATATCGATTTTAGAAATATGCTATCGAATATTTCGCAAATTACAATAAGGCCTGGGCTTATTGTAATTTGCGAAATGGACTTTTTTCTCCGTATTTTTAGCAGATTTTTCTTATTTCAGCTGCTAAGGGACGAAGCAGCAATTTTAAAGACAAAACTTGGCCTCTAGATTTAGATTAAAATATCCTATCAAAATATTTCGCAAATCACAATAAGGCCTGGGTTTACTGTAATTTGTGAAATGGACTTTTTTCTTCGTATTTTAGCAGATTTCTTCTTATTTCAAGCACTAGGGCACTATGCAGCTCCTTTTAAAACCAAAATTCGCTCCCAGATTGAGAATAAAGTATGCTATCGAAATATTTCGCAAATTACAGTAAGGCTTGGGCTTATTGTAATTCGCAAAATCGACTGTTTTCTCCGTATTGTCAGCAGATTTCTTCTTATTTCAAGCACTAAGGGACGAGGCAGCACCTTTAAAGACAAAAATTGGCCTCTAGATTTAGAATGAAATATCCTATCAAAACATTTCACAAATTACGATAAGGCCTGGGCTCGTTGTAATTTGCGAAATTGCGAAATTGCGCTATTTCGCAATTTCGTTATTTCGCAATTTCGCAAATTACAATAAGCCATCCAAAAATAGTTACATCCTGTTTTCACTTGCTTCCATCTTGTAGCCTAAGCCTGTGTCTAAGTTCCTCTGAAAGGCAGAACCGCCGAGTGGGGGGAGTGGGAGGAGCAATTCGCCCCAGGGTCTAAGGAGCCTCATGACGGAAAATTCTTAACATTTTGACAGCAAGAAATGCTCTGAAATTCATTTTAACCCAATCTAAATTGTGCGATCGAGAACAAATTTCTGCTCACTTTGCTCGCAGGTAGGGCCTCATTTCCTGTTTTCCCCTGGGCCTCCCAAAGCTATCTGTGGCTCTGCTGAGAATAATCTGGAAAAAAAGGTTGTACAATGTATTACTATGTGTGTTACTTCGATGTGTAAACAGCCTTTCAACATGGTTCATAAATCCATGGAATATTAACGAAGCTCAAGGAGATTTCGCCGATTTAAAGAGCGTTTGTAAATAGGATGTTAAGAATAAACTTGGAAATGTCTATTTATAGTCTAAAACGACTATGGTGTTTTCATATTTGTTTTTATCATAGAGTGGTTCATAAGACTATTTAATCATTTCATAAGAGCTTTTCGACTAAAGAGTATTTCATCTGGTCTTCGAAACAGAGTAATACTCCGTTTGGAAGTACAGTTCACTGGAAGCTTTCTTCATTTTGGTGTCCCGTCACCCACTCTGAAGAATGTCCTTTTACAAGGGTCGACAGTGAGTAATAATGTTGAATAGTTTGCGGTTCTCCTATTCAATTCTAAGCCTCAGTTTAGTAAACAATACATCAACGAATGTAAAGACGCTCATCGCTCTATTCAGGATTTTCACCGCGAAAACGTACGAGTGCATGAGTGAGAAGTATGACCTTCCTGCAGATGAGTGTGTATGAACATTTGCTGTTTGTTTAGGAAAACATACTTAAAGCTTATTTTGCGAGACTCGGGTGACCACTCGGCCCCTTGAAGTTCTCTCACTTTGCTTGAAAGGGATTTCTTAATAGTAGAGTTCCTCGTGTAATCCCGCTGGATTTCTCTGCCTAAATTGATTTTTTTGCAAAAATCACTTCTTTGACGTCTGCTCTATGCGATGAAGGTAGATGCCATTTCTTCCATCCATTTTCAAGGTGATTTTAGGACGTTCCAAAATTACCGTTCAACATGTGAGCCTCTGCGGAGGAGTGAATCTCAAACAATGGGTATTTGCAGTAAAGAAATTTTGTTTCTCAAGCTAAAAATAATCACATAGACTACTACCTGCGTATTACAATTTATTTTCACGATTAAAGCTCCAAAAATGTCCGTTTTGCTACATAATTTGTTACTATTTATGTCAAATTCTAGTTGTAAATCCGCTTTGATAGCTAGATAGCTGAGGAAAATACGTTAAGGTACTTTTTAGACTGATTGTGAAAATAAATGACCAATATCTTATATCTGTGTCTGCGTTTACACGGTGCCGCTCAAATACTTGGCCTTGCGAATATTGGGCCTCGTAGCTGTATCATGCAAATATTTGGTCGGTATGGCTTCGTGTTTACACGAGGCCGGCCATCTTTTACAGACATGCGCATTACTATTATTTTCAGCAATATGGCTCCTATTCAAAGCATTCCATCCTCGATTGTGGTACCGTCTAAATCTTTGTTCACTTAGAGCGTTTACACGAGGCAGCTCACAAATTTGACCGGCTCAGTTCGCATGAAGGCCACTTCCCTTGGTGGCAAAGTGAAGGTCGGCAAGGAGTACAAATATCCGGCCAGAAAACCCTATCCAGAGTGTTTGTGGAGCACTGCTCCGAATTGGTATATCGAACCAGCCTGTTGCTTTTTTACTTTTAGTTTCTATCCATGCAAAGTGTGATTTTGTATGAAATTTTCAAAACAAATTAATTGGGGTGGGTGGTGGCTGTTTTTTTTCAAATTGGTCATTGCAAACTGTTAGGAATGCTCAACCTCGTCCCCAGGCCTTTTGTCATATTGGCACGGAGACGAAAAGGCACTGGGATCGGCTGGTCAAATAAGCAATCTGATTGGTTGTTGCCTTTTCGCATGAATTAAGCTCAATTCGATTCAATTTTTTAAAAGTTTGTTGTTATAATCCTTGTATCCGTTTATTTTGACAAGGAGAATTCCAGAGGATTGAATGAAATCAATTATGTGGTCAGGAATCTCAGCTTTAAATGACACAAATTGAGTACTGTCGGGAAAGCAGAACCAGGTGGATTAGAATAACAACAGAAACAATCTGTTGGGCGAACAATCGAAATAACAAATAACTTTCTCTCAACTCGCAGATTTGAAGCTACACCAATTCAATTCTTAAAAACTCGACTCTCGGATCGCCAAAAAGTAAGAAACTCTCGGGGTGTTTTTAAAACGAAAACCGAAAGCGAAAACCGAAAGCGAAAACACAAAACGAAAACACAAAACGAAAACACAAAGCGAAAACACAAAGCGAAAACACAAAGCGAAAACACAAAACGAAAACACAAAACGAAAACACAAAGCGAAAACACAAAACCCCTTTTTGCACAAAAATAGAACATTCTACGCAGTAAATGTATTTTAACGCCAAGGCAAATGAGCGCCCCCGTGTTTGGACAGTTTAGGAGGTATCCCCCTGTTTTTATACTAGTTCCTAGTCACTTACGTCAGCGTTGCTCAATTCGTTCAAACTGTTCTCAAAGACGGTTGCTGTTCATTTTTGTCAAAATTTCAAATTTCTGTTTTGCGAAGAGATTCGAAGTATAACGCATAATGTCTGCAATCGAAGTGATCAAAGAGAAGGAACGACGTCTCACTCGGCAAGATTGGCTCAGGTCGCATAAGCAAACCTTAGTGCTTCGCTGTGCCGCCTATGGTTTATCGACCACAGGGAAAAAGCCCGCCCTTGCTGAAAGGCTGATGGCATATTTGCACCCTTCAGAGGAGCATTCAGGTACAAGTCAAGGAATTGAATCTGATCAATCGGATACTGAAGAAAGGGCAGCTGATCCCAACATTGCCACCACCAGCCAAGCACAGCCGATGATTCATCCAGTGTCAGTCTCTGTGGAACCAGTACAAACATTGCCGACTTACACAACGGGATTTGACATTGAAAACATCCGCGCAATGATTCGGCAAGAAATGGGTTATGCCTCGTTCCCGTCAGCACACCAACATGCTCCGCCGAGTCATGCAAATTTATCGCCCGCATCGATCATTGCTCCTTCTTTGCAGCAGAATCAGCACTCAGCTGGCGCAAACAACAATCATATCCTGGCGTTAAATTCCGCGACATTACCCGGGCAAGCCCAGTTGCTGAATCAGGCAGCTCAAGGTAACTGTAACACTTCTTCTAAATCAGGAGCCGTTCTTCCCCCCCCCTTTCTGAAAAAGCATTAAAGGCGATCAAAAATAGGGAATATGTTGATTTGAATTCACTCCGGCCACATTTTTTGTACGATACAGTGGAAAACCCATCAAGTTTAGGTTTTGAACTAAACCCGCAAAAAGGTGGTGAGGGTATGTTTTCACTGTCATCAGTCCGGTCAAACAAGCAGAAAATAAACAATGCCAGTTCATGGCTCGAGGCTTGGAACATTTTTATTAGAGCTATGGTTCATTTCCACCCAGAACTTGCACCTGAACTACTGGCATACCAGGAAACTATTTGTGGCTATCAACGAATGTATCCAGCCTCTTCGTGGCTTAAGTATGACACTGCCTTTAGGATGAATTTGGGTATCGATAAAACATTATCATGGGCACGTTTTGATGAATATGCCTACAACAGATTTATTCGAGGCTCCGGTAACCAGACAAGCAAGCCTAAGCTCAAATGTTTCAAGTGTTCTTCTGAAGACCATCTCGCTAACGCATGCCCTAACGAGACCTTTCGTCCGACCTTACAAAACTCTTTTCGTTCCTCAAGTGTCGACCACCAAGAACCAAAACTGTGCCATCATTTCAATGCCAACAAATGCGCCTACAGTAGTTGCAAATTTGCCCACACCTGTTTCAAATGCAAGGGAAACCATCCAGCCATATTTTGTCCAAACGCTGAAAAGAAATTTTAACGGCCTTCCAGCGATAGCCCCGTCTCCGGTAAATCTAGTTAACTTAGAGCATGAATTAAAACATTATCCGGATCGTTATGTCGTTGATAATATCTTGCAATCATTTAGAAAGGGTTTCAACATTGGTTATTCGGGCCCTGAGTTCTCCTTCACAGCACGAAACTTATCGTCGGCGAATACGTATCCTAAAGTACTTTTTCATAACATTTTAGCTGAACTACAAGAAAGAAGGGTGGCAGGGCCATTCGTGCATCCCCCGTTACCTAACTTTCGCACCTCCCCGGTCGGTGTGATTCCCAAAAAGGAGTCAAGCAAATTCCGAACAATAACTGACTTATCATCGCCGCAAGGCATTTCCGTTAACGACTTTATTGCAGACAATGAGTCCTCGGTTTCGTTTCATCATTTTGATGAGGCTGTTAGAATCGTGGCCAAGCTTGGCAAAGGCGCCTCATTAGCTAAGCTTGACGTCAAAAGTGCTTTCAGAATTTGCCCCGTGAGGCACGAAGATTGGCACCTACTAGGCTTCACATTCCAAAACTTGTTTTTCGTTGACCTTTGTCTGCCTTTTGGCTTGCGTTCTTCAGTGAACAGATTTTCACGTTTGGCTGATTTAGTGTTATGGATTATGCAAAACAATTATTCAATCATTCACTCAACTCATTATTTAGATGATTCCTTTCTCGCGGGTCACGCGGGATCGGACGAGTGCAATCAGGCGTTAGCTACAAGTATTTCTCTATTCAGACGGCTCGGTATTCCCTTGGCTCCGAGCAAAATTATTGGGCCATGTAAAGTAATTGTGTATTTAGGGATTGAAATTGATTCCGAGGCTATGGAGCTACGCCTCCCTCAAGAAAAGCTTGTTTCCCTGTTGCACCTTATCCGTACATTTGAGGGCAAAAGGAAATGTACCAAAAAAGAGCTGTTATCTTTAATTGGAAAATTATCGTTCGCTTCGAAAGTCATTCCATCAGGCAGAACTTTCATTCGCCGCCTGATAGACCTTTCAACAACCGTGAACAAGCTGTCTCACCGTATTTCGTTAAATTCTGCAGCAAGGGAAGACTTACGGTGGTGGAGCTCATTTTTGCCATCATGGAACGGCAAGTACAAAATTTTAGAGCCCTCTTTGACTCGGAGTATACATTTAAATTTGTTTACGGATGCCTCGGGGAGAGAAGGCTTTGGTATTTATTTCGACGGCAAATGGGTGGCGGGTCGTTGGCCCGAAAAGTTCTTACAATATTCAATCCAATGGAAAGAGCTATTTCCAATTTATTTGGCATGCGTCATTTGGGCTCCTTTATTTCACAGGAAAAGATTAGAATTTCATTGCGATAATCAAGCGGTAGTCAATATTTGGGGATCAAACACCACGAAATCAAAAGAAATTATGCAAATTTTGCGAAAAATGTTTTTCGTGTCTGCCTCTCACAACTTTACAGTAAATGTTAGTCATATCAGGGGTGTCAATAACTCAATTGCCGACTCTTTATCCCGTTTTCAGATGTCCAGGTTTCGTTCTCTGGCACCAGCGGCCGACAAGGAGCCCACATCCATTCCCCCCGAGATATGGAAGCTCTGAATCAAGATTTATTATCCTTTCAAGCCATGGCATTAGCCCCCTCGTCGAAGAAAACGTATCTTCAAGGTCAGCAAGCCTATCACAAATTTTGCGATGACTTTGGTCTCCAGCCTTACCCGCTTGTGGAACTAAATCTGCGCCTTTTCTCAGCATTCCTTGCAAGAAGTCTTAGTTTAGCGACCATAAATACATACCTTTCAGCGGTACGCCTACAAAACATCGAACTTGGGTTTAATCCGCAAAGGGACATGCCTCTCCTTCGCCTCTTATTGCGGGGAATTAAACGAGCTAAGGGCGCTTCGGCCAGGGATAAGCGCCAACCAATCACCTTAGAGATATTGAAGCATATAAAGCAAAACATACGTGCCTCAAATTTGTCTCCGAAGGATCAATTAATGCTATGGTCAGCTTGCACAACAGCATTCTTTGGGTTTCTGAGAGCGTCAGAGTTTTGTGCCACCTCAAGAGAGTCATACAATTCGTCTTCAACGTTACTTGTAAAGGACGTTAGTATTTATCCGAACGTTCTAGTAGTAAACATAAAAATGTCAAAAACAGATCAGTGGCGAGAACGGCACCAAATCAGGTTGGCTCCATCTGGATCGAGCGTGTGCCCATATAGGGCTTTATCGAAGCACGTGCGGAATTGCTCAGCCCCTCGCAACCCCTTATTCATGTTTGAAGACAGGTCTTTCCTGACGCGCCAGGTATTCTCCGAACAGATTAAGCAGTTTCTCCCTACCTCTTGCGACGCATCATGTTTCTCCTCTCACAGCTTTAGGATAGGTGCTGCAACGAGTGCAGCTAGTGCAGACAGCCCAGACTGGTTGATAAAGGCATTAGGTCGCTGGTCTAGCTCGTGCTACCATCGCTACATTAGGGGTCCTACTACTGCGATTGATAAGTTCCCAGCGCAGCTAGCTAAGGCGTCAAAGTCTTAGGGCATTACAGTCCTGTTTTAGGGGTTGGCAGTTTTGGGCGTATTTTGGCGAAATAAGGCTACCAACAAAATTGGTAGCGAAATAAGTTTTATTGTTCCTAGATGTAGAATCAAAGTTTACTTGTCTTCGTAACCTAAGTAGCTCAGGCTAGTCGTCTAGCCCCGTGATAGTTGTGTCCATGTTGATCAACAGTTTTTATCTTCCAATCGAACTCAAGTTTGACGAGAAAGACTCATCCTGCTAGAAGAAAACTGTATTCTTGACATTCAAATATTGTAAGATTGTACTAGAACTTGTGTTTGCCAGATACGACCCCAAATTCTGCCAACCAGTGCTTCATATCTGTGTAGATCTCTGATTTATGGTGTTCCGCCATTGCCGCAGGAGTTAATAGAACATTCTACGCAGTAAATGTATTTTAACGCCAAGGCAAATGAGCACCCCCGTGTTTGGACAGTTTAGGAGGTATCCCCCTGTTTTTATACTAGTTCCTAGTCACTTACGTCAGCGTTGCTCAATTCGTTCAAACTGTTCTCAAAGACGGTTGCTGTTCATTTTTGTCAAAATTTCCCCGCCCTCCCTCCCTGTTACCTACTCGGGTCGTATCTGAATATCCCGTTCTTAGAACGCATTTTCTTCGATGGGGCATTCACAGTAGCAAGAGTGACAAGTTGCCTGCAAGCGTATGATTAAGTGAGGCCAGTGGCCTGCAAGTATATGATCAAGTGAGGCCAGTGGCCTGCAAGTATATGTCTAAGTGAGGCCAGTGGCCTGCAAGTGTATGATTAAGTGAGGCCAGTGGCCTGCAAGTATATGATTAAGCGAGGCCAGTGGCCAGCAAGTATAGGTCTACGTGAGGCCAGTGGCCTGCAAGTGTATGATTAAGTGAGGCCAGTGGCCGGCAAGCACTCTGTTTCGGTGAGGCCAATGGCCTGCAAGTGTATGATTAAGTGAGGCCAGTGGCCTGCAAGTATATGATTAAGCGAGGCCAGTGGCCTGCAAGTATAGGTCTACGTGAGGCCAGTGGCCTGCAAGTGTATGATTAAGTGAGGCCAGTGGCCGGCAAGCACTCTGTTTCAGTGAGGCCAGTGGCCTGCAAGTATATCATTAAGTGAGGCCAGTGGCCTGCAAGTATATGAATAAGTGAGGCCAGTGGCCTGCAAGTATATGAGTAAGTGAGGCCAGTGGCCTGCAGGCATATGAGTAAGTGAGGCCAGTGGCCAGCAAGTATATGTTAAAGTGAGGCCAGTGGCCTTCAAGTGTATAATTAAGTGAGGCCGGTGGCCTACAAGGGAATGATTAAGTGAGGCCAGTGGCCCGCAAGTGTATGATTAAGGGAGGCCAGTGGCCTGCAAGTGCATTGCTAAGGTAAAAATTGCCGAAATAAGGCTACCAACAAAATTGGTAGCGAAATAAGTTTTATTGTTCCTAGATGTAGAATCAAAGTTTACTTGTCTTCGTAACCTAAGTAGCTCAGGCTAGTCGTCTAGCCCCGTGATAGTTGTGTCCATGTTGATCAACAGTTTTTATCTTCCAATCGAACTCAAGTTTGACGAGAAAGACTCATCCTGCTAGAAGAAAACTGTATTCTTGACATTCAAATATTGTAAGATTATACTAGAACTTGTGTTTGCCAGATACGACCCCAAATTCTGCCAACCAGTGCTTCATATCTGTGTAGATCTCTGATTCAGGCCCTAAAATAACAAATTTTTACAAGTGCACATTTTTGAAAGTTGGGTGTGGTCTGCACTTAAAGTTGAAAATTTGGCGTGGCCTTACTTTATTTAAAAGAAACACGTTTAAATGTTTTGCTGCAATCTTCCTCGGTGCTTTCTTCTTGCATTCCTGCGCCTTCAAACACTCCCTTGAACCAATCTTGCTTCTAAGCCTTTTCAGTGGCATGATTGAAACATCTTCGTTTTTTTTCAAGCCATAACTTTGCAGGTGAGCGGAAAGCGAAGCTTGCAAGATCAGGCATATTTATTGCAATAAATATGCATTTGCAAAGTGTTTCTGGTGAAATGCTGCTTCTCCCATCAGTTTTGATCTTGTTGTATGTTGAGATCAGCCTTTCTACATCGGCCGATTGTGGTTTTGCTGCAATAATTCTAGCAAGAGCCAAATGTAATGACTTCGTTCTCTTGTCTCCTATTATGGCCTTTAGCAAAAGCCTTGGGTCAGAATTGTTAAGTTCTGTCATCTGTCCAACTTCGAGGCACGACTGCACAAAATCAGCCAAACTTTGGTCAGGAACAATTGCTGCATGGAGTTTTCTCAAGTCCTCTTCTTTTGCTGATGGCAGGTTTTTAATAGCAGCAAGGTCTGCAAAATCTTTATCATCAAATCTTTGTCTTAGGAATGTATTGATGCTCAGAAGTACTTCATTTCGAATGGCATCATAGCTTCTTTTTTCTGATACATTGAGATTATGTATGTTGCTTCTTCTTCTTTTCTCACGTAGGGTATATCCATGAAGGATCTTCTTCCCGTCTTCCTCGCTAACATTTGCAACCAGGTGCTCTTCAAAGCCACCATTAAGGGTCTTGCCATCATTTAGTTGCTGCAGTGTTGAGATGAATCTCTCTAATGCTTCTCCAATGTCAAAAACGATCACTTTATCGCTTTGTAGTTTCTTCTGAAATCGGCTGAACAAAGAGGTCACGTCGACCATAAAGCATATCAAGCGCAGAAAGTCAAAATCTCGTAGCGTCTCAAAAAATCCTTGTTCTTGAGGCTCAGTGCTCTTGTTGAAGTAAGTCATCAGTGCGCACCAGCTTGAAATTAAGTTGTGAAAAAGTTGTGCTGTGTGCTGGGTCCATCTGACTTCGAAAAAGCATGGCAGTCTCAAGGCCCGCAGATCGTTTTCTTGTGCCACCTTTCTAAGTTCTCTCCATCTTGTACCATGATGGTGGAAAAAAGTGGACACAGCACTAGCTTCTCTAATTGCCTTCTGCACCTCAGGAACACTTTTTGTCACAGACACCCAGGCAAGATTTGATCTATGACAAGCACACCAGAGTCTTAGAAGGGGAAGGTCAGTGGAACTTTCTTTTCTCATTTCATCTACCTTGGACCACAAGCCATTCTTTACACCAGTGTTTTTGTTTTCACCATCTGAAGCAAGTGATGACACCTTTCCAAAAACTGTATCCCAATCTAAGGTTTGGTTGAAAGCTGATTGGATTGCCATTAAACTGCCACGTGCTCCTCTTTCTGGCGGTTCGGAAAACCGAAGAAAGATCAACTTATCGTTTCCATTCTTTTCAACAATGTGTGCCATTACATGCTCGTTGTCCAGTTGCATTCTGTCGATGGATCCATCAAACCTTAAACTTACTGCAAGGGATTCATCTATTTCTGCACGCATGATGGGTTTATATGAGTCCACAATTGATGCTAGCAGTTCATTGTAGTAAACAGGATTGATGTATCTTAAATCAATTTCGTTAGGTGAGAATGGTCGAAAAGAGTCCATCTGGAACTTTTCGCTGATTTTATAGGCAGCATGACGTGATGGCCAGGAATAGGCGCTCAATGTACCCCTCTTTGCGTCGTTGTAGATCGTTTGCATTAACTTTCCAACATAACTTAACTCGTTCTTGTTAGCAATTGTCAATGCATTGTCCATTGGAGCCGTAACAGCCAATTCTGATGGTGAAAGGACACGAAGCCTGTCGGCCTTTAAACACTCCATGTGCACTTTTGACTGCAAGTGGTTATCCAGAATTCTTGCTCGGGAGACCACTCCAAGCTCTTGGCACATATCTGGCACCTTTCCTTTTGGCGCATAAATCTTGGCTGTTTCTATGTTACGATAGCATACACTACAGCGTACCAACTTTCTATTTGCACCTTTTGACGGACGGCAGCTTTTGGAATACATTTACTTGCTTTTGCTTGCTAGTTTTCATTGGTTCAGCATTGGTCAACTTGTGTTGCTGCTCCGTGGATGTTCCTGCCTCACTCACTGGTTCTCCTGCTTGATTCTCACGTGCACTTTTCTCCTCGCCATTGCCCTTTTCACTTGTCTCTTCTTCTTGTATATTTGCTGGTACGGTAGAAGCATCCAACTTAACTTTTCTTATCAAAAAACGATCCATCTTAAGCAAAGTAAATGATAATCTGATGTGAATCGTGAATATCCAGGGGCTTTCAAAGATTCTAAAAACATGGACGACTTCTTAAACTCAGTCAAATATGTGGCAATTGCCAAACAGATCATCATTATTATATGGAAAGCATCCGTTAATATGTAGCACCTCTTTAGAGCGGAAATAGTATTATAAAACATATGATCGGACTGGGGATGGAGTCATGCATGACCTGGAGTGGTATTAATTTTTGCCTTTTTTCAAATCCACACTTTCCCCAATTACAGAACCACAGTTTTGATTTACAAAACCCCAAAATGAGTCAGAGCCACACTTATTTTAGGCCTTGCTCTGATTTATGGTGTTCCGCCATTGCCGCAGGAGTTAACTTTAATTTAAGAAAAATAACAGTGGACCAGTAAACAAACATCCTATCAAGTTGAGAAAAACAAACTCGGAATCAGACTTGCTTTTTACGTTGATTCTTAGCCTTGATCCATATGGGTTGTTTGGAGTTCCTCTTTTAGCAGGTTATGGAATCCTTAGCTTGCTGGGCCCTTCGCAAGGAATGTAGCAAGCTATTAGACTGACGACGTGATTCCCTGTATTCGTTCAACATTTATTATCAGATATTTTAATTTCACTCATACAAAGCGATAATAACTGAAGCGATAACAACAACAGCAGCAACAAGCGTAAGTTAGAGGGACGTAGGTAATGTAGCCTAGCAAACTATCATTCGATTCTGATTCCTTTCAGAATAGCTATAAAGGTCTATTTTTTCGTAGATAGGAAACTGGAAAATACAGCGACAGAGACACTTAAGGAAGGTTCTTCTGTTCGGGATTTTACAAGAAATTGAAATCCTTGCTTTAAAAGAAATTGACTTCACCTTGTTGTAATATTTGTAAAATCCTTGTAAGAAACGTTTAATTAGATGCCTGTTTTTCCTGCATCATTGCTCTATTTCAGAACCATATTTAGCTCTGAGTTTGTCTCTGGTGCCTGGAGAGGTACAAATAGGCAAAGACTGTACGATGAATTAGGATGGGAAACCCTGTACAGTAGAAGATGGTACCGACGCTTATGTCATTTCTTCAACCTCAAAAATAATCAACTTCCTGAATATCTCTTCAATCTAATCCCTGCTGACTGGGAAACCAACTATGATCTTAGAAATCAGCGTATATGTACCCCGTCTGTCAGTAGGACAGTGCGTTTTTCAAATACGTATTTCAGTAATGCACCTTACGAATGGAATTTACTTGATGGAGATACAAGGAATTCTAAGTCTATTGCTGAATTTAAGCGTAAACTCCTGTCGAAAATACGTCCTGCTGAAAACTCTGTTTACAACATATATGATATTGAAGGTGTTAGAATCTTAACAAAATTGCGTTTGGAGTTCAGTGCATTGAATGAGCATAGATTTCGGCATAGATTCAACATTGCAAGTCCACTATGTAATTGCGGTACCGCGAACGAGGATAGTAAGCATTTTCTCCTGCATTGCCCCATGTTTTATCATCTTCGCATAAACCTCCTTGGTCATCTCTCAGAAATTCTGAGCATGGATGTCTCCAATTTCGATGACGATTTTATTTGCTCGCTGATGTTGTATGGAAATTCTGAACTTCCATACATTGTCAACAGAATGATTCTTGAAGCTACATTAGAATACATCAAATCATCCAGACGCTTTGTTTCATTAGACTACGAAAATTATTAGCCCTTGAGAACAGGAACTTCGTGATCTTCATCTGTGCCTGTACGTAGTTTTTTTTTTGGTGCGTGCGTGTGTATGTGTGTGTGTGTTTATGCGTATGTTTGAGTGTTAGTGTGTGTAGCTTTCTTTTTTCGTTGGAACATAGCTGTAGGAGGGAGATGGCCTGGAGACACTACAATCTTTACTCTTGATTGATTCTGCTCGAGCATGGACCTCCGAAGGTGCAGGCTCGTTGCTCGTTGCTCGTTAAACCTCAAGCGCCAAACATAATGGCCAATTGTTTGCTCCTGGGGCGTTCCTCTCCTACGGCTATAATTAGAGCAGTTTATATTAAATTGTGAGTACCATACATAGTGGGGACTCGCTGACTATAAGTCCTTTCCCACTATGGATGGCACGTAGTTAATCAATCTTGTTGTTTTTATAGATTGTTGTTTTTTAAATGAATAAAGAAAAAAAAAAGTTTGTTTCAGTTTTGGTGGTTTTGATCGTTATCGTTGATCGTTTGGGGGAGCTACGCCTAGACCCTAGGCTTGCTACTAATTACTCCTAACTTTTCAAATGATTGGTGAAGAACATTTACTCAGGCTCTGGATAAATTCAATTTCCACATTTCCAGAAGATCTGGAAGATCCAGACGGTTGCAACAGTAGCTGCTGCTACTGTCAGATTGTCAAGTCAGAATTTAAAAATTGCGCAAATAGGAAAAGGATAAATCATGATAGAAAATTTAGATTCGTTGCCTATATTCAATCAGAAATTATAAGAACATCGAATGTATTGCTGGCTTTAGTTTGGTTTCTCACAGTTCGAATCTCGTTTCTTGTCCTCGAGAAAGCCCACGCGAATGCAGTGTTCTATTTGGCGACCCATTGCAGAGGCCGAGGCTCCCTCTGCTACAGGGTTGCCTCTTGCCGTGCCGCTGCCCTTAGCCATAGGGCTACCGTTCTGCTGCTCACCGCATTGCTGGCAAATCCGCATTTGTATCTGAAGGTTGCAGGAAATTGGCGGGAGCTAATGTCACATTCAAAACTGACGGTAGCAAGCCAATCACAAGAGGGCTTGAGGGTTGCAAGCCAATCAGAGGAAGGCTTGACAGCAACAAGCCAATCAGAAGTCGTAGAGCCGCAAGCTACCAAGAACAATAGGAAGTCCATTCAACAAGGAAGTGAATGATGCATGCTGTGCATTACTCCGAGAACTCTTCATTGTCTGAGAACAGAGGGCCACTTTGGCCTTTTATCAACATTCAGAATAATGACAATGGTTAGAAATGTTGGCCACACAAGCGTGGAGGATGACAAGAAGAAAGCACAGGGCCTAAAAGTTTTTCAAATTTTACCTCAAAGGGGATGAAGGTTGCAATAGAGGGGATGGGTTCCAAAACTGAAATACGATTTTTTGGCATGAAGAATTGTTTCATCTGACTCTCTGTTTGGTATCTGTTTATAATTGCAAGAAATTAAATTAGAAACTATTTCCTTTTGCGAAGGACATCCACTGATACATTTCATATTTTATCGAGATCATGGGCATGGCAACCAAAGTGTTGTAAAGTGGGCGTTCCTGAAGAATTTTAAGGCGTAGTCCACAAATTTTTCCAAGGGCCCCGCCCCCAGACCCGGATCATGCTTCGGTCAGACTCTATCCTGGATCCGCTCCTGCAGAACAGTGGTTCAAAAAGCAAGTTTTGATTCGTTTTCGCTTTGTGTTTTCGTTTTATGTTTTCGTTTTGTGTTTTCATTTTGTGTTTTCGTTTTGTGTTTTCGCTTTGTGTTTTCGCTTTCGGTTTTCGTTTCAAAAACACCCGAAACTCTCGTACTTAAAAAGAAACTATTCAGAGATGCAGCTGTTTTACATTTGCGTGCATTTCAAAATCAATTACTGACAAGACATGTCGACAAGTATCAGTAACTCATCCAATAGACCTTTTGGCAATTCTGCAAAAGAGCCTGGATCCAGCGTTACTTTTCATGCATTTTTATTCGAGACGTTCGATCGAGTGGCATTAGCGCTTGCATCGCATATTCGAAAATATTACAAAATATATCACGATATGATTTTTAGAACCTGATGCGATTACATGATGCGAAAGTAATCCCAAGCATGTTTTACTTAATCTTCACTTCTTTCCTGTATAAGATTACTTGGAAAGTACTTGTATAAAGTCTTAACATTGGCATGGCTTCAAAAAACTTAGTTTTGGAATTTCTTAGGAGGGAACAGGTAGGGAATGTTATTGAACTTTTTGTACGTAGATAATGATAATGTACCTCATTATCTACGTACAAATAGTCGCATATTTGCCAAATTTATACTTTTATTGATACAATCGACGTGCAACACGCTCAACAACTTTGTTTTCTAATGTTATTGAACCTTTAAGAAACTCGTAGGAAATTCTGAGTACTGAAAATCTGATAATTTTGAGGAACTTTCAGAACTGTCCTAAATTCTTAGTTTCTTATAAAAATAAATGCGTGTATTATGGATTACAGACAGGTAGTTTCCTTGGGTTTCGTTCAAAAAGTCCGTGAATAGAAGTCACTCTTACCAAAATGCAATGTGTGTATGTTGGAAGTGTGACCGAGGCAAAGCGAATGAAAAACATATTTATCAAAAATTGGAAGGAAAAAGCTGTAGGAACAAGTGCAATAACAACCTGCAGAATTTCTATCACGATTAGCTAGATGTTGCTTGGTCTGTGGACTTCGATTCGATGGGAGAATATCCGGCAGCAAGTGGACAGAGGCATGAGGGATTTTTCAAAACCACTCGGCAAGACTGCGATTACATCTAAGCCACTGTTGTCAGACTTTGAGCCAGTTCAAAACATCGCACCGGCTTTCATTTTATCGAAAACTTTGATCATAAGACAAAACCCAATTGCAAATCTTTGAAAAACTTGATAAAAACCTGAGCTGTTCGTAGCATCCTGTTTCCTCCATGCCGCTGCAAACTTGACACAGCCGTGGCCTAGCGAACGTAATCTGCTGCATACATAACGATTTCTATAATTTATGACACCCACGGAGAGCGGGTGTTTTGATGGTCATGTGACCAGCCGATCCCAGGGCCTTTTCGTCCTCGTCCCAATATGACAAAAGGCCCTGGGGACGAGGTTGAGGAATGCTGTTTTTGGATATAATTCCAATTCACATCATGATCCTTTGATAGTATCCTTTTTACTTTTTATATTTGTGATTAGCAAGGTCTTTTCAATCTTTTCCATAGACAATAAACCAATTGTGTCAATATTTTACTACGTAAAAATGACAATATTTTACTAGGTAGCTTTTTTTCTGGAATATTTTAACCGCAAATTTTTTTCCAGCACAAATGATTCGATAAAAGCCAATCAGTAGGGTTGTTTTCACCTAATTTGTGTAATTTTGCTGCCATTTTGTGCACCATTGGTGTCTTTTTGCGTTTACGCATACCAAACGCCATAAAATTTCTCAGGTCTCGCAGTAATAACAATAACTTTTTTATCTATTTCTTGAGGAACTATCTCGATATGTCACTATATTCTCAGGATGACACAAAACTACTACTCTCAGCCCCTTAGCTCCCCCTCCTCCTTCCCTTCCAATTTCTTTGTCAATAGACTCATGAAAAGTCGATAAACTGGAAAAATTTCTGATTTCAGCACTTTTCAAAAAAATTACAAAAAAAATTGGCATAAGAAACATGAAGCATACAACATTTCTTCATTGAAAGCATTGTCATTGCAATACATGGAGAAATTTTCTTTTATTGCTACATTCCTCCATTAAAAAAGCCAAAATATTTAATCGCCCTGTCCGCCATGTTGGATTTGCCAAAATCAACATTCTTAATATGTAAGTGGATTTTCACCTTCCATCAATGCTTTGATCAACATAGTTTGGCTGCATGAATCAAACTTAGAAAATGGTTTAGATTCTAAAAAAGGTACTTTTTTCATTTTTTGTCTTCTTGCGCCATTTCACGACGTCATAATTATGGCGTCATAGCTATTTTTAGAATTATTTTTCTGCAAAATGATGCATCATAAGCACTGCCACCTGTATGGCGATTTTCATCGTAATGAACAAAGAAATGGTGATTTTAGAGTTGGGGTTGCTGAATAGAGTTAGTCTTCTAGTAGCTTAAAAAGCCCAGTCTAGATAGGGTTAAGCTGGTCTCGTGTAAACAGCAAGGCTTAGTGGCCAAATATTTGGCCGGCAAAAAATTCGGCCGGCCTCGTGCAAACGCAGCCTGTTACGCAACTGGTGTATTCCCAATCGCAACTGGTGTATTCCCAGATAGTTGGAAAATTGTAAGAGTGGCCCCAATTTTTAAAATTGGTCAATCAAATTATCATTCTAATTACAGACCGATCTCAGTGCTGCCGTTTCTGTCCAGGGTTTTCGAAAAGCTGATTTACAACCAGCTTTATTACTACCTTGATAAAAACAGGCTTGCTCTGCTCTTCTTTTGAGGCTCAACGTCAGGATCTTTCCGCTGGAATTGTTGAATTAATACGACCATTTATGCAAATTACCGATCTTTCAAATGATTTCTTTGAGCCAGCTTTTATTATATGGTGATCAAGACCTCTCTAATGAATTGAATAGAAATATACTCGAATTGGAGGACAAGAACGACGACAAAAAAAAATTTATTCATTTTCAGCTTTCAATACTTTTCGACAAATCCATGTTATAATTAAGCAAATCCAAGAGACAAATCCATGATGAGACAAATAAGTGGCTAAGCCATAATTTGATTACGAACGTTTCGGACCAATTCCAAGGTCCATCATCAGCGTGCAGATAGGGCGTAAACAGCCATAACATAAGACGGTAACAAAGGGTACTAAAAAGGCAAAAAACGTGCAAAAACAGCGAGTAAAGGGGAACATGTCAATCAAGAAGGTAAACAAAAAACAGGGGTAAACATGGAAACAGCAAAAGCGGGTAAACAACTAGATTAGAACAGCGCTAAGGGAATAGAGGACAATTGTGAATTAAGTGAGGGCTGGTCTCGTAGGATCAGAAGGCTCTCGTGGATAAGAAGGTCAAACAAGTTGTCAGTCCTACTGATGATTTCAAAGTTCTCAAGGGACGTATCGTGGCCAGACTTAGAAATATGGTCCCCAACGGCAGAAGGACTGCTCTTTATCTTTTGACCTGCTTTATTAATTCCCAAATGTTCTCTGCAGCGGACAACTAAATTGGGGGTTGTTTTCCCATAGTACGAGGCATGGCAGCCAGGACACCTATAACGGTAAATAATAGAAGAACAAATGAGAGATGGGAGCTTGTCTTTAAACCTAAACAGGGAAGAAATACGTTTAGGGGAAGTAAAAATGACTTCCCACTTAAGTTCAGGATAACATTGCTTGATGAG
Organism: Aurelia sp. 4 Dawson et al 2005; assembly: GCA_964019985.1. Lineage (NCBI taxonomy): Eukaryota > Metazoa > Cnidaria > Scyphozoa > Semaeostomeae > Ulmaridae > Aurelia > Aurelia sp. 4 Dawson et al 2005. Next base: position 6,560,391 of record OZ026512.1, on the reverse strand, counting down.
CCTAATAAGTCTGGTTTTAACCTGTAAGGTATAGCGGCCTAAGTAAGGCAGGGAAAAAATGAGGGGAGTTTTGTCGTCTGTCTTCTTTGGGGGCTTTTTACCGAACTTGCCATCTAAGAAAGACTTAATCACACGTTTAAGTCTTTATCATTTCTTGATGTGCTTGTCACACATGAACAAGGTGGCTTTTCTACTAGCTTATACCGCAAGAAAACATTCACTGGACTTTATACTGATTATGCTAGCGTTGCCCCCGACAAATATAAGATCAATTTAGTTCGTATTCTTGTATTTCGCGCCTTTCATATTTGCTCGTCCTATATTAGCTTTCATTATGAATTAATGCGCATTAAAAGAATTTTGACTGAAAACTGCTTTCCTAGATCCATCATCGACCGTGTGATTGTCACACAATCTTGCCAAAACAACTTGAAAAAAATATTTCATATCACTTTTTTCTTGCCTGACAACGCATGTAAGATACACTCCAAGAAACCTCTTGCCACAGTTTTCCCAGGCCCCCCTTCCCCCCGAACGATGTTTGTTCGAGGCACTGACCACCAGATATGCAGAAAATCGCTTTGGGCACGTTTGCGAGTCGGTCAGAAATGCGCAATCGCACATTGAACCAACATTGTAAGGGGGAAGGGGGAAAGTTGAGAAAGAAAATCTTATTTTCTTCAAGAGTTTTGGCAAGGATTGTCTGAGAGGGCTATTTTTGCAAAAGTGCATTAATGTCAGCCAAAATTGCCACAAGTATACAGTTTTGTGTACTTATCAACATGCAGGTGTGGAAAATTGAGTCAAATCGTTAATTATGCAATTATGACGTCATCGATATGAGAAATGGGGGCATTTCAAGGAGTTACTAGTTGAGAAGTCTCATCACATAGGCAAATATACTTACAAGGCACAAAGGAACCAATTTTACACGCTTTATCAAGAAAATAGCAGAAGAGAGTTAAAGAAGTAGGTTTTACTGCGTTTACAACGTGCAAGAAAAAGACCGGTAGAACTCATGGGTACTGCCTGGAAGATGTATGTAAAATTGGGTTAGCTATTTATGCCAAGTTCCATTCGGGGCCTTCAACGAATGTGTCATTATCATTTGATGATGTCAGATTACTGTGTGAAGAGAAGTTAGCTAATAATACGTTAAACGAGGTGAGAACTTGCATCAGTTGCAAGAAAAATGGCGAAATGTAAGGCAGGGAAAACAAAAGCTATTGACCCAAAAATCCGCGCCATGGCCAATGTTATGCGGAGAAATGGCACGAAAATGGCAGCAGTTGCAAAGAAATTGCATATCTCGGTGGTCTCAGTCTATCGTTGCTGGAAGGACGGCGAGATGTCTTGCAACGGCAAGGGAGAAAAGCGCCAAAAGAAATGTAAGGGTGGTAGGCCAAATAAACTGTCTGCGAGAACAAAGGCAAGATTCATCCGGCAATTTTCAATGGCAAGGAAGGAGAACGTGAACGTGAACGTGAAGGTGATGGATGTCGTGAAGGAAGCTGAACTGGAAGGGGTAGCAAGCTACCGTACGTTTGCACGTATTTAGAACTGTGCCGGATTCAAGCATCTGCAACCACGAAAAAAGGGACTGTTGTCGTGCAAAGACAAGCACAAGAGACTGCAATACGTACGTAAGATGTCGAGGCAACACCGCAGTAGCTTTTGGACGGAGGACGTTGCCATGTATTTGGATGGGGTATCTTTTGTCCACAAATTTAACCCATTTCGTGAGGCAAAGACACCAATTGGCAGGGTGTGGAGAAGAGCAAGTGAAGGTTTGCAATGCTCGACCAAAGGAAGCAAGAACCTGCCAGGGGGGCGTCGAGCATATGTGCTAGTGGGGATTAAATTTGGGGTGGGTTACATTGGTGAAGACGTACAAGCATATGACTGGGGAATATTTCGTAGAATTTGTAAAAAATGACCTTGGACAGGCTCTCAAGAGAGGAAAAGTGAAAGACAGAAAAGCTAGGGGCATGAAGTATTTTTTTATGGACAATCACCCCTGTCAGAAAAGTGCTGCTGCAAAGTCTGCAATACAGGAAATCGGCGCAAACGTAGTTGAAATTCCTCCAAGGTCCCCTGACCTGAACCCCATCGAGAATGTGTTTCACAATATTCGTCGTCAATTACGGAAACAGGCGCTGGAGCAGAAACTAGTGAATGAAAACTTTGCAGCATTCGAGAAACGGGTGGTTGCGAGCCTCAAGAACTTCAGTCGCCAAAGTCATTGACAGAATAATAGAGAACATGGATACGCGATTGAAGGCAGCAGTTCGAAACAAAGGCAACAGAACAAAGCATTGAAATTCTCAGTGTAACTTTTCTAAAAGAAGATATTTACATAAAATTAATTGCTCTTCATGTATAATAGCTTTTAGTTTGTGAACAATTGTTAATGAGCAGTGATGCGTTCATAACTTCTCACTGTATACGTCACAAGCCTCCTTCTGTAAGGTCTCAACGATTGACACAACGATTGACAGTCCATGTTTGTCCCCTTCCTTCCCCCAGAGGCAACCCTTTCAAAAAATCTTCGTTACACAGGGGTGTTCATTATTGCAATCTATTTGTTGGGTGCATGGGCAAACTTCTATCGATCATGAATACTGTAGGCAAGCTGCCTGTAACGATTGACACCACATTGGTAAAAAGATAGCAGATGTTCAAGCTTCTTTAAGGAAACAGGTTGACACTTGTTCTGAACCCTATAACCTTGCCCTAAAGTACATTCTAAAGTATCTGAGGATGTCAGTACATTGTACTCGTCCTTGAACAGTCGACATGCCAGAAAAGAACTAATTTGCACAATTTGCTTTCGAATCAAAAGGAGATTTCTTCGACTGTCAATCGCTGTGTCAATCGTTGTGTTACTTTCTACCTCACTTCTGAGGAGCGTCTTGATGCTCCTGTGCAGTTGCAGTCGCATGACCATCCAGCAAGAAATGCGAGAAGCAGTGGGCGCATGGCTGAATGCACTTTTGCTTCTCTATTTCTATCTGATGACGGAATTCAATGTGTCTCCAACGCATGCGCATCATTTCACTCTCTCGGTCACCAACAGAACCACCCTTAACATACAGAATGGGCCCTTTAGATGTGCAGAATACTGGGGTATCACCGTCAAGAACTATGTCCTTTGCAAAATGGGTTTTTGGTATAGACAAGTGCACCGGCTGCCCCTCTAAAAGAAGAAGTAGATCCACCCAGGGTATTATAATTGGATTAAACCTGAAGTCATTAAATATGATAACCTCGGCAGTCTCCACCCCCATTAATGCATATGTGCATGTAGCTGGATTTACAAAACATTTGTATATGACTCGTAGCGGGTCTAGTATGAATGTCTTTCCACAATTTGCTGGTCCAGTTATCAGGATGTTACGTCCCTTTTCACGCACCTTTTCCAATAACTCGACAATGGCATTCTTGAATTTACCGGCATCCATGTGATTGAGCTGCAAGATCTCCTCAGCACACTGACGCCACTCTCCGTTACACACAATCAGCATTCAATGCATTCCTCAAAATTTCCATTCTTGTCAGCCTCTCAGTAGTTAGCTCTCTATGTTCCCTATGTTCCCTATGTTCCCTTCCTCAGTCTCAATTGCCCACACTGTCTCTATCAATTCAGACACCACCTTCTCTGATTTTGCAAGCAAAAAGTCATACAGCAATGCATCCCCTTTCTCTTCTTTGTGTCCTTGGCAAGTGCCATTAGTTGGAGCCTCGATCTGACGTTTTCCTTCAAAGTAAGGTCAGCGACATCTTTGTCCGTATAACGTGCAGTTTTCCCTTTGCGTCGCTTCTTTGTACTGCTTGCACTCAATGTTTGAGGAGGCTGTATCTTCTTTGGATGGCCAGGGCTACACACAAAATGTTTATCATACTTCATGGCATATTTATATGCTGTGTAATAGCATCTGTGTCCCGAGAAATGCACGCTAATACCGTGTGTTTCTCCAATGTCCTCCTTCACCTTCTTCCAGCGTCTCTGCTTTCCCAACAAAATGGCTAAGTGGAAATGCTTCCCACCATCTTCGTGCTCTGCCATGCTTACATGCCAAAAAGTCAATTACAGACCTATTAGCGTCCTATCAGCCATGTCCAAAATTTTTGAACAGATCATGAGTGAGCAAATAAATCAGTTTTTTGTGGGTATATTATCTTCATTGCTTTCTGGCTTTCGACAAGGTTATAGCACACAACATGCTCTGTTTCGAGTAGTGGAGACTTGGAAAAAGTGTCTAGATACGTCGGGTATAGCAGGAACAATCCTAATGGACTTGTCAAAAGCATACGATTGCATACCTCACGATCTACTAATTGCAAAGTTAGAGGCATATGGGTTCAAGAAAAATGCTCTCAAACTTGTTTATGGTTACCTGACAAACCGAACACGAAGGGTCAAAATAGGCTCCACATATAGCTCACCACAGCATATCTCAATTGGGGTACCACAGGGGTCTGTTCTTGGGCCCTTACTTTTCAACATCTTTATAAACGACCTGTTTTATATGGAACTGGAATCGGAAATATGTAACTTTGCTGACGATACGACAATTTACGCGTGCGATACAGATGTGGAGGCAGTCGTGATTAAATTAGAGAATGACCTACAGGGATTAATGCAATGGTTTGATAACAACGGCATGAGTGCTAATCCTTCAAAATTCCAAATAATGTTTTTGGGGCTAAAGGGAGCAAAGAAACTATGCCTTAACATAAACGGCCAACTGATTCCATCAAGCGAACATGTAAAACTTCTGGGTGTAAACATTGACAACTCACTGAATTTTGAAACGCATGTGAAAGAGATATGTAAGAAGGTCTACCAAAAATTGTATGCATTTGGAAGGTTAAGACCATATTTAGGAGAACAAAAGTCAAAGTTACTTTTAAACTCCGTGGTAATGTCGAATTTTTCCTATTGCCCTCTGATCTGGTTATTTTGTAGCAAAGTTGCAAACAATGAAATCAATAGGACCCACAAACGCGCACTGAGAACTTTATATAGAGACTATGAAGCCACGTTTGAGGAACTTGTAGATAGGGGTGATACAAAGACAACACATAAAAAGAATCTACAAAACCTCATGGTGGAGATCTACAAATCAATGAACCATCTCAATCCTGACTACATGTGGGATTTTTTTGTCAAGAAAGATGTTCCCTACAACCTTCGGACTAAGGAACTATGCAAGCTCCCCTCGGTGAGTTCTCAACGCTACGGAATAAATTCCCTGTCCTTTAGAGGGAGTCTGTTATGGAATGCTCTTAGTGATGACCTAAAATTGACAACCTCTCTCGTGAAATTCAAACAAGAAATACGTTGCTGGGATGGCAACATCTGCACGTGCTACATTTGCACTTCATTTAAGGTTTTATATATTCTGTTATACTGTATACTTTTGTAGATAGTTGGTATAAATTAGCTATTGTTAGCCACTAACAAACCAACTATAAATAAGTTTATGATTATGATTATGATTATGATTATGATTCTAAAATCACAAATATAAAAAAAGCCCACTGCTTCACGTCTACAAGCCCTTTTTCTTGGAATGAACTCACAACTGCAGCGGCAAACGACTGGCGATTAAATCTCTTCACATTTGCACGACTGTATGTGACTAAATATACTGTCCTTGGATAAGAAGGTTGGGACATCTCAGTAAAGTCATTGTCCTGTTCGTCACTCCCTTGTTCACACTCAACTCCAAGTTCACTTGTTTCAACTTGTGTCGACTCTTGGACAGTATTCGACGCCATTTCACATTAACTTACTTTGATCTGTATTCTCATTCTTACGAATTTCTGTAACCCTTTTTATCCTCGCGTATTTCAATGTTTAAAGAAGATTCTTGAAAATGAATGACATTTTTTTGATTACATAGATACAATAACATTGTATTTTGTGACCTCATCCCTTCAATTTCTATCTCACCAACCCACATAGCATATAAAAATACGTCACTGACAAAGCGTTCCTATTCATGCATCTATACAGTTATAATCCAGCAATTTCATTACGTGTTTAATTGGTCATAAGGGACCACTAACAACTACAAGCCTGATTCCATTTGCCAATTCCAATTCCTTGAATTCTGAATTTCACAATATGTAATTAGTTATAAAGCCCATGTTCTCCAATTATTGGATTGTGACGTAGACGTAGACGTAGACGTATACCCCTCCTATTGGGGAATAGCTGACATGCGTATAATATGACGTCATAAATCAAGAACCCTTGCAAATATGTGTGTTTCTCCTTCAAATTCGTGATCTACGCTAGCGAATTACCCTGTAGCTCAAAATTCGTGGCAATCACCTGACTTTTAAAAATTCACCTATTCAGACAATCCTTGCCAAAACAACTTGAAAAAGATATTTCATATCACTTTTTTCTTACCTGACAACGCATGTAAGATACACTCCAAGAAACCTCTTGCAACAGTTTTCCCAGGCCCCCCTACCCCCCGAGCAATGTTGGTTCGAGGCAATGACCACCAGATATGCAGAAAATCGCTTTGGGCACGTTTGCGAGTCGGTCAGAAATGCGCAATCGCACATTGAACCAACATCGTAAGGGGGAAGGGGGAGAGTTGCGGAAGAAAATCTTATTTTTTTCAAGAGTTTTGGCAAGGATTGTAGCTCTGAGCGCTGAGCATAGCTGGCCTTAGGCCAAAATAGTTAGAAGTCTTATTTTAAATGGTTTTTATAAAACTCAGTTCAGTTATGTCGTTATACTAAATTCGTCATCATGGGAGACGAAGAAAATGGAAGTGTTGACAGTGTTCCAATCAAATCTTATATCAAAGATATTTTAGATATCCAAGAACGAAGCTTCCGGTCGATGGTGCAAATTTTTGTGAAATACTTCAAATCAGATATTAATGAAATAAGAAAAGAAGTGAAGGATCTCAAGGAGAGTTTAGAATACAGCCAAAAAGAAATCGACGACAATAAAGCCAAAATTGCTTCTCTCGAGTCCAAACTTGAGGTTATGGACGAGGGCATAAATTTTGCTCATGCTGGTCTTGAAAATCTTGATACACGCAACGACTATCTGGAAAACATGAGCAGACGCAACAATATAAAAGTGTTTGGAATTGAAGAAGCAGCTAACGAGTCATGGGATGATTGTGAGACAAAAGTGAACAAAGCAATATCCGAGAAATTGGGCATGTAGGATGAAATCCTCATGGAAAGAGCCCATCGATTTGGAAGGCGTGGCGGAGATCGTCGTCGTCCTGCACGTGCAAGAGGCAGAGTTGCTAGAACTCATGCCGATGATGATGATGACAAGCCTCGCCCTATTGTGGCTAAGTTTTTGAATTGGAAGCAAAAGTCTGCTATCATCAAAGTAGCTTCAAAAAAATACCCAAAGGATGTATGCTTTCGGGAAGACTTCTCTCAAAAGATTCTTGACACAAGGGCAGCCCTGATTCCGCAGCTGATCGAGGCAAGGAAAGAGGGTAAGACTGCATTTTTAAAGATGGATAACCTTGTTATTCTTAAAGGCAGACCACCAGATAATCCTGAGAATCAGGCCATTGGTGATGTACAATGTGGTGAAGATTCTGAAAATGAAGTGCCATTTGGTTGAAATTTGAACATGACTGTTGTTTTTCTTTCAGTTCAGAACTCACATTGATTGCATGAGTGTGAGTATTATACAAGAGTTTCTGCTGTAATCTATAACCGTTATTTAAATTCTGATTGACATTCAATGGTTTCCAAAGTGAATAGGGCTAGACCCACAGTCCCTGAAAATCCTTGTGGCATTTGCCACAAAAATGTTCATGCACATTGTAAATCAGTTTTTTGTAACAACTGCAGTCTTAGGGTCCACTTAAGATGCAACAATATTTCTATCCTTAAATATAACAAGCATCAAGATGAAGCTGATGATATGCCTTGGTTCTGCTTAAATTGTACTAAAACCATGTTTCCCTTTGGTCAACTGGATAATGAAGAACTTCTAAACCTGTATGGTTGTGACATACCATCTTGGGTTGATTCTGTGCCATCTTTTGAGATAACATCTGGACTAACAAATTTGCCAAATTTTGGCGACTACCGTATTGATGAACATTTACCTTCTAACATAACTCTAATTATCATACTCTCCAGGATGTATCTACTTTTAGTGATTCGGAAAATGATCTTTCTTTATTTCATATGAATGTAAGAAGTCTTTCACTCCATTTTGATGAACTTTTTTCAACTCTTGCTACTTTGAAAACAAACTTTGATGCTATTGGTGTGTCTGAAACTTATGAACTCTTTTGAGAATCCTATAAAAACTAATGTTGAGATTCCTGGTTACAGTTACTTTCCAGTTCAGTCACATAGTCAAAATGGCGGTGTTGCACTGTATGTAAACGTGGTCTTGCTCCAACGGCTAGACCTGATCTAGGCAAAGATAGTACCAGCTTTGAAACAGTATGGGTTGAGGTTGAAAAAAAAAAAGGTAGAAATCATCTATTCTGTTGTGCATATCGTCATCCAAGCTCAGATCTTGTTAGTTTCAGTGAATATCTGCAAGAAATTCTGTCTAATCAAGCGGTATCAAATAAACAAGTTTTTATCCTTGGAGATTTTAATGTCAATCTTCTGAATTATAATTCTCACACACCAACTACTAATTATGTTAATTTCCTCTTCTCTAAGCAGTTTCTTCCATATATCATTCACCCATCTCGGGTGTCTGAGAATTCATCCACCCTCTTAGATAATATTTTTGCCAACATTTCTGAAAATGAAACAGTAAGTGGCAACATTTTGACAACAATCACTGATCATTTTCCCCAGTTTTTTTATTTTCAAACATGCTGGCATCACCTATAAAGATCTGTCATATTTTCAGCACGATTTTTCTAAGTTTAACGCAGATAACCTCCAGAAGGATTTCAAAAACCTTGATCTCCCCTTCTTGAATGATAGTGCTTTAGATCTGAATGCTAAGTTCAACAGACTGTTATCTGTCCTTGACGAATTGGTAGACACTCATGCTCCTCTGAAAAAAACTTACTAAAAGGGATATTAAATTCAGAAATAAACCTTGGATCAACAGTAAAATACAAAAAATGATGCACATCAGAGATAATGGATATAAAAAGATCTCCATTTGTCAATATTTTTCGCCAAAAACTGAAAGCTTTCCTATTCCAAAGCAATTATCAAAACTGATTATAGATAGTCACCATTCATTCCCAGTCTTTCATGTTTCTTAGTAGATTTTAATTATTTAAAAATCTTTTGAAAAGGGGGTACCCCCTCCTCGATTAGCTTAGCTACTGAGGGAGTCCCTCCTTAAAATTCCCCTTCATACAAATTCTCCAGTCTCGTATCTTTCATTTTATCTATGTATATTCTGTGTATCTTTGTTCTGTAATTCATTTCATAATTATTGTAATGTTATAAAAATGTATTCTGTATTAGTATTTGTATGTAGTGGAATTGAAATCAATGAAATAAATGACCTAAACTTTTATGGGAATGCAAAATTTTCAGCTAACCTATTAAGTAAAATAAATTTGATTTAACAACAGTGACAGAATAAGAATGTACGCAATGAAAGTCTTGAACTGAATTGTTGCAGTGTGGGTGATGAGGATAGCACAATTAACCAAGTGTTTAGGATTTTGTAAGGGATGGTAGTTGCATCTCTCAATATCAATAGTTTGCTTAGGCACCATGATGAGCTTAGTAGCTTTCTTTTTGAGAAAGGTATCCATATACTTGCCCTCAACGAAACTAAGCTCGACAGTAAGATTTCTAAAGATCTCTTAAAAATTGAATATTATAAAATTTAGAGATGTGACAGAAATCGAGAAGGCGGAGGAATTGCTCTATATAAAAGATGGCATAAAGTACCATGTACGCAAAGAATTGCCCAATAAATCGCTTGAATTACTGTGCATTGAGGTCGAGCCCTTAAAGGCCAGACCATTTTTCGTTATTTCATGGTACCGCTCCCCTAGTGACACTGTAGAAACCTTTGATAAACTTGATCGGACCTTGCAGTTTCTTGAGCTTATTCTCCTTGGTGATACAAATTGCGACTTTCTTAAGTTTTCAAGAACGTCAGATATGAACGTCTGAACAATTCTAGCAAGCACATGCAGCAAATCCACAGTACGTATGAGCTTAAACAACTCATAAATAAACCTACAAGGGAAACTACTCTACGGTCTACCCTTATTGACCACATTGCAACAAGTCATATCAACAATATTGTATCTTCCAGAGTTCTCGAAATCAGTCTTAGCGATCACTACTTGGGCTACTGTGTGAGAAGTTCCGGGGAGCCCTCAAGACTAAGCATAAAGTAGTAACAACGCGTCAGATGAAAAAAATCGAGAGTGTATTTTTGCAGGACCTTGCATTAATTGACTGGTCGTTGATCTTACAAAATGGTACTGATCTCAATGAGCAGGTAAGTAACTGGTGTGAAATGCTCTCGATGATAATTGAAAAACATGCTCCTTTAAAGGGTCCTGGTCAACATCAATGCTTTGCGGCCCTCGCTTGTTATCAATACATAACACTGCAGTCCGCTTCGCTGCAGAGTCTAGTTGGCATAGCGGTAAGCTAATGGTCCCTCCACGCACACAACCCTTGTTCGATACCGGTCAGCGCCACTACGTAAAACATTTTTTCTTCAAGCCCCTGCTGATTTAATCTAATGATAAGATTTAACATCATGTGAGGAATGGAAACCGTTGTGCGTTGATATCACCGTTTGAAAGAAACTGCATAGGTCAATTAGAGAAATGATAACGTCCACGATACTTTAACAGTTTACAAGAGTTCACAAATAGTTGCAATTTGCACGTTTGACTCTCCTCGTTATTAAAACATTCTTACTGTATCACTGTGGCCTTTGCCCTTCCACCCTCCCTTCCGCTGCGAGCAGCCATATTAATTTCTGAATATCAGAAATTCAAGAACACAGGGTATCGAGGGAGAGCTTTGCGCGCAAAGCATCAATGTTGACCAGGGCCCTTTAAGAAAGCGGAGGGTGGCCGAAAGATATTCATTCTCCGCAGTACACTTCAGAGCTAAGTAAGCTCTCGAAAGTAAGAGACAAAATAAAGAAAGCTGCAGTAAAAAATCAATGTAATTTGTTATTTGCTGCATATAAACAAATCAGAAACAAAGTTACTAATATGAGCCAAAAGCTAAAAGGGGACTTTTTCTCTGATGAAATGAAAACCTTTGAGGGCAACATGAAAGAATCCTGGAAAACCATCAACCAGATGATAAATTAGAGATCCAAAACTACTCATATTTCTTCTCTCGAGGATGGTGATAAAGATATTACTGACTCTCAACAAATTGCCGACGCCATGAACCAGTATTTTTGTAACATCGGAGAAAAGCTCAGCAGCAAAATTCCAACAAAGAAAAATTCCCTTTTATTCGGGGATATTAAGATAAATCAGCATTCTAAAATCTTTAGGTTCAAGAATGTTGATGAAGTACAGATACGCAGAGCAATGGAAAGCCTCAAGACATCAAATGGATTTGGTATAGACGGCATTTCAAGTTATTTTTTGAAAGTCGGTATGCCTGTCCTAGCTAGTTCATTGAGTACCATTTTTAATAATTCTTTAAGGTGCGGTGTACGTCGTAATTGTTGGAAAACAGCAAGGATTGCACCTATCTTCAAAGATGGCCCTGAAAATATAAAATCTAACTACCATCCAATTTCGGTTCTACCAACGGTTTCGCGTTTATTTGAGAAAGTTTTGTATGGCCAACTTTACCAATACCTGGATGAAAATAAGTTGCTTTACTTGCACCAATCTGGGTTCCGATCATTGCACTCTTGTGTCACATGTCTACTCGTGGTAGTATACAACTATCATATTGGGCCATATAATTTGGGCAAAGTTGATTCATAGATTTGAAAACAGTAGTTGATCAGCTCTTTGACGGTTAGCCAGCCCAGCCCTTTTTGAGCGAAATTCAAACCATAAACGACTATTCTTTGCATCGATATTCTTATAAAGATAGTAGGTAGGCACTTTTCTTTCTTGATTACTAAAGCCATCGTGATGGCAATGAATATCATAAATTGCATACTCCAGGGGCTCGCTGATGTTTACAGCAGCTACATGTACTTTTGGATAATCATCTCTCTGTTAGTATGAACTCTTTATTAGTGTGAACGTTTTAGCTCGCGTGTTAAATTAATTCGATGCAAAAATTCCGAAGTCTGGTAGGCTACATTGAACTATACACGATTTGACTTGTTGCATTTCGAGGCATCGTCACTCTTTACCTCGATTGAGCTGGATGCGGGAGACCCATTAAATTGTGTTTCTGCAATCGTTGACATTTCAGCATTTGAAAGATCTTTGCAGCATAGACCTTGTAATGACAATCTGAAAGGTGCTCTTCTCCTGTTATTTCCATTCTTTTCATTGACTTCATGAGCTTCGTTTTCCCAGAATTACCCAACCTCGATTCCAGGGCTATCATTGTCTTCAGCCTCACCTCTTCAGCACAAATGATACCCCTGGTTCCTACCTGACAATTCGTGGTTAACGTATTCTAATTTATGTCAAAAATTATGCAAGCCTTATTCACAGTAATGGCGTCATGTTCAGACTGGAAAGCTGCAGAGGTCAGAGGTCATTTGGCTGTTTCCCGCGCTTTGCAAATTGATGGCGTGAGCGAGAAAAGATTGGTTTATTGCATTGTAGCAATGTCTAGAATTTGATAGGAGTGGGCTACAAGTAGAAAATATTTACTGAGGGAAAACAAAGACATCACGCAACCCGGTAAGGGGAGTTTGCTTTGTGCCTTGATTTTACAGAAGCCAAGTCACTTGACTATTATGTCTCTCATCAATTAGTTCTTGCAATATTTTTAATTATCTTATATGATTTTCTGACATTTTGCCCATGTTGCAATTATTTAGACATTTGAAACATCGGTATCTGGCACTAGAATGGTCTCTTTCCGTTGCACCACCATGACACGTCTCATATGAAATCAATTTCATTCATTGACGTGAACAATTTTAAATAATGATTATCAAGATTTGAACGTCGATGAGAAACACTCAATCATTTATCTACTCGCTGTGCATCGCATTTTGAGGTTGCAGAATGTTCTCAGCTTTCGCTCGAAGTCTTATTTGTCTTCAAAGTAAAATCGACCACTGGAAGTTTCACAAGTTATTTTGCAAGGAAGCAAGAATGAGAAGACCCTTTAAACGATTTTATGAAATTTCATCTGAACTTGACAAGAGTGCAACTACATTGTTCGCAAGTCGTTGGCTGTTGCTGACAAAGCAGAGGTGAGTTCGATGTGGGGGTTTGAATGGTCGGAAATTGATTGTTTCGATCGGAGAAGGTAGTGACAAAGTAAGTCGCATGTATAGCCTTCAGACTTCATGATGGCAAACCCAACGAAAAAAACCTCAATTTGTGCTCGAAGTTGTGGCCCTACAATACAAATGTGCGGAATTTAGAAGAGCTTTCAATCTTGCCATTCCGTTGTGTACTTTGCACAAACTCGGCTTCGATTGGCAAACCTTTATAGCTCTAGGGTACTTGCAAAAATTTGTACAGCGAATTTAGACTTCGATATTTCTTTCATGATATTTCGAATTTGATTACTTGCTTGAGGGTGTTATTGTTTGGTGTTGTCACTGCAGATACTTTGTAGTTTTGACAAGACTTTAAGAGCACAAAATGATTGCAAGGTCCGGTCATTTCTCTGAAGGTCTTAGCTTTGCAGGATATCGTTCTTACCTGTATTTTTAGTGCTCAGTAAAATGAAAGAAAGATTGAAAAGTTGAATTCATTCCAATCCATGTAGCACCAGGGTCTGGTAGCACTTAGCACTGTGAAACTATTTTAAGAGGCGACTTCTTTGGTTCACCCAGTGAGCAAAACTTTGTCGAATGCAGAAATGCAAGTATCTTCTTTGAAAGGAGGTCTGAGTCGGCGCTCCCTGGTCTGAGTGGAGCATCACCTGTGAGTTTCTTGTGAGCTTCTGTAATTTTACGATCGAAAATTTCTCGAGAGTCACCCAACTGTAAGTCAGGTGTAGGGAGCGCCCCTGGTCAGGTTGATTTATGTTCTTCCACTCATACATTGGATAAAAACAGGGAAGTAAAACGGTTTATATGATACAGCTGCAGATGTATTTCTTAGCAGATACTGTAAGGTGCTCATATCAAGAGTTGAGTTTTTAAAATCACGGATCTGTGTATCTGAAACAAAGATGTGTATGTGTACCTTCCCTTACAAAGCGCAGATATTTTAGAAATTACGCCTTAGTTTAGGATATTCATGATAAAAGAGATGGTTAAGGATCTTCCGATTTGCAAACTGTCACCTTTTAATTCTTTGTTTGCAAAGGCGAGCATTTTCTTATTTTGTATCGCTAGGCCATTCACCGCAGCAGGAAAACAAGTTCCCGTATTGACTTATTACAATTGCTCACTCCAAGTGCTTTTACATTTCTACGGGTAATAATTCCGTGACGTCATAAGTGTTATGATGTAATTGTAAATGTAATAAGTCTGCTTTATGGCCGTAGTTAATTTATGCAAAAAGGCAGTCATTTAGCATTAGCCAATGAAAACGAAGAAAGAGTCAGGTAGGCACCAGGGTAACAACTGGCCGCCCATTGTTACCCTGGGTTCGAGGTTGAGAATTACCACACTTTGTGCCACTTCCTTAAATTTCGCCAGATGTTCCCTTTTCGAATTCCAAGAAAGTTCATGTCCATCAGCTCATGTACAAGTTATGCAATATTTTTTCAAATTATCTCTCTTCAATTCACTTTGTTCATCTTCTGACTTCTGTAGTGTAACCGATTTTAAGTCAGTTCAATGATACAACTTACAGCTTTCAGAACCAGATCAACTGCCAAACCAGTGCCGTATGGTGACGGATATCAAGATACTGGTCATTTACTTTCTTAATCAGTCTCAAAAAGTATCTTAAATCGGGTTCCTGAGCTGTGTAGCTATCAAAGCGGATTTACAACTAGAATTTGACATAAATAGTAACAAATTATGTAGCGAAAACAGACATCTTTGGGAGCTTTAATCGTGAAAATAAATTGTAATGCGCAGGTAGTAGTCTATGTGACTATTTCTAGCTTGAGAAACAAAATTATTTTACTGCAAATACCCATTGTTGAAGATTCTCTCCTCCGCAGAGGCTCAAATTTTGAACGGTAGTTTTGCAACATCCTAAAATCACCTTAAAAATGGATGGAAAAATGGCACCCACCTTCATCGCATAGAGCAGACCTCAAAGAAGTGATATATGCAAAAAACAATTTAGGCAGAGAAATCCAACCACAGTCAAAATCACGAAACAAAAAACTCCACTGGCTTTAATATTTTGAATTCAGGAACAAGCAGGCAGTTTTAAAATTTAAAAAAACTTATAAACGTTGGGGACTGACGGCTGATGGCCATGGTGGCTGGGGCCGGGGCTAAGGGGGTCAGAGGGCCAGGGTCGGTGATTTCTAGTAGCCCCTATTTCAGGGGTTCCTGTAAACCGTGGAATGACCAAACGACTACTAACGACCCAGCGACTAATAACGAGATATCAAATTACAGTATCGAGGTTTCTGTGGAAATGGGTGTATCAACCTATGGAGTCACATCTTGGACAAAAGTCATAGCTCTCAGATCGGGTCGTAGATGTCAGATCAGGTCGTCGTTACTCGTAGATCAGTTTGTGATTCTTAGATTGTGTGAAAGCAAAAGCAAGGCCGTAGGACGCGGATGGGGTCGTTCCTCCTGGATTGTGTCATTGAATTACGACCTGATTTGAAAGCTTCGATCCAATCTGCGTGCTTCCACTTTTGTCCACCTTGTAACGTCCAATCTCTTAATTGCTGGATCGGGTCGTGAATCACTTGTAGCCAGCCAGCAGTCTCAATCATCCTCTCTTTTTCAGTGATCACTGATCGCTTTGTGACGCTGGCTTTGTTTTACTCAGGGGAACTGCCTACAGTCTGTAGAAATATCATCTGTTGATATACAGCGTTAGGGAAAAGAGGCAAAAATGATACCGGCAAGGAGTGGGCATCCTGTCAGTAAATTACACGTAAATTCTTTATAAGAAATAAAGGATTTGGGCGAGTACTGGGAGTTCTCAAAATTATCAGATTTGAGTACTCGGAGTTTCTTTCCAGTTTCTTTAGGTTCGCAGATTCCATAACACTCATCATGTTCACTGTGCCCTCGTGAACATTTCAAAGCAATATTATTTGAAGTCTTTTCCATGTTTAGGTGTTTATAAATCTCTCTAGTATATTCCGAGTAATACCCCAGTAACACAGTGCTGGAAATATGTGAAATGAATAAAGATTTGCTAAAGATTTTCTTTAAAGATTCTTCAGTTATATTTTCCCAGTAGTGGATTTTTTCATAATTTTTCGACGATCTGAGAGTTGAGTTTCTTATAAGCAGTTTCTTAAAAAAGAATACGTTAAATTCCCCGCCGGGGAAACGAGAGAAAGTAAAGTGAAACAAGGCCAAGGACTTACGCTTTCAAAATGTATAAACTTAAGTTATATTATCCAAGTACGTAAGTTACTTAATTTGTTGGCAGTTCAGAGTTTCGTTTTTTAAAATCTAGAATCTTCGTTTTGAAATTTTCTCGAGGGGGCAGGTAATAAACACGAAGACTGCTATGGAGCATCCAAGAAACTCCAAAGGAACTCTAAGAACTCAAAATTAGATGATTTTAAGAAACTTTCAGTATTGGTTCAAATCGTTACAGTAGTTATTTTATGAAAAAGAATACATGCAAAATGAATCTATCCTTAGTATTTAGTAACTGTCAATCTGAACTATCGACTTACTGTTCCTTCATGAGCATTTCAAAACAATGCTTTTTGAAGCTTTCCCAGCAGTTAGTTAACTCAAGTACCTTCCAAGTAACATTTTACAGGACACAAAAGAAAGTAAAGATAACTATGTTAAGTATTCCGTTTCTGGAAATAAGTAATTCCTTCACTTATATCTTCCCTATACTGAAGTTTTTTAACTTTTGACTATCTGAGAATTGAGTTTTATGTAAGCAGCTTCTTTCAAAAAATAGGTGTACCTATATTTCTCTGCGGTGCAATACATATATTTCGGGTACAGCGACGTGTCATCGGGAAGGGTATCTATTTTCCTGATATTGGGATAAAGAACGGCTTCAATTTTCACAATTTTGCTATAAGGAACGGTACCGATTTTCAAGACATCCGTATGAAATATCTGGCGGGATGTACTTGTTCAAAAATTGGTATAAGAAATGGGTATCTTTTTAAAACCTGACCAAAATCTGGTCAAGAGCAGCCCAGGGCCAATATTTTGAAAAAGAAACTCGTTAGCCTTGATCCTTATCATTGCTTTAACTTATATCTTCTTTTTTTACTATCACTTGTTTCATGTCTCATATCACTTGGAATTACTTCAGTTTCAGTAAAACTATCCTATGAAAAAGATACAATCCACAGACAGCCCCCTGCGTAGGTCTTATTGCCCAATTATTGAATTTTTGGTTTGTGAAGACCGAGATTGGTTGTTGATTACTGAACAAAGCCAGCGTCACAAAGCGATCAGTAATCACTGAAAAAGAAAGGATGAATGACACTGATTGTTGGCTAAGGCTCCGTTTATATGGAAAAAAACAGCCTCGGCTACCCGAGGTTATTTTCCAAGCCGAGATATCGGCATCCTATGCAAACTAATGTAATTCTTATTTTTTGTATTTATGAGTATTGCAAATAGTATCACCCAGGTGAGGTTATTTTTGACTGCCGATATCTCACCTGAACGAGCCGATATATCGGCTTAGTGAGGCTATTTTTTCTCATATAAACACAAACAAGAATAGCCTCACTTCACTGACACGAAATTGCAGATATTGCGCAAGCACAGACCATCATTTTCATTGTCATATAAGCCCTGTTTACACTACAACTTTTGGTTAAGCTCAACCTGGGTTCAACCTGGGTTAAACCCACTTTCGTTTACACTCATTGACAACAGATTACAGTGTAAATACAAAGTTGGGTTGACTCTGGGTTAGTGTCGCCACGCATGCGCTTCGTTGTACATGGTGCACAACGGCTGCATTCAAATGGCGGGTGTTAATGATGAGAATTCTGTGGAAAATCAACGTTTCAAGGCAGGTAATTTTACTGAAGATTATTGCCATGTTAGTTTACCTAATCCTGAGGCGGCGAAGCTATTTTATACGAAGAATACGACAGGAGAGATGGTAAAAGGGAACTGGAAATCATAGCGATATCAAATAGATCTGTTATCGCCCTTCGTCTACCCAGACTTCAATCAATGCCACAAATTGTCGTCTCCCTGTAGTGTCCCTCTTGTAATCTTTACTGCTTCACTCATTTTTCGCAAATTTAGCATAAAATTAACAAGTATACTTTTAGAATACATATTCCTCCAAGATATCTTTATTATCGACCTGCTTTTTGGTGACTCGTGATACATAGCCTGAAGAGCGCATGGGCATAACTTGGCATTAACCTGGGTTCAACCCAAGTTTGCGTTTACACCGGTTTACACTACATTTTCTAAACTCTAACCCAGGTTCAACCCAGGTTCAACCCACCTCCGGAGCAGGGTTGGCTTAACCTGGGTTGAACCCAGATTAGCTGCGTTTACAATACAAAATTCTAACCCAGGTTTACGTTAACCCAGGTTCAACCCAAGTTAAAAGTTGCAGTGTAAACAGGGCTATAGTCAAATTTGGTGCCAAATTAAAATAGCCTCAGCACGCTGAGGCTATTTTTCTCCCATGTAAACAGAAGCTGACAATAGCCTCACCACGAAATAACATCGGGTAGCCGAGGCTATTTTCTCCATATAAACAGAGCCTAAAAGTGATTCACGACCCGATCTGGCAATTAAGAGATTAGACATTACAAGGCGGACCGAAGTAGAAGCACGCGGATGAGATGGAAGCTTTCAAATCAGGTCGTATTTTGATGACACGATCCAGGAGCAACGACCCCATCTGCGTCCTATGGCCTCGCTTTGGCTTTCACACAATCTACGAATCACGAACTGATTTACAAGCTACGACGACCCGATCTGACATTATTGTTATTATCATTATTATTATTATTATTATTATTATTATTATTATTATTATTATTATTATTATTATTATTATTATTATTATTATTATTATTATTATTATTATTATTATTATTATTATTATTATTATTATTATTATTATTATTATTATTATTATTATTATTATTATTATTATTATCATTATTATCAAAACAACACAACTGTTCTATGTCATACGTTTCGATGTAAAATCTTCTTCAGTGTATCTACAAATCCAGACAGCCAAGTATTTATACTCTAAACCTAAAATTTGCATAAAAATGTATTTCTAAAACCCAGACAAATAAAAGAAAAATTATTATTTTAAAATTCTATTGAAACAAAAAGAAATTTTTACCTAAGAACAAAGCGGTTTCGAACCAGGAATGATTTTCGTGCACAAAATCCCCCCAAGGGGCCTTCCAAAGTTTTCTCCTCCCTGTTTTTGTTTTTTTGGATTTGGACTGTCTAGAAAGGGAGTGAAAGCTCTGCGTGACAAGAACTTATACAACCCGAGACAGAAGGCAAGGAGTGTAAGCCAGTGACCCTCCAAGGATTTGCTTAAGTTGCTAAATCCAGGATAGCTCGATGGGGAATTCCACCACACCACTACGTGCAATTTTGCACGAAGTCAGCCAGCCAACACCCCTGCCATTACGCTGCCCATGATTTTCAATGCAATTGTAAGAGAACTAAGCAGTGCCACAAGCAAATATATCCAGCTCAACATCGGCTGCCCTCTCATTTAGGCCATTTGGTGTAAACAAACCCAATTTATATTGCCAAAAAAGCTCCTTCCTGCGAAGGGAATACACATCCTGTGCTCCGTCAATGAGGCTAATAACGACCGAAAATTCACCATGCTGGTCTTCCTCGAAAAAATGAGAGAAGAAGCTTGCCCGAGGAACCGCCTTTCCTGTATCAAGAGTTCCAGCATTACG
This sequence comes from Aurelia sp. 4 Dawson et al 2005, assembly GCA_964019985.1. Classification (NCBI taxonomy): domain Eukaryota; kingdom Metazoa; phylum Cnidaria; class Scyphozoa; order Semaeostomeae; family Ulmaridae; genus Aurelia; species Aurelia sp. 4 Dawson et al 2005. Next base: position 6,540,306 of record OZ026512.1, on the reverse strand, counting down.
CTTCTGTTTTTAAGTCCGAAAGTATGATTTGTACACGTTAAATCTTTAACGAAATTATGTTTTAGTGCTGCTTCGTCAAAGATTTAACGTGTACAAATCATACTTTCGGACTTAAAAACAGAAGCGTAATGCTGGTACTCTTGATACAGTAAAGGCGGTCCCTCAGGCAAGCTTCTTCTCTCATTTTTTCGAGGAAGGCCAGCATGGTAAATTTTCGGTCGTTATTAGCCTCATTGACGGAGCACAGGATGTGTATTCCCTTCGCAGGAAGGAGCTTTTTTGGCAATACAAATTGGGTTTGTTTACACCAAATGGCCTGAATGAGAGGGCAGCCGATGTTGAGCTGGATATATTTGCTTGTGGCACTGCTTAGTTCTCTTACAATTGCATTGAAAATCATGGGCAGCGTAATGGCAGGGGTGTTGGCTGGCTGACTTCGTGCAAAATTGCACGTAGTGGTGCGGTGGAATTCCCCATCGAGCTATCCTGGATTTAGCAACTTAAGCAAATCCTTGGAGGGTCACTGGCTTACACTCCTTGCCTTCTGTCTCGGGTTGTATAAGTTCTTGTCACGCAGAGCTTTCACTCCCTTTCTAGACAGTCCAAATCCAAAAAACAAAAACAGGGAGGAGAAAACTTTGGAAGGCCCCTTGGGGGGATTTTGTGCACGAAAATCATTCCTGGTTTCGAAACCGCTTTGTTCGTAGGTAAAAATTTCATTTTATTTCAATGGAATTTTAAAATAATAATTTTTCTTTTATTTGTCAGGGTTTTAGAAACACATTTTTATGCAAATTTTAGGTTTAGAGTATAAATACTTGGCTGTCTGGATTTGTAAATACACTGAAGAAGATTTTACATCGAAACGTATGACATAGAACATTTGTGTTGTTTTAATTTTCTTTCGGTTTTATTTTGGTGATGGTTTGAGTTTGATATCATTATCATTATTATTATTATTATTATTATTATTATTATTATTATTATTATTATTATTATTATTACTATTATTATTTATTTTTATTATTATTATCATTATTATACTTCATAAAAGCTACTTCAAGCCACTAATTAAGACTACCAAAGTTTGTTAGCCCATTGATTTTACAGTGTACACAGTACTATATAGTCTGAGTTCACTGTAAAATCAACAGGCTAACAAACTTTTGTAGTCTTATTTAGTGGCTTGATTATTATTATTATTATTATTATTATTATTATTATTATTGTTATCATTATTATTATTATTATTATTATTATTATTATTATTATTATTATTATTATTATTATTATTATCATTATTATTATTATTAATAAGACCACACTGTTAAAATTGTCGTACGTTTCGATAAAAAATCTTCATCAGCCTAACTTTGCAAATAAGCAACCGAGCATTTATAACCTAAGATAAACAACCTAAATTAAGATACAATAAAGAAGAGCCACGGAACCACGGAATACAATACCAGTACAAACAGTAGGAGAAGCGTCGAATATTAAATACCCTGTGTCGAACATTGAAGAACAGTTGCCGAAGGATGCTGGATAGTCTGACATTGCGAACTGTAATCTTTCCAACGATGAAAATCTGGAGAACCGAACAAGAGACTTGGAAGAAATTAACAGAGGTTTAAATGCAGGGGAGCGAGAGACGATATCGATGAATTACCATGGAATGCAGTGCCAGTACAAACAGTTGGAGAGGCGCCGAATACTGGATGCACGAGGTCGAACACCGAAGAGCAGTGGACTACGGATGCTGAAACGCCGGACGTTGCGAATTCTAATATTCCTAATGATCGTATTTCTGGACGGTTTGTTAATGACAAAGTAATAAATCTTTCAAATAGGGCTTTAAGTGATTCGGAAATTTCGGTTTTATCCAAAGAGCTTAAATTTGTTGTAACACCAAAAGAATTGGATCAATCACAGATCAAAATTATTTTGAAAATTTCGGTAGACGCCTCCGTTTGAAGTGGCATTTTAGGGAGTCAGAAGAGTTTTCGGAATACCCAGCATTTAGGCAAAGAAGTAAATTTAATCCGCGAAATAAAGATATTGCCATTGAGGTATATCTAAGCAAGCTTGAAGAAGAAATCATGAATATATCTGCAAATGGCAGTAACTTTAGCAATATCAGTAGGGAAGAGCGAGCGGCATTAAATGGTCTGAAGTCAGACCCTTCGATTGTCATCAAGGAAGCGGATAAGGGATCCGGAGTGGTTTTTTGGGACATGGAAGACTACATAAAAGAGGCAAACAGCCAATTAGGGGATCTCACTGTGTATGAAAAACTTGATGGCGATCCTTCGGAAAGAATGCAGAGCATTATTTCTGACGCTCTAGAAACTATTAAGGATAGGGGAGATATAGACGACTCAACTCTTGATTATCTTTTGATTAATAATCCTGGGCTGGGTCGTTTTTATCTCCTACCGAAAATTCATAAAAGGTTAAATGGCGTTCCTGGGAGACCAGTTATCTCTAATTGTGGTTATTTTACAGAGAATATTTCGGAATTTTTGGACTACCATTTACAACCCCTGGCTAAAACAGTAACATCGTACATAAAGGATACGAACCATTTTCTTAAGGAACTTTCTGAACTAGGTGAAATTCCCGAGGACGCCATTTTATGTACGGTTGATGTAGTTGGGTTGTACCCAAACATTCCGCACGGGGAGGGGTTGGAGGCACTTAGGGGGGCACTCGAACATCGAGGAGACAAAACAGTCTCCACGGAGTCGTTGACTGAGTTGGCGCGCATTGTTCTCAAAAATAACTGTTTCGAGTTTAATGGTGAATTTTACCAACAGCGACAAGGCACAGCTATAGGCACAAAATTTGCTCCTTCGTATGCGATTCTTTTTATGGCAGCGCTTGAACAAAAGTTATTCTGATGCGCAATACAAACCTTGGATATGATGGCAGTACATCGACGACATATTTTTAATTTGGCGGCACGGCGAAAATAGGCTTAGGGAGTTTATTGATGTTTTAAATCAAGCTCACCATTCGATTAAATTCACAGCAGAATGGTCTGGGGAGACGGTGAGTTTTCTCGATGTTCGGGTGGTCAAAGAGGGCAAGAAAATCATTACGGATTTGTTTACAAAGCCGACAGACACCCATCAACTGTTACACCACTCCTCCTGTCACCCTGGTCATACAAAAAGGGGTATTCCTTATAGCCAGGCTTTAAGAATTAGGAGAATCTGTTCGGAAGATCAAATTTTTGATCAGCAGGTAGGAGAACTTAGGGGGTGGCTATCTAATAGGGGATATAAGGAAGGAGAGGTTGATCAGCAAATTGATAAAGTTCGTTCTTTGGATCGTTTGGAGCTTCTTGATAGACAAATTAAAGACCAGAGTGACGGTAGGATACCATTAGTGCTTACGTACCATCCAGCTCTTAATAGGGTTTATGATATTTTGAGGGATATCTCGAACATTCTTTTGGTGGGTCCGGATCATAAGAAGTTGTTCCAAAACAAAATATTTTTGTCATTTCGTAGAGCGAAGAACCTTAAAGACAAACTGGTGAGGGCGAAATTACCTAATTCGGATGATGGAGGTTTGTCTGTTAAGGGCTGTTACTGATGCAATGGCAGGAAAAGTTGTCAGATTTGTGGTTTGATCAAAGAGGGGGACAGTTTTGAAAATTCTGATGAAAACAGATCTTTTACTATTTTTTCGGGAAGGTACAACTGCAATTCAGAAAATGTTGTTTACTTGTTGCAGTGTGAATGCTGCCGCAGAAAGTATGTGGGTAGCACTAAAACCAAGTTTCAGCAGAGATTTAATGTTTACAAATAGCATTTTAGGTCATACGCACGCAAACGTGACCAGGGTACACTTGACAGGGACAAAATAATTCCGTAGGCGAACTTTTTCAGCCATTTTTTCGAAGCGGGCCACAACGGGAAATTTGATGTTAGTATAAAAATCATCGATGGGGCAGAAAACGTCTTTTCACTGCGCCGAAAGGAATTGTTTTGGCAATATAGGTTGGGAACATTTTTGCCAAGGGGGCTTAATGAACGGGCTGCAGATGTGGAGTTGGACATGTTTGCGTGCGGGATGGCCTAATTCCTGCAGTTGCATTTGTATCCGTTAGGTGAAGTGGGCGGGGCTCTGTGGTTTCTTCTATGGCTTCGTGTGCGGATACACGTGGTGGTGGGATGGAATCCCCTATCAGGCCATTCTGTACTCAGCAAATAGCTAGTTATGGAAGGGCTATGGGGAGGACTGCGGGGCTTTTCCCACTCATTCTTGTTGTTTGCCTCCTCGGTGAGTCCAGATTTCTCCTAGGGGATTTTAATGAAGGTATTTTCGAAGGGTGGGTTTTTGGGTCTCGCAGGGGTTCGGTCAGTTATTAGTTTTTTGGGTCTCTCAGGGGTTCGGTCGGCTTTTGGTTTACCCATTGAGGTTATTCATTCTCAGAATTTTTTATTTTGAATTCCCCTTTGGGCTTTTATTTCAATGTAAGTCAGGCTTGGAAGGGTGGGTTTTTGGGTCTCTCAGGGGTTTTGTGGGTTATTGGTTTACCCATTGGGATTTTCTACTTTCTAAACTTTAACTTTAAAATGCCTTTTTGGGCTTTCATTTCTATTTAAGCCAGGCTTAGAAGGGTGGGTTTTTAGGTCTCTCAGGGTTCGGTGGGCTATTGGTTTACCCATTGGGATTATTTACTTTCAAAACTTTTACTTTCAAATTTCCGTTTGGGCTTTAATTTGTGGAAATTGGGCATTCTTTTCAGGCTTGCTATAGATTTAATTGTTTGGCTCTTCTTTATTGTATCTTAATTTAGGTTGTTTATCTTAGGTTGTAAATGCTCGGTTGCTTATTTGCAAAGTTAGGCTGATGAAGATTTTTTATCCAAACGTACGACAATTTTAACAGTGTGGTCTTATTATTTTTAATTTTCTGTTAACTTCGAATGAGGGTTTAGTTTTTATATTATTATTATTATTATTATTATTATTATTATTATTATTATTATTATTATTATTATTATTATTATTATTATTATTATTATTATTATTATTATTATTATTATTATTATTATTAATCGAAATTTTTTAATTGAAATCGTAATTACAAATTATTAAATCTTAATTACAAATTACAATTACATATTACAAAAATCGAAATCGAATATTTTTTAATCGAAACGTTAGGTCTTATAAAACAGTCTTATTTTTCATATTTTCTTTTTTGTTTTTCTTGGAGGTGGTTTTAGTTTTCATATTATTATTATTATTATTATTATTATTATTATTATTATTATTATTATTATTATTATTATTATTATTATTATTATTATTATTATTATTATTATTATTATTATTATTATTATTATTATTATTATTATTATTATTATTATTATTATTATTATTATTTCAAATACGACATGGCCTAATGCCAGAACCATACATGCCAAATGTCAAACTCTAACAAAGAGTCTTAGACAGCAAGCACTTTCCTCAAGATATGAGCTGTTCCGAGTAATGCTGATTTTTGAAATACTTTGATGTTATGCTTGACGTCGAGCTCCTTTAGATTCTCTTCAAGTTTCTTTGTGATCGAACCTAACGCACCAATAACAATAGGGATGACTTTAGTCTTTGTTTTCCACATTCGTTCCAGGTCCACCTTCAGTTCCGCGTAATTCATTATCTTCTCCACCTCCTTCAACGCTATGCGGTGATCACCTGGTATAGCAACATCTACGATCAGGCATGTATTTTTGGTTTTGTCAAGTATAACAATATCTGGTTTTCTATGCTCAATTCGTCTGTCTGTCTGAAACAGGAAATCCCATAGGATTTTTGCTTTATCATTTTCTAACGTTAATTCTGGTTTGTGTTCCCACCAATTCTGACTACACTCAAATCCGAATTTGATGCACAACGCCCAGTGGATACTCTGGCACAACTTATCGTGCCGTCTTTTATATTCTTTCTGTGCAAGCATTCCACAAGAACTGACTATGTGTGTGACGTTTTCCGTTTCTTTTCCACATAAACGGCATTTATCTGAAACGTCTAACTTGTAAATGGACTTTTTAATTGAGTTTGTATTCAACGCTTGGTCTTGCGCAGCGATTATAAGGCTCTCTGTTTCTCACTTTAGGTCTCCGTTTGCTAGCCACATCCAGGATAAATCTTTCTTCTTACATTCCTTTGTATCTCTCTCAAATTGACCATGAAGCGGTTTATTCTCAATTGCAGCAAGCGTTTCCCTCTCAACCCTTATCTTGTAGCTTTCTTTTGTCTCAGTTGCAACAGCACCGAGTCCCTTCTGGTCACTGATAAACTTGAATACCTCCTCTTCACTACTTCTTAAGTACTGTTCAAGATTCAATCTCTCTAATTCTACACATTTAGCAATACTTATAAGTCCTCTTCCTCCAACCTTTCTCCTGAGATACAGACGATCTACATCCGCTTTCGGGTGTACACCACCATTCATTGTCAACGCTTTCCTTGTCTTTCTGTCCAGCATATCTATTTCTTCTTTTGTCCAGTCAAGAAAGCCGGCACTGTATCTTACCACAGCCACTGCCCATGAGTTAATGGCTGTGATTAAGTTTCGTGCATTAAGCTTTGTTTTAAGCAGCAACTTCAATCTTTTCTTGTATAATGCCGTCACGTTTTCTTTCATTTCCCTGGTCAAGATCTTGTCATTTTCCAAAATTCCCAGGTACTTATATCCACCTCCTGCAGGGTCACCAAGTTTATCTCCAGATGGTAAAAGCACACCATTACTTTCTATTTTCCTGCCTCTCTTCATTGTCAACACAGCACATTTGTTTACTCCAAATTCCATTTTGATATCTTGACTGCAAATTCTGACGGTCTGGATAAGTGAATCGATCTCATTTTCTGTCTTCCCGAACAACTTGATGTCATCCATGAAAAGGATGTGGTTTATGAAAGGACCTCCCTTAGCTAAGCTGTATCCCATCTTGATATCTTTCAAAGCTATTGAAATTGGGTTTAATGCCAACACAAACAACAGTGGCGAAAACGAATCACCTTGAAAAATTCCACGTGATATCTTTACTCTCCCTAAAAACATATTATTAGCGTAGATGCATGTCTTCCAGTCTGACATACTGGCTGTTATTAGTTTAACCAGGTTGTCTGCGATGCCAAACATTTTGAGGACCTCAATGATCCACGAATGTGGAACCATATCATATGCTTTTTTGAAATCTAACCAGCCCATAGATAGATTGGTTAGCCTCCGCCTACAGTTTCTCAACATTTCTTTGTCAAGTATTAGGTGATCCTTTGTTCCTCTAGTATTCTTTTTGCACCCTTTTTGCTCATCAGTTAGTAAACTGTTGTCGTCAAGGTGTTTGTACGCTTTCTCTGCAAAAATTCCTGTCAAAACTTTCCACAAAAGATTTAAACAAGCTATGGGTCTATAATTTGCAGCATCTGTTCCTCTCATCTTGTCTTTCACAAGTAACGTTGTCTTTCCTTCAACCATCCAGTTCGGTACACTACCTGCTTCCAAACAATCATTGAGATGAATACTTATTTTCTCATGCAGAGCTGTACAACTTTTTATCCAAAACCCACTAATCCCGTCTGGCCCTGGTGCCTTCCAGTTTGGTAATCTGTTAACTTGTCTTTTGGTATCTTCTAATGAGATCGTGATATTATCTTGCTGATCAGTATTCCGGACTTTTCTCTGATATTTTCAATCCATTGTGCCTTATCGTTGTGCTTGGTTTCTTTGCTCCAGATGTCACTCCAAAATTTTATTACTTCCTCTTGGTTTGGGTTTTCCGCCATAATAGCACCCCCTTCTAAATTCCTATAGAATTGTCTCTGATTCGTGTTGAAAAGGTGATTATCATCAAATTGTGCTTTCCTTCCCTTATATCTTTTTAGTTTTGACGCCTTTGCAAGGATTCTTTGTTTGACAATTTCTATTACTGTATGTATTCCTTTCTGTTTTATTCCATACTTTCTTTCAAGATCCTGTTTTACTCTCTGTTTTGGACGAGTCCACAGCCCTTTACTCCATGCATCAAGTCTACTTAAGTCCTTTCTCAACCTACTGATATCACCTTCAATTCTCCTCATCCACCAAGGTCTTTCTCCTCTCATTACTGTGGTATCTTTCACACCTAATCTCTCGCAAATTACAACTGCAGCTGCTTTTAAAAGATCTCTTGTTTCCGTGATGTTTTTCGTCTCGATATGTTTCAAAACTCCATTTACCTTTGCAGTTTCACTTCTCAATTCAAGCTTATTGATGTTCCTTAGGCTCTTGACGGTTCGTATGTTCCCTTGCATGCGGACTTCTTTAATTCGACTTACAATTGCATTCTCCTCTTCTGTTAAGTTGCTGTTGTCTTGATCTAGGTCTTCCCTCTCAATTGTGTCATGCTGTTCATTGGCATTTCCACTATCGCTCTGTGGAGTTTCATCACCCACGTCAGTTTCGACTCCTTCCTGACTTCCATTTTCAATTAACCGCTTCATTTCCTCAATCTCGACACTTGTTAACCACTGTTTCTTCTTAATGACTCTGATTTGATTCATCAGGTTATTTTCGCTAATATCAAACATACCTCTATCTAACCACAAATCTAGCGTCCGCTTTCCTACTCCTCTCCCGCCTTTTTGTGCTCTTAAAAAGCATTCCATAGCGACTTTATAATCAGCTTTGCTCCATTTTCTCTTCACTATCTTGTCGTGAACAGTCGTGGGTTGACGACCGAGGACTGCCTGTTCACCAACACAAGTCACTCTGCCGGGCGAAAAACCTTCATCAAAAATGATTCCAGTTTCATTCACGCCGTTATCTATTTCATTAATATTTGAAGACATCATACTTAGTATGAGATGCATTTTTCAGTTACTGCCAACTAGTATTTTTTTCGAGACACCATCTCTAGGGGGGCTGTCGACCAAGACTAAAGAGTCCCCCCTACCCATGAGACAGACTAGCCCCCGCTGGACGCCAACCTAGTATTTCTAGGTCTCGGGAAGATTATTATTATTATCATTATAATTATTATTATTATTATTATTATTATTATTATTATTATTATTATTATTATTATTATTATTATTATTATTATTATTATTATTATTATTATTATTATTATTATTATTATTATTATTATTATTATTATTATTATTGTTAAACTTGACTGATGAAGATTTGAATATCGAAACGTATGTGATTTTAAACAGTCTTGTTTTTATTAATCTTTTTCTGTTTATTTTGATGGTGGTTCAGTTTTAATTATTATTATTGTTATTATTGTTATTATCATTATTACGGCAAAGAAAAACAAGACGATTTGTGCGAAAATTTTCGATATATCTTATATCTTCTTCAGTCGCTAATGAAAATTCTATAAATGGATTTAAGGTTAAAACAGTTGTATGGGAATGCGGCGTGCGGTAAATATGGAATATGACGTTCTCTTAAAACTATCGAGTATAGAATTCTAATAATGCAGCGTAATATTAAGGAATCATCAAAATTGAACAAATAGGCCTGATAAACAATTACTTACAATTACCATAAAGAGAGAAATATAAACGTCCAAGTTCATTTGTCATGCTGTTCGGGCCAAATGGCTCACGTGAGCCCAATCGCGTCATCCAAAGATTTTCATGATGCTCGAGCACATCACGTCCTCCTTCTATTTTCTCTAAAACATGTACTTTGAGGTCGCGCTCGAACTTACAGTTCTCACTTCCATAAAAATGCTTTGACAACTTATTATTATTATTATTATTTTTATTATTATTATTATTATTATTATTATTATTATTATTATTATTATTATTATTATTATTATTATTATTATTATTATTATTATTAATAATAATAAACGTCAGTGCAAGCTGTTCATTCTGTAGAGAGGTTCAGACCACAAAGCATATTGTAGCTGGCTGTGCATCATGTTTAAATCGCTACACATGGCGACATAACTCGGTGCTGTTAAATTTAGCTACATTTTTGCAACCAATGGTCAAAAAGCTTTACTGTGATATTCCATCGTTTTTATCACCCGAAATTGTGACTGGTACTGCTGAACGACCGGATCTACTCGTTGTGGACAGGATGAACACTCTGTTTATAATTGAGCTAACAGTAGGCCACGAATCTAACACGGCGGCGAATGCTACAAGAAAGGCAAAGAAATACGAACATCTCTTAAATGATGGTGACCTAAAACGTTCGTATCGAAAAATCTGTTTTGTGAATCTCGTGATGACTACTATCGGCATCTATTCAAAACATTCAGAGGATTTCTTCAAATTGCTGAAAGATTTAAACATTGACAACACAGCGGCAACGTACATTTCTACAAAGCTAACAGAAATTTGTATACGTTCGTCTTATTATGTCGTTTGTATGAGAACGAAGGAGTGGACGGAAGTGGATCTAATGAACTTCTAAGTTGAACCTTACCTTACTTTTGTTATCTATTTTGAAGCACCTATGCGAATGCAGGCAGACTATGCCTACACCGTAGTGAGTAGTCTGATTCTGTTACTGTTGTTAAGTTGTATGTAATTAGTTGGATTTTATCATGAAAAGTTTCCATTATTATTATTATTTTTATTATTCTTATTATTACGAGAAAGAATGAACCAAATACCTTGCAACCAGCTGATCAATTTTTGGAATAAAGATCATGAAAAGAGATGCTCGTTGTGTAACCATCACACAGAGTCAGTAGCCCATTTGATGAACTCTTGCAAAAGATTTAAAGATCTTTACTCAAAACGACACGATAGGATAGTAGAAGCCATTTATCAAAAGATTTGTCGGTACAGTGAAACGTCACTCAAGTTTGTTAACAGGATGGCAGAAACAGCATTTCCACATTTACGAACAGAACTGCAGCAAATCAATAACAGGAAGCCTGATTTGCTAGAGACAAAGTCTAACGAAAAAGAATGCGAGATCATAGAAGTAACTGTATGCTTTGATTTGTACATGTCAGAGTCATATGAAAGTAAAGCTAGGAAGTACCAACAACTCAAAAACATTTTGAATCGGAATGGGATAAAGGCAAATATAAGAATATTGTACTTTGGATCGCTTGGAACTGTTCATGAAGACGTAAGAAAGAACTTGAAAGGATTAGGACTGTCGAGTGAGGAGGCAAAGTCTACGATGAAATGGTGCAGTGTATCTAATATGATATGTGGAAACATGATATGGCGAAACCGATGCAAAGGGATTCACGGACAGAATGAAATTTGATTTTATGAGTATGCTGGACAAACATTTGACGATGAGACATCTTAGTTAGCTCTCGTTAGTCAAATCATATCAGAATTTATTATTATTATCATCATTATCATTATTATTATCATTATTATTATTATTATTATCATCATTATTATTATTATTTTTTTCATTATTATTATTATTATTATTATTATTATTATTATTATTGTTATTATTATTATTATTATTATTATTATTATTATTATTATTATTATTATTATTATTATTATTATTATTATTATTATTATTATTATTATTATTATTATTATTATTATTATTATTATTATTATATTATTAGGCAGGATCTAATTTTCAGTTTAAAAACGGCCTTAGATGACTTCAAGCATATCAGTACAAAGTTGCACGTCCTGTTTATTGACTTTGCAGATGCCTATGGTAGCATCAAGCATGATAAAATGATACAGACACTAAGCGAGTATGATATTCCTGCTACGTACTGTAAGATCATTAAGAACATTTATGAAGGAGCATGTTTTCAAGTCTTATGTGGGAACACTTTATCAAAAAAGATTTACATCACGAGGGGCACAAAAACAGGAGACCCACTTAGTGTTATCATCTTTCTGATGGTATTAAATGGAGTTCTACAGCCTGCTTTCAATTATTCCTTGATAGCTCTTAGCATTCAAAATGAAAGAAAAATTAACCCTCTACCTATTCAAGCATATGCAGATGATATCGCAATGGTTTCTTATGATTTCAAAATGATCAAGACGATGTGAGAAATAAGTGAGCCGCTCTTTGATGATGCTGGATTAAAAGTGAAGGGACCAAAATGTGCATTATTCTATGAAAGGCGTTCAGGCAATAATTGGTATAAAGGAAAGAATGATAGACAACCAGCCATAGAGATTCAAGGCGAAAAGATTGAGACATATAAGAGAGCACAGGCATACAAATATCTTGGTAAATCCCTCAGTATCTGTGGTGAAGACCCAAATCAAGTTGAAGCCTTTATCGAAGAATTCAAAGAAACTTTGAATAAGATCGACGCTAGCTCCTTCCCAATCCCTCTAAAACTTAGTGCTTTTAACAACATGGCTCTAGCCAAAATATTACATCACTTTGATAACACAAGAATAGAGGAACAACAGCTAGGAGAGATGGACAGTAAAGTTAGCTGTGTCGTAAGAGATATGTTTGGGTTGTACCCTAAAACAACCGATAAAGTGTTCTTCATTGGAAGGCTACAAGGGGGTCTTGGTATAAAAAAGCCATCCAATGTTTACAGAGCTACACGGATCGCAAATCTAGTCAACATGCTAAACCACGAAGAAGAAAATATAAGGTATATAGCAAGAGAATCGCTAAGTTTGGATATGAGAGCGCGGGGTGTAAGAGCTACAAATGATGAAAAGAACTTTTTAGGCTATGAATTAGATGATAACGACAGACTGGTGAAAAACAAAACTTACGGTGGAAATTCAGATTAGCCAGATCTTCTTTTCCAAGTGAATAAATTGAAAGGGTGTGTCATATACGAGGAAAATTTGGCGAAAGTTGTTGTTAATGGAAAAAAACTTAGTCACAAAAATCTGAAGCAAGAGATCGAGCGAGAATTTGAAAAACATGATATAGCAAACTGCTCAGAACTCAGGTTTCAAGGGAAATTCATAGGAATAGATGCCATTGATCGGAAAATATCTCATCAAATATACTACGGATGGAAGCTCTCAGATAGTTTAGTAAAATTTGTGTTACGAGCAAGAATGAACCAAATACCTTGCAACCAGCTGATCAATTTTTGGAATAAAGATCATGAAAAGAGATGCTCGTTGTGTAACCATCACACAGAGTCAGTAGCCCATTTGATGAACTCTTGCAAAAGATTTAAAGATCTTTACTCAAAACGACACGATAGGATAGTAGAAGCCATTTATCAAAAGATTCGTCGGTACAATGAAACGTCACTCAAGTTTGTTAACAGGATGGCAGAAACAGCATTTCCACATTTACGAACAGAACTGCAGCAAATCAATAACAGGAAGCCTGATTTGCTAGAGACAAAGTCTAACGAAAAAGAATGCGAGATCATAGAAGTAACTGTATGCTTTGATTTGTACATGTCAGAGTCATATGAAAGTAAAGCTAGGAAGTACCAACAACTCAAAAACATTTTGAATCGGAATGGGATAAAGGCAAATATAAGAATATTGTGCTTTGGATCGCTTGGAACTGTTCATGAAGACGTAAGAAAGAACTTAAAAGGATTAGGACTGTCGAATGAGGAGGCAAAGTCTACGATGAAATGGTGCAGTGTATCTAATATGATATGTGGAAACATGATATGGCGAAAACGATGCAAAGGGATTCACGGACAGAATGAAATTTGATTTTATGAGTATGCTGGACAAACATTTGACGTTGAGACATCTTAGTTAGCTCTCGTTAGTCAAATCATATCAGAATTTATTTTTATTATTATTACTATTAGTATCATTATTATTATTATTATTATTATTATTATTATTATTATTATTATTATTATTATTATTATTATTATTATTATTATTATTATTATTATTATTATTATTATTATTCATTGTTCACTCGGCGGTGATGTTGACTGCCGGTTGACTTCTGGATAGCAGGCCAAATCCCTTGGCTTTGGGTATCCAGTGCTTTTCTTACTATCTTTGCGGTTCCTAACAGGCAAGCTTTCTGTAAAAGTTCTGTGCTGCATTCTATTCCAATCTTCTTCAACCAGTTTTCAAAGTTCTTTCCAATCGTACCCAGAGCTCCAATGATTATTGGTACAATCTTAACTTCTCTTACATTCCAGAGCCTCTTAATCTCTCTCTTCAAGTCTTGATAGACCTCAATTTTTTCCTTTTCTTTTCTTTCGATCCTGGTATCGAAGGGACAGGATATGTCAATCAGCAAACACGATCGATCCTTTTTATTTTCAAAAACAATGTCTGGTCGGTTATGCTCCAGTCGATGATCTGTCTGTATGGGAAAATCCCACAATAACCTAATGTCTTCTGTCACAATAACATTCTCTACTTTATGGTTGTACCATCTATCTCCATAATCTAAACCTAGTTTTTGACATAACTTCCAGTGGACAATTTGAGCTACTTTGTCATGTCTCCAGCCTTTATATTGTACTTGCGCTAGCTGTTGACATTCAGATACTATGTGCGCTATCGTTTCATCTGCTTTTCCACATAGTCTACATTCTTTTGATACATTTTCTTTGTAAATGATGTTCTTTACAGAATTCGTTCCCACTGCTTGCTCTTGCGCTGCAAATATAGTGCTCTCTGTTTCTTTCTTTAATCCTGCATGTTTCAACCAATTCCAGTTCTTATCCTTATCCATTAAATCTTTTGTAGCAGCAGCTGTTTGCCCATGCAGCGGTTTATCCATCCACCCGTTCTTATGCTGTTCTTTATTCTGCCGTTTCCATACTTTGGGATCTTTGATTTCATTTGATCTCAGTATTCCTTCCTTTTCAATTGATCTCATTATTTCGTGGGCGTTGTTCATCACATACCATCCAAGACTGTTCTCCTCACTTCGTACAGTCTCTTCAGCTCCAATCAAGCCCCTCCCTCCTTCCTGCCTTGTTAAATACAGTCTGTTCACATTGCTTTTAGGGTGGAACGCTCCATACATGGTCAGTTTCTTTCTTGTTTTTCTATCAAGTTCTTGCAGTTCGTTCTTGGTCCAATTTATCAACCCTGCACCGTACCTCAGCAATGACACAGCCCACGTATTTATTGCAATGATTATATTCTTTCCATTCAGTCTTGATTTAAGAATCTTTTTCAACCTTCGTAGGTATTCTTTTTGTACAAGCTCTTTCATAGTTTGATTCATAATCTCATCTATCTCTAGTATGCCAAGATACTTATATCCTTCTTCGTCGACACTTTTAATTGATTCACCGTTTGGTAGCTGTATACCATCGCTGTTGACAACTTTTCCTCTTTTCATTACGACCACTCCGCACTTCTGGACTCCAAACATCATACCTATGTCCTCACTAAAAACATTCACCGTTCTTACCAGTGAATCGATCTCATTTTCATCCTTTGCAAACAACTTCAAATCGTCCATGAAAAGGAGGTGATTTATTTTCGTTTTTCCCCTTTCAAGTTGATATCCAGCCTTACACTTTCGGAGTATCATCGACATTGGCAAAAGACAAATCACAAAGAGTAGCGGGGAAAGGCAGTCACCCTGGAAGATTCCTCTCTGAATGCTTACTTCACCTAATTCTTGTTTCCCTGCTGTTAATATCGTTTTCCACCTAGGCATGCTTCTTCTAATTAGCTCCTTGAGGTTGTCTGCAACTCCAATCATGTTAAGACATTCTATTATCCACGAATGTGGCACCATATCGTAAGCTTTACGATAGTCAATCCAAGCAATGGAGAGATTCGTATGTCTTCTTTTACAACTCTTTATAATGGTCTTATCGATAAGTAGCTGATCTTTTGTGCCCCTTGCCTTCTTCTTACACCCCTTTTGCTCATCTGGGAATAACTCTCTCTCTTCCATGTATGTGTAAATCTGATCTGCAACAATTCCCGTCAAAACTTTCCACATAAGTGGTAAACATGATATCGGTCTATAATTGTCTGCAGCATTACCTTTGCTAGTGTCTTTCACACACAAAAGTGTCTTACCTGTTGTCATCCATGTCGGTACAACACCAGTTCTCATTATTTCATTGAGTTGCTCTGCGATTCGGTTGTGGAGTCCATTCAAGTTCTTGATCCAGAAGCCCTGCACTCCATCAGGCCCTGGGGCCTTCCAGTTTGGAATTTTCTTTAGCTGTTCCTTCACCTTTCCTTCTTCAATTTCTATGTCTTCTTGTTGATGGTTTAATCCTGTCATCTCCTCTTTGATGTCCTTTAGCCACTCAGCCTGGGTGTTGTGCTCAACTGGATTTTCCCATATTGAACCCCAGAATCTTCTTGCTTCATCTGCATCTGGGATCAGACTTTCATTTCTAACTTTTCTATCTAATTCCTGATATAACCGCCCTTGATCTACTTCAAATAATCTGTTTTGACGCTGTTGTTCATTTCTGGCTTCATACCTCTTAATCTTTGCAGCTTTCGCCACTACCCTTTGCTTCAATTCCTCTATCACTACACTAACGCCTTTTTCTTTAACCCTGTACTTGTTATTGATATATTCCATTCTTCTGTTGCTGTGCATTTCATTATTCTGTCTCCTCTCAAGTTTACTAACAGCTGTCCTCAATTGTTTGATATCGTTGTTAATGCGTCTCTTCCACCAAGGATCTTTCTTTGGTCTTTGCTCTCTTTCTTTCAGGCCCATTTTATAGGCTACATACCATATCAACGCAATGATAAATCTGTTTGTTTCGGTTATGGTGGGTGTAATGACCTTTTTAATAAGATTTTCCAGCTTTTTTATTTCTCTTTGTATGTTCTTCTTATTCACCGTTTTGAATGTTACCTTTGGTGGTTGCTTCTTTTCCACATAAAAAGTCCGTATGGTAGTCAGCTGTTCCGTCTCTTCCTCGCTCAACATAACATCTTCCCGAAGATCAAATCCCTCAATACTATCATTGTCGTTCCCCGTCCTATCTTCTCTGTCACTTTGTGCTTCTGCTCGTGTTTCTTGTTCCCCTTGAAGCTGTGTCCTTTCTTCCTGGTCATTCATATCCACTGTTACGTAAGTATTTTCTCTTTCGATTTCCCTTCTAATTTCTTCAAGCTCTACATCTGTTAACCATTGATTAACTACAATCGCTCGTGCCTGATCCATCAATCTCTGTTCGCTGATGTCGAACACCCCTTTGTCTCTCCATATTTCCATCATTCTCTTTCGATATCCTCTTCTGTTAGGCTCACTTTTCAATTTACAATACATTACCAGTCTATTGATAGTCTTACTCCATTTCTGTCTGGCAGTTGCTTGATGACGACCGGGCCTGCGCTGCTCGTCCACAGGACACCTGCCGAACGAGGCACCTTCATCATTGTTGATTCCAGTACCATTCACGTTGTTGTTTGATGAATTATCATTAGGCATTTACACTCAAAATGAGGATGGTTTTATCCGGGTTTTCCTTCCCTCGGGTGTTTTTATTTTAACGTGACACCATCACTAGGGGGGTTGCCAACCAAGGCTGAAGAGTCCCCCCCCACCCATGAGACAGACTAGCCCCCGCCGGACGCCAACCCGGTACTTCATGGCCTCGGGGAGAGCTTACAGGTGCTACACCTTGCTCAAGGGTGACCTGGAGGTAGTTGTGGCAAAGGGTAACCTCATTCGCCCACGTCGAAACTCCACAACCGGATGCAGTTTAAAGTCATACCCAGGACATATTATTATTATTATTATTATCATTATCATTATTATTATTATTATTATTATTATTATCATTATTATTATCATTATTATTATTATTATTATTATTATTATTATTATTATTATTATTATTATTACCCTTTCTTCACGCCTTTTTGTTGTTTGGCGGCTTTCTCTGGGCAGCGGATTCAACCCCTCAATCATCACCATCACCACTTTCCTGACATTCCATAGTTTTGCTACTTCCCTTCTAAGGTCTTCATACTTTTCCCTCTTCTCCTCTTCTATTTCGATCACTCTTCCATCAAACGGGCATGAAACGTCAATGATTTTGCATTCATTTTTCTCTTTATCGTGTATTACGATGTCAGGTCGGTTGTGATTCAACTGCTGATCTGTTTAAATTCTAAAATCCCATAAGATCTTTGCCTTTTCATTCTCTAAAACACCTTCTGGAATATGATCATACCATTTCTCTGTACAATCGAACCCATATTTCCTGCAAAGCTCCCAGTGAATTACTTTCCCAACTCTATCATGCCGCCAATTCTTGTACTGGTTCTGGGCCAACTTTTCACATTCAGCCACTACGTGCGCAATAGATTCCTCTCGTTTTCCACACATTCTACAAACAGGTGAAACATCTTGTTTATCCATGGGACTCTTAATAGCATTCATCCTCAACGCCTGATCTTGGGCTGTCATTAACATCCCCTCTGTCTCCTTCTTCAGCGTACCTTTCCTCAGCCATTCCCATGAATCAGAACTTCTTATGCCTGCAGTCAACTTATCATACTGACCATGTAAAACCTTCTCTTTATAAGATTCCATTCTTTTTACCCTGATTGCCTCCTTTGGCATCCCAGAGCCCAGCAAGTTTTCTTCCTTTACTGCTTTTAAAAATGGTTCTTTGCTCCGCTCTACATAGCTCTACAAACTGTTTACCTCAATCTCAACGCAATCCTCAATGCTGATTAAAACCCTGCCACCGTCTGCTCTTTTTTAATAGAGTCTGTCAACATCCGCCTGTGGGTGCAATGCTCTATAGATTGTTAGCAACTTTCTGGTTTTCCTATCGACGGCTTTCAGCTCATCTACCCTCCAGTTAATTATTCCTGCACCATATCTGATGATTGATACAGCCCTCGCATTTATTGCTTGGATGATGTTTCCACCATTAAATTTGGATTTCAGCATGATCTAACCCGCCTGATATATTCCCTCTTCAGTTTATTGTTATTATTATTTTTATTATTGTTATTATTATTATTATTATTATTATTATTACTATTATTATTGTTATTCCGTTATTTATTATTTTCCACACTCAACAACTGATTTTCCGTTTCTCTGAGAAATAAGGTCATCATGTTTCTTTTGTGTCTTTGATTTTGACTTTCTATGTCGATATCGTCTTTTCATCATCCTTCTTTTTGTGTGAATCTTCTTACAATAGACCCATTTACGGAGAGAAAAGCATCATGGGTAATAGGGGCAAAATCTGTTTGTTCGAACACAGGAAGCCCATATGACAGACTATTAGAAAAATATTTTGTTCAAGAAATTATTTTCCGCTCTTTCACATATCACTGTGTTGTTCTCTTTTCGTCCTTTCGTTTACATTCACATCCAAATCCGTGTTATTATCCGTGAAATAAAAACTTTTGCAAAGAGCACAAGGAAACAAGGGAGCGAATTCGCTTCAGTGGGATTAAATTCTTAGTTTCATGTGAGTGAACAGAAATTGTATCGTCTTTTGTGTTGGTGCTCTAAAGTGCACATATTTTTCGTAAGAAACTAAATTCCCCGTGGCTGGTAGGTAGTTTCTTAAATTTTAGGACACTTTCAGTGTCGTTACCGAAAAGTTCCAATAAATTTCTTATCTTGTTTATGCTGGAAGTGTAGATTTGATCTATTTTTGGGCTCTGATATTTGGGTAGGACAGCCTCTTAGGTTTCGAAAGATTGAATGTACCGTTTCTTAGAAACTCTTTCTTATTAGCTAGAAATAAGTGTATTTCAAGTGAAGACCAAAGAAAGGAAATAAATATAAGGATCATGCTTGTGTTCTGTATCTATATCATCAAACAATATCGAATTGATGTTTAATGTTTTGGTAAGTTTGCTTTCTTGCATTAATCATGCATTCCCCAGACTTGTCCAGACTTTAATAGCGTCATGTTACTGGTGCGAGACAAGTTCGTTAGTTTGTAAACACCCCCAAAGGGCTTTCTAGACTAATGAAAGGTAGAAATTGAAACGGGATATACATAAGAACATGGAATTTTCTGTAATACTGGAAAAGAATAAAGATTTGCTGCAGCAACTACTGAGAATTTTGAGGGGGCCATGGCCCCCTGGACTTCCTTGTATCTCGGTCCCCTAAATTCTGCTAAAAATATGCAAGAGTAAAGCTGATGGGTCATTATTCAAAATTCTCATTTTCTCAATCGTCAGATCACATCGTCAACGTAGATCCTAGCATTGACCGCCTTTAACATGTTCTTTTACATTTTTGAGTGACTTCTGCTTATTAGCCTGTGTACCAGACTCCAGACACCAGACTATTGCTTATCTGCTTCAGATATGATGGGGCTGATGAGGGCATTGCACGGGTGAATTAATTTCTTAATTTTTCAGCGTGAAAATTGGTTGATTTTAATACTAAACGTTTCTTGATTTGCTTCTTATTTTTGGAATGCATGAATTATTGAGACCCCTAAGGGGTACAGGGGAACTTGAAATTTCTATTTATGGGAACATAGGAACATCTCGCAATTTTTGTAGGGAAAAAGGGATCAAAGGAATACGCAGTCCAAGACCTCTTTGAAAAGGATATTCAGTCATGATTTTTTGCACTGTTGATTGCCAGTGGTCTGAAATACAGTTGTTTCAAAGGATAGAAGTATGACGCTATAGCTTACTCTCTTCGCTCTTTAAATGTATCTGGCATTTTTCGGTGTAAAACTTGAGTCATGTATGCCGAGAATGTTCTAATGACAACGCCAAATCTTGATTTGGGATGCGAATTTCCAAGATGCTTCAGTGCTGTTACGAAATGCTTTATCGCCTCATCCATACGATTCATATTCACCAATGCCTATGGAGAGTTGAAAAAATCCGGTCATTTCCAGCTATCACCTTATCATCATCATCATAAGTCACAAATTAGTGAATTTTTGCACATTTTTGTGAAATTTTGAACAGTTTTGAACATATAACTCATTTAAACAACGATGGTAATGTACAATTTACAAAATCTAAAACTACGAATGTAAGATAGTTGATTAATGAATCTGATCTTCCAGGGATTCGTTCTTGAGGGGGTTTGAGTTAATTATCAAGGCCCATAAAATGTCCTTTTCAATGTGTTTTGAATAGGCCTAGCGATGGCGAGTGTGCTAAATTGCGTGGGTTGCGTGGGTTGGAAAAGCTGTGTGGGTCTTGGAACGTGGGTAAATTTGCGTGGGTCGTGGGTCCTTTTTGGAGATAATTTTGCGCGTGTAATCTTGCGTGGGGGAAATTTCTTGCGTGGGTTGAATTGGGTAATTTTTTGGTGTGTGAGTGGCACATTTTGCGTGGGCTACCATTTTGTGCGAGCCTTATAAAAGCATAACAGCCTCCATTATCCAATCTAGCCCCGTTTGTTATCACAACAATCGTGCAAAATATGATACCATCATGAAACTTCGCAGGCTTGTGTAATTGACATCCCAAAATGATGCGAAATGGACACAAGATGAAAAGTTCCCCAAAGGTCATTTTTAGAAAGGAGAACTTGGACCAAGTCCTCCATATGAGCCTACTTCATCAAACAGAAACCGAAAGTGATAAAGATATGAAAGGGTTTGACTTCTATGCATGCCGAGATGCTGAAAACGATAGAAAACGGATCCAATCAAAAAAGACCCCAATCTTTAGACGGGGGTATTTGGTCCCTGTGCTTAATTGGGGCCTCTTCATTAGCGAAACCATTAAATGATAGAGGAATAACGCTTTTTGGTTTCTACACATTCCGATATGCTGGAAGTGATTAAAACAATCCCGATCATAAAGTTTTTCCTAAATGCTATTTCTACATGGGGCTACTTAATCCCGGTCCTTTGCCGCTTTCTTTCGTAAGAAAGGCATTGTAAGCCATAATGGAATGCAAGTTATTTGTTTTGACACAATTGAATACAAAGTAAAAGGTAGTAGCAAACTAAGTCTTTAAAGAATTCACTCCCAAACTATTTTTTTGGCCGTACCTAAGTCCTGAATTTTAACTTTTCGCTACCTCGACAACTTTCTGTGACCTAGAAACACAAGTTATTGTTTCTAAAGAATACGAACATGCTTTAGTGATCCTTGCCCCTGAAGTGATTCTTGAAATAGATCGAGACATCACCTAAAATCCTTCACAAAACATATTGAGACCAACATTACAATTAATCTGTAGAAAACATGTTTTTTTCTTGCCCCTGTAACTTTCCATCCACCCCAGTCAATGTCGTGATTCTAAACAGTGTTTTTAATGTTAATTTACGTGCAAGCACAGCAAGGTAACACCAGTCAACATGGGGAAGGTAATGCAGTCTCACAGCGTTTGTGAAGGATTTTAGATACCCCATCATGTCAAGCCTTTGCTATTTCAAGTTATGTCAAGATTGCATTGCAAATGATATCGCCCTTTTAAAATGATGTTTGCATTGAATTGAGGTCTTAGGGGTAAATTTGTAATAAGCCTGGATTGGCTTGGTATTTACATGGATAAGATTGAAACTGAATCCCAATGATGGCACGTAATGAGTGAATAGCGTTGTGTTTTTAAACACCAATTAAGTGCCTACTTAATTTCTTACTTAATTGCCTACTTAAAAGCTTGCTTAAGAGCCTACTTAATTCCCTACTTAATTAGCTACTTAAGAGCCTATTCAGTAGCCTACTTAACTGCCTACTTAATTGCCTATTTAATTGCCTCTTTAAGAGCTTACTTGATTGCCTACTTAAAAGCCTACTTGATTTCCTACTTAATTGCCTACTTAATAGCTTATTTGGTAGCCTACTTAATAGCCTACTTAAGTGCCTACATAAAAGCCTGCTTAAGGGCCTACTTAATTGCCTACTTACATTCCTACTTAATTGCCTACTTAATTGCCTACTCAAAAGCGTACTTGATAGCATACTCAATAGCCTACTTAAGAACCTACTTAATTGCCAAATTAGAAGCCTACTTAATTGCCTACTTAAGTGCCTACATAAAAGCCTGCTTAAGGGCCTACTTAATTGCCTACTTACATTCCTACTTAATTGCCTACTTAATTGCCTACTCAAAAGCGTACTTGATAGCATACTCAATAGCCTACTTAAGAACCTACTTAATTGCCAAATTAGAAGCCTACTTAATTGCCTACTTAAAAGCGGACTTGATAGCTTACTCAATAGCCTACATAAGAACCTACTTAATTGCCAAATTAGAAGCCTACTTAATTGCCAACTTAAAAGCGTACTTGATGGCCTACGTAAAAGCCTACCTAAGAGCCTACGTAATTGCCATTTTAAGAGCCTACTCAATAGTCTACTTAATTGCCTACTTAATTACCTACTTAAGTAAAAAGAGGGCTTGATGTCTTCGATAGAGCAGATAGAGCATTCCTACTGTGAATGATTTTAATTTTTATTCACTGTGCTGCAACGAGACGCTTTTGAGAATCTTGGCTCAATAATGCAAAATTTGCCGCTATTTCGTGATAATTAAGGGCCGTCCCGGTCATCGAGATTCGAATCCGAGCATCGGACACCACCTGAAAATAGTAAACCTCACGAGAGTCCCGATCTAAGGGCGGTGCCACGGGGTGGACTGGCTGGGGTGGACATATCCACCCCACTTTCCTCATGTCAGCATTTATTCCAAAGCAAAAACGATACAAAAAACATTAGGTATACCTTCTGGCAATAAAGTTTACTTCTTGTCCACCCTATATTCTCAAAGCTCGCGCTGCTCCTGTCCCGATCGACTAAAGGAGTTATGTTAACAGCTGCGAGACAAATTCAGTTCAGTTCAGTTTATATTTTAAATTCCACAACATACAATTCAAAAATATTAACGATACATACAAGAAGAAGTAGATTACAAAGATATAAAACATGTTACAGAAAAATAAAAACATTGGATAGGATATTAATACAATATACAAATACTAACTGAGGAAAAAATGAATTGCATGTAGGAAATTACTTAAGGAGGAGCCCCCTCAATAGGTAAACTAATCGAGGAGGGAGCCCCCCCTATCCTGAAAGGTTATTGAATGAGTTTGGGTGAATTTGAAAAATCTGAGAAATTGACATTTTTGCATTTCATACGTAAAATCGTGCAACATATCAAATTTAGCTCAGGGTGTCACAGGTATTGGGGGAAAATCAGCAAAAGCCACAAATACCCCCCCCCCCACTCATAGATAATAGAAACAGTGACTGGATTGGACAGCCGGCACGATCAAAGGACTATCTTAGGACCTCTGTTGTTTCCCGCGCATAGTGCAAACTTCATTTCCGGCCTAGCGCATGTCTGAAGAGTTTGCTGCTGGAGTTGGTGCTAGGGCAATGCATGTTCTAGCATATTTCAATGCCTGGAGCTCACTGTGCCGTTGTAGGTTGTGGCAGACATTTTAGTAAGATAAAATTCCCGAATGTTCGATTTTATAAAATTCCAATTGGAAAGAAAGACGAAGCATGGACAAAACAGTTGATCGCCATCGTGAACCGCGTGGACAAAGGATTCAATCCAAACTGCAGTTTTATCTGCTCAGTTCACTTTAAACCAGAGTTACAATATCAAGGTAAGCACTAGTTTTGCAACAGTTTTATATTACTTCTTTTTGGTTTGATTTTTTCAGAGACTCGACAGGAATACCATGGTTGGAGTTGGACATCAGAGTTTAGTTTATTTTGATATCATATCAAGCTCGCAGTTGAGCAAATAAAAACGTGTAGTCAAGTCAGCTTCATCCATTTCGATTTAATTCAGAAACATTTTTCGACAGGTTTCACTTTTATCGACAAATGCAAATTAATTTTAGCTGAGATTTGTTTATTCTATATCTATGAGATATACATGAAAACCTTTCCTTTTTCATGCCCATTGAAAGAAAATCAGAGAAATCTCAAAATCAATAAAAGTTTATTTTCAGTTTTTGACAACACTGAGTGGATTGCAAAATACACATTTTTTCTTTGATAAGAAACTACCATAAGCACCAAGTACTAAAAGTTTCTTAATTTCACATGAAAATTTCAGTCTTTGCAGCACTAAAGTGAAACTTTCGTGGGGTTAATTTCACCACCGCAGGCTTTAATCCAACACCGTTCGCCACTGCGTCTAAAACATTAGTTGAATAGAGGAGTGAAGTGATTAAGTGGGCGGCCATTGCAAAGTTTGCTTGGTGGCGGGGACCCTTGATTCAGTTAGCAAAGACCCTCTTGGGTTAGTTAAACACTTGCCAGGCCTGCAATGGGAATTAGCTGCTTAGGGAATCGGCACCTAACCGTAGTCGTTGCAAACTAATTAGTCCATGTCGAGGGATCAAACTGTTGTTTTTATTCAAACTCAGATGGTAATTATCTTAGGTCAAACTCATGAGAACAAAAGGTTCCCCCTTTCCCGCCAGAGCTAGCTTAAACTAGGTGACACCTCGATGAACCAATCACATGACACCAAAATCTATGACTCAGACATGTATAAGATAGCAGTACGCCCTCTGCGCTCATTATCTTCAAAGTTAGATTTGAAACTGGGACGAAAGTCTGTCCGAACAACAAAAGCTCACCCGCCCTTCCCTTATAAGATACAGTGAGAGATTCACGAAAGATTCACATGATTTTAGTAAGCACATATAGGTGGAATCTTTCAAATGTTAATGCAAAGAACATCGTTGCTCGTTTCACATCGAAGTGCAAATGCGGCGGTTCCCTAACCTTTTCGAAGCTGGAAGGATTTAGAAAACCTTCTCCAACGGCTCCAGATAAAAATTTCATGGACATGTTCGATGGACCTCAACAGTGAAACGTATACCTCGAGAGGGAAAGTAGTAGGCTGCGGGGATTACCTGAAGAGGAAAGTACCTGCTTGTGGCTTATGAGTACCCTCAGAGAACGAGGTGTTGGGACTACCTCAAAAGGGAAAGTAGTAGACTGTCTGTGATTACATTGTGAAGTAGCAGACCATAGTCTATGAGTACTCTAGCGAGGGAAGTACCAACTTTCGGACATGGTGTATCGAGCAAGGTCTCTCTGACTGGCGCAGTTGCACTTCCTAACCCCCACTTAAACCAACCTATCTTTCCTTTTCAGATGACCGTAGAATGTAATAGTTAGATTGTAGATTGTAATAACCTCTAGCCCATTTTGATAATCATGGTTTTGTTGATGCTGTCACGAGTTCGATTTCTTTGCTTCACCCCCCTCTATTCACTGATGGACGAGGATGGAGAAATTAATAGTACTTACACTTTCTTAATTTGTTTCTTATCTCTTGGATGGATATAGCTTTCTGCCACTGCCAGATTTGTTTCTTGACAAACAGTACAATTTTTAGACAGAAATGAGTTCTTTTGAGCTAAGTGCATAAAATTTAATTCAATTTAATGGAAAATTATCATGGATATAACCTAAAAATAAAGGCTCACCGTAATTTCCCCATGATGTCATTGGATTTGACTTTCAAATGCATCTGCCAACTAGAGTTTCTTAGATTTTTGATTATCATAGTACTTATTATTATTATTATTATTATTATTATTATTATTATTATTATTATTATTATTATTATTATTATTATTATTATTATTATTATTATTATTATTATTATTATTATTATTATTATTATTATTATTATTATTATTATTATTATTATTATTATTATTATTATTATTATTATTATTATTATTATTATTATATGGCATAAATGAGCATATCCACTATAACTGTGGCTCTTCAACTCTAAGAATTAAAAACAAGTCTATTTTACAACGTTAAAGCAATTACATAAAACAATGAGAATATTACAACGTCAAGTTCATAAATAAAAAGATTTTAGTTCTAAGAGTCCTTCGCTTTCTTCATCAAGAATGTTTTAACATCCGCGCAAAATTTATTAAAATTAGACTGTTGTTTGATATCACTAGGAAGAGCATTGAAGCTAGTTGCAGCGGCATCTTGAAAAGTGTTTCGGATCATCGAAGGTCTTATACGGATCTCACTACTACTGCGTAATGTTCTACTACAAGTTTGGATGTCAAGTTTGTTCATTTCGGGCCAGTTTCTATCATTGATCGCTTTGAAGGCCAGTTTCAAGATGTAAAATTCGCGTCTCTCAGCAATGGGTAACCATCCAATTTTCAATATATCTTCTGTGTGCGCGTAACGTTTTATAACAAAGCTTGCAGTTGCTTTTTGCAGTCGCTGAAGTTTCTTCAGTTGACACTACGTCAAAGGTGAATAAACGTAATCGTTAAAATCAATCTTTGGCAGGATCAATGATTGCGCAAGCATTTTCCGTGCTGAAAATGATGTAAAATTTTTCATTTTGCGGAGTACAGACAGCTTACCGTAGCAAGTGGATAAGACGTGTTTATATGCTTTCCCCAGTCCAGATGTTGGTCAAGGTATATTCCCAAATAACGCGGCTCTTTGTCGAGTTGCAGCTCCGTAGAACCTAATTTAAGGTTGATTTCCTTTTCTTTTACGTTGCGGTAGTCGTACTTAGTTTCTTATAAACCAGTTTCTTATGAAAGACCAAACATGTAGATTCATCAAAACACAACATTTTTGGAGGTACTGATTGAAAAACATCTTTTCTGCAGAATTGATGCCCCCGCCCAAACTCAAAAGGAGGTCTGTCCAACAAAAAGGAAATTCCTCATTTGTGAATGAAATTAGCATTTTCTTAAAATGTTGTCTTTACTGCTGTGATACAAAGTGAGGTCATGTATTTTTACTCCACACATAAAGGTGGTAAGTGGCATATAGGTAGACAGAGGAAGCTTGCCAACAGAGAACTTGCCCTTAAAATCCATAGAGACACAAAAACCAAACCCACAGAGAGTTTTAGATTACCAAATAGATGCCTGTTTACCAGAACTGATATGTTATGAAACTCTTGATGATTTTCAAAGAGATCTGAAGCGTATTAAATCTCCTTGGTTTGT
This sequence comes from Aurelia sp. 4 Dawson et al 2005, assembly GCA_964019985.1. Taxonomy (NCBI): domain Eukaryota; kingdom Metazoa; phylum Cnidaria; class Scyphozoa; order Semaeostomeae; family Ulmaridae; genus Aurelia; species Aurelia sp. 4 Dawson et al 2005. The sequence goes on along the minus strand of OZ026512.1, from coordinate 6,512,522 downwards.
TATTCCAGGAATAGATGGAAAGATTGTTATTGGGAAACTCACTGATAACCTGGAAATATCATCAAAAATTGTTGTTGATCAAACACTAAAGCCAACAATATTTTGGTTTGCTGCAGAGCTCCCAGTTTCACATTTTTTTTATGAAAACAATGAAAGAAGTCTAGTCAAAAAGAGAATGCAATGGTTGGTTAAAGAGATAGATGGACTAAATGTTTGCACAGGTATCACTGAGGAGTCTCTCATTCCCTTTGGATCTATTCCCATTGGAAAGCATTTAGCAAAAACACAAAAATTTTACCTTCATGTTGCAAATAAGCCAGTCACAAGAGATGAAAGCCATACCCCAGTTGTATATGAACAGTGCATTAGATCAACAGCATGTGAATTTTATCAAAATCTGCTATTTGCATTGCATGCGTAAAAGTGACGTCTCTTTTGAAACAAAGGGAGAAAAAGCAGCAGCATGCCTTGAATAGACCATTAAGGAAGAATGCACCTTTGAATGCTGCTGCTAGAAAGAAACTCATGCAGGCTGTTAAACTCAGCAGATTGAAACAACAAGCCTTGGAACAAAAGATTAGAACCATTGAAGAAAGGATAAAACATGAAAGTGTGAACCTTCAAAGTGATCTGCACGCAGATTTGAAGCAGATAATGAATGAAAATATTGAAAACCTCAATAAAGAATCTTTTGAGGTTTTGTTTTGGAAAGAACAACTGAAGGCTTTTAGTAAAGATCCACATGCAAACAGATGGCATTCAATGATGATTCGATTTGCATTGTACCTTCATTTGAGATCACCATCAGCATACCAAGCAATTAGGGAATCAAAGGCAATTTGTCTCCCCTGTGAAAGGACCCTGAGAGACTATACAAACATTGTACATCCAAATGCTGGCTTTAGAAAGGACGTTCTTGATGGTATCAAGCACCAAAGTCAGAAATGGGATAAAGAAATTCAGTGCTATGTTGTTTTATCATTTGATGAAATGTCAATTAAAGATGACCTTGTATTTGACAGTGTTACAGGTGAATTAGTTGGTTTTGTCAACCTTGGAGAAAATATGAGCATATTTCAATCAAGTACGGCTTCAAACTTAACTAAAAGGGTAGCAAATAAGGTTTTAGTCTTCATGGTGAATGGGGTTGCATCTCCACTGAAGTGCTCTGTGGCTTATTTTGCTACTAGGTACTGCACTGGTAATGTGCTCTTTTCTTAGCATGGAAGGCTGTTGGTTATTTGGAAGTTTATGTTGGCCTCAAAGTAATTGCAATGGTATCAGATAAGGCAAGTGCAAACCAATCATTCTATAAAATGCACCCTGTAACAAACCATGGAATATCCTACAAGGCCAATAACCCATTTGCAACAGATGAAAGAGGGATGTTTATTTCTTCCCAGATGCACCTCACTTGTTAAAAATGCTAAGAAGCAACCTAGCAAACTCTGGCTCTAACCTGAACACCCGCTTACTTTGGAACAGTGGCAAATACTTGCTCTGGAAACATGTTTCTGACTGTTATGAAAATGATTGCACTGGTCAAGTTAGAAAGCTTCCAAAACTAACGAATGAGCATGTTTTCTTGAATAGCTACTCTGTGATGAGAGTTAATCTTGCTGCTCAAGTGATGAGCAGCTCAGTAAGCAAAGTAATGTTTGCTTATAGTCCTCCACAGGCACACGAGACTGCTACTTTCATTGGACTTGTGGATAATTTCTTTGACTGTTTTAACACCAGGTCACTGAATGAAGCTGAATTCAAGAGGAAGCCATTTGTGGCACCATACAAGAGTTGTGATGATTAAAGATTTGATTTCTTGGAGAATGAAGTTCTTGGTTATCTAGAAAGGTGGAGACTATCCATTGAAGGCAGAGGCGCTAAATTCTCAACTGGTGAAAAGAAGAAAATGTTTATCTCACAGCAAACTTACTTTGGAATAAGGACATCTGTTTATGCACTGATCGAATGCACAAGATTTCTGCTAAACCATGGCTTTGAATATGTCTTATCAAGTGCATTTAACCAAGATTCCCTTGAGGAACACTTTGGAAGGCATAGAATTTGTGGTCGAAGATCCACAAATCCTACTGTGCATGCATTTGGATACCAGGACAAAAAGCTTAGCCTTCAGAGGTCACTAGCGACGTCCATAACCCCAAGAGGAAATACTAAAGGATCAAAGGGGAAAAACGAAGGTATTAAGATCACAAATAGTCCTTTAAAGGAACGAAAAAGATAAGCGACTTTAACTTCACTTCAAGAGTGTTATTTTTGTTGTCAAGACATTTGCCTGTGCAAAGGGCTATTGTAGTTGAGCTCTTTAACCATGTTGTAAGAAACTTTGTCGAGGGTATGTGTACTGTATGTGCTGCCCAAGGGTCTTTTTTTCGGCAAATTTTCCTTACAACATGGGTGGGTTTTCCAGAAATTGGCAAAAACTTGTCAAAAAATGGGGTAGTTTTCCACCAAAATTCATCATAAAAGTGGGTATGACAGCAACTGTCTGTAATTAGAAGAGGGTAGCTTTCTGACAACTGGGCAGCATATCCCATCCATCTGCAAGTCATGTAGCCCCCCCCCTTCCTGAGGCAGGAAAATGCACTTTTGAACCAGATATTTTAACAAAAATGGTTTCAGCTTTGTTGGTTCTTACTGTATCATTTAAGGGCCCCAAAAGACAATTTAGATTGTGGATAGAATATTATCCCTTTTCCAACCAAGCAAAAATTATCAAAAATTGAGTCAACTCAAAATTTAGATAAGGCACTAGATGTACTGTACCTGCCCTATTTCTAAGCTTTCTTTATGCCACCTCTGTTGCTCTGTGTTGCCTCATAATCACACAACACTATTGTCAAAAATGCAAAATGATATATCATTGTGGGCAGAATTAAACAGAGCAGAGCCAAAGCATGTTTTTCAACTCCCACCCTTTGTTGGTTTTAATTCAAAATCACAAAACACATTTACCCAATACTGAGTAATGACCTCTTTCCAGATTAAAGAGAAAATGCAAAACATTTTCACGTGTTAGGCTACACACTTATTTTTGAATAAAATAACATAACCAACAGAAAGCTTTTAAAAAGGCAAAGTGAACTTAGGGTTAGTTTGGACTTATGCCCATTATCTTCCAAGAAAGGAAGAAATCATGTCTTGTGTCAAACAGCTCCCTCAAAAATTTTTACAATATACACTGACCTTGCATGACCCAATATTTGTGAGAAATTGAAAACCTGCTCTACTATTTGGTCAAAAATTGCACCTCAAAGGTGCCACCTGTGTGACAAGAAATAGCCCAGCTATTCATTTGTGATCTGCTTTTCCTCTTTCTCACAACACAATTTGGTTAAGTCCATGATTTGTACAGTGCAGAAATGGTAAAAGTCTTACAGGATAAATAGTGAATTCTCACATACCATAAGTCCTCTTAAATGAACCCCCACCTTTGAATGAGCCCCTACCCAAAAGTATTTTTGCGAAATAAGCCCTCACCCTCAAATAAGCCCCCGTGGGAGTTAAGAAAAAACTTCATATCATTGTTTTCTCACTTATACTGGAGAAGTTATCACTCAGTTTCAGTTTCAGTTTCATATATTTTAAATTCCACTACATACAATTTATGAGCTAACTAAACAGACAAATAACTAAACTAAACAAAATGCTCAGTTCATTGATCAATTGCCCCCAAATTTTTTGACTGATTTTCGTTGTGTCTTTTCAACTTAATCAAGCTTGCCTTGACAGCAATATGTACATCTCAATACAGTGTATCTGTTTTTTAAGCATACCGACAGGCCTCAAGTAAAGAAAGAAAATTTGTCTTGATGCAAAAGAAAATTTTTTGCTGATGCTAAAGATCCCCCCAAAAAAGCTCCCATCCCAAAATATATTTTGGGAAATAAGTCCCCAGGGGCTTATTCTAGGACTGATGGACTTATAAAGAACTCAAAATTTTGTCTACTATATGGAAAATTGTCTTTACAGTATATACTTTAAGAAACTGGCAGCTTTGTCATATGTCTGATAAGAACCTTCTTCAATTTTTATTGAAATATCAGATGTCAATGAAAAACAATTTTCCTGTGATTATGGCAAAATCTGGCTCGTCATTTTGATAATTTATGAAAAACTGAAAAAGAGGCTGTCTAGTTTCTTACGGGAGAACTGATGACAGGCTGCCGTATCTTATTCTGTTTTGTTGTCTTTTCCTTTGAGTTCGGATCGAATTCCCTTCTTCTTCTTAAGTGTCTGTGTTGCCTTCCTATACCTTTCAGCAAGGTTCTTCGCATAGCAATGAGCTCTTATTTTAAAATAAAGCTGTATACATGCTCTCAATAGTGACAAGCTATTTCCTGCTTGCTGTTCTTCAATTGCTGCAAAGAAGCCCTTCCTTGTTTCCCTTTCATTTATGCATTCTTCTACTATTGTGTCAATGTCAATTGCATATGTATCTTTTCCAACTTTTGAGCAAAACAATTGTTCAGCATGAAAAAAAAATTCTGAAAACTGACATTTTTGGAAATTTTAATCCACCCCTGTTAAGAGCGTTGGTTAATGTCGCATTTCCAGCTGGAGAGGCACCTTGATCCACAAGATGATTCAATCTTGTGATGTCTTCTGTTAGCTTTTGTGTATCAGAAGAATTTTTAGCTTTCTTCATCTGCAGAAGACGATGCATTCTTTTCAATAATTTTGAGATGACACACCCTGCTATGTAGAAAATAACATCTTTTTCATCTTTTGAATTGATCTTTGGGGTGCTAATGCCACTTGCAATTTCTTTTTGTAATTTATTCTTATCTGCAAACTCTTCTGCAAAAACATGCATGAATGTTAAAAGAAACCAGATAACAAAGTCACCTGATGTGTCACAGAGACTCTGTCGCAACATTTGCACAATTTGAGGATTGGATGACCACTCATGAAATGCCTTCAGGCAATCATCCAGCCTGGCAATTCTACCCTGCTCTTTTAACAATCCATCCAAGCATGGAGCAAGACATGTTACATTTGGTGCAGGACTACAGCATTTGATGACTGAAAGTTGCATCTGATACCTAGCACGCAGTATTTCATCGTCTTCCATTCTCAACAACGAAATTTGTGTAAGCTCGTGTAGCCTTGAATGATTACAGTGAGAGAGGAATTCTGCTGCCGGTTTGGCCTTCTTTGATTTTGGTCTGGCTGGCTCCTCTTGGAGCTCTGATATATTTCTATCGTCGCTATATCGGATAAGTATATCCTGTGAAAATAAAGAGAAATCCATGAGCATTCGATGTAAAATCGTTTATGTAATCATAGATTAAAAAACCCCAAAACTTTCGATTCGTTGGCCCTCCTAGCTGGGCCTAAAGTCAGGTAACAACAGTCCATGAAACATTAGCAAAGGATCGTTAACCTTATAATTCATCAAATGAGCTTGAAAAGTTTGGTACTTACGGTGGTTAAATCTTCAATCTCTTCGTGGAAGTCGATATCATCCAATTGCATACTCTTTGGCTGCACAGAACCAACTCTCTCAACACTTTCAACCGCAACCGGAAACGGCGTTTGCACTATGTGCTGAATTTCTCCTAAGTCACAACGCGGGGGGCCAAAATACAAAAGCCCCTGATTGCTCTATTGTGTTGGTGTCCTATCCAGTCACTGTTCTATTATCTATGCCCCCACTCCACCCCATGGGCCCGCCAGATCCACCAGCCCCGCCCAGACAAGCCCAATGACGACGATGCCCGTGATACAAACAGTCCCACCACCAACCCAAAAGGAAACAAGATCGTATTTCCCCTCGATTGGACACCGGGACCACCCGCACCACAGACACCACCACCGCCAGTCCCACCCAGACAACGCCGGAAGGACCCGGCAAACACACAAAGCAAAACGAGAGGCACCCGCCACTCTCACCAATTTTTCCCAACCACTCGTGAGGGTATGAATTGACCTTGTTCAATAAGTGAGTTTTCAATCTTGCTTTGAAAGATATTCATGATGGAGCATTTCTGAGTTCTGTAGGCAGTGTATTCCAGAGTTTGGCACCAAGATAACGTAATGACTTTAGACCATATTGAAGGCTGTTTTTTTGAGTCAAGTATAAATCACCTTGACTGGCCTGTCTAGTGCAATATTGATGAACAGATGAATTGAATATAAAGAAGTTATGAAAGCACTCATGTGATGTCTTGTTGACAGAGTCAAAAACAAAGTTAAGTCCAAGTTCAAAAATGTCAGAAAATTTGAGAAGTTTAAGATCCTTGAAGACAGGGAGAGAGGGTGAAAAGCGAGGCTGAAATGAGATAGCTCTGACGGCTTTCTTCTGTAACCTGAAAACAGGCTCAATGTATGATGCATATGTTTGACCCCAAACAATAAGACCATATTGTAAGAAAGACGGAAACAAAGCATTGTACAAACAAATTAAGACATCTAATGGCAGTAAGTTCCTAATTTTGAAAAATATTCCACATGTTCTAGCCAATTTTTTAGAAAATTCACTGAGATGGTATTTACAGCTTAGATGCTCATCTAACAGGAGACCCAAGAACTTAACAAACTTTACCATACTGGAAAGACTGATTCACAAGAAGAGCAAGAAGCGGAGAAATTGAGGATTCAATGACTTTTAGTAATTTTATAGGTATACTATTCGGACCTACAGATTTGGAGGGAGTTAAGATGCTAATTATATCTTCAACTTCTATTTGAGTAACTGGAGTAAGGAAGAGTGAATTAGAAACTCTTTTTGTGAGAAAGTCAAGAGGAGATTTAGGAGTCAATGGAATTGTCTTAGTTATTTCATTCGCAATGTTAACGTAAAATCATATTATGTTAACATTTAGTGGAAACACTAAATTGCCAAGTTTCATGGAAAAATTGGAATCTGTTCAGTATTCTGCTACTTTAGCCGTTACGGGAACATGAAGGGGCACATTGCGAGAGAAGTTGTATACGGAGCTAGGTTGGGAGTCACTGAGTTCCCGAAGGTAGAGTAGATGTCTTATGTTGTTTTACAAAATGATAAATAACCTGTTGCCAGAATATACTTTGGATCCAGTCCCTCAGCTTCCGCAGACGCATTCCTCTCTTCGTAATCAGGATGTCATTGGGCGAATAAGGGCAAGAACAGAAACTTAAAATCTAGTTTCTATCCCCATTGCCTGGCTGAATGGAATGAACTAGATCCAGAGATTAGACTTGCACCATCTGTAGGTATCTCTAAGAAAAAGATGATTTCCATAGTCCGTCCCCCTGCTATGTCTGTCTTTGGGATTCACGACCCAATAGAATTATCTTATCTGACTCAGCTAAGAGTGGGTCTTAGTAAATTATGCTTCCATAAATTCAAGCACAATTTTAGAGATTCCATAAATCCAATGTGCGCTTGAAAAAATGGTATTGAGGCCACGGAACAATTTCTGTTGCTCTGCCCCTCCTTTGAGGTTGAACGTCGAAATCTTCTCGCTAGAGTGTTTGAATTGCTACGACCATATGGATATATCGATCTTTCCTATGAAGTGTTGAAGAAACTTTTATTGTATGGTGATAAACATCTCCCAAATAACCTCAACAGAAATATACTCGAGTTGACCCTCTACAATACACCCATGACTATATCGATTTCACGAGCCATTTGTGAGCAGTGAGCCATTGCTGAGCCATTAGCCAAAAATGGGCCACTTTTGAGCCGGCTATCTCGCGGCTCATATATTTTCCGCAACGTCAACTGAGCCGCTCATCTAATGGCTCACACCAAATGAACGAATTTATCTGAGCCAGATGGCTCGTGGCTCATCGGCTCAGGAATTGATTTTATGAGCCATCAGAGAGAAAAATTTCAGCAGGCAGCTGATCATTACAGAGCCTCGTTTGCAATTCTAATCCGCTTTAGGAAGGCGCCAAATCTCATTCTGATTGGCGGCTCGCCATTTTGCGCGGTAACACCGTTTTGAGCAGGGTAAACAGCCGCAGTATGTCAAAATTCAACGTAAAACCATATTATTTACCTATTCTGACCATCATTTGCAATATATTTTTATAAAATTCCAAGAATAACAAGCCATTTCAATTTCAAAGCTGCAGTGCAGTTTCTCGAATTTGCAACTTAGGCCCACTTTCGCTCCAAACAAACCGAGCTTATTTTCACATTAAACATACTTGCCAACCCTAGATCATTACTCAAATACCTTCAAATAGGGTCCTTAAAGTGTTTGTTCTTAATTTCTCGATTTATCTTCTGCAGAATTAGCGCTAGTGCAACGGCCACCTTCCGTTGATTCGGGTTGCTTAGCAAACCGTGAAATCCATAATGGCTGCTAATGCACCTAGATCTGGGCGCATGTGATCGAAATGTACCAGGGTGTTCATTCCTCTTTGGGATCACCGTATGACGCAAGAACACCCTGGGAACGAGGTTGGCCAAAACTCTTTCATTTTGGGGTAGCATAGTCTGGAATCGGCTTCCAGACAAATATAAAGCTGCAAAAAGCTGTGAGGAATTCAAAATAAAAATCAGAAGTTGGAAGGGATCTGGATGCAACTGCCGCATATGTATCGTTTAAATAGGGTAGAACATTTGTAAATAGGGTAGAGTTGGCCTTTATTAGCATTATTAGCTATTCTTCTAGCCAACTGTAAATAAATTGCATTATTATATTATATTATCATCATTATTATTATTATCTAGTGATTGTATCACCCATGTTTTTGACAGATCAGCAATTGTCAGGTGCCACGACAGCTTTGGCAGCAAGTATCTGGAGTAAAGAGCAATTTTATTTTTTGGATGTAAGGGAAGAATGTTAATTCGTTGCATGATACCCTGAGTTAGTTCAACTAACTGGTCTTGGTGGCTCTTGGTGTCCATTTCATAATTGAAAGAACGACCTAAGTAAACAAAGTCTTCGCCTTGCCCGACTGTAGGGATTAAGTTATTATTGACGTATGACTTTGGGGGCCTTGTTTTGCATTTGAACCGACCTTTTCTATCCCAAACGTCTTGCATTTATCAACTCTTATCAACATATCTGCCCAGGAGCACCACCTTGTGAAGGCATTTAGCAGCACTTGATTCTCACTTTGCTGGCCGGAAATGACTGCAGCATCGTCTGCAAATTGATACCAGTGACGAGGTTGGAAATATTTCCTGAACTGGTACCCCAGTTGTCGGTAGCTCGCATTTTTTACAAGTTGGATGAAAGTGTTTATCATTAGGTTGAACAAAAGTGGACTCAAACAGTCTCCTTGTAGGACTCCTTTACCAACATGTATAAAATCTGTTCTATAGGAACCAGTTGTAATACAGGTAAAGAAGTTCGTGTAAAGTTGCTGGATCAGTGTGCTAGTGTCATTAGGCAGATGGTGATACTCTAACACTGTCTTAATCAAACTGTGATGTGTTCAAAGGTCCCCGACATCTTTGGCATAAATCCCTTCTGAATTTCCGACTCGATATAATTGTTATCCTTCAGGAATTCGTAGATTCTGTTTCTAAGAAATGATGTAAATATTTTCAAGGGAACAGTTTCTAGCGATAGGCCTGAAGTTTTGGGGTTTAGACTCACCGCCTTTTTTGTAAACCAAGATTGTAACTGCCCTCTTCCATGTTTCTGGTATTTGATTTGTTATCAGAACTTTGGTGATTACAGCATGAATAAATGATCGCAAATAGGGGCATTTTTTAAACACAATAATTGATATTTGGTCCAAGGGGCACGGTGACCCAGAAGCTTTCATTCGCCGGATAATGTTTGTTACTTGCCTGTATGACGGAGGAGCGTTGTTGAATTGTTTCCCTGGAGTTTTGAATGCAGGTATCCAGGCTGGAATGTGAATATTTTCCCGGGGCTTACAGCCTGGAACGCTTTTCGGAAGTATTGTTGACAAGTAAGTCTGTTAAACTTTGGCATAACTCTCTTGGGTATTTCAATAAATCGTTTCACGTAAGACCAAAAGTTCTTTTAATCAATTGATTGTGATCTACTGAATATGTGTGATTGTGCTGCAAACAGTCTTTTGATCCATTCCTTAAAAATGATCTTAATAATTTTGATGCAAACTTTATTTCCTCGACTGCCATTGGCATTGTTCTTTTCAAATAAACAAAGATTTTTTCAGAAATTTCTTGCTTTTTCCCGCATACTTTTCACTTAACTGCTCATTCACTGGTTCTGAATTGGTAACAGTACCATGGGACTCGGTCATATAATTGTAAACAACATCATTGAATTTGCGCATTGTATCGCGCACTGTATCGTCAATATAATAATAAAAATAATAATAATAATAATAATAATAATAATAATAATAATAATAATAATAATAATAATAATAATAATACTAATAATAGTAATAATAATAATAATAATAATAATAATAATAATAATAATAATAATAATAATAATAATAATAATAATAATAATAATAATAATAATAAGGTATGCAGCTGGAATAGTTAAATAGACGATAGATGAATTAAGAACGATGGATACCAAAACGTGAAAGCTATTGACGATTTACAGGACATTATACCCTCGAGCAGACGTTGATCGACTCTATTTTAAAAGAAGAGAAGGAGGAAGAGGTTTGATAAGTGTTCAGAATTGCGTTGAGGTAGAAAGAGGCAGTCTGTTAGCTTATGCAAGTAGCTCTCGAGAAGATCTTATGAAAGCAGTAATAGACGAAGGAATACTGAAGAGAGCGGATGAAACAATAACAATGATGTGCAGCAAGAGAGAAAAGCATCATATCATCAGAAACCAATGCATGGTCAGTTTGCAAAGATAGCAGCTGAACAAGGCAGTAAGGAGACATGGGCATGGCTGAGGCAAGGAACGTTGAAAAACGAGACAGAGGGCACTATTATGGCTGCACAAGACCAAGCGCTTCCAACCAATGCCATGAAAGCTAATATAAAGGGTCAAAACATCAGTCCTCTATGCAGGATGTGTGGAAAAGAGAACGAGACAGTTGCTCATATAGTATCAAGTTGCGAGAAGCTTACGCAGAAGTATTACAAGCAGTGGAGACACGATAAAGTCGCGCAAATCGTTCATTGGAATTTATGTAAGATATATGATCTACAGGCAGCCACAAAATTTTACGATCATGTTCCTGAGAAGGTATCAGAAAATGATCTTGTTAAGATACTATGGGACTTCAATATACAAACAGATAAAAAGGTGGAACATAATAAACCAGATATTACCTTACATGACAAGAAAAACAACGAGTGCCTTCTAATAGAAGTGTCTTGCCCCTTTTGATATGAACATCAATGAAGTTGAAGAAGTCAAATTGGAGAGATACCAAAATTGAAATGGGAACTGAAGAAGATCTGGAATTGTAAAAGCGTAAAGATAATACCAATTATTATTGGGGCACTAGGCACTGTTAATGGAAGGCTTGGAGAATGGTTAAAGTGTATCGATATCAACTGTAATATTGGACAAATACAACAAGCAAGCCTACTCGGTACAGGAAGTATACTCAGGAAAGTACTGGACACCTAAAGTGACTGGGAGTTACTTGATGTCTAGACTTTGGTATCAACATAACATCCAGTTAGAAGCTGTGTTTAGATCAAAGGACCAAAATAATAATAATAATAATAATAATAACAATAATAATAATAATAATAATAATAATAATAATAATAATAATAATAATAATAATAATAATAATAATAATAATAATAATAATAATAATATTGATATCAATAATGATAATGAGTGGTGATGGGTTAGGCCTTTCGGCTTAAAGTGAGGAGTTAGGCGTCCTCTACCTCCCTAGCTGTCTTCTTCTCTCTTTATCTATCCCCTCCTATTGCCAAGGCTCTTAAGAGAGCAGTTAAGTATGGTGCGGTAGTTCAATAATTGATTAGATCTAGGTAGAGGCATCTAGCTCCTGGAAAGATCAGACTTCAAGATAGCAAAAGGAACCAAAATTGGTTCTTTTTGCTTAGCTAGATGTAACCCCGTACTCCGGTTTGGGACTCTTAGGTTATTCTTGGCAATCCTTTTGTTCTTAAGGGGTGGATGGGGCTCATTAGCCGAGGTAAAGGCAATCCATCTAGAAGAAGGAAAACTTCAACGTCAAACCAGGACAGATAGTGTTCGTTTATGGCATTCAATAGCTGGTTTCAGGTCTTAAGTGGCAATCTATCTAGTGATGGTGTACACAATAAACACACTGGGGGAAGGAAAACCCTACAGAACAAACCACGTGATGGTGTCACAACTAAAAACACCCAGGAAGGAAAACCTGGCCAACCAAACAACCATTAACATGGAACACAACAAAAGAAAATCATCCTGCATCGCTCGTCTCGCGGTTAAACAAGGAGCGCGTCCCTCAGTGGCGGACCAGGCTGGGGTCAAAAAATTGGCTACTGGAACAAATTCCTCAACAGAAAGTTTCAATGGTAACCAGAACCGGGAAGAAACCAACCCTGGCCCTTCAGACAAAACATCAAAACAAGTAAGTACGAAAGAAAAAAGAACGAGATGGACACGGCAGGAATATAAACATGTACTGTATGCTTACTATTATGCACTCGAGAAACCATCTGAAACAAATTGCACAACCAGAACTTACAACATCTGGAGAAGAAACAACAAAGATATCAGAACTTATATTGATGCGAACAAGCCAGAAAATGTCAGAAGAGATATCATAAAGAACAAAAAACTCACTGACGTAGGAATTCATCAAATCAAAGAAGAAGTTAGAAAAGAAATAAAAAATGAAAGCAAAGAGAACACCCCTGAAGAACAAAGTATAGGCAAGAAACAGTCACAAACGCCAGCAACAGATAATATAGTTGGACAGATATTTGAGGATAGAGATGCCATTGCGGACGAAGTGAATGAGGTAGGAACTGAGCAAATGATAACAGAAGCAAGGGATGGGGGATCAACTGATGCCCCAGAAGACATAACACCAGAGCTCCAAAGTGTTGAACTTGAGACTATGAGGCAGAATATAACGAGGGAACTTGGAAGAACACAGAACATCGAAGCCAACAGCAGAGAGGCCCTTCGAAAGATCCAAAACAATAAGAAAAACCAGGTGAAAATAAGAATAGGGAACCAAGCCCTAAGAGAAATAATAAAGACAATTGAACCGAACATTAACCAGCTTAACAACGTTATTTATGCAACAGCAAAAGTAATAACTGAGGAATGCACAAACAAAAAGAAAAGAAAAGAGAACAAGCGAAAGAAACCAATATGGAAAGAGAAAATAGAAAGAGAGATAGAACAAATGCGAGGGGAATTATCTATTCTAAGTGAGCTTCAAAAGGGGCATAAACGTTAAAGGAAGGAAATGCAGAAAAATGATTAAGAAATACCAACTGGCAAAAGAAAATATTCTATCATTATAGGAAACAATAAAGCAAAAAATGCAACTCAAAGCGCAAAGGATCAGGAGGTACGAAAAAAGATCAAAATTCTACAGAAAAAATATGGTTTTTAAGACAGATGCCAAGAAGTTCTACAGAGAAGTGGGAAAAGAAACAATAAGGGTGGCGGAAATTCCTTCTATTGAAGAGATCGAGGAGTTTTGGAAAAACATCTGGAGTAATGATAAAACATTCAATGAAAAGGCAGAATGGATTGAAACTATAGAGCAGGATAATGAACATATTGAAGAACAACAGTGGATAGACATTAGTACTGAAGAAGTTGAAAAAGTCCTAAAGAAATCACATAAATGGAAGTCAGCAGGAGTAGAAAAAGTAACAAACTTCTGGTTACATTCACTCCCATGTACACATAATATTCTCGCAAATCTCCAGTCTGAGTTGGTGAGAAACCCAGAGAACTCCCCAGATTGGTTACCAGAAGGGTTGACATACTTGCTTCCCAAAACTAAAGAAACAAACAAACAAAAGAACTATAGACCAATAACATGTTTAAGTACAACATATAAGCTGCTCACCTCAATCCTCACTGAACGAACCTAAACATTTATAGAATCGAATGATCTTTTCCCCATAGAGCAAAAGGGATGCAAGAGAGGGTCGTATGGATATAAAGACCAACTCCTAATCAATCGAATGATTATAGAAAACTGTAAAAATAGACATAGAAACCTCAGTATGGCTTGGATTGACTATCGTAAAGCCTTTGATAGTGTACCTCATGACTGGATAGTAAAAGCACTCGAGCTATATAAGATCTCCCCAGTGATAATCAATTTCTTAAGAGCAAACATGTCATTTTGGAAAACCAACCTTACACTAACACATGAGAAGGGTACGCTCAGATCAAACACAATTGATATAAACTGCGGTATCTTCCAAGACGACTCATTATCACCCCTCATATTTTGTCTTGCGCTAGTCCCCCTATCTGCATTATTGAACAATACAGGATATGGCTACAAGATCCAGGACCGAAAGATCAGTCACCTTTTTTACATGGATGACTTGAAGTTGTTTGCCAAAGATGACAAAGATCTTGAAGGAATGCTGCTAACAGTAAAAAAAATTCAGTGATGATATAGGCATGACATTCGGACTAGACAAATGCGCGAAGGCAACGTTTAAAGGAGGCCAGCTAACACAAACAACATCACTAGAACTGGACAGAAGCACAGTCATAAAAGACTTAGAACAAGAAGAGCTTTACAAGTATCTAGGCGTCAATGAGAGTGACGGAATCAAACATAGCCAAATGAAAGAAAAGATAAGGAAGGAATGTTATCGTAGAGTTCGTGCAATACTAAAAACTGAACTTAACTCTGCGAACCGCATAGAAGCCATAAACACGTTAGCCATTCCCGTAGTTACGTACAGCTTCAACATAATCAACTGGACCCTATCTGATATCAAGAAAATCGATGTCAAAATCAGGAAACTCATGACATGCAACCGGATGCATCATCCTAAGGCTGACGTAGACAGACTATACATCCCAAGGAAGGCAGGGGGCAGGGGGATGATACAACTAGAACTAAGCTTGAAAACGACAACAATTGGCTTACAGAAATACCTTGAAACATCCAAGGACTGGATGCTACAGTTAGTAAATATCCATGAGCAAGGAAAAAAAATGCATTCAATCAAGAAAGACACTTGTACACTACAAGCTAAGAACCTAAAGAAGAAAGCCAAACAAGAAGGATTAAAGAATATACAAGAAAACTGGGGAAGCAAGCCTCTTCACGGTCAGTGTCCAAAACGTAGTCAACAAGCTGATGTCGATAAAGACAAAACACATCAGTGGTTGCGAGGAACGGGTCTGAAGGCTGAAACGGAAGGTTTTTTAATGGCTGCGCAAGACCAAAGCTTGTTCACTAGAAATTACCCATCCAAAATAGCGAAAAACGGGGCTGACCCTAAATGTTGATTTTGGGATCAATATGATGAAACAATAGATCACCTAGTGTCAGGATGCTCTGTTCTTACACCAAATGAATATAAGAACAGGCATGATCGAGTGGGACAATACTTACACTGGAAAATCTGCAAGCATTATAATACTCCGAACGCTGACAAATGGTATGAACATAAAACTCCCCCAGTAGTAGAAGAAGAAAACACAACGATACTATGGGACTTCCCAATAAACACGGACAGAGCAATCCAAGCCAATCGACCAGATATATTCATCAAAGACCACAAGAGCAAAACATGCCTCCTTATCGATATGACAATTCCTACAGATCGAAATATTTCTGTCAAAGAATTTGACAAGTTGCCAAAGTACAAAGACCTTCAAATTGAGATAGAACGGATGTGGCACCTTAAAACAACTATCGTACCTGTCGTAGTTGGCACACTTGGGATGGTGAAAAAGGGAATCCAAAATCATCTCAATACAATCCCTGGAGAACCAAACTTGCAAGAAATACAAAAAATAGTATTTACAAGTACTACCCACCTTCTTCGCAAAGCACTGTCAATATAAAGATCTGAACAGCATATAACTGTGACGTTGAAGTGCATATCAATGTTAGCATGCAAGTAACAAACCCTCTTGCTGCCCCAGGTATCGGAATGATCCCCGGCAGCTAGACTGTATACAGCCGAAATCAAAAGAAAGTACCAAATAATAATAATAATAATAATAATAATAATAATAATAATAATAATAATAATAATAATAATAATAATAATAATAATAATAATAATAATAATAATAATAATAATAATAATAATAATAATAATAATAATAATAATAATAATAATAATAATAATAATGATAATAATAATAATAATGATAATAATAATAATAATAATAATAATAATAATAATAATAATAATAATAATAATAATAATAATAATAATAATAATAATAATAATAATAATGGTCCTGGGTATGACGTTAGACTGCATCCGGTTGTGGAGTTCCGACGTGGGAGAATGAGGTTACCCTTTGCCGCAACTACCTCTAGGTCACCCTTGAGCAAGGTGTAGTACCTGTCAGCTCTCCCCGAGACCTTGAAATTCCGGGTTGGCGTCCATCGGGGGCTAGTCTGTCTCATGGGTGGGAGGGACTCTGTAGCTTTGGTTGGCAACCCTCTTAGAGATGGTGTCTCGATAAAAACACTGGTGGTTGTGTCACCTTATCACCACAATCCTCATTATAAGTGTTATGACAGATGTTAATCTAACTCACAACTGCGTTAATGAGACTGGAACCCCAAGTGAAGGTTTCTCGCACGGCAGGTGTTCCATTGTACAGCAGGATGGACCCGGTCGTCATCAAGCTACTGCTGCCAGGATCAGATGGAGATGGTCTCAAAACGACAATAGAATTATCATGGAATGTTATTATAGGAGTGAACCACGAAAAATAGGTTACAGAAAAAGGATGCATCAACTATGGATTTACAGAGAGATGTTCCCAGTCACAGAGCAAAGACTGCTAGATCAGAGGAGCCAAATCGTGCGGAAGCAATGGCTTTCTAGATTAGAGCTTGAAGAAATTGCTAGAGCAGTGGAAGATGGGGAATATGGTAGCATTAGGGGAGATTTAGAACATGAAGAGGCCGAGAGATCAATCAATCATCAAGAACCGGACATCCAAACGGAAAGAGATAGAACCGAGAATGATGTTTTCGCATTAAAAGTAAGAGTGGACATTACAGAAGAGGAAATCTGCTTATTGCAGCGCTTGAATGAAATAAGAAAAATGGATAGAACAAGGTTACCAGCCTTAAGAGGGATTGAAAGTGAAAAATTGCGAAAAGCTGTTAAGAAACTTGATGTGCTATTGGAAAAAATCAAAGTAGATGATATAACAGATGTGAATGACCTGATATATTGTGCTTCAGCCGTTGTTGTAGAAAATCTTGGAGTTAAGCGTGAATGGGGAAGCAAGTCAAAGGAGCCATGGTGGAAAAGAAGACTAGAGGGTCAAGTTAAACAGCTAAATAAAGATCTTGGAAGGATTAATGCCATTATTGAAAAGAAGTCAGTAAAAGAGAAATACAAGGATGAGCTTGAGAGGAAGTATAAAATAAAACGAAGAGGACCACAAGTTGCGAAAGAAGAAATACGTCAAAAAATCAAAGCTAAGACTGGTAAAATTACTAGGTACCAACAAAGAACAAGCCAGTATCAACAGAACAGACTTTTTAGAAATAATGAAGGCAGATTTTATCAACAACTGAATAATGAGAAAGAACATTTTGAGAATGAAGTACCTGATGCTGAGACGGCAAGAAATTTTTGGTCAGATATTTGGAGCAAAGAGGTCCAACATAATAAGGAGACAAACTTGCTACACGAGTTTAGAAATGAAATAGAAAATATGTCAATTCAAGAAAGCATTGATATTACAGATGAGAAAGTAAAAAATATGCTTAAGAGGATACCGAACTGGAAAGCTCCTGGGCCTGATGGTGTTCAAGGATTTTGGTTAAAAAATTTCACAAGTATGCATAAGTATATTAGTTTGTACCTGATTGATTGTTTAGAAGACGGAGCACCAACATGGATGACAAAGGGGAGAACAGTACTTATACAGAAAGATAAAGGAAGAGATGTAAGTAATTATAGACCAATTACATGTTTGCCCTTGATGTGGAAATTGCTCACCGGTATCATAGCAGATCAAATGTATAACTATCTGGAGACAAATAACCTGCTACCAGAGGAACAGAAGGGATGCAGAAAGCGCTCAAAAGGAACTGCTGATCTATTGTATATTGACAGAATGATCCTTAGAGAAGTCCGAGCGAGGAAAAAGAACTTAGGCGTTGGTTGGATAGACTACCAAAAAGCATACGATAATGTAGCACATTCGTGGGTTTTGGAATGCCTGACAATACTCGGCATTGATGGGAAAGTAACCACCTTTTTAAAGAATTCGATGAAATCCTGGGAAGTGGAATTGAAATGTGGAAATGAATCATTAGGAAACGTGAAAATCCGCAGGGGAATATTTCAGGGAGACACGCTGTCTCCATTGCTTTTCGTGATCGCATTAATACCTTTAACTTACATTTTGCGAAAGTGCAGGCCTGGATATGAGTTTGCTAAGAACTGGGAGAAAATAAATCATCTACTGTACATGGATGACCTCAAGTTGTATGCCAGAAGTGAAAAAGACCTTGATTCTCTTATTCAGTCAGTGAGGGTCTTTAGCAAAGACATTGGTATGCAGTTTGGGGTAAAAAAATGTGCAGTGTTGATTATGAAGAGGGGTCGACAGATTAAATCTGATGGAGTAAAGATACCAGGAAGTAATGTCATCAGGTCACTTCAGGAGAATGATGGGTACAAGTACTTAGGGGTGTTGCAGAATGATGAGGTGAAAGAAAAGGAGATGAAAGAGATCGTCACAAAGGAGTACAAAAGAAGGGTTAGAAAGGTGCTTGAAATTAAACTAAATGGAGGTAATATCATAAAGGCCATTAACACGTGGGCAATTCCAGTACTGAGATACTCCGCTCCTTTTTTGAAGTGGAGAAAGACCGAGCTACAAGAACTAGATCGAAGAACACGAAAACTTCTTACAATGCATAACGCACACCACCCTAACAGTAATGTTGAGAGGATCTACATACCAAGAAAGGAAGGAGGTAGAGGCTTATTGAATGCAGAAGATACCGTAAACACAGCCATTTTGGGTTTAGAAGAATATGTTGTTGACAGCAATGAACGAATATTATCTGCAGCGAGAAACATCGAGGAAGTTACTGAAACAGCGAAAGGCTTCAAGAAAAGAAAGAAAAATGAAAGAAAAAACAACTGGAAAGAGAAAGAATTACATGGTCAGTATCTGAGACAAACTGAAGAGGTGGCAGGCCCTGAACGCTGGGTGTGGTTGAAAGATGGAAACTTGAAAAGGGAAACTGAATCGTTAATGATATCCGCTCAGGAACAAGCTATCAGAACTAATGTCATAAAAGCAAAGATCGATAAGACCCAAATCGACAGCAAATGCAGAATGTGTGGAAAAGTGGACGAAAGTATCAGCCATGTATTTAATGAGTGTAGTAAATTAATCCAAAAAGAGTAAAAGCGCAGGCATGACTGTGTGGGTAAGAGAGTGCATTGGGATGTAAGCAAAGTCTGTGGATTTAAGGTCAAAGATAAGTGGTATGAACATGAATCTGAGGCTGTCATGGTGAATGATGACTATAGAATTTTATGGGATGACTCCATAGAGACTGACCATGCTATCGAAGCAAGAAGACCAGATATGATCGTCGAGGATAGAAGGAACAGACAGTGCAAGATCATTGACTTTGCAGTTCCGTATGACAATAGAGTTGACAACAAGGAAGCTGAGAAGATCGACAAGTACCAAGATTTAGCCAGAGAGATAAAGAGACTATGGAACACGCAAGTGAAAATCATCCCAGTTGTAGTTGGTGCACTTGGCACCACGCCAAGGCTGCTACGGAAGAGACTAAAAGACATAGGAATAGAGACCCGTATTGTGGACTTGCAAAAAAGTGCCATCCTTTGCTCTGCAAGGATCCTAAGAAAAGTCCTTGAGGTTTGAGGAGACTTGGTGTCACCAAACCTCAAGGGAACATCTCTGCTAGATATATTAGCATGTATTAACCAATAATAATAATAATAGATAATGATAATAAAAATAATAATAATAATAATAACAATAATAATAATAATAATAATAATAATAATAATAATAATAATAATAATAATAATAATAATAATAATAATAATAATAATAATAATATTTGCGCACTTTATCGTCAATATAATAATAATTATAATAATAATAATAATAATAATAATAATAATAATAATAATAATAATAATAATAATAATAATAATAATAATAATAATAATAATAAAGAAACAAAAAGCACCATCTAAAAATAACAGAAAATTAAAATAAAGAAACACAACTGCAATTTTGCTAAAAACGTTTCGATTTAAAATCTTCCTCAGTTTACTTACAACTGGGGACAAGCCAGGTTTTATACGATGTGAACAAAATTAAAATTAACATAAAATTTCCATAAAATCAAAATTAGAATACCCTTGATACAACTCGAATTATGAACATTAAATACATTAAAACGTAAACAAAATTAACAGAAACCTAGGCCTGATTCACACCGGGTCTCCCGGGCCACCAGGGCAGCGCAAAAAACCCGACAGACAAAGAACTGGAGTTTAAGTCTCTGTCTCTCGGGTCCCCCCGGCACGACCCCCAACAGACCCAATAAGACCCAGCGCGAATCAGGCTTTAAGATAAAAACAAGAATAAAATACTACACCTTCCAAACCATAGAGTTACAATAATAATGATACAGCCTATCTTTTTGGTTTCTTTACCCACATGGGATTGAGAGTGTCCTCCATAGCAGAATCCTAATTTCCAAGGGAACAGAAAAAAGGACGACAGCCAGTAACCCTCCAAGGATTTGCATAATTTGCTAAATCCCGAATAGCCCGATGGGGAATTCCACCCCAACACCAAGTGCAAAATGCACGAAGTTAACCGGCCAGCGTCTCCTTCCACTCCCTCGGGATCTAAGTGCAAAGATAGAAGGATTAAGCGCTCCCACAAGCAAACAAAACCAACTCGATATCCGCCACCCTTTCACTTAGGCCCTTAGGGGAAAATACACCCAATTTATATTGCCAAAAAAGCTCCTTTCTGCGAAGCGAATACACATCACCTGCACCACCGATGATGCTTATTTTTACAGAAAATTCACCCCGATGATCTTGTTCAAAAAAGTGAGAGAAAAAGCTTGCCTGTGGGGCAGGCTTACCCGTATGAAGATTACCACTTAGACGCTTTTGTTTGTATGTCCGAAAATATGATTTATAGACGTTAAATCTCTGGCGAAATTTAGTCTTCGTACTGCCTACATACTTTTTATTGCAACATGTGCATTGCAGCAAGTAGACCACATTCTCCGAGTTGCAGTCATACGCCCCCAAAAAGTTCCTAAAAACCGAGAATCATCTGCATCATAAAACATGGACCCCTCTTGCATCATCGGGCATATTTGGCACCTTCTACCATTGCACTTATGTGTACCTTTTTCCACCAGCTCCTCGTTTTCCGGTTGTAATTTTGCCCAAACCAAGGTATCTTTAAAGTTTTTGGCCCTTCTAAACGAAACGAAAAGTTTTCCAAAAAAAACCCTGCGATGCTCACGATCCACAAGAAGGATGTTTTCACATTTCCGCAAAATCTCATGAACCTCATTGAGTGCAGGATGAAAAGTAAGGACGAGGGGTATCCTCGTGCCATCTTTGGATTTTGATTCCCTATTCAAAAGGGTATCCCTTTGCAAACCTTTGACCCTCTCCAACTGTGTGTCGATCTCCCCATCCTTATATCCCCGATCCATAAGCCAAGACTTTAAACTAGCCAAATGTTCCTTAAACGAAGAATCCTCTGAACAAATGCGCCGAATGCGAAGAGCTTGAACATAAGGTATACCCTTTTTAGTATAATAAGGATGGCAGGAAGAACGATGGAGGAGCTGATAGGTGTCTGTTTGTTTTTGTGTATAAAACCATAAAGGCCTAGGTTTCTGTGAATTTTGTTTACTTTGTAATGTATTTTATGTTCATAATTCGAGTTGTATCAAGGGTATTCTAACTTTGATTTTATGGAAATTTTATGGTAATTTTTATTTTGTTTACAACGTATAAAACCTGGCTTGTCCCCAATTGTAAGTAAACTGAGGAAGATTTTAAATCGAAACGTTTTTAGCAAAATTGCAGTTGTGTTTCTTTTTTTTCTTAATAATGATAATGATGATGATAATAATAAAAATAATAATAATAATAATAATAATAATAATAATAATAATAATAATAATAATAATAATAATAATAATAATAATAATAATAATAATAATAATAATAATAATAATGAAACTTTTCATTGAATATATATCCTAGTACATATGTTTCTAAAATGCTATAAAAAAGTAAAAAGACTCTACTTATGCCTATTCAATACAACCACTCTCTATATAATTAGGCATGGCTGAATTGCATACACAGTATGAAATCTAGAGTTAATACGTGTAGAAAGGAAAGTTTGTTTCAAAATTCCATAAGTTCAGGTGAGGACCAGTCCTTATCTCTCATACAGAATATGTAGTACGATGTTCTGATGCAGATACATGTCACTTTAACTGCTGTGTATTTGATCAAAGAACTGTCTATTTTGAGAGTGTTCAGCATTGTGAAAAATGATCTCGTGTCTTTAGAGAAGACGCCTCCGGTTGTCATTACCAGGTTAATAATAATAATAATAATAATAATAATAATAATAATAATAATAATAATAATAATAATAATAATAATAATAATAATAATAATAATAATAATAATGATAATAATAATAATAATAATAATATTAATAATAATGTGGTGTCTCGATAAAAACACCGGTGGTTGTGTAACCTAAAATCCACTACCCTCTTTTTTGAGTGAAATATGTCAAACGATTCAATATCAAATAACGGCGTAAATGAGACTGGAACTATGTGTGAAGGTACCTCGCCCGGCAGGTGTCTCATGGCCCAGCAGCATGAGCCCGGTCGTCATCAACCTGCTGCTAGGAGGACAACAAGAAGAAAATGGTCACAAGAAGAAAATAGGATAGTGATAAAGTGCTACTCTGAAAGTGTGCCATCAAGAAAGGGTTTACAGGAAAAGAATGCTGGCGGCATGGCAACAGAGAGAGATGTTCTTTGTCACATAACAACGGCTAGTCGACCAAGCAAACCAGATCCGCAAGAAAAAGTGGTTAAGCGATTTAGAAATGGAAGAAATACAAAGAGAGGTGGAGGAAGGAGAATATCTAGAAGCTGACGAACCAACTGATGTTCTTGGTGGTGAAACTCAAGTTGATCAAGGGCAAGCAAATGTAGTGCCAAATGGAAGAGAAGGTAATATGCAGGCAAGGGAACAAATTGAACAGGAGATAGATGGACCGAACGCAGACCATGATGAAAAGCTTCTACTTGTAGAAGGGTGTGAAGTATCTCTGGAAGAGACCTCCATAATCGAAAAGATGGAAAGTATCTTGAAGAAAGAGAAAGTACGATTATCACCATTGCGAGGAATAGACAGAGACAAAGTGAAGAAAGCTGTTCAGAAAGTGAATGCTGTTTTAGCAAAAGTAGTGCCTGAGGACATATCAGCAACAAATGATCTGTTATATGCTGGAGCTGCTGTAGTTACTGAAATGGTTGGAATGAGAAAGACAGCCTCTGGCAACAGGAAGGAGCCATGGTGGAAGAGACGGTTGGAGAAACAAGTGAGAGAACTGAACATTGATCTAGGGAGAGTGAATACGGTGATATAAAGGGAAAAATCAAGCACAAGTACAAACACGATCTTGAAAGGCGATACAAGATTGGATAAAAGGGACTAATAACTGTAAAAGAAGAGATCAAGCAAAGGATATCTGCAAAAGTTGGTAAAATTAAGAGATATAGCAATAGAATCAATCAATATCAACAAAACAGAGTTTTCCTAAACAATCAAAAAGGTTTTTCAGTCAACTTAATGGAGAAGGAGAACAACAGCAGAATGAAGGAACCAGATGCAGGACAAGCAAAAGAGTTTTGATCGGCAATCTGGAGCAAAGAGGTTAATCATAACAAAGATGCAAAGTGGTTGAAAGACTTCAAAAAAGAATTCTTTCAGGAAGAAGGACAAGAAAAGATAAGAATAGCAACAGAAAAAATTAGAAAGATAGTGCAGAAACTTCCTAACTGGAAAGCACCAGGACTTGATATGGTACAGGGCTTTTGGTTTAAACATTTCCAAAGCATGCATATTCATTTGAAAAGCAACCTGTCAAGTTGTTTAGTTGAAGGAAAGGTCCCTAGCTGGATGACCAAGAGAAGAACAGTTTTGATACAAAAAGACAAAACAAAAGGAAATGAAGCGAGCAATTATAGGCCAATCACTTGTTTACCAATAGCATGGAAAATATTAACTGGTATATTAGCTGACGAGATATATTGTTTCATGGAAAAGAAAACAATGCTACCTGCAGAGCAGAAAGGAGGCCGAAAGGGATCAATGGGGACGGCAGATTTATTGTACATAGATAGAATGATAATGAAAGAAGTTAAAGCCAGAAAGAAAAGTATCGCAGTTGCCTGGATTGACTATCGAAAGGCATATGACATGGTGCCACATTCGTTGATCATAGAATGTCTCAAAGGCATTGGTATTAATGAAGAATTAATTGTATTCACGAAAGAATGTATGAAATCTTGGAGAGTAGAATTGACAAGTGGAAGTGATGAGTTGGGTGAGGTAAAGATAAATAGAGGAATATTCCAGGGCGATTCGTTGTCACCGTTACTGTTTATCATAGCACTACTGCCCCTTACAAGTATTCTACGAAAGTCTAAACCTGGATACAAATTCGCTTCGGAAGAGAAAATTAATCATCTGTTATTTATGGACGATTTGAAGTTGTATTGGGAAAACGAGAAAGCACTTGATTCGCTCGTTCAGACAGTCAGAATATTCACAAGTGATATGAGAATGGAATTTGGAATAGAAAAATGTGCGACAATGATCCAAAAGAGGGGAAAAGTAGTAAGATCGGAAGGTATTAAACTGCCAAATGAAAAGGTAATAAAGTCGTTGCAAGACAACAAAGGTTATAAGTACCTTGGAATATTACAAGTTGACAAAGTAAAAGAGCAAGAAATGAAAGAAAATATCACAAAAGAATATTAAAGAAGAGTAAGAAAGGTTCTGGAAACGAAGCTGAATGGAGAGAATATGATTGAAGGGATTAACATTTGGGCAGTTTCTTTGTTAAGGTATTCAGCAGCATTTTTAGACTGGACCAAAGAAGAGAAGCAAGGTATCGATCGGAAGACAAGAAAATTAATCACTATGCATAGGGGATTGCACCCGAAGAGCAACACAAGCAGAATCTACATCCCTAGAAAGGAGGGCGGCAGATGGCTTTTGAGCATAGAGGATACTGTTGATCTAGCAAAGCTTGGACTGAAGAGCTATATACAGGGCCGCCGAGAGCGAGGCCGGGGCCCCGGGGCAGCTTATGGACACGGGCCCCTTGCTTGACACTTGCACTGAACATAATTTCCAGAATTTAAAAATTGTAGTTGATCTTTTTGTCGGATGTTGAGACTGAAGTGCCACACAATGTTTCCCTGAGATTTCTTGTTCAAATGCATATTAAGAACATTTATAAAAAAGTTTTAACTTTCTAACAGAGTGTATTTTTTCGAAAACATCAGCAATGGCATGAGCAATAGTTCCTTTTGCTTAGTCTCAAGATGATTTAACGAAACAACTTTGCAATAAATTAACGCATTATTCTCCCATGCATTTTCTTACATTCCGTCTAAAACTTACAGTACGTATTGCTAAATTACTCTCCTTGTAGGGTACTTTTTAATAACTAGGGCAAGGCCACTGGGAGCAAAAACTATGTCTATTTCATGACTATTATCCTATCACATGAAAATAGAAACGGGACATCAAGCTACCCGTAACTGCTACAAAAGGAAGCACACCTAATAAAGGGGCCGTGGTGGCTGTGTGATTTAAAACCGAGTTTAAAATTTTCTAGATCAAACACGAAGTTAAAGGCAAATATGTTTGTTTGGACAATCGGGGAAATCTTTTCTACGATACCATACATTAAAATCTGAATTAGGAACTTGTTTGAAAGATGCGATGTCGAAGTGTTTGTAATAACGCAGAAACTCCTGTGAGAAGATCTCTACATGGTACTTCAAAAGGAGGGCAGGACAACAAAAAGTGCATTCGAGACGGTGCACTCCCGCGCATTCTAAGTTGGAATCCTAAACGTTTCTTTGGTAGAACACGGCGTATCTTATCTTAGTAGGAGTCCCTCACTCGTATTTTTATAGTAATCCAGAACCCTATGCCTTGGCAAAGCTATTTGTTAGTCATTGCTTTTTTTACGTTCTACTTTAATCAAAATGCATCGACATCTTCAGAATAGTTATAGTACAAATATATTATCGGTGATCTAACCTATTCCATATTTTCTCAAACAGACCTTTTTAGCTATTCTAAACAAGAATCTGAATCGAACGAGAGAATTTTCAAATGTTCACTATGGTTAAAGGTGCTCCAACTCAACCGAGCCTTTAGCATAAAAATGTGTGAAATATGGCTCGAGGTCGTATAAATATCTTTTCTGGAGTAGCTAAAAGGTCTTTGTGGATAGTCTACGTCTAAGTAAACCGTTTAACTGCAAGAAATGAAATCATGTTAAACAAGACATTTGTAGGTCATTTTCTGTGTATTGTCAAATAGGCAAAGAATTTTGCCGGCACGTTCGTTATTGAGCGCTAAGAAGTCCTAAAATGTCTATAGATTCACTTTGCGAGCCTTTTTTAGTGCAAAGGTATTAATTACGCTACTGAAGTCAATTTTTCGCGTAAGTTCGCTCTCGATGCTTAGAATAGCTAAGTCGTTCAATCTTTCTTGTGTCATTGTACTCCGCAAAAAGTTTTTGATGAGCTTGAGCTTGCTGAAAGATCGTTCTGCTGAAGCAACTGTAACTGGCAATGTACAAAATATCCTCAAGGCAATGCATACGTTTGGGAATATCTCGCCAAGCTTGAATTTGCTGATTTTGTTCAAGAGGCTGAATGGACTTAGTGATTCGTCTCCAAAGTTTGCGGCATGAATTGCTTTTAGGTGTATCATTTCTTCTCTCAATTCATCTTGCAAGATATCACCCTCGTATTTCTTTGCCAGGATAGCACAGGCTGCCGAAATTTGCTGCTCCGTTAAGGCAAGATATCTCCAAAGGAAACCAAACATGCCATCTATTTTGTATGCAGCATCATAGCGTGTTGAAAGGCCAGCAATGACTGCATCGACGATGACATGGAAAACATCACGTTTAAATGTTGCTTCTTCCACAGATTCAACTGCACCGCCTTCTGGAAAGACCTCTTCTTGTGTCTCGTCAAAGAATGATCTCCTTTTCGTCTTTCGTTTGGCAGGAAGATTTGGATCAGTTTGCATTCCTTCCGCAACCAACTTCGACTCATTCAAAATTTGAGGCCATTTACTGCGCAGATCTTTAAGGTCGTGGACAAGTGATTTAAGATTGGCGACCTCTATATCAATGGTTGCTTCCCTTGCTTGTATGATCTGGTTTCTTTGATCGATTGCTACCAAAATCTTCAACCATATTGCTGACATTAGGATGCAAGTAAATGAAGAGATGTACCTTATGGCGGCGTTAACTTCAGTGGCAGTCTTAGGAGTAAGATTCAGGGTATGAAGTTGCTCCAGAGCTGAACGTATACCTGGAAGATGAGCCGCAAACGGTCGCACACTTGCCACACGATCCGTCCATCTTGTACCTGACAGGCCATGCAATGAGGATCCAATGCTTCCTTGAAGTATTAACCATCGTTGCGGACTGCTGGAAAATAGGTTGTACACAGTTTGTACCATTCCAAAAAACGTCACTGCTTCTTTACAGCAAGCTGCAGAGTCTGTTCCACATAGATTCAGTGAATGGCATGCGCACGGTGAATACAGGCACAAAGGATTTTCAGTGAGGATGTGTTGTTGGGCTCCATTGTATTTGCCAGACATGTTTGCAGCGTTGTCATATCCTTGACCACGGCAGTCTGCAACTGGAATCCCAAACTGTTTCAAAGTTTCCAAGATTAACATGGCTATTTGAACACCAGTCATCTTGCAGCAATCAACAAATGTCAAGAATCGTTCTTGGACAGCAAATTCTTGAAGCTCTCTCGTCAAATACCGGATGATGAAGGTAGTTTGCTCAACATGACTTGAATCAGGTGTTGCATCAACCATGATTGAATAATATTTTGCATCATCGATTTCATCCAAGACATGACTGCGAACGTACTCTGCACAAAGACCAATGAACTCGTTCTGGGATGAAGCTGAAAGATAATGAGCTTGAAGTCTTTCACCTTTTTCCTGGGATACTTGAATCTTTGTTACATGCTCTCGTAGAAGTGGATCATAGTGGGAAAGGAGCTCAATGAGACCCAAGAAATTTCCATTGTGAATGTCACCAATTCTTTGTGAAGATCCACGAAAAGGCAGTCCTCTTTCACCAAGAAAGACAACAACATCAATGATTCTTGTGAGAATCTTCTTCCATTTCTGAGCCTCTGAGAGAATTCTTTCGTCAGTGAGCATGTCAACTCCAGAAGATTCTTCCAAACGCCTCTCCACTTCTCGCCAGGCAAGGTAGCATTTTTTGTGCGCCGTACTGTGTTCGTGCTCGGGAAGCCTGTCGAAAAGCTTTCGCCATTTTTGTGCTGTGCTCCATCCATTTGCTGAAGCCAAGATTGACTGGGATGATCCTTGGTCCACTGCACTTGGGAAAAGTCTGCATGGTAAGCAGAATAAAGCACTCTTAGCAGGGCTGAACACGAGCCATCGTCTGGAACTCACTTCACCATTCTGTTGTTTGAATTTCAGCACAGACGTTGGAAATTTCCTGCCAGTAATATCATTAGGAAACTGCTGTGGATGTGGTAGATGGCCTTTCCGTATCATTTCTTCGATTTCCAGTGTTGTAGGAGCTGCTGGAGACATTCCTATGTCAAAACCAAAATGACTAGGCTTGGTTGTTTCACCACGAGCGAATGCAGATTCCTCTTGATTTATGCTTCCTTCTAAAGATGCTCCAGACATTGATTCATCGGGTTCGGGTTCTGAGAGTTCTGGCGAAGCTGAAGCTGTCGTTTGAGGACCAGCTTGTTCTTCATGTGCGGGCCAGGGCCGGGGCTTTCTTTTTCAGGTTGAGCTTGCTTTTTAACACCAACATCAAATAACGTCAGTGCACCTCTCCTTGTTTCTTTATCCCTTTGCTCCTTTTCTCGTCGTTTCTGAGCACCAGACTTGTGTTGGTAGAAGGACATATCCGCTTCGATTTTCTGCTGTGCTGTTCTCTCAAGAAGGTCTCCAAATCTAATCTGAAGCTATTGATGACTGCCAAGCTTTTATGTTAAAAAGTGGCTATTTTTGTCCAAACGTTATTCCTTTTAAGGAGCTATTTGTAATATTCAATTTCGTCATCGTTGATCAATCTCTTTCCAAAAGCAATTAAAGCAACTATTGAATACGAAAGAAACCAAAGTATAGGTCATTACAACGTAACAACAAATTACCGCCCAAAAGCATGACGTCAAAATACGCATCGAATTACGGATGATGTAACGCTACGATTTGGTTTGTTGTCACGACATAAAGTTTATTGCTAATGGAATGAACTGAGGCCCGTGATATCAATGCAGAGTGGAACGGACAAGATGAAAGTTTGATTCTTCCGGGCCCCTTGCGGGGCCCAGTTCGATAATATCACAAAAACATATAATGGAAAAACAAAGCTTAATTTTTACGGGCCCCTGGCGGGGCCCGGGCCCCGGGGCAGTTGCCCCGGCTACCCCCCCTCTCGGCGGTCCTGGCTATATAGGAAATAGTTGTGAAAGATTACTAATGGCTGCAAGGCAAATAGAGGATTGTCAAGGGGAAAGTGTGATAGAATTCAAGAATAGAAAGAAAATTGAAAGGCTACAGGAATGGAAAGATAAAACACTGCATGGCCAGTTTTTACGACAAACGGATGGTGAAGCAGGAAAAGAACGATGGATGTGGCTCAAAGGAACAGGACTTAAACGTGAAACTGAATCGTTAATTCTAGTGGCCCAAGAACAAGCGATAAGAACCAATGTTATCAAGGCCAAGATTGATAACACACAGGAGGAAAGCAAATGTCGTATGTGTGGTAAGGTAGATGAAACAGTAAATCACATTGTTAGTGAATGTAATATGCTAGCCCAAAGAGAGTATAAACGACGCCATGATTGCGTGGGAAGAAAGATCCATTGGGAATTATGTCGAAAGTATGGGTTGGCAGCATCAGAAACATGGTATGAACACCAACCAGAAACAGTTACCGAAAACGACAGCTTTAAGTTACTTTGGGATTTTAGTATTCAGACAGACCATGTCATTCAAGCCAGAAGACCTGATGTCATTCTGATTGATAAAGAAAAGAAAGAATGCAAAATAATAGACTTTGCTATACCGTATGATAGTATGAGCGAATGAATAAGAGATGGAAAAAATAGAAAAGTATCAAGATCTAGCACGAGAAGTACAGAAATTATGGAACATGCGAACGAAAGTCATTCTTATTATAATAGGTGCACTTGGGACAACCCCAAAGAAACTTTCCAAAAGATTAGATGACCTTGGAATAGGAACACGAATTGTTGAACTGCAGAAAACTGTCATCGTCTACTCTGCAAGGATCCTCCGGAAAGTGCTTGAAATTTGAGGAGTCTTGTTGACACCATGTTTCAAGTCGTTATCACCATTGACAAAGACAGTGTGCGACACAATAAATAATGATAATAATGATAATGATAATGATAATAATGATAATAATAATAACAATAATAAAAATAATAATGATAATAATAATAATAATAATGATAATAATAATAATAATAATAATAATAATAATAATAATAATAATAATAATAATAATAATAATAATAATAATAATAATAATAATAATAATAATAATAATAATAATGATAATAATAATAATAATAATAATAATAATAATAATAATAATAATAATAATAATAATAATAATAATAATAATGATAATAATATATGTTCAATTTTGATGATTCCTTAATATTACGCCGCATTATTAGAATTCTATACTCGTTAGTTGTAAGAGAACGTTATATTTCATATTTACCGAACGCCACATTCCCATACAACTGCTTTAACCTTAGATCCATTTATAGAATTTTCATTAGCGACTGAAGAAGATATAAGATATATCGAAAATTTTCGCACAAATCGTCTTGCTTTTCTTTGCCGTTATCTACAACAAGCAAGGCACCTCGATCACTACTTATTAGCAGTAATAATAATGATAATAATAATGATAATAATAATAATAACGCAGCAACAAGACGATTAAATCCAAGCTTATCTCTGATCTCATATTGTTTATACTCAAGTCGAACACGTTATCTTTTAAGGGACAGTATTTCCATCAAATCAAAGACACTGCCATGGGAACGCCCATGGCCGTAAATTTCGCAAACCTATTCATGTCAAAATTCGAGTCAAAGTTATTAGAAGATTTACCCTGGGTACCAGAGCCTTGATAATAAGATGGGGGACAAAAATAAAATGATAAGAGGGGAGGAAAGAAGAGGCTCTGGATCCATCAATCAGCGACCTCGTTTCCATGCAATGAATCTGCGATTGAAGGTGATTTGGAATCACGTGTAATCACTGATCATATTATGACCATAATCAGTAATTGAATTGAATTGTGAAATCGACAGATGCAAAATATGGCGGGTTTAGAAACACCGGTGAAAATTTGCAAAAGAGAGATTTGACATCAGTAATTCTGATTCAAATATATTCATCACAATAGACCTTTTAGCTATTCTCGAAATGAATGTGGATTGAACGATATTTCATCACAATTTGAAGAATTTTCGAATGTGCACAATTGCGATCGAAGCTCTAACGCCACTCTATCAAACCTTGTGTATAAAATTGTATAAAAATATTGCTCGATCCAGGCTCTTTTGTAGGATAGCTAAAAGGTCTATTCTGGCACCTGATTTGCTTTTTAAAAACTGGAATGGTGCTGGAGTCTTTAATCTCTATGATAAGCTTCTAGTAGCCAATAAACCTAGAGTAGAAATGTGCTTGCCCTTGAAACTAAGGGGAGGGTTGTCAGAGCGTTTTTAATCTTGTACAAAATCTTGCCTTGCCTATGCATAAGCATAGCAAGTTGTTACAGACAAAGCTGCTTTGAATACCAGAGTCTGGGGTGACAAATGGAAACTGGTGGAAAACAAGAAAATACAAAGCAGGATGTACATTATTTTCTACCAAAAAAGTTTGCCAATGAGTTTCAGATCATGTGCAAAAATGATAAAATGTTATGGTTATACTAGGTGGTAGGACATTCTTTATTTGAGGAGTAGCAGTTTCTTGATGTCTGTTTGCCTATGAGTAGACCCAACAGCTACTCAAAAGAAGAAATGGTCTACAAAACAATGAGTGAAAGCTTGCTACAGCCACTCAAGTAATCATCTTTAATTATCCTAATCTGCTATTCAAATAATGTGTGAAACGCATCTCAACAAAGGATGCATAAATCAAGTTCTAGAAATCTAGAACTCAGTGCAGCAAGCTTTTGCTCATGTTTCGTAGACCCTGTCTTCTTCTGAATGAGAGGTATGCGTAGCCTAGATGTCTATCTTTCAAATTAGTTTCCTGTGAAAGGATGAGTTTTTCTCCAAGGCCATTCTTATGAAAACGTCAGAAAAGCATTTGAAAAATCAACTGTAATCTTTTTCCACTACTCTCCCATGTATATGTGCAGATTTCCCCTGAACTTCTGATACATCAAAGGCCCACTTATTTGCTTGTAGGTTGTAATCCAGTATCCATAAGCAGTGGCGTAACGGAGACAACCAAGGCCCTTAGGGATTTTTCCACATGAGGCCCCCCACTAAAGCATTTGTAACTGATATGATAGGAGCATAAAAGTGCTATGTCCAGCTTCAACTTGGAAATAAGTTGCGCAGGCAAGATAAAACAATTGCAATGATGTACTGTCGACATATGCAGTGTCCAAGCCAGCATCGAGGCCAGGGCCAATCTATGGAGGAGGGGACAGGAGAACGAGGGAGCCTGGGGACCAAACTCCAAGGAAAATTTTGAGGATAGGTCCATTTTAACAAAATAGCAACTTTAAAAGTTTCACTCCAATTTAGATTCGAAAATTGATAACAGAAGAAATTTATTGCTGGGGCCCCTTTTGGTCGGGGGCCCTTAGTTTTTGAACTAAGGTGCCCTAAACTGCGTTACGCCACTGTCCATAGGTAACCCGTAAAATGCAACTGTAGTTCCTCCATTTGAAAGCTATTGATCTTGGTAGAAGCTTCATGTCAAAGTCACCACTTCAAAAAAATAGTGGAACCCAGCAAGACCCGGAACTGATACGTCAACATTGTCAAGAGAGTAGTTTGAGCGGTTCTAGCTAGAGGAATACCATAAACAAAGATTTTGGGAAATTTATCCAAACTTTCAACCTTACCTATTCTACCCCATAGAAGGGCTAGAGGAAGCAGCTGCTGATTGGGGAGCAATTTTTCTTAAAAATAAAGAACAATATCTAATTAATGCTTGTGACATAGGATCATTGTTTCAAAATTACAGGGGGCTCTAGCCTTACATGCATAGACGTAGGAACCGGGGGAACACTGGGGGCATGTACCCCCCAAGATTTTGCAATAAACAAAGAAATGCCCTTTTCACTTTAGAAAATGCCTCCTTTTTCTTAAGGAAAAAGTGCCCTCAAAGTGTCATGCCCCCCCAAGTTTGAGGTGCTTCTTACAGTATGTCCCTGCTTACATGCCCCTTCGGGCCTGCCCATACCCATTTTACCCCTAGAAGACCCTACTCGTTTGGACACTCATGTGCATACATAGGCCTTACAGTTGAGTTAATGGGATTTTTTCCTGGTCAAAAGGTACTCACAAACTTCTGTTTATGTACTGTATGAGCTACTATCTCCAAGACTCTCTCCTTGATTAGTTTACCTATTCAGAGAGCTCATCCTTTAAGTAATTCCCTCCATACAATTTATCATGTTTTTCTCATTGTAGCTGTATAATGTATTAATTTCCACATCAATAAATCAATTTTCTGTAAGTGTTATTTCCTTGTAGCTCAGTTACTTATTAGTATTGTTATTCAAGAGATTGTATGAAGTGGAATCTAAATGTGAAATGAAACTGAAGGACTCATCCTACCATTTTGGAATGCAGTGGGCCTTGCCTGCTGCTATCAACTCTGCTGATATGTCTGCGATTGCAGCATTTTTCGCCATTTGTCGCTCTCTACCCAAGCTAAGCCTTGCTTGGGCCTCCAAATACGAGTTCAAATTTTCCTTTCAAAATGTCTTCTTTTGCTATACTTTCGTCGTGAAGACAACAAGCTGTGATACCAGCAGCAACCATAGATTTGGCCTGCTCCTTCATTAACGCAAGTAACGGAGAGATAATAATAACGATATTTCTTTCCCTGAAACGTGAAAGTTAGGCATGATGGCCAGTTGATGGCCTTAGGCCCGACAATTTTTGTGCAACGAGTGAAGCGATCTCTGGTATGGCAGCGACTTTCCATGTCCTGTTGGCAAAATTGCGACATGAGAATTTCCAGTTGTTGAACAGGCAATGATTTATTCGAGGAAAGTGCTCTCGATAACTTCGTTCGCTGCAACGCTCAGAGCTTCCGCCATTATTCAAATTGTGCAAACAAGCATTCCTTGGTAGATCATTGATTTTGGTGTGATCGATCGTGCAGTGAAAATGAACGGATTTTCGCGTATACCGATCATGGTATACTGAACGTTGGTTGGCTAAAAAACCTGAAGTCAAAAGGAGATTGCTGATTGATGGATCCAGAGCCTCTTCCTTCTTCTTCCCTTTCCCTCACTCCTCCCTCCCTTTCCGCTATTAGTGAGGCTCTGGCACCCAGGGTATTAGAAGATTACGCAGCGCTGTATGGCAAGAATCCGGTCTCATGGGTCAGATTCATAGATGACATCTTTTTCGTATGGAAAGATGACCTGAAAAGCCTTAACCATTTTCTATCCCTTTGTAATTCATACGCTACGATAAAGAACTATAATTCGAATATCAAATTCACATCGGAATATTCAAGCTCAAACGTTGTATTTCTTGATACAAGGGTGAAGATCCACGATGGCAGTATCATAACGGAACTATGCAGCAAGCCAACAGCAACACACACCTATTTACATAATTCATCTGATCACCCTCCTCATACCTTACGCTCTAGCCCACTTTCACAGTTCATACGAATCAAAAGAATTTGCACTCTCCTCAATGACTATCGAAAACATGCATTGGATTTTGTTCAATTTTATGTCAGAAGAGGATATACGGAAGGGAGGATTACACAAATAGCCAAGGACGTTGAAGGGATGGATCGAAACGAGCTACTACAACCCAAAGAGAAAACATCGAACAATGTCAATCAGAGAATACCGCTAGTAATTAACTGGCATCGAAAATTCAAAGGGATTTCTAAACTGCTACATGACAACTATAGACACATGATTGATAAGCATCCAGAGATTAAAAACGTCTTTCCAGAACCTCCAATCGTTTCCTTTCGCAAAAATGCCAACCTTAAATCAATTCCAATAAAATCTGAGGAAAAATCCAGGCAAGGTGGCTATAGCGTCAGATGTACGGAGAAGAACACAAAAAAGCGGGGCCGGCCGTGTAAACTTTGCAACCACATGGGACAAGTCGACAAATTGCCAAACACGAATTCGGAAAAATCGTGCCTTATTGAGGGAGGAAACTGTTCTAACAAAAATGTCATTTATACCGCTGAGTGCAGAAGACACAAGCAGTTATACATAGGATACACGTCCACAACACTTAAGCAAAGATTTAACAAACATAGGAGTGATGCAAAACATGATCCAGACGCCACGGAGCTTGGCAAACACTTCCATGATAGCCCAGAATGTAATTTTGATACAGACCTACGCGTACATATTTTGCAAAACGTAAATGGTAACGAAGACAACCTTGAATTCTATGAAAATCTGTGGATAACAAGACTAGACTCAAGGGAACCTAATGGTCTCAACAGTGCTATGAATGAATTTGAAAGAACGTATTACAAACTATTTCCAAGTCCTTGAATTTAGTTTACTACATCTGTTACGCCACATTAATCGAACCTTAACTTTAGCGAACTGTTTATTCGATACATGATAGAACGTAGCATTCTCCAATAGCTACTCAACGTTTTAGTTATTTATAGAACATTTCATTATGACTGAAGAAGATCCACTTAGGATCGAAAATTTTCATTCAAATTCCTTGTTTTTCTTGCGTGTTATTTACAAACAAACAAGACGTATCAATCTTTACTTAGAAAATAATAATAATAATAACAATAATAACAATAATGATGATGATAATAATGGTGGTGATAATAATAATAACAATAATAATAATAATAATAATAATAATAATAATAATAATAATAATAATAATAATAATAATGGTGATAATAATAAATCGTAGAGTTCGTGCAATACTGAAAACTGAACTTAACTCTGCGAACCGCATAGAAGCCATAAACACGTTAGCTATTCCTGTAGTTGCGTATAGCTTCAACATAATCAACTGGACCCTATCTGATATCAAGAAAATCGATGTCAAAATCAGGAAACTCATGACATGCAACCGGATGCATCATCCTAAGGCTGACGTAGACAGACTATACATCCCAAGGAAGGCAGGGGGCAGGGGGATGATACAACTAGAACTAAGCTTGAAAACGACAACAATTGGTTTACAGAAATACCTTGAAACATCCAATGACTGGATGCTACAATTGGTAAATATCCATGAACAAGGCAAAAAAATGCATTCAATCAAGAAAGAAAGTAATAAGTTTGCTTCGGAACTAAACATCGAAGCAACAATAAACGAAGAATTACCTTGTACACTACAAGCTAAGAACCTAAAGAAGAAAGCCAAACAAGAAGGGCTGAAGAAAATACAAGAAAAATGGGAAAGCAAACCTCTTCACGGTCAGTATCCAAAACGTAGTCAACAAGCTGATGTCGATAAAGACAAAACACATCAATGGTTGCGAGGAACGGGTCTGAAGGCTGAAACGGAAGGCTTTATAATGGCTGCGCAAGACCAAAGCTTGTTCACCAGAAATTACCAATCCAAAATAGCGAAAAACGGGGCTGACCCTAAATGTCGATTTTTTGATCAATATGATGAAACAATAGATCACCTAGTGTCAGGGTGCTCTGTTCTAACACCAAATGAATATAAGAACAGGCATGATCGAGTGGGACAATACTTACACTGGATAATCTGCAAGCATTATATTACTCCGAACGCTGACAAATAGTATGAACATAAAACTCCCCCAGTGGTAGAAGGAGAAAACACTACGATACTATGGGACTTCCCAATAAACACGGACAGAGCAATCCAAGCCAACCGACCAGATATAGTCATCAAAGACCACAAGAGCAAAACATGCCTCCTTATTGATATGACAATTCCTACAGATCGAAATATTTCCGTCAAAGAATTTGACAAGTTATCAAAGTACAAAGACCTTCAAATTGAGATAGAACGGATGTGGCACCTTAAAACAACTATTGTACCTGTCGTAGTTGGCGTACTTGGGATGGTGAAAAAGGGAATCCAAAATCATCTCAATACAATCCCTGGAGAACCAAACTTGCAAGAAATACAAAAAATAGTACTTACAAGTACTACCCACCTTCTTCGCAAAGCACTGTCAATCTAAAGATCTGAACAGCAAATAAGTGTAACGTTGAAGTGCATATCAATGTTAGCTTGCAAGTAACAAACCCTCTTGCTGCCTCAGGTATCGGGATGATCCCCGGCAGCTAGATTGCATATAGCCGAAATCAAAAGAAAGTAATAATTCATAATGATAATAATGATAATAATAATAATAATAATAATAATAATAACAATAATAATAAGAAAACACAACTGCTAAAATTCGGACGTTTCGATAAAAATCTTCTTCAGCACAAACTTTCCAAAGAACAACCGAGAATTTATAATACATGATAAACAACCTAACTTAAAAATAAAATTACAATTACATTTTGTAAAAAAGAACCCCATCCTTAGTAAACATGACTGCTATTGAAATTAAATTCTAGTGGGAGTGAAAAATCACGTTTGAGTTCAAAGTGCTTGGTCCCCCGGGCCCCCAAGGCCGCCCAGAAGGACCCAACGACAAAGGACCCAAACTCTGAGTCCTTCTCCCCTGAGTCCCCCCGAGCAACCCAACGACCCAAGAGACCCAGCGCGATCCAGGCTCCAAGCGTAAACAAGAAAATGAAATGTTTGGCTGATTAGCAATTATTTCCCCCTTTGAGACCAGATAAATCACAGACCAAACCCCCGAGGAATACAGCCGGCAACCCCGCAGCCCTCCCATATGACCTTTCAATGATTCGCAAATTGCTGAATCTTGAATGGCTTGATAGGGGATTCCACCCTAACGCCACATGCAAAAAACATGAAGCCAAAAAGGAAGACGGCAGAGCACTGCCAACCGAACCCCCCAGAGACACCAGATTCAATGGCAGGAATTAGGCCATGCCACACGCAAACATATCGAGTTCCACATCTGCCGCCCGTTCATTCAAACCCTTGGGTAAAAAAGTTCCCAGCCTGTATTGCCAAAATAGTTCCTTACGTCGCAGCGAAAAGACATTGTCAGCCCCATCGATCATTTTAACCCTAACCTCAAATTTCCCATTGTGATTCCCCTCAAAGAAATGACTAAAAAAGTTTGCTTGTGCGGGCTAATGATAGCCCTTTTATGACTAAAGCTCTGAGGAAAGCAATAATGACGAGAACTAGGTTGCGTAATAAATACAATAAAGTGAGAAGTGATGAAAACTGGAAAGCTTTCAAAAAACAACGCAATAAGTGCGTCAAGCTACTACGCAAAGCCAAAAATGACTACTATGGAAACCTCAACTTGAAACTGTTAACAGACAATAGGAAATTCTGGAGAACTGTTAAGCCATTGTTTTCGGATAAAATCCAGACATCTACAGCAATTACCCTCCTTGAGAATAATGAGTTGGTCAATGACAACAGAGCTGTCGCAAATATCTTCAATGATTATTTTGTGAGCATTACTGATAGCCTTGATATTCCTACAGTAAGTGAGAACCTGACGCCAACCTATGAAATCCGTGATCCACTCGATATTGCTCTGACGAAATATGAATCTCACCCATCTATAAAACTTATTAAGGAAAGGGTGCAAATTGAACATACATTTGAATTCGAGCACGTTTCTTTACAAGAGGTGGTGGTACAGCTGCATAAGCTTAACCCGAAAAAGTCTTGCCCCGTAGGCAGCCTACCTACGAAGCTTCTCAAGGAGCACTTTGATATTTTCGGTGTTCAGCTTCAAAATTTGATTAATAACAGTTTGGTTACTGGTGTTTTCCCAGATGAGTTAAAAATGGGAGAAATATCGTCTTTGTTCAAAAGCGAAGATTCCTTCATTAAGAAAAACTATAGACCTATAACTGTGTTACCTGCAGTCTCCAAAGTATATGAAAGAATTATACAAGATCAAATAATTCCCTTTATGGAACCAGTAATGTCTATATATCTTTGTGGTTTTCGCAAAGGATATAGCACACAGCATGCACTTATGAGACTTGTTGAAAAATGCAGGGAGTTTCTTGATAAAAATGGTCATGCAGGTGCGCTTCTTATGGATCTTTCTAAGGCATTTGATTGCCTTGATCATGATTTACTTATTGCTAAGCTCCATGCATATGGCTTTAGCAGAAGTGCACTTGAGCTCATTTACAGCTATCTCAATGAAAGAAAACAAAGGGTCAAAGTAAATGGTTCATTCAGCGTATGGAAGGAATCAACAAAAGGTGTTCCGCAAGGTTCAGTCTTGGGACCCCTTCTATTCAATATATTTATTAATGATATTTTCTTTTTGGTGAATGACACGAGGTCTGCAATTATGCAGATGATACGACTATCTTTGCATGCGATTCTGATGTAAGTAATGTTCAATATAAGTTAGAGGCGGATGCGAGCCTCCTATCCAAGTGGTTTGTTGACAACCATATGAAGCTAAATGATGCAAAGTGTCATTTTATGTTATTCGGAAGTAAGTCGTCCAGCACTTCAGTGAACATAGGCACATCTTGTATAAAACAATCTGACAAAGAAAAGCTCCTTGGTATAACACTAGATAAAAACTTAGATTTCAAGTGTCACGTTGAAAATATATGCAAAAAAGCTGGCCAGAAGCTTCATGCGCTTGCACGAGTTGCAAAATTCATGGACCAGGAGAAATTGCAGACAGTGATGAATGCTTTTATATTGTCCCAATTTAGCTATTGTCCTGTAATTTGGATGTTTCATGATAGAAACGTGAACAACAAAATAAATAAAATCCACGAAAGAGCTTTAAGAATCGCTTTCAAGGATACGTCCTCAAATTTTGAAGAATTGTTGATAAAGGCAGCCTCAGTCACCATTCACCAAAAAAATCTACAGTTGCTAACTACAGAAATTTATAAGACCAAACATGACCTTAATCCTAAATTCATTGGTGAAATCTTTGTCGAGAAGAACATCTCATATAGCCTGAGACGTAATGACCACATGTCAGTACCAATTCCACGCACAAATGCGTATGGTATAGAGACAATCAGGTACACTGGGCACAAACTCTGGCAATCGTTGCCGCTAGAAATAAAAGAGTCTCATACCCTGACAGAATTTAAGAGGAAAATAAAACAACATCATTTCAGCGATTGCAACTGTAGATTATGCAAGACCTATGTAAATAATTTAGGATTTTTATAAAAAACATGTAAATAGGATTATTCAGTTTCACTTCTGTTAAATGGTTGGCCTTAATTAGTTTTTTAGCTATTTTTATCATGCCAACCTTAAATAAATAAATTATTATTATTATTATTATTATTATTATTATTATTATTATTATTATTATTATTATTATTATTATTATTATTATTATTAATTTACCCCTGTCGAGTGATCCCTCGTTATGTTTGCGTGCGTAAGATCTGAAATACGATTTGTACACGTTGAATCTTTGCCGAAATTTGGTTTTGGTACTACCTACATATTTTTTGTTGCAAATTTCACATTGTAGTAAATACACAACGTTTTCTGAATTGCAGTTATACCTCCCCGAAAAGTTTTTGAAAGATCTATTTTCGTCGGAATTTTCAAAACTATCCCCCTCAGTTATGACATTGCAGATCTGGCAACTCTTCCTGCCATTGCACCTGTAGGTACCCTTAGCCAACGGAGGCTCACCAACACTCGGTAATTTAGCTCTAACAAGTTCATCTTTGAGATTTTTGGCCCTCCGAAATGACAAAAAAATCTTGTTTTGGAACACTTCTTTGTGTTCATCGTCTACCAAAAGGACTTTTGAACTTTCTTTTAGAATTTCATAAACTTTGTTGAGAGCTGGATGATAGGTAAGTACCAAAGGTATTTTCTTGTCATCCTTATTTTTAGGTTGCCCATCCAAAAGACTTAAACGATCGCGATTGCGGACTTTGCTGAATTGCTCAAGAACCTCATTCTCACCATAACCCCTATTAACCAGCCACCCCTTAAGTTCCCCTACCCTCTCATTAAAAAATCGATCCTCAGAACAAATCCGCCTAATCCGCAAGGCCTGGCTGTAGGGTATACCCTTTTTAGTGTGACCAGGATGACATGAGGTACGATGAAGGAGTTGATGAGTATCCGTTGGCTTAGTAAACAAATCTGTGATTAATCGATCGCCCTCCCTTATCACCTGAACATCGAGAAAATTTATCCTCTCCCTTGACCAATCTGCAGTGAATTTTATCGAGGGGTGTGCTTGGTTAACAATAATAATAATAATAATAATAATAATAATAATAATAATAATAATAATAATAATAATAATAATAATAATAATAATAATAATAATAATAATAATAATAATAATAATAATAATAATAATAATAATAATAATGATGATGATAATAAAAATGATTGAAAAGATTAAAACTTGTATTGAAGTCCAAGCTCAACTCAAGAAATCTAATGAATACGATAAACACATGGGCAGTTGCCGTAGTACACTATAGTGCTTGTATAGTGAATTGGACGAAAGATAAAATAGACATGTTAGACAGAAAAACGAGAAAAACCTTAACCTTGCATGGAGCACTTCCCCCCGAAGGCAAATGTCTCTCGATTGTGACATGAAAAGAAAGATTGGAGGACGAGGACTTATCAGCATTTCCGATTGTGTGAATGGAGAACAAAGATCAATTAAATATTACATCGCAAAAAGTGAAGAGGAGCTTATTGAGCATGCTGCTGTCGAAGTGGGAGTAACTGAAGGTGACCTTGAGGAGACGAATCAATATCAACATAGGATTGCCTGTGAAAGAAAGGAAGCACTTGACATAATGCAGTTACATGGACAGTTCCACAGTGATACGAAAGACGTGAAGAATGGTGAATCATCATGGGAGTGGCTTCGAAGTGGAGACTTAAAAAGAGAAACGGCGAGTTTCTTAGCAGCTGCCCAAGACCAAGCACTAAATACAAATTCGGTAAAGAAAGAAATTTATCATACCACTGCAACAAATAAATGTCGCTTGTGCAACAAGCGAGTGGAAAACGTTGATCATGTAGTTGCAGGTTGTAAAATGTTGGCACGAAAAGAATACAAGCAACGGCATGATAAAGTCTGTCTCAATTTGCACTGGTCACTATGTAGAAAGTTTGGATATAGTGCTTCCGACGAGTGGTACAATCAAGTACCAGAGAAAGTTTTAAATGAAACTGGTAAGCCAAAGATTCTATGGGACTTTGATATCCAAACAGACAGGACAATTGAACATCGATGACCAGATATAATTGTACATGACGTCGAAAAAGGAGAATGTCTCATAATAGATGTTGCAATATCTGAAGACAAGAATATCGCAGATAAGGAAGTTGAAAAAATAACTAAATATGCCAAACTAAAAATAGAAATGCCAAGAATGTGGAGATGCTCAGCTGCAAAATTTAAGGTTGTACCCATTGTTATTGGAGCATTAAGATCAATTCCAAAGAAGCTGACATACTTCCTGGAGCAACTTGATATCTGGACAGACATGCGAGTACTTCAAAAATCTGCCCTCCTAGGAACAGCGCATATTCTTAGGAAAGTACTTTCTGTCTAAGGCCTTTTGTTAAGGATTGACAGTTTGACTATAGAATAGCCAGTATTTATTAAGAACAACACTGTGCAATCGAGTAATAATAATAATAATAATAATAATAATAATAATAATAAAAAAAATAATAATAATAATGATGATGATAATAATAATAATAATAATAATAATAATAATAATGATAATAATAATGGAAACTTTCATTCTCATAAATAAAACTTACAACAAGATGAATATTTAAAAAATGTAAAACTTAACAGTATAAAGAATTTATTCGTGACTACCACTCTCCATAAAAGGGCATGCTAGTCAAGCCTTACTGCCTTCAACAATCTTACGTCTTTAGAATGTTAAAAGTTCTGGATTGGTCCAGTTTTTGTCTTTTCTACAAAATATATAATACGTTGTCCTTATACAGATGTTTATCATGTTTCTAATAATGTTTTTTGATTGGAGTTCCGAAAGTCCGATGCTCTTTAATGCTTGCATTATGCCATTTCCAATATCATCCCTGCATATCAATCCTAGGGCGCTCATGCTCAGATTCACAAATGTTACTTTCTCGAACTGCTTCTTGAGATCAACAATGGTAGAGTTGTATTTTCCAATCTTCCTTGCACAATATTCTATTACGTTGGTAATAAAACCACAGGTTAACTCTAGAACGATGACGATCTTCTCTTGATAGACTATGACGACATCTGGTCGCTTTTGTGTTCCGGTGACAACTGTAGGGCAGGGATAGCCTGGAATATCAGCAAAGATTCTCAAGCCCCTCAGGCCATCAATGCTACTCAAAAGAGTCGCCAGGATGGAGTTATGCCGCCACGTATATCTGCCTTGTTGTAGATGAACTTTGCAACCCGAAACAACGTGCAAAAGGGATTGACTGTTTTCCTTGCATGCAATGCATGTGTCCAAGGTTGCTTTTCCCCACAGGACCATATTCTTTAATGTAGCTAAAGTATTATTCATGTATCTGTTCGTAAAGTTGTAGATATTTGATGGAAGAATGTCTCTTACATCTGTCCATGGCTTTTTGAGTTGCTCATTGCTGAGGGTCCACATCTGTTTCACGATGTACCCTTGATACTGTAGATCATTTGAAATCTTTTCGATTTGTTTGGCTCTCACAGATTT
Organism: Aurelia sp. 4 Dawson et al 2005; assembly: GCA_964019985.1. Lineage (NCBI taxonomy): Eukaryota > Metazoa > Cnidaria > Scyphozoa > Semaeostomeae > Ulmaridae > Aurelia > Aurelia sp. 4 Dawson et al 2005. The sequence goes on along the minus strand of OZ026512.1, from coordinate 6,468,021 downwards.
TGTCACGTCACTTGTATCTTTATATTGATCAACCTAGATGCTTTCTTGTGATGTAGCTTGATGTAAATAATTTATATCGGGATTCGGAGATTTCTTCAGACAGTTACGCTTGGTTGTTTGACACTGCAGATACTTTGTTGAAACCTTAATGACGTTTAGAACAAATTTTTCCTTAGAGAGTGTCACTATATCAAGTGTGCCTTTAATTAGAATTTCTAGCCATTTTCTCACGAATGATGAGCTGATCGAATCAAGAGTTTGTTTACCCAAGTGATGTTTATATCCGATATCGTAAGGTCCCAGTTTATTTTTGACATCAGGAATTTCGAGTATAGTTGTATTTATGTTTTGGGTGAAGGGGTAACCTGTCTATGTCTTCCATATCCTCTTGCATTTTTCTACTAGCGATGTTTTATGAGCATCGTTGTCCATATTGAAATCAAAGACCCTTCCTAGATACGTGAACCCCTCATTCATTCTCACAGGTGGTATTACTGCATCATTGGTGACTAATTTCGGGGAGTATTGAACAGTTGCAGTATTTACTTTTTGTATTCCGAAGGTCTTGCACTTATCTACTCGGATGATCATGTTAGCCCATTTCGTCCACCTCGTAAAAGCATTTAGTAAAATTTGGTTTTCGTACTGCTGACCTGTTATGATGGCTGCATCGTCAGCAAATTGATACCAGTGTCTCAGGCTGAGATGCTGTGAATATCGATATCCCAATTGCTCGAATTCTCTAGATTTGATGGAATTGATGAAGGTATTAAATATCATATTGAATAACAATGGGCTGAGGCAGTCTCCTTGTAATACACCTCTTTCTATTGGAATGAAGGGCGTTGAGTACGAAGATGTTGTCACGGAGGTTTGGAAGCCAGTATAGAGGTCTGAAATTAAGCTTTTCATCTCTGTTGGGATGTGATGGTATTCAAGGATACAATTTAACAAGTTGTGATGAACTTCTCCAAAGGCATTTTTCAGATCGATCAAAGTAATTACAAGTGCCCTTTAGTGTTTCTTAGCATGCCTTATGAGGTGTGCCATGTGAGCTGTGTGTTCAATCGTACCCGTTATCTTTGGGGTAAACCCTTTTTGAATGTTGTTTTCTGCATATCCGTTTTGTGACAAGAATTCAAAGATCCTATTTCTCATGAATGACGTCATGACCTTCAAGGCCGTACATTGGAGCGTAATTGGACGAAAATGAGACGGGTCGTCCGTTGTATCTTTTTTATGGATCAAGATAGTGACGGCTTTTTTCCATGTGTCTGGAATTGTTTTCGCCTTCCACGCCTGTGATATTATCTCTGTCAGGTATGTCCTGAGGTAAGGTGAACATTTCAGTGCAATAATCGAGATTTGATCGAGGGGACATGGAGACCGGATATTTTCATTTTCCGTATAATGTTCGTAATTTCACGGTATGTTGGAGGACTTACGTTGAATTGAATTGCTGGTGTCGCAAGCTGGGGTATCCAATCTGGAATTAGAAAGACTCTACTTGGGCATAGTGCTTTGAATGTTTGATAGAAATGCGAGAAGCATCTATGTATGTTAAAGGAGGGAAGTTTTTCTCTTGGTTTTTCGATGAATTCCTTGGCATATTTCCAGAAGGATTTCTTAATGAGCGAATTGTGGTCAACTGTATCGATTCTTGGGTTATCACTTGCAGTACCGTGGTCTACCTTTGAACGCAGCAATTTGGAAACGTATTTAATTTCTCTTAATGTGTTCTCATGCATTGCAGCCGATGAATTGCTTTTTAATTTCTTTAGCGCCTTTTTCAATAGATTCTTGTTAAGGCCATTGTATTTCTCTTTGAATTCAAGATCCAGAGTCCGATTATTTTCTACGCAGCCAAATCTTTCAGCAAAATAATCGTACATTGTGTTTGCCATCTTTTGACAACAATGGCTTAATGTTGATTCCTTTATTTCATCGATAAAAAGCACTGATTTGAAAAAGTTATTTGCGTTGTTCCATTGTTGATCACTTTTTGGTAACTTCACTCCTTTCTTCAGTGTTGGATTGCTAGATGTATCTCCCAGGAGGGAATCAATATCCACTTCGTTGCCATCAGCTCCGCTGCTCGCCGTTTCCTCATGATTTACATCATTTGTGGTAATGCCCTGGAGACCATTAATCGTTCTACAGCTTCGTTGGTGTTTCTTTAGTCCCCTATGTCCTTTACATTTCTTTCCACAACAGCAAGTTATTGTTGACGAAACAACATGGTCATTGTCTGGTACTGTTATAATAATGATAATAATAATAATAATAATAATAATAATAATAATAATAATAATAATAATAATAATAATAATAATAATAATAATAATAATAATAATAATAATAATAATAATAATAATGATAATAATAATAACATGTCCTGGGCATGACATTAAACTGCATCCGGTTGTGGAGTTTCGACGTGGGCGAATGAGGTTACCCTTTGCCACAACTACCTCCAGGTCACCCTTGAGCAAGGTGTAGTACCTGTCAGCTCTCCCCGAAACCACGAAATACCGGGTTGGCGTCCGGCGGGGGCTAGTTTGTCTCATGGGTAGGGGGGACTCTTTAGCTTTGGTTGGCAACCCCCCTAGAGATGGTGTCCTCGAAAAACACACCGGTGGTAGTGTCACCTTATCACCACTACCCTCACCCGAGTGAAAAATGCAAACAAATCAATTTGAAAATAACGACGTAAATGGGGTTGGAACAATAAGTGAAGATTCCACGTCCGGCAGGTGCCCTGTGGAGCCGCAGCATAGGCCCGGTCGTCATCAAACTACTGCTGCTAATGCAAGAATGAATTGGACGAAGGAGGTTAACGTAGCAGTAATGGAATGTTTCTATCAAAGTAGACCATTCACAGAGGAAGGAAGGCCCATTCGAGGATATAGGCAGAGGATGCACAGAAAATGGAAAGAAAGATTATTATTCCCAGTAACTGAGCAAAGATTGTGCGACCTAGCAAGGATGATCAGAAAAAATGGTTGGCTAACGTCTGTAGAACTGGAAGAGATAAAAAGACGAGTCATGCAGGAAGAAGATGAAGCCCAAGGAATTCTGGGGGTGGAAGCGAATGATGAGGAGTCAGGAAGAGATGAAAATAATGATGGAATTTATACAAACAGTGACAATATTCAACACATTAGAACAGCGGATAATGAGCAAGATGGAGAGAATGTCATGTCTGAAATCAATGTATTGACTGACATTGAGCAAGCAACAGAGGAAGAAAAGGTGATGGTGAGAAGGATAGTAGAGTTAATGAATAACATGGAAGGAGAAGCTGCTTGTGACTTTAAGAAAGTAGATAAATCAAGAGTAGACGAGGAGACGAAGAGAGTCAACAGCGTGTTGAAATATATCGAGACCAAAAGTATATCTGAGACAAACAAATTGTTGAAAGCTGTTAGCATCTGTGTAGCAGAAAGATTAGGGATAAAGAATAAAAGAGGGTCAAAAAGGAATAATGAACCATGGTGGAAGAGGAGAATTGAAAATGACATCGATATACTCCGGAAAGACATAGCAATATTAGAAAGGAAGAAAAGGGGAGAGCTGAGAAGAGAAGGAAAATTCAGCTTTCTGCAGAAGAAATATAATGTAAATAGAAAGGGACTAGCAGTTGTTATAGAAGAATTGAAGCAGAGAGTAACAGCAAAGAAAGCAAAACTAAATAGGTATGAGCAAAGGATAAAGCAGTACAGACAAAATCGATTATTTTATATAGATCAGAAGCGATTCTACCAAGAAATAAATGGAGAGACAAGGAAAGAAAAGATCCTTCCTAATGCGGAAGAAAGTAGAAAGTTCTGGGGAGAAATTTGGGATAATGCGAAAGAGCATAATAAACAGGCAGAATGGTTACAACAAATCAAGGAAACTGAGACATATCCAGTACAAGAGAACATGCATATTTCTAAGGATAAAGTAGAAGAGAAATGCAGAAAGATGCCAAATTGGAAAGCCCCTGGACCTGACGGGGTTCAGGGATTCTGGGTGAAAAAGCTAACAGCGTGCCACCAAAGAATAGCAGAACAGATGGATAAAATCTTGAACGGCCAGGAAGAACTGCCTGAATGGATGACGAAAGGAAGAACAGTGCTATGCCAGAAAGATCCGACAAAGGGAAACGCTGTAGACAACTTTAGACCTATATCATGTTTACCGTTATTGTGGAAGCTAATGACAGGTATAATAGCAGAAAGCATGTATGGCTTCTTAGAGAGCAATAACATTTTGCCTAATGAGCAAAAAGGGTGCAAACGTGAGAGCAGGGGAACTAAAGATCAATTATTAATTGACAAAATGGTCCTGAAAGATTCTAAGAGAAGACACACTAATTTAGCGATGGCCTGGATCGATTATAGAAAGGCATACGATATGGTGCCGCACTCATGGATCATCGAATGCTTAGAAATATTTGGCATCGCTAGGAACGTAGAACGGTTTATTCATCGGAGTATGGCTCAATGGAAAACGGAATTAACATCATGTGGAGAGAGTTTAGGTCATGTTGACATTAGAAGAGGGATCTTCCAGGGTGATAGTCTGTCCCCTTTATTGTTTGTGCTTTGTCTCATACCATTAAGCCTGATATTAAGGAAAGTAAAAGCTGCTTATGAGTTTAAAGAGAGGGGAAGAAAGATCAACCACCTATTATTTATGGACGACTTGAAGCTTTATGGTAAAAGTGACACTCAAATCGATTCGTTAGTCAAAACAGTACACTTGTTCAGCAAAGATATTGGAATGGAATTTGGCGTTAAAAAATGTGGTGTTTTAATCCTGAAGAGGGGCAAAGTAGTAGATTATGAGGGAGTTTTGTTGCCAGATGGTGAACTGATGAAAGTTGTTGAAAATTGATGGGTACAATTACTTAGGGATCTTGGAAATAGATGGAGTGATGGAAGATGAAATGAAGATGAAATTTAGAAAGGAATATCTAAGAAGATTGAGATTAGTATTAAAGTCAAAGCTCAATGGAAGAAACAAGTTCCAAGCAATAAACACTTGGGCTGTAGCCTCACTCAGATATGGAGCAGGTATCATTAAATGGAACAAAGAGGAATTACAAAACTTGGATAGAAAGTCAAGAAAATTATTGACGTTGTATGGTGCGTTCCATCCCAAAAGTGACGTAGACAGGCTTTACTTGCCGAGATCCAAAGGAGGAAGAGGCTTAATAAGCTGCGAAAGCTGTATAAGATCAGAAGAGAACAGTGTTGGGTTTTACATGAAGAATTCTATGGAGCCATTGTTAGAGCAAGTTAGAATGAGTGGTGTGATTCAAACCGAAGAATGTTTGCCTAAAGAACAGTACAAGAAAGAAAAGACAACAGAGAAAGAGCAGAATTGGAAAGAGAAGAAGATGTATGGCCAATACTGCAGGGAGGCAAGTGATGATATTGATAAGAACAAGATGTGGAGATGGTTACAGAAGAGTGATTTAAAAGTGGAGACAGAAGCTCTTATTTGTGCTGCCCAAGAACAGGCAATAAGAACAAATTACATCAAGTTCAATATAGATAAGACGGTGGAATCACCTTTGTGCCGAATGTGCGGAGAAAAGGGGGAAAGCATAGGCCACGTAGTTAGTGAATGTGAAAAACTTGCCCAAAGAGAATATAAAAGAAGGCACGATAATGTTGCAAGAATTGTTCATTGGACATTATGTGGGAAATATGACCTAGAACGAGAAACTAACTGGTATGAACATTCTCCACAAGGTGTTGTTGAGTCTAATAAGGTTAAGATGCTTTGGGACTTTATGATCCAGTGTGATCATTACATAGAATGTCGAAAACCAGATATAGTTGTTGTAGAAAAGGAAGAAAAGAAATGCATAATAATTGACATTGCCATCCCAGGAGACAACAGAGTCGGTGCAAAAGAAAAGGAAAAGATAGAGAAATATGATAACTTAAAGTGGGAAGTCAAGAAAATGTGGTCAATGAAAAAGGTAGAGATAGTACCAGTGGTTATTGGAGCACTTGGAGCTGTCAGTAAGAATTTTGAACTGTACATAGAAAAGCTAGGAATACAAATTAAGACAGAACATCTACAGAAGACCGCTTTACTGGGAACAGCAAGGATATTGAGAAGGACATTAGAGAACTGAATGGCAAAGGAGAAAGATCAGGATAGAACTCATTCAAATGATGCTACTGAGGACAGAAGGGAGTAGCTAGCAGAAAAGACAATGTCACCTTAGTTTACTGGCTGTGGACAGCTGACATTGCAAAATTCCAGCAGAACATCAAGCTGTGCGAACTGAAACAATAATAATAACAATAATAATAATAATAATTATAATAATTATAATAATTATAATAATGATAGTAAGTTCTCGTATGATTTGTTTTTAAACGACACAAAGGTTAGTGTCTCTTCGTCAAATGTGCCTAGCACCGTCCACATGAAACCTTGTTTTCACTGTTTATGAACTTGTTTGCAGCGATTCTTCTAGATCATATTGCTATTAAATCATGTTCAAAACTCCACACCATTTCATCGTTGCTTTTGTGTCTTCGTGAGTCAGTCCAAGCTTCCGCAGATTTCCATCTTTATGCACACATCCTAATGATCCAAAACACATCACATAGTAGTCAGTCGTGTATCCGGCTTGTACCAAAGCTGCCTTTAGGTCATGATACTTGTTTAGTTTCCCCCTATATGATCGTTCCATGTACATGTCAAAGCAAACTGTAACTTCGATAATCTTGCATCCTTTCTGTCCCGTATTGACCATTGTCAGATCTGGTTTTCTATGACTGATTGTGCGTAGTTCTTCTCTGAGCTCATGAAATATTGTTGCCGCCATTTTGATTGTAAAGATTTTCCAAGTAGGGTCTAATTTCTCTATTCTCATATGTATGGCATCTTCTACTCGATCGTGCCTTCTGGAGTATAGGTCACTGAACTTACGACATGAGTTCATTAAATGAGCCACTGATTCACTTTTTTCAACTTTTTTCATGATCTTTGTTCCACATATGGATAACCTGGTTGCATGGAAGCTGGTTCAAACGCGCTCTTAATATAAATTTTACCAAACCATCTGACAATTTCCAACCATAATATATTTGGTGTGATATTTTTTTATCAATGTCCTCCATTGCTATAAAATTTCCTTGGATTTGAAGCTGCAAACAGTGTTCTATGTCTGACTTTCTTAGTTCGTTTTCAATCTCTTGTCTTAATTTCTTCTTTGGAATCTCTGTCATTGATGACAAATTACTTCGGCAATCTCATTCTTAAATATTACTGATCCTTGAAGTTTCCGTACGTGGAACAACAAGTCAGGCCAGTCCGAGCTACCCCCATATGTTTTTGTTTTAGCTAGCCTATGGTTTTGATCCAAGGAGTATCCCAGGAATTTTCTCTCTGCATCTGTTACGCTGACTCCCCTTGACTTCATGTCCAATTTTAATGATTCTCTAGCAATAAATCTAAAGTTTTCTTCTTCATGATTCAACATTCTCATTAGGTTAGATATGCGTGCTGCTCTATAAACATGGGAAGGTCTTTTAATTCCTAGGCCCCCATTCATTCTGTCAACAAAGAATGCTCTATCGCTACTCTTTGGATATAACTGAAATAGTCTGTTTACCGTGGAGATTACTTTATCATCCAGTTCATTTAATTGCTTTTCGTTTAATCTAGTGTTATCGAAAGGCTTATAATAATTTGCGAAGTTTTAGCAAAGTTTTTTCAATCCATCTAATGCAGAGCTCAAAACTGTCCAATGCACGGTGAAACGGCTGAATCTAAGAAAATGAAGTGAAATTAGAAACTTTAAAAAACATCGCAAATTATCAATTGGCCCCCCTGATTGATAATTTGCGAAGTTTTTTTTGAAACGGCCAAGAACTGGTCAGCAGCTAAGGTAGAGCATTGTGGATCCCTAGAACATTGTAGAATGCGTCTAATCTTCATCAAATCCAACATTTTCAACAACTTTTCCCGATGTTTACGAGGAGCCTTGCAATCACCACATGCTTTAGGCCTAAAATATGAACGTGTTGAAAACAACAAGGAAATGCGCGAAAATTACTTTATTTGTCCCTAAAGCAGCTTGCCTTGACACTGTCTTCATGATTAGACACAGCAAAATCAAGTATCATACACATTTAACGGCTTTTTAAAAAAGTTCGCAAATTACCAATTGGCCCCCCTGATTGATAATTTGCGAATTTTTTTTTGAAACGGCCAAGAACTGGTCAGCAGCTAAGGTAGAGCATTGTGGATCCCTAGAACATTTTAGAATGCGTCTAATCTTCATCAAATCCAACATTTTCAACAGCTTTTCCCGATGTTTACGAGGAGCCTTGCAATCAACACATGCTTTAGGCCTAAAATATGAAATTGTTGAAAACAACAAGCAAACGCGTGAAAATTACTTTATTTGCCCCTAAAGCAGCTTGCCTTGATACTGTCTTGATGATTAGACACAGCAAAATCAAGTATCATACACATTTAACGGCTTTTTAAAAAAGTTCGCAAATTACCAATTGGCCCCCCTGATTGATAATTTGCGAATTTTTTTTTGAAACGGCCAAGAACTGGTCAGCAGCTAAGGTAGAGCATTGTGGATCCCTAGAACATTTTAGAATGCGTCTAATCTTCATCAAATCCAACATTTTCAACAGCTTTTCCCGATGTTTACGAGGAGCCTTGCAATCAACACATGCTTTAGGCCTAAAATATGAAATTGTTGAAAACAACAAGCAAACGCGTGAAAATTACTTTATTTGCCCCTAAAGCAGCTTGCCTTGATACTGTCTTGATGATTAGACACAGCAAAATCAAGTATCATACACATTTAACGGATTTTTAAAAAAACTTCGCAAATCATCAATTTGCCCCCCTAATTGATAATTTACGAAGTTTTTTTGAAACGGCCAAGAACTGGTCAGCAGCCAAAGTAGGGCATTGTGGATCCATAGAACATTGTAGAATGCCTCTAATCTTCATCAAATCCAACATTTTCAACAACTTTTCCCGATGTTTACGAGGAGCCTTGCAATCAACACATGCTTTAGGCCTAAAATATGAAATTGTTGAAAACAACAAGCAAACGCGTGAAAATTACTTTATTTGCCCCTAAAGCAGCTTGCCTTGATACTGTCTTGATGATTAGACACAGCAAAATCAAGTATCATACACATTTAATGGATTTTTAAAAAAACTTCGCAAATCATCAATTGGCCCCCCTAATTGATAATTTGTGAAGTTTTTTTTGAAACAGCCCAGAATTGGTCAGCAACCAGGGTAGGCATTGTGTCCCTGAAGAAAAATTTCAAACCTCACAAAATTGACTCTAATCAATGTCGGTGGTGTTTCTCACCTTTAGAAGCTACCATTAGTAACTAGGTGCAAGTAGAATCACTCCCAGAGCTTTGATTTTCTCCTGGGCATTCATTTTCATTCTTCATTTTATCAGAAGCTTAATACGACCGTACAATGCATATGGCCTATGCAGTGTTACTACTATGTCACATTATCTTATTGGCTAAAATACAGTCAAAGCTCTAAACAACAGATGTCTTTGTCAATCTCTGTGTTTCGAAAAAACGAAGGCCAATCGTTTTCACCTTCCAAAAGAGTAACAAGTCAATATAGTATACGCATTCAATTCTTCTATTATTTCTGTCATACTTATCACCCTCATCACCCGCATTCTACAATGTTCTAGGGATCCACAATGCTCTACCTTGGCTGCTGACCAGTTCTTGGCTGGTTCAAAAAAAAAAATTCGCAAATTATCAATTAGGGGGGCCAATTGATAATTTACGAAGTTTTTTTAAAAAGCCGTTAAATGTGTATGATACTTGATTTTGCTGTGTCTAATCATCAAGACAGTATCAAGGCAAGCTGCTATAGGGGCAAATAAAGTAATTTTCACGCGTTTGCTTGTTGTTTTCAACAATTTCATATTTTAGGCCTAAAGCATGTGGTGATTGCAAGGCTCCTCGCAAACATCGGCAAAAGTTGTTGAAAATGTTGGATTTGATGAAGATTAGACGCATTCTACAATGTTCTAGGGATCCACAATGCTCTACCTTGGCTGCTGACCAGTTCTTGGCCGCTTCAAAAAAAACTTCGCAAATTATCAATTAGGGGGGCCAATTGATAATTTGCGAAGTTTTTTTAAAAGTTTCTAATTTCACTCCATTTTCACTCCGTTTCACCGTGCATTGGACAGTTTTGTGCTCTCCATTAGATGGATTGAAAAAACTCTGCAAAAACCTTGCAAAAGTTTTTGCAAAGTTTTTAAAAACTTCGCAAATTATCATAAGCCTGTCGAAATGATGTGAAATTTTTGCTAGTGCCATATTGTTTAAAGCACTAAGCTTGAATGACAAAGGCAGTGTACATTCCTCGATCTTCCCTACCAGTTCCTTATAATCTGCTATGAAATTCTCTATCTGTTTGACATCTTCGCCGGCAATATTGAGTGATTTTCCTAGGTACTTATAAGGCTCGTCCTCTTCAAAGTTTCTATCATTTCACCTTGTACCTTTATTGATGGTCTTTGATCATTTTTCCCTTTGTACCAGTTATTTCCAGATCTTCTATCGTATAATAAAGCACATTTGGAACTTTTAACTTCCAGCCCAGCTCCTGTTCAGGAGACGCTATGGGACACAGTTGATTTTTTAATTATTAATTGGAAGAATACTTGTTTTTCCAAAAACTTGTTTACGCAGTTCGAAACAAAAATAGTTGTTTACGCAAAGTTGTTTTTAATTAAGTTGTTTACGCCGAATCGAACAAAAGGCGTTTTCGCCATGCAAGTTGTTTTGCGTTAATTTGGGCAGTTTAAAAGTGCTAACTATCAACTATCTACTATCAACTAACTATCTAACTAACCATCAAGAGAACAATGACTAATATAGACAGAAATGTGTTCATTGGTCTTTATAAGAGTCTTGTCAGACCTTTGCTAGAAACATCTGTTTCCGTATGGAACCCGTATATGGTTAAGCACGTAAAACAATTAGAGGCAGTTCAAAGAAGAGCGACAAAACTCGTTCGTGGCATCAGCCAGTTATCATACAATGAAAGATTAAAAGCTTTAAAGCTGCCAACCCTTCAGCATAGGAGAAAGCGTGGTGACATGATCACAACTTACAAAATATTTCATGGCCTTGTTGATACTGATCCTTGTAATTTCTTCAAGATCAATCAAAGTAAGACAAGAGGTCATAGATACAAAATAGTATTGAATAAATGCAGACTAAATGCAAGAAAGAACTTCTATTCTCAACGAATCGTCAAAGAGTGGAACTGCTTGCCAGCGAACATCGTCGAAGCGAAGGATGTAATAACTTTTGAAAAACTCTTTGACCGCCTACACGGAGACTCAAAATTCGAGTTCAAACTAAACTAGATTATAAGTCATGACAATCAGGGTTTTATAGGCCTTGGCCTTCCAGCCCCTTTATCAACATTTATTATTATTATTATTATAACTATTCCTTTGACGACATTTCTAATTAACGCCTTTCGTATTGGACAACAAAGTGAGTGACAAAATTTCATAGTTTTTTACGTCGTTAGAATAGTATAAATAGGGTTCGTATTCGTAGTTTGATAGTTGGTTTTTAGCCTTCGGGCTGATAGGGTCGAAACTCCGGGACGGTCTTCCAAAGATCTGGTAGCGGAGGGTAGTTTTGCCGCGGACAAACTTGGATCAAGGAAGGCCAACTGACGAGAAGTATGACTTTAAATACGGGTGAAGACGCAAGGACAGAAGATGGAATCGGGAGAAGAGAAGAAGTGGAAAATTTGGAGGAAAGTTTGGAAAGCTTGAAGCAAGAGAAGGCGAAGGCAAAATCGGCGTTCACACGAGCAAGAAAGCAGTTGTTGGAACTGGTTGAAGAAATGGATTTACTGAGCAGACGTCAGGTTCGAGATGGGCAAGCGAAATTGGACAGCACACAAGAAATGGCACTGAAGATCATGATCGCACTGTCAGAGCACTGTCAATGCCAGAAGAATGGAAGGGCAAGACAGAAAGTCACTCAGGAAATGAAGCAACTGGTGCAAGAATTCGAAGAGGCACACAACAGAGCACAGGAGTATCTGGATGAACGAAGAGATGAAGAATCAAGCAAGACAGCGGGATCTTACAACCCACGAGATTTTCGAAAGGAAGCAAGATGTGATTCTTCCAACTTTCACAACGATGCTGAGTGACAAGAAGAGCTACAGCACAAGGCATTCATTGTTGGTGGTGGCACGAGAAGAAGTAAGTTTCCAATGACCCCAGAGGAACATTCACAGCAACTGCAACAGTCAGTCAGATTTGGCGGTGATCACAGAAGATCTGAGCGATATTCATACGAAGAGTTACTTGGTCAAGACATGTGGAGACAACTGCAGCGTGTTGCAATCCCCGTTTTCTCTGGTGATAAGCGAAAGTACGAGAACTGGAAAGCTGCATTTCTGGACTGCATAGACAGAGCTCATGCGACTCCTGAATACAAGCTGCTGCAGTTGAGGCAATAATCTGGCGTTGCTCTGGAAGCGATCGAGAATCTTGGCTTTTCTGGAGCTGCATATGAAGCTGCAAAGGACAGGTTGGAGCCAAAATTTGGTGGCAAGAGGAGGGAAATCGCAATCCATTTGGAGGACTTGGACAACCTCAAACCAGTGAGAGATGGATGTTCAAAAGACATGGAGAAGTTTGCAGATCTACTTGATGTCTTGGTGGTGAATCTACTGGAGAGTGGACGTCATGAGGAATTGGGAAATGGATCTCTGTGCGTCAAGCTACTGAAGAAACTTCCAGAAACACTGCTGACCCAATACAATTAATGGATCTTTGTGAATCGAAGAAGAGAATGCGTTCAAACACTGAAGACATGGGTAATGCAAGAAGCTGAATTCTACACAGTTGCAAGAGAGACAGTGCATGGCGTATCAAGTGATAGAAGAAGTAGTGGATCAAGAGGCTTTGCGGGGGAGAAGAAAACCACATTCTTTTGTGCTACTGAAGACAGACAACAAGTGAATCACTTTCAATTGGGTAAATCATGCGTCACTCTTGGGAAGTATCGTAAGCAGCAACTGTGCAAAGTGTGCAATGGTAGACATGGTGTTTGGGCATGTGATGCTTTTCGAAACATGGACATTCGACAGCGATGGAATGTGGCAAAGCAATTCAAACTGTGTTTGTGATGCCTCGGTGATGACCACAGTGGCAATCAGTTAGGGGCGGATCCAAGCTTGGAGTTTGGGGAGGGTTATTATTATTATTATACATTATTTATACACGAAAAATCCCTTCAGCAAAACTTAAAATGTACAGGCATAAAAAATAAATATATAAAAAATTCATTGGGTGGGGCTGATCTTCCAGGGAGTCGTGTTTGAGTTTAATTCAGCTCCTCAAATGTATCTTGAGGTGTGTTTTGAATTTTTGCCAGGTAGAGAGTTCCCTGATGGTAGTGGCGATTTCGTTCCAAGCTTTTAGACCCGAATAGTGAAAGCTTTTCTTTGAGTACTCAAGATTATATCTCGGAAGTTGAATGTCCGTGCAGTTTCTTGTTCTATAACTTGAGTACATATTTCTTGTTTTATATCTATCCCAAAGGCTTTCAGGGCAGATCTTATTCATCATCTTATAGGTCATAACAGATCGGTAAAAGTTTATTAGTTGTTCTACAGTCAACCAGTCTCGAGACCACTGATCTTTGATTTTCGCCCTTTCTATGATTGACTGAGCTCTATTTTGCAGACGTTGAAGGCCTTCTAATTTTGTGTTGGAGAGAGACCCCCATACAACATTTGCATATCGCAAGTGACTCTCCATAAGAGCACGGTAAATGTTAACCAGCTGGGATTGCGGGACAATTTTTATTAACTTTTTCAGAGACCATAGCCCACCAGAGACTTTCCCTTTAACTTTGCTGTACTGTTCTTTCCAATTCAATCCTTCATCAACAAGTATACCCAACGACTTTGTTTCCTTGACACGCTTAATTTCTGCGCCATTCAACATAAGTGGCTCATGGGATGATATCTTATTCGTTCTTCGTGGGTGCCCAATTATCATGTATTCAGTTTTTTGTGGATTAATGCTTAGTTTGTTAATTCTCATCCATTCCGAAATATTCATCATTTCCTCCCGAGCGCTTTCAAAAAGTTCTTCTATGCTATCTGACGTTACAGTCACGTGTGTATCATCTGCGTACATACCCGCTTTAGAGAGCACAAGACAATCTTCAAAATCATTTAAATTGATGATGAATAAGAGCGGGCCCAGACAAGATCCTTGTGGGATTCCACATGTAACCAAGCTTTCACTGGACTTTTGATCCCCTAAAGAGCAGTACTGTTTCCTATTACTCAAGTAGGAATCAAACCAGTCCCCTGCAATACCTCTAACACCAATGGCGTTCAATTTCTTAACCATTTTTTTGTGATCTACAGTATCGAAGGCTTTCTTCAGATCAAGAAACAAGGGCAAATTCAGTTGCTTCTTGTCGATGTTTCTGTACCAGTTGCCAGTGCAATTTATTAAGGATGTTATCGTGGAATGCAGTTTACGAAAAGCTGATTGACTCGGTGACAAGATGTTGTTTATTGTTAGGAAATTATGTAGCTGATCGTGTACAATTTTTTTCGAATATCCTTGCAAAAACGGAAATAACTGAGATGGGCCTATAATTGTTTGCGTCGCTTTTGTTGCCAGATTTGAAAATTGGGGTCACCCTTGCTAATTTCCATAAATCTGGGAAAATTCCAGATTCCATGGATGAGTTATAGATCATTACCAATGGTTTACAGATAAGGTCCGCTGCATCTTTAACAAGCATTGTAGAGACTTTATCTGGTCCAGGTGATTTTCCATTTTTTAGGCTTTTTATGGCCTTCAGGACTGTGGCATCATCAACTGGTGTGAAAGCCATATCATTTGTTTGGCTTTTAAAGTGTCCAACAGGGTCATCGTCCTGTCTCGACTCAATTTTGCTCGAAAGTTTGGGGCCTACGGTGACAAAGTGATGATTGAGTGCTTGGGCAATGTCGCGTCACAAAGAAGGAAGCATGGGGATCTGGGGGCGTAGCCCCCAGGAAAATTTTTCGGGGCCACGCCATTCAGACTCTCGGAAAACGTAGGAAACGCCCCTTTTACTTCATTGTTATGAATTGTGGGTAGTAATTGTAGTTGTGATCTTTTAGAGACTCGAGCGATTGGAGACTGATGAGTATTGGAGCGAGGAGATTTGAGACAAGTATTTGAGAATAAAGATTCGAGAACTGATATTTTGAAGCGAGAATTTGATAGAGTATCGATTTGAGGACGACAGATATGAGAATTGAAACGTGCATTTGCAAATAATTGTATATAGTAGTTTTATATTTATCGCTGCGGATTGACGCTTTTTATCAAACGCCATCAGCTCTTCATATTTGATCGTTAGGATCGCCCGAAGAGAATGCTTTGAATCGCTGGTTTTCCACGATTATTGAAGATCCAGAAGATTCATTTTAGACCATTAAGCTTATCACTTAATCTTCATTTCTCCTGACATACAAGCTGGAATTTGTGTGCAAAACCTTATGGGCGAACGGTTGGGAAAGTACGAGACCACCAAAAATATTTTTATCATAAGCACCGGTTCGGGAATGTGTATCGCGGAAATAAGCTCCACCATCATGGAAATGAAAATTTGGCTTAAAAATGAAATTGTTCTCAAATCCACAATTCAAAGACATTTCAAAGTTACGTGAAAATCCCGTGAAATTTCCCATGGCAAGTTCCCTCATCGTAGTTAGCTATCAAAATTCTCTTCGCTTAGTCAACTTCTAGAAGCTTCACTTGTATTCAAAAGTGTGTTCTCCCTCCAGCAACATTTTATAACTATCACAACAGAAGACACGAATCTTTATCAGAAGTCTTTATCAGAACGAAATTTATCATAGAATAAACTTCAACAGCAAAGTTCACTGGAAGATCCTGTATCACCGATATTTTGACAAAGTGAATGAAACAATTGATTTTCAGTCTCGACCTCACGCGATGAAATTTCGTTTAGAACTCAGATTCGTTTATTTTCAAACCTCTGGATCAACAATAAATAGTTACTTGGACTTGTCGTTAACCGAATCATCGTACAGCTGTACTATGGTTATTTGTGGGTTGCTTTAGGAAGTGAAGGTTTAAAACTTACTCTTTTATCGATAAAAGGCAATTTTTACGAGAACTCTTACACTTTGGGGGGCATGGCCCCTCGCCCCCCACTAAATCCGCGCCTGCATCAGTGTGCTCTAAGTAGAGTGTGTGATATTCATGGATGTCAGGAAACACACAGCAAGTTGCTACATAGCATGGGAAACAGGAATACTGGAAAGCAAGCCAACAATGCAACAAAGAAACCAGAAGCTTCCACTCAACAAGCAATGGACAGCAGCAATCAGCAACAGTCGTCATCATCAGCCACGTAAGGGGAGCATTTGCAGAGGAACTTTGCAACACAAACAACAATTGTGTGTTCAAAATCAGAAGTCAGAGGAGCAACTGCATTGAGAACAATTCCAATGATTTTGAAGAATGGCTGTCGAAGATTGACAGTGAACGCACTTCTAGATGATGCAAGCACTCAAACGTATGTGAACAAAGATGTTGCAACAGAACTTGGTCTCAATGGTACATTTGAAACAATAAAGGTCAATGTTTTGAATGGCGATTGCAAATCTTTTCAAACCATGCCCGTTGAGTTTGAACTGGAAAGTGTAAATGGCGATGTTGACATCAGAGTGAAAGCACTTACAGCGAAGAAAGTAACTGGCAACGTGAAGGTCATCCAATGGTCAGTTTCAGTTTCAGTTTCAGTTTCAGTTTCATCATTCACCAATCAATCCTAAATACAATTCTACACAAATACACTACACCTAAATACATACAAAGTACCGCACTACACAAAAATAATAAATTAAAATTAAAGATTACAGAAAAAGTACTTTACATGATTGTATTTAAGATTGATTGATTAAGGAGGAGCTCTCTAAATAGGTTAACTAATCGAGAGAGAGCCCCCCCCCCCGTAGAAATAATAAAAACTACAACATATTTTATTAAAATCAAACAACTTTTGCCAGGTTTTTCAGAAGAGACCGAAAGAATAGCAACAAATTTTAGGAGATTTTTTAATCGAGAAACAAGGACGAGTTCATAAAGTGAGTTTTCAGTATGAGTCAAGGAAATGAGTTTTCAATTTGGACCGAAAAACTGCAACAGATCTAGCAACACGTATGAAAAGTGGAAGGGTGTTCCAAAGTTTAGAGCCAAAATATTGAATTGTTTGAAGACCATAAAGGGTAGTGTTCTTAAGAGATTTGAAAAGATCACCTCTGGTTGCCTGACGAGTTCCAATCTTATGGATAGTTGAGTTTGGCTGGAAGTAATTGTGAAAGCAAGAAGGAGATAACCTATTTATTGCCTTGTAAACAAAAGTAAGAATATTCAAATGCAAAGTATCCTCAAGTTTAAGAATTTTTAACGCCTGAAAAATTGGTGCAGAGGGTGCTGTAAATGGCTCAAATTTGATACAGCGAAGAACTCTTTTCTGCAGCCGGAATAGAGGATTTAGGTAAGATTCGAAAGTAAGTCCCCATGCTGCGATGCCATAATTGAGGAAAGAAGAAAACAGGGAGTTATAGAGACAGACAAGCATAGGGAGTGGACAGTAATGCCGTACTTTAAAGAAAATGCCAGAAGTTCTAGATAGCTTTTTACAAAGCTCAGCCGTGTGGTGCTTCCAAGAAAGATGTTCATCCATTAGTACTCCTAAGAACTTCACATATTTAGTCTTTTGGATATCATGCTTACCAATTTTAAGCCTGACGTCCCCTGTCAATTTCTTTTGGGGCGAGTGAAACAGTACAAAGTTTGTTTTTTCTATGTTAAGAGCAAGTTTGTTAGAGTCAAGCCACAATTTTACTTTCTTTAGTTCTTTATTAACTTTTCTAGTCAGTAATGCTAAATCATCAGATTCACAATAGATATTAGTGTCATCAGCAAAGAGAAAAAAAGAGAAGAATTTTGATGAATTTGGCAAGTCATTGATGTAGATAAGAAACAAAAGTGGACCTAAAACTGATCCTTGGGGAACACCACAAGATATGTCACATAGAGAAGAGGAATGACCATTTACAGAAACAAACTGCTTCCGGTTACTGAGATATGAATTAAACCAATTTAGTGCAGTCCCTCGGATGCCATAATGTTCCATTTTCTTTAAAAGTATGTCATGATTGACTGTATCAAATGCCTTTTGGAGATCAATGAAAATTCCACAACCAAACCTGCTCTTGTCAAGAGATGACTTAATAGTTTCAGTCAGACTAATAAGTGCATGGTCAGTTGAGTGACCAGTGCGGAAGCCAAATTGCATGCAAAAAAGTACCTCACAGATTTCAAGGAACTTATAGAGACGCTGGTGCATTATTTTTTCAAGGAGTTTGCTGAAGATAGAGAGGAGAGAGATTGGTCTGTAATTTGACTTTAGTGTGGCAAGCCCTTTCTTAAAGATTGGTATTACCTTGGCAATTTTCAAGTTGTTGGGGAAAATCCCTGATACAAAGGATTCATTGAAGAGGAGAGTAAGATCATTAGAGATGGGTGTATCAAGAATCTTTAGAAGCTTGACAGGAATACTGTTTGGCCCACTTGATTTACCAGGCTTTAATGACTGTATAAGAGGGGAAACTTCATTAGATGTGCAAGGGGAAATAAAGAAGGAATCTAAATTGGGAGTGGACAAGTAATCCAGAGGAGATTTTGGAGTTCTTGGGATTTTCTTTGTAATACCACTAGCAACATTGATAAAATAGTTATTGAATTCATTTGCCATTATGACTGGGTCATTAACCTTGGTGCCATCTTCATCTTTTAAACATGAAATTGTCTCAGCATTTCCAGGTATTATGCTTATTATGCTCTTTATCCCTTTCCATAGCATTTTCATGTTGCTTTTATGTTCATCAAAATACTGATGATAATAATTTTTCTTGCTTTCTCTTATTTCATTCACAATACGGTTTCGAAATTGCTTGTAGGGTTGAAGATCATTCGCAGAATTAGTTCATTTGAACTGACGGAATACATTATCTCTAATTTTAATCATTTTCTGAATGCGCAGATTAATCCAGGGTCTGCTTCTGAGTTTTAACGCTTTTTTTGATAACTTTTTCTGAGGAAGATGTTTGTCAACAAGATTGTGAAGTTTTAATAGGAAGATTTCAAATTTTTGATTTACATCAGTTTCATTAACATTCAGGTAGGATCTTTCAATATCTTTATAGTCTGAAAGGAATTTATCTTCATTAAAGTTTTTATAATCATAGGCATAGTAGGATGAAGTTTTGTACTCAGGGGCATTATCATACAGGATTGCAAACTGAGGAAGATGGTCTGAGATTAAAGATAGTATGTTGCCACCACATATGTTACTTTCAGTTGCATTATTCATATAAATATTATCAATGATGGTAGAGGAAGTGTCGGTAATACGTGTTGGGTGCAGGATGGATGGCTGAAAGTGATAAGAGAACATGATGTTGACAAACTCATTTGTAGCAGTGTGACTTTCATAATTCAGCAGGTCAATGTTGAAATCACCCATAACAGCAATTAACTTATTTTCTTTTGCTAAATTTCCAATGATCTCATTAAAATGGTCATTAAACTTGTTGATATCAGAATTTGGATGTCTGTATACACAGCAGCAAATCACATTTTTAGCCTTTGGATTACTAATCTCAATCCAGACAGTTTCAAAATCAACATCACAGACACAAAGGTCATCCCTTTTGATAGCTTCAAGATTAGATCGAACATAGATTCCAGCACCACCAGCTGAGCTGAGAGAAGGAGTATAGTGAAACTTATAACCAGGAAGCTCAACATTTGTTTTTATTTGAGAATCAGGTGAGACCTTTATTTCAGAAAGTCCTATGACTTGAAAGTTTATACTGAGGCTTGATAGAAGGGCATGAAGTTCATCAAAATGAAGAGAATGGCTTCTGATATTCATGTGAAACAGTGAAAGATCCTTTTCAGACAATTCCATAGAGGCGATTTCTTGAACCGTGTTATACTGTGAGATAATATTAGGGTTTAAGTTCTCATCAGTATCATAATCAGATAGATTGGGAAGGTTAGTGAGTTGAGACATTATCTCAAAAGAAGGCAGGGTATCTGTGACAGAGGGCACATC
Organism: Aurelia sp. 4 Dawson et al 2005; assembly: GCA_964019985.1. Taxonomy (NCBI): domain Eukaryota; kingdom Metazoa; phylum Cnidaria; class Scyphozoa; order Semaeostomeae; family Ulmaridae; genus Aurelia; species Aurelia sp. 4 Dawson et al 2005. The sequence goes on along the minus strand of OZ026512.1, from coordinate 6,447,775 downwards.
TATGTCGTTTAGTCCCAGGAACACAGTGTCAGATTCCAAGGTGAATGGAAATATTAAAGAATTATTTAGTATTGAGCATTGGAGGCATATCCATTGCTTTTCATCAGGCTCATCCACAAGAATTTTATACTCAGAATCTGAAATATTGTTACATTTAATATGTATCCATTTATTGCATTGATCACAGAAAACTGCTTTTTTATTTACGTTTTTGTTGCAAATACCGCAGGGAAAAGGTAGATTTTGATTTTTGGGTCCTAAACCACTTCTAATGTTTCTCAAAATATGTTCATTTTGTCTCAACGTGGAGAACATCTGGCAAAAACAACAACCTATAAATGAAAAATAAGGTGAACAAGGGTAGAATTTCAGATGGCAGGCCTAGCATCAGGTTGTTATATTATCTGTGATCTGTTGTTCTCAATGACCAAATTGGCGCAAAATTGTGACAAGATCAAAAGGATCAAAATCAAGATCAAAAGGTACAAAGGTGCACAGAGCACAGGTACATCAAACACAAGTGCAAGGCAAAAGGCAGGCAGGGCCCCCACCACACAGACACACAGCGCCAGCCCTCAGCCCCATGGGCCAACCCAAATTGGGAAAGCACATGGGACCAAGCGCAGGAACTGCCCAACCATACAGCAGAAACCCCACCAACCCATCACCCCGCACCCTGTTATCAGTACCTTCAGTCACACTTCAGTAAGATTCATGCTTGACATAAAATTTATCAGTTTTCTTCTTCTTTACCATCAATGTAGCTGGGAATTTAACATAGCCATTGGAAATGACCTTGTCATCTAATAACATCTTGCGTTCCACCATTGCTGCATTTCTTCTTTTCGTCAGGTCAGGAGAGAACATTTGTTCAGCACGTAGGTTCATCTTTGGATGTTTTCTGTTTTGCTCAGTAAAGCTCTCTCTTATCAGCTCACTGTCCTTCCAGGAGTAAAATTTAGCGTAGATGTGTCTGGGGCCTTGACGTGTTTGGGATGAGTTACCACGATGTGCTCTTTCAATCATATCCTCAACGTGTCCAGCATGCATGTTTAATTGCCGAGCAATTACTTCGCAGAGGGTTTTTTCAGTTTGAATCCAAGTTTCATGGGGCTCCTCTTTGAATCCTTTAAATATCAGTGTCGTTCTTAAAGATCTATTAATCTGGTCATCCAGTGATTCAAACAGGGATTTGTTGACTGCTTCAAGGGCAGACAGATCATCTTGTAACTTGAGGATTGTGGCCTCATTCTTGGTAGTTTGAGATTCAGCTCTGACAGCTATTTCCTTGACAAGCTTCATATCCATTTTAATTTCGGTGAATTTGACACTTATCTCCCTTAAGATTTCTTCCTTGTTGTCCTTCAAAGCTGACCTCAATTCGTCCAGCGTGACCATGTTGATTTGTGGTGATTTGCACGCACACGTGATTGTTGGCCTAATTCGCTGGTCGTTCCTTGTTTGCTTGCTTGATCACAAAATCAAAAAATAAGTGGCAGTGAACAGCAAAGTAAAGTAAAAAATGAGATCTACAGTGAAGGATCTTCTTTCTGTTCGACGATGTTGATAGATTCTTGCGATAACAGTGCCAGTCTGAGAAAAGACAACCTTGATGCTGGCGAAGAAATTTAAGCGGCCATCTTCAAGCCAGCCTCGAATCCGAACGAGTCTGGCTTGGTCACAGCATGCAGACAAATGGCCTCAATTGAATGAAGCACATCCATTTTTCAGACACAGGCTTGAGACCTATCGTGGATTTGCTGATTGGTATTGACTACCTTGGCCTGCACTGTTCCTACAAAGAAGTCAGAGGACACAAAGGGGAGCCCATTGCCAGAAGAACACCATTAGGATGGACATGCGTAGGACGTCCAGAAGGCAAGAACATTCCTGATGCTCATACCAATTTCAGGATGACGACTCTGTTCACAACAAGCAGATGTGATGTCGATGAAATCAACTCAACAATGAAGAAGTTTTGAGATATCGATTCAGCTGGAATGTTCACTCTGACAACGGTGCTGGATACTGATGAGAAGGCTGCTCTGCAGAAAGCTGAAAGTTTATTTAGATTCATTGATGGTCGATATGAAGTTGGAGTGCCATGGAAAGAAGACAGTCATGGAATGGTGAACAATCATAAAATGGTGATGAAAAGACTTCGGAACACCGCAAAACGTTTGCTCTAGAATCCAGATGTGTTGAAGGCATATGATGAAGTCATTGATCAATATTTGGACAAAGGATACATACGAAAAGTTCCAGCCTCTGAGAAGCAACCTGACAGCAAGTGGTATCTTTCTCATTTTGCTATCTTGAAGCCCAACAAAGCAACCACCAAGATCAGAATTGTCTTTGATGCGTCAGCAAACTATGAAAGGACATCCTTGAATGATATGATATATTCAGGATTTAATAATTTTAACATGGATTTTAAAGTTTCGGAGCTACAACTATGAGTGAAATGAGATAAATAGGGGTCCAGGGGCTTGCCCGGAAAATTTTCTGAGTATTCGCCTTCCAGAACATCGAAAAAACGCCATATTGTGGAAATTAAAGCCTGGTAGCCTATCATTTGCTTCTTAGAAGAAGTCGATTTTCCTTCAAATATACTGCATCTTTTACTTTGTCGGTGGCAATTTGAGTAGTACCATGTATTATTTTTAGGTAACTCAGAAATTCTTCATGTAAGATCAATGCTATTTTCATCCAATACTTTTTAAGGAGACAATATCTTTACTTGGGGTAGATTGCGAGGGAATGGAGTAAGAATGGGGGTCCGGAGGCCTGCCCCCGGAAAAATTTTTGACACCACACCGTCTAGAATGATGGAAAACAGCATTTTTTTTTTTTGAAATTTCAAGGCTCAATCATGTGCTTTAAAAGTCCATTTCACGAAATAACGATCAGATTTTTGGCAAATCACGCTGCACGACAGAGTCTTCGATCACGAATTCACGAGTTGAAAATATCAAAATCACGAAATCACGCGCCAGAATTAGCCAAATAACACTTCACGTACAAATATGGGGGGGGGCTCAGAAAAAGCACTAACACTCCTTTTTGCTTTGGCACACAAAGACTCTACGTGAGTATCAAACTTCAGTTTCGCATCAATTGTTATCCCTAATAGATTAACTTGATTAGTGGATGGGATTATTTTCTCATCGATTTCTGAGCAAGGCTTGTTGTCTTGACTTAAACCCATAAACATTAGTTGGAATTTCGATGGGTTTGCAACCATCATGTTAGATCGAACCATTCTACGGTACTCTGTATATCGATTTCCAGACTAGATATCACTCGTTCAATTTTTGGTCGCAGGCGAACAAAGTGTTATCATCTGCAAAGTTACATATTTCTGATTCTTCAATGAAGTAAATCAAGTCATTTATGTAAATGTTGAATAATAGAGGATCAAGCACTGAACCTTGCGGTACACCAGATGTGATATCGAGCCACGAACTATAACTAGAGTCGATTCTAACTCGCTGTTTTCGGGAAGTAAGGTAGCTGTGGAGCATTCTCAGGCTACCCAAGCTAAAACCATAGGCCTCTAGTTTTGCTATAAGGAGCAGAGGCGGATCCAGACTATTGCTATTAATGCTCAAGCATCAGTCAGATTTTCAAAACAATAGTAATAATTTTTTATGTAAGTAGTTTTTAGATTAGAGACCCGTTGGTAATTTGTCGATTCTGGCAACAAAAACGAGGCTCAAAACCCATACAGAAAGCTTTGATGTAGAGAAGTACTGCGAAGGAGAAAGCATATTTGGCAGACCACTCTTCTTGATATTTACTTTTGTCCTGTCCGTCGATACAAAGGCTGGCATTCCGAGCAACAGTGGTCCGCGAATTACTATGATCGAACGCACGTCAGCTATGGACTTGCATAGGCAAATTTTAGCGGGAGCAACAGTGAGATTTGAAAATATGGCTGATAGCCAATCAGAATTAGAGTTGACTGATGCTCGATTTTGGCGGGAGCAACAGTGGACTTTGGCCTCTAGAGCTGTCTTTTGTTTGCTTGGTTTTGTCGAGAAGCTACGAGAAGTCTCTTGCCTGCCTGTTGTCAGAGGAAAATGGCCGCGACTTCGATAGCGTTTGATGTTGAATAAGTTGTGAAGAGCATCACACAGTCAGAACAGAAGAGAAGGGATCGATCATGGAAAGAAAACAAAGTCTTTTGATTGGAAGGAGAAATAGAGCCTCACCACGACATAAAGGGCGGCCATAAAGGGGCAGAACGAATGTGATGTCCTTAGATTTTCCACAGTAAAGTTCCCAGAGACACAGAGTTATAGGAAAGGGCAAGACAGGGGCTCAAAACTTTCATCCCGTTTGGTATGTTGAAAACTTCCCAGTTACGCAGTTACTGGTTATGTTATTAATGCTTCCAATTCTGTAATTTTATGAAGTCAATCAACCTTTCCCTGAAAATTTCTACAGCAAATTCTAATTTGTGTACACCCACTGTGTTGTGTGTCACGTCCTTTCTAGAGATGTATGTTAAACAAAGGTAACAAGAATATCGCTTTGATCTTGTGGGATTGCTCTACTTCTTATTGAAAGACAATGATTGCGCAGAAAGTATGAAAGGCTCTTCTGTCTTTATAACATGCTACTTTTGTAGTGTTTTGAATAGGAATACATAGGAGCAGAATTTAATTCAAAGCATTGCTGAGCCGAACACAAACAGAGAACACTTCGTAGCCTGCGTGCAGTTCTACAGTCAGTGTGTGTGAAGGAGCAAAAGAAGAAGAAAGCTTTCTGTTCTCTGTTCCTCCTCCGCACTGACCGTAAAGTCTTCACTCATGCTGCGTTTTGGCAGTTAGCAAGACATGAAAATGACCCAATGGACTGAGTTTGTGAAATGTTTCAGTTTAGGAGGGTTTAAACTAAACTTTCTTGCAAATTGATGGCTAATATTGTCGTTTCCCCGAGTTTCCATTCAAAATTAGGGCATTTCCCGCTATTCAAAAAGGGGGTCGTCCAAAAAAAGTTTCCCGGGCGCTTTCGATTTTAGCATATTTGAGCAATAGTCAGATTTATCCCTGGATCCGCTCCTGAGGAGATCATGAGGCAGGCAATCATACGCTTTGGCAAGTTCCGTAAGCACCGTTCCAACTATATCACGTTTGTCAAGACACTTGCGACATCAAAATCAGCAGAACTATTGTCATCAACAGAACCATGCATAATATAGAACCTTGCAGAACCATGCAGAACCTTCCTTCCTTCCTGCAAGCACCAACTATCAACGATGTGATTTGTACAGAATCTGGCAGCAATGATTGATTGGGTTTCGTTCGTGGCCGCACGTTGTGGTTGTTGTGAAAGTTGTTGCGAACTTTGGGGCTGTGCAACCGCAACCACAGCCGATCAGTTGTGACTTCCGCGACCAAGTTGAACATGGTGTCGCGCGGCAATATTGAATTGCATTCTGTATTTGAGTTATTGAACTGCGTTGTAGAATTTAAATTTGAATTATTGAATTGCATTGCAGAATTTTATATTCGATTTATTGAATTGCATTGTAAAATTTATCTACTACATTATTGAGTTGCATTATTTTTGAGCATACAAAAGTAAAACATTGAACTGAATCGAACTCTGAGTCCAAGGAAAAATACTGAGAAATCGAATTTAGTTTTGACCATGAAAATAAATTACCGACCATATAGTACGAGACCATACACAAACATGATTTATGTAATGCAAAGAAAGATAAACAATGAAAATAAATATCTTCAAGGTATACATATATTGAATTTATTCACCCTGAAATTATCCAGCAATGTAAATTTTACTTGACAATTAGAATTTAAGTTCTTTTGCAATTGGCACTCCATACATATTACGTTTCCGTAGCGTAAGTGACTCTCAAAGAGAGCGCGCTACACATCAAATAACTTTGACTGGAGTAGAACGGCTTTAACTTTTTTCAAAGATGATAAACCACCTGCTAACTACGGTGCCCTACAACGGCCATCAAAATTTTTTACTAAAAAGGTAGGATTTTTACTAAAAAGATAGAATCTTATCTATGTCGTCATAGAGTCCTCTCATGTCGACATAGAGCACTCTCTATGTCGTCATAGAGCACGCTCTATGTCGACATAGAGCCCTCTCTATGTCGACATAGAGCACTCTCTATGTCGTCATAGGGCACTCTCTATGTCGACATAGAGCACTCTCTATGTCGTCATAGAGCCCTCTCTATGTCGACATAGAGCACTTTCTATGTCGTCATAGAGCCCTCTCTATGTCGACATAGAGCACTCTCTATGTCGTCATAGAACTTCCATTATGTATTCTGCGGAATGAGGGACTCTGGACACTGAATTTCCGGCAGGGAAGTGGAATTAAGATTCTTTACCGGGAAATTGGTTAAGATGTTCCTTCTAGTTCAGGTATAAAACCCCCTACGTTTTTTATTTAGGATGGAGCCAGAAATCTTCCAACAACGGAGCTGGAACTTACGACAGAGCGGGGTGGCTAAACGGCTACGAAATGCCGTTTACGACCGTTATTTATCCAAATTTCCTTTGACAATAACCGAATATTCCCTCCGATGAGAGGGGGCTAAATGCTTTCGACAGGGGATTAACACTGATTTCTATGAGCTTTTTCTCGGGTTACCATACTGATGGGAGACCGCTGAAAACTGCATTAGACGTACCAGAATTCAATCTAACTTTGCAAAGCCACAGAGCAAGTAGTAATTTGTAGCATTTAGCGCTTTGTAATGGCTGCGACACTTGCTTACATGCGCTTACACGGTCATGTACTAGAATTATCGTTCACGGGAAATTTTTGAAGATTTGTACAGTACGAATACTAGCTCAAGGAGAAGGATACGGGACTTTTGCACTTAACTATAGACTTGCACAAGTCAATTTCGTCATCTGTGATAAGTCTATGTGAAAGTTACAAGCGCTTTCCGCCTTCTCAATTTTCCCTTTTCCAATCTTTTTTGATTCGTGAAATAGACTTGGGCTTAGTCTAACTGAATTACTGTTCAGCTTACTTATCTGATGTGTGGAACGAACAACCTTCGCAACGAGGAGCCAGACCGAATTGCAAACAAACTCGTAGAACTAGAACTGACAGTAAATGAAAGAGTTGACAAAGTTGTAGTATCAAGCATAGTCCATAGAGCCGACTCGCACAACCTTGAAGTCAAAAGAAAGGAAGTCAATCGCCTTGTAAGAGAATCTCTCGAAAATCATGAAATAGATTTTATAACACATTACAACATTAAAGCACAACATTTGAATAATTGGGGTCTTCACCTAAATTACAATGGAAACAACTTATTAGCAGGTAATTTTATTGATTTTAGTTTATTTAAATGATAAAAAGTGAATAACAATATGAAATTTGACTAGTCGCCAACCCAGCGCCGCACGTTTTTTTTTCATTTAATATTATTTATACACAAAAGAAACCCTTCAGCAAATCAAAATATACAAAATCTAATCATAATGATAAAACTCTAAGAATAAAAACCTAAAGCCCTATAAACCTAATCATTGCTGTTCTTCAAGGGAGTTGTTTTTTAGAGTCTAGCTCTTTAGATGCGTTTTTAGTTGTTTTTTAAAACGATCTAATGTCGGTAGCTCACGAATTTCGGCAGGTGTATCATTCCATAATGTGAGAGCTGCGTAATGAAAGCCTTTTTTGGCAAATTCAGTCCTATATCTAGGGATCTGGAGATCTTTACAGTGCCTCGTATCGTAGGTCGAGTGAAAAGATCTCGGTTGGAATTTATCCCATAGGTTTTCAGGGCATAGTCTGTTCATAATCTTGTAGGTCATGACATTCCGGTCATAACGGAAAAGATTTTCTACGTTCAACCATGAAGTCGACTAGCCATCTTTTATTCTTGCATTTGATATTATTGAATACGCCCGGTCTTGAAGGCGTTGGAGAACAGCTAGTTTTGTTTTAGACAGATTACCCCAGATGACATCAGCATAACGCAGATGACTCTCAATTAATGCATAGTATGCATTACACAGTTGTGATTGCGGAACGACATTTTTCAATTTTTTTAGAGCTGCAAGTCCTCCATTCATTTTACCTTTGGTGCGCTTAAACTGTGCATCCCATTTTAGCTTTTCATCAACTATGACTCCGAGGGATTTCGTCTTATCGACTCTTTTTATGTCAGAGTTATTTAGTTTCAGCACGTCTGGCAGTTCTAGATTTTTGGTTTTAAGCGGATGCCCTATGATCATGAATTCAGTTTTTTTCGGATTCGGGCTAAGTTTATTCACCCTCATCCACTCAGAGAGGTTGGAAAGCTCTTGATGTGCGTCCTCGACTAGTTTCGCTACATCATCCGATGCAATCGTTATACTGGTATCGTCAGCATAGATACTAGCCCGGGAGAATTTAAGACACTTTTCTAAGTCATTCAAGTAAATGATGAAAAGAAGAGGGCCTAGACAAGAACCTTGGGGAATACCACAGGTTACGTCTTTGGCCTTAGATTGCTGACCGTTCAGAGAGCAGAACTGTTTTCTATTACTTAGGTAGGAAGCAAACCAACCCCCAGCTTTGCCTCTTATTCCATATGCACTTAATTTCTTTAGTAATATACCGTGATCGACCGTATCGAAAGCTTTCTTGAGGTCAAGAAATATAGCAAGATTGACATTACTGCGATCTATGTTTTCGTGCCAGAAGTCTGTGCTGCTTATGAATGATGTTATCGTGGAGTATAACTTACGAAAAGCTGCTTGGTTGCATGTAATACTCTTATTGATTTTGAGAAAATCAAACAGCTGGTCGTGCGTTAGCCTTTCTAGCATCCTTGAAAACACCGAGATTACAGAGATGGGCCTGTAGTTGTTTACATCAGTCTTTGGGCCCGACTTGTAAATTGGGGTGACTCTCGCTAATTTCCAAATATCTGGGAAAACACCATTCGCAAGTGATGAGTTATAAATCAGCATAAGAGGGTGAGCGATAAATTTGCTCGCGTCTTTTACCAAAGTTATGGTAATTTTGTCAGGACCAGACGCTTTCCCGTTCTTTAGCTGATTGATAGCATTCATCACCTATTTTTTGTCGACTGGTTTGAACAGCATTTCTTCGTTTACTGGCGTAACATGCTGCAAGCAATTATCGCTGGTGATCAATTATCAATGAGTGATTTACTTACTCTTTGTTCGCCTAGTTCGATTGTTGTTACTGTGACTCTCGTGTACTTTTTAATCAACTGCTCTATTTGATATTCTGAATACACAAGCTTCAGTTTTTTTTATTAGCATTTGTGCTGTTCTTAAAATCGCAGTTTGTGTCGCCAACAAGGATAATTTCCTTTCCTTCCTTATCTAGGCCTCCAAGAGATTCTCTAAGGTTTTCGAATGCTGCTTCATCAACCCCAGAACGAATGCTGCACGGATGATCACCCATGTAGAGTATGGCATTACGGGAAGCATTTTTCCGTGTTAATGGGTTTGGAGACGTGTTGTAAAGTCTCGAGTATGTTAATTTAACCTAAACTGTCATGCTGGAGGCGTATGAGTCATCAAGCCAACAAACTGCGGACCTGCGTTTCGGATGCATTTTTTCAGTCGGGACGCGATGTGGTCCGCAGAGCATCCAGTAACCTCGTTTCCGAAGTTACTCTCTGGCCTCCTTTGCATGACAGTAGGTTTGTAATTAGTCAAATTTCTAGACATACCTTGTGTTGTTAGGAGTGTGTTGTGTGTTACAGGTTCAGTTTTAGGTTCTCGTCTGCTGTTATGACTCGTCTATACCTCAGGGCTTGGCTGAAAATGACGCTATTTTTGCAGTTGTTTGGGTGAAAGGACTCCTTGTGTAGGAGTGTGCAGATGTCTGTTGGTTTAACGAACAGGTTGCTTTCGAGTTTACGTTCCTTATTGACATAAATTATTGTGTCAAGGAAGCTTATTTCTTTTTCTGATTGTTGTGCTGTGAATTTAATTGTCTCGTGTAGACAATTGATATGTTCTATTGATATGGTCAACTACATCCACCCCTGTAGACCAGCTAAAAACATCAAAGATTCTGTAGCTTTGCAATCAGATTGGAGGCTAATTTATTTATACCGTTATTTTTGAGGTGGAGCCCTCTTCTTCCAATGTCATTTGCCCCAATATTTTGATTATTAAAGATGTTTAGGTCAAGACTAAGGATCCTTTTGATCAAGGCTTCAATGATCTTACCCGCAGCACCATTATCCGTTCTCTTCGTTGGCGTTGAAAGCACAACAGTGCAATCGGGTAGGGCAGTTTCAATTTCCTTCTTCAGATCAAGCAAAGCATCAAGAATTTTTCTGCACTAGCTGCCTTGTTTCCAGCATCATTGGTTCCAATATGGAGTATCACTTTACTTGGCTTCTTGGATATAAGGGGCTGCATGTAGAATTTTTGCAGTTCAGATATCGTAGAGCCAGGGAAACAGCGAACTTTTACCGTGCCGTTCTTGCTCATTTTCTTCTCATCAATGCCATAAAGTATGCTGTCTCCCATAATGAGAACAGTCCCCCTTTTCCATGTGTGGGCCTCTTGGTGGCTGGTCTTTTGGTTTTCATTACCACTGACATTAGATACTGGTGCCCTTGCAGCCTTGTTGTTGTTTTGCTTTGCATCTGATTCATTTTAGCTTGATTCTTGTGCTTTTCGTCTCCTTTGTCTGGAGCAGCCACTTTTCCTGAACTTTTATTTGAAACAATTGAACCATTTGACTCTCTATGTCCTTTGTCTTCACAGAATCTTTTCCTTGGGCATTTAGCTTTGTATTGTTAAGTTTTTTTGATACATTAAATTGTTCGTATTTCTTTCTTCTCTCATCAAGACACAATTCCCATTGGGCCTGAATCTTTTCAATTGAATTCTCCTTGGAAATCCCAGATGATTTACACGCAGCGGCAGTGTTTTTGTCCTCCGTTTTCGATAAATTTTCTTGTTGATGAAGTAGGCCTAATCTAATTTTTAAATTTGCGTTCTCGTTTCTGAGCTCAGAATTACACTGCCTTTCTTGCTGAATTTGATCATGAAGCTGCAACACGATTTCAGCAAGTCGGGTTATTTCCGAGCCTTGAGAGTGCGGCTGAAGTGTGGGAGTGGGAGGATTATCCAAAGGCAGCGGCATTTCTATGGGCAGCGGTATCTTGTCTGACTCAGAACTGTACGAGAGGTTCAAGCGATTTAGATCTGCTATGAAGCTGTTTTGTTCATTGCTTGATGTCACGACAAAGTTTCTGTGCTCATCCACATCCAAACTTTCATCCAGAGGGCTGTCTGCAGCCTTTCTTGTTCTTGATGCAGCGACAAAGGCTTGTTGCTCGCCTTCTTCTGATATTCCGGTTTCAGTGCTGTCCTCTGAAGGTGTAACCATTGGGTCAGCTGCAAGGCAACTTGCCTGCTGTTTGGGTTCCGGGATACGCTCGAGCTCAAAACCTGCAGCTCTTATTTTGGTTTCAGCTTCCTGGTTAATGCGATATGATTCGCTTCCTCTAACAATTTCTGTATATAAAACTCCTGAGTCGAGCAACTGTTCGAGCACTGCGAGGACCATGCCGTTGTCTAGGCCATGTTTTGATGACATGAAATACGAGATCGATTTCTCGTCGGGGCGTTTTCTCCGCGTTTTGATCGTTTCAATCGCATCCAAGATGTTAATTATGAGCTTCAAGGCATCATCATTGTCCATGTAACATTTTTCTACACTTTTGGTGAGTTTTGTGCGAGCCATAACCAACTTTCTCCAGAGCGTGAATCTTTACATCAACACCCTGTCAGGATCAGTAAGTGAGCCCCATTATGTGAAATGCGTGTCTCAGAAAAGTACTGTCCTTGGATTGATAGAGACCTAAGGGATCTTATGCGGACAACAGATAAACTAAAAAAATCTGCTGTCAAGAGTAAGTCTGCACCACTGTTGGACTCATATAGACATGTTCGCAATAAGGTCAATGCTCTTAATACCCAGCAAAAGAAGGAGTACTACAATAATAAGATTTCTGCATGCAAGGGTAACATGAAAGAGTCATGGAAAACAATCAATGGAAAACTTCTCAATAGGAGGTCTAAGTCAAGTAATATTGATAGTCTTAAGGAGTCTGGTTCAGAAGCTGTTCACAAGAAGGACATTCCTGATGCAATGAACAGTTACTTCTGCTCAGTAGGTAAGGATCTAGCAGATAAAATCAGTCCAGTTGCAAATCCCCTCCTATCAGGTGACTTTGAAATGAATAAAGCTAAAGCAAAGTTCCACTTCAGGACTATTGAGGTGCAGGAAATCAGAGATGCATTTGCCAAGGTTAAAACAGCAAAGAGCTTTAGAATTGACAACATCTCCAGCTACTTCTTGAAGCTTGCTTTACCCTTCATTAAAAATTCTCTTGCTTTCATGTTTAATACATCAATTGAAACAAGTATGTTTCCAGACTCATGGAAAATTGCTAGGGTTACTCCTATTTACAAAAATGGAGATAGGGCTGATAAGTCAAACTATCGCCCCATATCAGTCTTACCTGTCATTCCAAGGCTCTTTGAAAAACTTGTAACCAATCAGGTGTACCAGCATATGGAATATAATGGTTTGTTTTCATCTGGGCAATCTGCCTACTTACGCCTCCATTCTACTGTAACCCACTTACTTAAAAATACAGATGACTGGTACAATGGGCTGGATCTTGGTCGGCTTGTAGGACTAGTTTTCATTGATCTTAAAAAAGTTTTTGACACCGTTGACCATGAGATTCTTTGCCAGAAGTTGGTACACTACGGTGTCCAACAGCGGGAACTCGCATGGTTTAGATCATACTTGTGCAATCGAAAACAATTCTGTCGGGTCAACGGTGTCAGCTCAAAAACTGAGGGTATAGATGTTGGTGTTCCACAAAGCTCATGTCTGGGTCCCCTTCTTTTCCTTATTTATATCAATGATCTACTAAGCTGTCCAAAATTCAACCGTTTCCATGTATGCTGATGACACAAGTCTATGCTACCAGTCTTCGGATATAAATGAGCTGAACGAGGCCATTAATAACGATCTCAAACAACTGGACATTTGGCTTCAAGGCAACAAACTCTCCTTAAATGTCGCAAAAACAAACTCCATGCTTGTTTCCACCAAGCAAAAGCACAATATCCTCAAAAGTCGAAATGAAGATTTGAATTTGAAAATTCGCGACAATGAGCTCGAAATAATCCAAAAAACAAAATACCTTGGTGTGCAGATCGACAAATCTCAAAACTGGAAGGAACACATCAAGACTATCTCTACCAAAGTTTCTAGAGCTATTGGCCTTTTAAAACATGCCAAGACGTTCCTAAGACAGGAAACATTGAATACTCTTTACACAGGTATTGTAAAGCCACACTTTCGATATTGTTGCTCTGTTTGGGGTTGCGCCGGTTCGACTGAGCTTAATCAGTTGCAAAAACTTCAAAATCGAGCTGCTAGAATTATAAACAAAAGCAGCTTTGACACCCAGAGCAGACCACTTATCGACCAGCTGGGCTGGAAGACCATTGAAGAACTCGTTGCCAGCGAATCTAAAACAATGGTTTTCAAGTCCCTGCATGAACTGGCTCCCCAATACTTGTGTGACCTTTTCACCCGAAACTCAAAGTGCTCTTCCTATGTCCTGCGTAATTCAGAGACAGATTTAAGACTACCCATGAAAAAGTCAAGTAATGGGCAAAAATGTTTTTCCTATCGAGGAGCAAAAGCTTGGAATGACCTTCCTGCTGATACTAAACAGGCATCTTCCCTGAATAGTTTTAAAAAATCTATTTAGGTCTTTTTCTTTTAAATTAGATTTTGTAAATTTTGTATTAGGTTTTTATATCATGGTTCTTATATTGTAATTTTTCTTTTTATTCGGTATTGTATATTGTAAGTAATGTTTTTAAGTGGAGGGCCCCTTGTAAAACAGCTCTGTTGAAGGGCAACCCTCCTTAATAAAATCAAATATCAAATAAATATCAATATATATCAGTTATGTAAATGTTGAATAATAGAGGACCAAGCACTGAACCTTGCGGTACACCAGATGTGATATCGAGCCACGAACTATTTATAACTAGAGTCGATTCTAACTCGCTGTTTTCGGGAAGTAAGGTAGCTGTGGAGCATTCTCAGGCTACCCAAGCTAAAACCATAGGCCTCTAGTTTTGCTATAAGGAGATCATGAGGCAGGCAATCATACGCTTTGGAAAGGTCCGTAAGCACCGTTCCAACTATATCACGTTTGTCAAGACACTTGCGACATCGAAATCAGCAGAACTATTGTCATCAACAGAACCATGCATAATATATCTTCCTTCCTTCCTGCAAGCACCAACTATCAACGATGTGATTTGTACAGAATCTGGCAGCCATGATTGATTGGGTTTCGTTCGTGGCCGCACGTTGTGGTTGTTGTGAAAGTTGTTGCGAACTTTGGGGCTGTGCAACCGCAACCACAGCCGATCAGTTGTAACTTCCGCGACCAAGTTGAACATGGTGTCGCACGGCAATATTGAATTGCATTCTGTATTTGAGTTATTGAGCTGCGTTGTAGAATTTAAATTTGAATTATTGAATTGCATTGCAGAATTTTATATTCGATTTATTGAATTGCATTGTAAAATTTATCTACTACATTATTGAGTTGCATTATTTTTGAGCATACAAAAATAAAACATTGAACTGAATCGAACTCTGAGTCCAAGGAAAAATACTGAGAAATCGAATTTAGTTTTGACCATGAAAATAAATTACCGACTATATAGTACGAGACCATACACAAACATGATTTATGTAATGCAAAGAAAGATAAACAATGAAAATAAATATCTTCAAGGTATACATATATTGAATTTATTCACCCTGAAATTATCCAGCAATGTAAATTTTACTTGACAATTAAAATTTAAGTTCTTTTGCAATTGGCACTCCATACATATTACGTTTCCGTAGCGTAAGTGACTCTCAAAGAGAGCGCGCTACACATCAAATAACTTTGACTGGAGTAGAACGGCTTTAACTTTTTTCAAAGATGATAAACCACCTGCTAACTACGGTGCCCTACAACGGCCATCAAAATTTTTTACTAAAAAGGTAGGATTTTTACTAAAAAGATAGAATCTTATCTATGTCGTCATAGAGTCCTCTCTATGTCGACATAGAGCAATCTCTATGTCGTCATAGAGCACTCTCTATGTCGAAATAGAGCACTCTCTATGTCGTCATAGAGCCCTCTCTATGTCGAAATAGAGCACTCTCTATGTCGTCATAGGGCACTCTCTATGTCGACATAGAGCACTCTCTATGTCGTCATAGAGCCCTCTTTATGTCGACATAGAGCACTCTCTATGTCGTCATAGAACTTCCATTATGTATTCTGCGGAATGAGGGACTCTGGACACTGAATTTCCGGCAGGGAAGTGGAACTAAGATTCTTTACCGGCAAATTGGGTAAGATGTTCCTTCTAGTTCAGGTATAAACCCCCTACGTTTTTTATTTAGGGTGGAGCCAGAAATCTTCCAACAACGGAGCTGGAACTTACGACAGAGCGGGGTGGCTAAACGGTACGAAATGCCGTTTACGACCGTTATTTTTCCAAATTTCCTTTGACAATAACCGAATATTCCCTCCGATGAGAGGGGGCTAAATGCTTTCGACAGGGGATTAACACTGATGTCTATGAGCTTTTTCTCGGGTTACCATACTGATGGGAGACCGCTGAAAACTGCATTAGACGTACCAGAATTCAATCTAACTTTGCAAAGCCACAGAGCAAGTAGTAATTTGTAGCATTTAGCGCTTTGTAATGGCTGCGACACTTGCTTACATGCGCTTACACGGTCATGTACTAGAATTATCGTTCACGGGAAATTTTTGAAGATTTGTACAGTACGAATACTAGCTCAAGGAGAAGGATACGGGACTTTTGCACTTAACCATAGACTTGCACAAGTCAATTTCGTCATCTGTGATAAGTTTATGTGAAAGTTACAAGCGCTATTCACCTTCTCAATTTTCCCTTTTCCAATCTTTTTTGATTCGTGAAATAGACTTGGGCTAAGTCTAACTTAATTACTGTTCAGCTTACTTATCTGATGTGTGGAACGAACAACCTTCGCGACGAGGAGCCAGACCGAATTGCAAACAAACTCGTAGAACTAGCACTGACAGTAAATGAAAGAGTTGACAAAGTTGCAGTATCAAGCATAGTCCATAGAGCCGACTCGCACAACCTTGAAGTCAAAAGAAAGGAAGTCAATCGCCTTGTAAGAGAATCTCTCGAAAATCATGAAATAGATTTTATAACACATTACAACATTAAAGCGCAACATTTGAATAATTGGGGTTTTCACCTAAATTACAATGGAAACAACTTATTGGCAGGTAATTTTATTGATTTTATAAATTCCACGGTTTCACTAGAAAATAGACCGATAAATGATGAGGACAATTTAGATTTTTCTATCTATGTTTGTAGACCATGTTATAAGCGCAAATTGCATTTACTTACGCCAGATGAAGATGTAGACCAGATACCAGTGCAATCAACTACTCATACAGAAATATTTCCACAAATGTCTCACACGTTAACATGCCTGGCAGGCCCTGAAACTTCACCAGACTCCTTAGATTCTAACATTGAAAATTCATCATAAGGAATGTTTCGATACTCACCTTCACCTCACATCGTGAACACCCCAGTTAGCTCTTTGCCCTCGGTAGAGCATAGCCTACCCCTCTTTGAATCATCGGTCCCACCTCCTACTTCAACAGATATTTTCTCAGAATCTGATGATTCTTGTGACATTGACAAACTCTTTGGTCTCAGGAAAGAATATCATAAAGAGAAGTACTGCCCCTGGATTGACAAGGACCTGAAGAAACAAATGCAGACCAGGGACAAGCTAAAAAAGGCTGCAGCCTGGGCCTGCCAGGCATGTTAGTCTTTGTCGAGGCACTGGATGCCAGCAAATCCACTAGTGGAAATATACCCACTAAGATAATCAAGATGGCCAAAGATATTTTATGTCCATATTTGACTGACTGCATAAATGCAGCCATACAAAATTGCTCGTTCCCAGACGAATTAAAGAAGGCTGATGTCTCGTCAATTTTTAAACAGGATGATTCCAGCTGGAAAGGTAACTACAGACCAATTAGTGTCTTGTCAGCTCTGTCAAAAGTTTATGAAAGAATTATTGGAGTACAAATGGACAGGCATTTTGCCACAATTCTATCTCACCTATTGTCCGGCTTTAGGCAAGGATACAGTACTCAACATGCCTTGTTTCGTGCTATCGAATCCTGGAAAAGATGTCTTGATACCAAAGGCATTGTTGGTACTATCCTGATGGATCTGTCCAAAGCATATGATTGCATACCCCATGATCTACTCATAGCGAAGTTAGAGGCTTACGGACTCGACACTTGTGCGCTGAAGTTGGTATACAGCTACCTAACTAATCGAAAACAGAGAGTCAAAGTAGGTTCAGCATACAGCACTTTCCAAAACATTTCTACAGGCGTTCCACAGGGGTCTGTACTTGGTCCTCTGCTTTTTAATATCTTTATAAACGATCTGTTCTTCACAGATTTGGAGTCTGAGATATGTAACTTTGCTGATGATACAACAATTTATGCATGTGACACATCTATAGATGCCGTCACAATAAAACTAAAGGACGATTTACAAAAGCTTCTAGATTGGTTTAAAAATAACGGAATGTGTGCCAATCCAGCGAAATTTCAAATGATGTTTTTAGGTCTCAAGAGTGACAAATCGTTCATCCTCAACATCGGTGGACAACAAGTAAAGCAGAGTGAGCAGGTAAAGCTCCTCGGTGTACAAATAGACAACTCTTTAAAATTTGACGCACACGTCAAGGAGTTATGTCGAAAAATAAACCAAAAATTATGTGAGTTTTCAAGAATAAGACCATTCCTCAATAAAGAGAAAGCTAAAATGCTACTAACATCTGTTGTTATGTCAAACTTTTCATACTGCCCCTTAGTATGGCTGTTCTGCAGCAAAACTGCTAACAAAGATATAAACAGAACAAATAAACGTGCCTTGAGGGTTTTGTACGGAGATTACGACTCATCATTTGATCAGCTTTTAGCCAGGGCTGGAAGCGTTACAGTCCACCAAAAGAACCTACAAAGTCTTATGATTGAAATTTATAAGACCATGAACCATCTAAATCCTTCATATATTTGGGAGTTCTTTGTTAAGAAGGATATTTCTTACAATCTCCGCACCAAAGAGCTATGTAGGCTTCCATCAGCAAAGTCACATCGCTATGGACTAAATTCTCTTTCGTTTAGAGGCAGCCTCCTGTGGAACACTCTAGATGATGAATTAAAGAGAGCTGATAGCTTGGGAAGTTTTAAAACGGGGATCAAAGAATGGGATGGCAAAGGATGTAGATGTTTAATTTGTAAATAATTTTGTATATTGTAAATAGTTGGTTTAAATTAGTTTTCAGTAACTATGCTTTCTTTTAACCAACTGTAAATAATGTTATGATGATGATGATGATGATAACCACCCACTCATAGGTTTCTTGAATATCAATAGTCTTAGAAATAAGATTATTGACTTGAGGATGCTTATGGAAAGATGCCTACCTGATGTTTAGGGTATAGAGGAAACCAAAATAAATTCCGATTTCAAAACTGAGACTTTTCTTGTGAATAATTATCAAAAACCGAGGCGTCGTGATAGGAACGAATTCGGTGGGGGGGGGGGGGTATTATGCTGTATGTCCGGAAAGGTGTAGCGTGTAACCGTGTCCCAGTATTAGAGACTCCTTCTCTTGAACTCCTTTGTTCCGAACTAATAGTAAGCAAAAAGAAATGGATTGTCTACAGTATTTACCGGCCCCCTGAATCAAATAACATTGATTCATTCCTTAACGATCTTTCAACTACCTTAAACTCTGCTTTAGACAAATACGACAACGTAATTGTAATGGGGGGTATCAACATTGATACCCTAAACCGGCAGGACACTGGGCACTCTAAACTAGTGTCCTTTTGTGATATCTTTGGGCTATCAAATTTGGTGACTGCTAAAACATGTTTCACCAAGAACAGCAGTTCTTCCATTGATGTTATCCTTACAAATCGGCCGATATCATTCCAAAAAAACTTCTGTGTTTGAAACTGGCTTAAGTGACTACCATAGTCTTGTCATAACGGTTATGAAATCTTATCTCCCTAGGCTTAAGCCTAAGGTAATCAAGTATCGCAGCTACAAAAAGTTTGACACCGAAAATTTTTTGTCAGATCTAAAGCTGGCGAATTTTGGTGCTCCTGACGATCCGTCTTGTCTGTTGTTTTGGATGCCCTATCAACATAAATTCGCTTTTTTCAGCATTTAGGCTAAGTTTGTTTTGCCTCATCCAGGATGAAACAAGATCAAGTTCGCCCTTTATCTCATTAAAGAGCTCGTTGATCTCATTGGAGGCATAAGAAATGCTTGTGTCATCCGCGTACATATTTGGTTTGGAATTATGGAAATGGTCATCACTTGGCTTTTCCTTGAGCAGTTTTAGATCTGTCTCTGTATTCAGTAGGACATGCGAAGAGCAAATTGAGTTGCGTAAGGAGAGGGAACACAGATATAGCTGTAAACTGGAAATTTGCTTGACGACAGAGAGCTCCATTGGTCTCGTGTAAACGGGAAGCCCAAGTGGACTATCGTAAATCTTCGAATAAGCGCCCGGGCACATATTTAATTTTTGAGCATCAAAGGGGGTGCTTATTTGATTTTTCTGGATGTCCAAAAAATTCAAGCAACGACAAAAAAGGAAAAGAGGGATTTCGAAGGACGCGCTATTTACGTTCCCGTAACAATTATCCGTATTTCATATATTTCATATGTCATATTTAATTCTTTTAAGGAGGGTTGCCCTTCAACTAGTTGATTTTCAAGGGGCCCTCCGATAAAAACATTAATTACAATATATAACATAAAAGGGAAAAAAGCTATTAATTAAATTAAACTATAAAACCTTATTTACAATATCTAAAACTTATATACAATAATGTTCAAAATTTACAATAAGAGTGAAAGGAAGCATCTGTTTCTAAATAGTTTTTTTGAAACTATACAGAGAGGTTGCCTGCTTTGACTCGGCTGAAAGGCTATTCCATAGCTTAGCACCTCTATAAGAGAAACATATCTGGCCGTTTGTTGACCTTTTCATCGGTAACCTCAAGTCGGTTCCCGTATTACGAAGACTATATGATGAGTAGAGCGATTTTCGGGTGAACAGGTCACACAGATATTGTGGAGCCAGCTCGTTCAGAGACTTGAAGACCATTGTCTTAGATTCACTGGAAATCAGTTGGTCAACGGTCTTCCATCTCAGCTTTTCGGTAAGAGGTCTGCTTGGGGCATCGAAGCTGCTGTTCGTTATTATCCTAGCAGCACGCTTTTGAAGTTTTTGTAGCTGATTAATTTCATTTGAACCAGCGCAGCCCCAGACAGAATAGCAGTATCGAAAATGAGGCTCCACAATACCTGTATGGAGAGTTTGCAAAGTTTCTTTCGGAAGAAAAGACTTGGCATGTTTTAGAAATCCTATTGCCCTGGAGACCTTGGCAGAAACTGCCTTGATCTGTTCTTTCCAATCCAAAGAACAGTCAATTGGCAAACCGAGGTATTTAGTCTTTTTGACTACTTCCAGCTCGTTATCACGTATTTTCAATTCCAAGTCTTCATTTTGACCCTTGAGAATACTGTTGTGTTTCTGCTTGGAGGAAATAAGCATAGAATGAGTTT